>CM074506.1:8815603-10025434 GCA_037389245.1 Oryzias sinensis | reverse complement strand
ATCTCACCTGTGGTTGTTTAGAATTTTGTAGTCATAAGTTTGGCTTTCCTCCAAAGACTTTGAATGGGGTGTACTAATTTTTGCAACATGGGCTTGAATTAATTTGTTAGGAAAATGACTTTTTGTGTGTGTGCAACTGAACATGTCTTGTATGTAATCAATGGCCCACCTTTGTAGGTTTATTTTGTAGTATAGTACTTCACAAAGGACACTAAAGGTTTTCTGACAAATGTAGTGGAGTGTACTCTTTTATGCTGAGCAGTGTACATTTTTAAACGCCAGATTTTCAGGCATGCCTTGTTTTTAAAAGAGCTTAAATGATTTGCAAAGTATGCCACAGTGTACCTGCTTACACAAAAGAAATCCTCTGCAAAGTCTTCCTATGAGTTTTTTTTAATACCTGTATTCCACGAGCTGCTAGGTGTTGAAAAAGACTTCTCCTCATAGTTACTCTGAAAAAAATATTTAAACAAAAAAGTCGGTATATTCTTTTATTTATGGCAGACTGTCAGACAATTGTTAAGAAACAGAAATAAGTATATTTGTAGTCATTTATTGTAGAAATACAAAGTAGATTGTGTTTTTAGGAAGCTTTTTTATAATGCATTTTGATACAAAAGCCATTGACTACAAAAATAGACTTACTTTTCCAATAAAGACACGACCAGCTTGTTTGCCAGGATTCCCCCTGGAAAATACGTCCTTTGGCACACAGACGAGACACATTAGACTCATGTATACTTAAAGACTCTTGGATTGCAGAAACAAGGAAACTGAAGGATGAGTTACAGATGACCTACATCTGAGCAATCACAAAAACATTTTTCAAAAGCCATAAAAAGTGAACCAAGACATAAGCAGCACGCCGAGTCCAGGCATAAACCTCCTTCAAACATGCCCAGCTTTGCATTAATTCATCATGCTTAAATGATCTCCTGGAGGCTTTTCTATAACCTTCAATTTAAAAATAATCGTGATCTTGTGGCATAAACCATTTCCAACATGACAAGTTGAAACGGATGCGGTACATTTAACAGAAGGACCAAGGAGAAGAGGACAACTGCTGTCTAAGTGCGGCTTTTATGATTTGTGGTGCTCATGGTATAGGTTTGGTTTCGAAACTGAAGCAAATTGATGTTCCGGCTTCTTTTTTTTCTTTTTTATGTCTAGACTAAGGTGCTCACAAACACACCTGTTCATGATGCGCGGCAGGTAGAATTGCAGTAAACTCTCCCCCAACGGCACAAAAGGCAGCAGGCCGGTGTAGAAGAGCAGCAGAAGCAGCATGCCTCTCGTCATGGAAAAACTGTATGGCATAGAGCCATTCTGCGTGGAAGCACAGAGTCGGAAACAAACTGAGTACCAACACCAAGGCTAAAAACAATATAAACTGATATTTTTTTTTAAATCTACAAAGAAAATAAATAGAATGCATTTAATAACATTTGTGTTCAATTAATTATAAAAAATTTCCAAGCAGAAATAATTTAAGAACCCAACAAGTTGAAATATAAAATAAACATTAAATGTGATGTTGCGTTTTGGTGACTTTGTCTCCCCCACGTGGTCAACCTACGGTTCTGCGACATTCTGTCATGATGGTGTTGTCCACAGAAGCCCACACAGTAATTCCCTCCCTGTTGTAGCTTCTCACCAGGTCGGAGACCTGCAGACAGAAACCAACACGCAAAAAACAGAACCTTACCATCAAGCTGAAGAAGATCTACATTTTTCTGTCATATTCAAAGGTATAATTTTAATTTTTGTATATATATATCGCACCTTCTGCATCAGTCTCTTGTTGTTCTCTTTGATCTCAATGCTGACGGGAAGCTCAGGAAACTTCCTGAACACATCCTCCAGCAGAGCGATCTTCCTGTCCACACCAGTACTGTAGCGACCTGTGAGAGAAAACATAAAAAATGAATATCAACCAACAACTCTACACACACACACAAACCTATTTTTAGCTTAATATTTTTGTTGTTGTAATGATGATGAAAAAATGAAAGAGGAAACTGGCCTTCATAAAATAGCACCTCCATTCTCTCCTTGTAAAGAGGCAAATCCTGAAATAAAAGAAAAGTATGTTAATAAGAAGATTTAAAACTTCAAATCTGGAAAAACAAAAATGACTTCAAATTAGAATTTGTTTATGAATGCAAAAAAATGCCACACTTGTTTTAAAAAGCAATATAAAGTATGTTCATTTTTTTGTAATGTTAGAAAATAAAAAGGCACAAATGTGTACCCTTCATTGTTTCTTAATTTTTTTAAACTGCCAGCTTTTATACTTTTCAGTGAAATGATGCTTAAATTAAAGGGAATTTAAAAGCAAGACTTTGGTTGCAGTGATTGCACATCTTTAGGAAAGAAGAAAGCAAAACAAAATTGTGGCCAAGACAGATCAAAGGAGTTTATTTTTTTTTATAAATATATATAATTGATTTTGAATTAGGAATTTTCTTAAATGCTAAAAAAAATCGTTCACAGGTGAACAGTGTCTGTTTTTCCTCGCTGGAAACAGTTGCAGAGCATCTACCTGGAGATCGAGGGAGGAGATGTTGACATCTTGGCCCGTCTGCCTCAGCAGGTTCTCATCGTGGGAAACAACCACATACTCATCGCGGGTCAGGTGACAGTCCATCTCCAGCATCTCCGTACCATGCTTTACCGCGCTGTTCACATCAAAAAAGTCCTCAATGTTTGTCTGACAGCTTCTGTACACTACACTTAAGAGAAGAAACAACTCAAAACGCTCTATGACAAAAGATTGCACTGAGAGGAAAACAAGCTTTTGCACAGAATGTCCAAAATTATTAGAGCCAGTACATCTAGAAGTCCTGACTTGTAAATTAAGTTGTTCAGACAGTTCTTTCTCATTTAACTAAAAATAAAGTAGACTTCTTTTGAAATGTCCATCCATTCATTTTCTGAGCTACTACTGAGTACACCCTAAACAGTCGCTGTCTGTTGCAGGGCTCCACGCTCACTTAGGGGCAAGTGAACAAGTTAGAGTCCCCAATTAACGTGTGAAGCCTGTTTGTGGACAGTGAGAGGAAGCCGGAGGAAACCCGAAGAGAACATGCAAATTCCACACAGCAAGGTCCCAGCCAGGATTTGAACCAACCTTCACCCTGTGAGGCGAGAGAGCCAACCAACCGTGCAGCTCTCCAGTCATTTTTTTTTTTTTTTTTTTTTGCAATTTGCTGCTTCTGTTTGAATGGGTAACTGGAATTGCCTGTGCAATCATTTAACGACCAGTTTGGCAACCGTCTGTTTTTGGCCATTTTAGCACTCACTTTTCAAACGCCTCCATGGTGCTCTCTATCCGCTCTCCACATCCTAGAACAGACAGGACTCTGCTATCATAAAGTGTGAGATAAAATTCAGAAGCCATGTGCAAAAACTTTACATAAAGGCTCAACAAAAAATATTTACTGTAACGATCTTGAATGTATAGGTCCTGAATCTGCAACTGCTAAAAGAGACAACCTCAAAAATAAGAGTTGGGGAATTAAAGCAAATTTTAATAATCTTTTTTTCTAGATTAAGGAGATTTTAATAAGATGCTTGAACTTCTGTGTGTTGTTGCATTTCCTGGGATACCTCCTGCCTCTTACCTCCTCTGTGTGAGATGTGCATGCAGTAGAAAGCAGTGCGTTTCTTCTTGTGCAGAATGTGTGGGTTCTTCAGCAGGTACAGCGAGGTCAAGGTGTATCCTCCAAAAACCGGGAGGAGAAAATATAGAAGACTCATCCCGTCCTGCAAGTAAATCCCAGGAATCTCTCACAGTCTGCCCGGTGTCACAGGTGAAATGGGTCAGAGTTTAACAATCTTGAGTTGTCTGCTTGAAAAAAATAAAAAGATTTGACAGACTGAAAGAAAGAAAAAACACATGCCACGCCTTTTCCTTAGCTTTAAAAGGTTTCTCTTCTCAGGGTTTCATTAAAGAGCAACAGAGTCAGAGCCATGAAAAAGTTAATACAGCACCAGCACATAACCTCATTCGCTCCCTTTCCTGGCCTCTCTTGTCAATGACACAGCTCAACATTCTCTTCCAATTGCTATTGTGCTCCTGGCACTGAATGACATTAGGCCATACCTGAGTGATGAATCGTTGCCAATACATTTCCAGGAATTCTTCTATAAATTGCCTTTATTTTGGATGTACTACAGCCACAGTCTCATAGGTTAAATATCCTCGTCAGATTATCAGAATAAGGAACCCAATTGAGCACTTAGTTGGCATCAGGATCCTTGCAGGGTGTGAAACGGGTTTCTTGGCAAGTATTTGCCAAAAGGGATGTGGCATTTAAGAGGATCTTTTTTTTCTTCCCCTTTACCACGTGAGAAATATGGAAAGGTGAGTTGTGGAAGAATGGTGGCTTGTTCCACGTTTACTCGAGTCAGCAGGTTCAATTCTGTTGTCCAATGTAACAAAGGCAGAGTTCACTCTGAAATGTTTCCAGCTGAGCAGACAAATCCATTTACAGCAACAACAAAAAAGAAAAAAGGAAAAAAAAAAAACGTCCTGCACGCACGACTGTAGAGTCCAGACACTTGCAGCATATCTCAGAGGTATTTACGTTTAAAGTTACATTAAAATTCTGGTGTTGCAAAACTCTAGGAGTGCCTCACAACCATGAACAGACATGCAGAGAAGGGAAGAACGCCTAGCAGGAAAAGCAGGTTAGCTCCTCGCAACTCAAAGTTCACAAATGAGGTAACCTCCGAGTCATTTGCCCTTCCCTAAAGAAAAAAAAAAAGAGGGTTACACCTTTAATACAACCAGCATTTCCATGGTGACGACCAATTGATGGTAAATCAATAACAGAAATTACTTTGAGTAGTATTTTTCTTAGGTTTTCCATCTTTCTAAGACCACAGGTGATACCAATATCTCGTCAAGCACATCTATAATCAGATTTTCAAAAGAAAAGTTTGTGATTGATCTGAATAAAACATATGCATACACCTCAACAAAAAAGATTTGTTTATACATTCACATAGAACATAGATATTAGCAGCTAGATCAGGGTCAACCTAAGGTTCTGGAGCCACAAGTAGCTCTTTAACCCCTCCATTGTGGCTCTCTGATTAAAAAAAAAAAGTTTGTATTTTTTGGAGACAACAAAACGATCAAGCAAATCAAAACAGATGAGTGAATCTTTATCAGACTCATTCAGGAACAGTTGAAGCACAGTATGCTTTACCTCGCCATGCTTTTGACTACAGTACCCATGATTCAATCTATCAAGCGGTGCAACTTTGTAGTTTGTCAGTCAAACTTTGACCGCACAACCAGAGTATATGCTTAAAGAGTGAACTAGATTAGAAAGCAGATTCAAGGGTTTTAAGTTATGGTACAAAAGGTAATTTAACTTAGCTTTGATTGCATTTTAGTTAGATTTATGAATTTCTGGCCTAGATGCACCAAACGGTAAACTGTGCATCTTTTTTTTTTTTAAATCATTGCTGACATCACATAACATGCTACTACAGTTGCTGTATTGAGATGATCCTACATGGGGGAGAATGTATTTTATTTTGAAAGGAAATCATGTAAACCATTCAAAAGTTAATTCAAGAAAATTTCACATTTTAAAAATAGACATTTTCTCAGTTTTTATTTTGTATTAAAAAATGTATTTATCCTAATAATATCAACAACATAAAACCAATCGGCGTTTTATTTTTCTAAAGGGGGAAGTAGGACTTTGTGGCTCTTTAATGGTTTTTGGTTGTAGACCTCTGCATTAAAGCAAGGACCAAGAAAAACCTAAATAAGGAGTCAGCTGACTTTGCTGTTTTACATGCATTTTAAAAAGTAAAATATTTGATATATTTAACAATAAAAAACATCACAGCCACCACACAGTATCAGGAAATTTTTATTATATGTATATAACTCCGTTTTTGTTAATCATTTTATTCATAATACCCATAGAATATACAGACTATAACCCTCAAGAACTCATCTCTTTGACAACCTACATATATTTTTAAAAATAATTCCTTATAACATTTTTGTAGGGGAAACCCAAGAAAAAAAATGCAAGTTTCTCAAAGACGGAAAACACTGCCAATAATAATAATAATATTAATAATAAGCACGCCCATAAATGAATCAACAAAAATACAAACGTACTATTTAAAAAAAAAAAAGATACGACTTAAACTCCCTTTCTTTTAATAAAAAAAAAAAATACAACAACATCTCACCAATATTACAACAATAGCAATAATAAGAACAGCCATTTAAAAACATTTGGAAACAGGCCTCATGACAAGCAGGCCTGGAGACTTGTCAATACAGTAGAAATGTGTGTGTTTAAGGGAAACTCATCACAAGCGTGTGGACACAAACCCTCCGAAAGACAAAGAATGTGTGCAAGTGTGTTAGAACGGCTGAAAAAATTTGGTCCTGTGGGTTCGTTTCCGTGGTTACCCCGTAGGATGTTTGGACTGGTGGCAGTTAGAAACAAACAAAAAGCCCGACACATTTAGCGGACCAAAGATCAAATGTGAAAACGCTACACGAGCGACAGTCTTTGTCACATGTAAAAAGCACGGTTAACTGCCGGGAGCGAGCGCAAGCAGCGAGAAAACGATGAGACGAGAATATACTTGCACACCAGAAATAATAAAACAAGACAACCCTTAAGTCTTAACGCACGTGAAACTTAAAGCTCATCAATCAGGATTCAATGCAGGAAAAAATACAAATAAATAAAATCGGCTGAACTAGAAAGAGAGTGGGACAGGGCGCGCAGCGGGAGAAGACAAAGTGCAGACGTGCTGATTGAGTCATGCAACAGGAGCAGGATCCCTGCTTTTGACTGACCGAGATCTAGGCAAGCCAGAGACGATGGCGCAGAGCGGCAGAAAGGTCTGGTCAGGAAGAAATGAAAGCATGAAAACGGAGCAGGGGGAAGAGGGGGAGAGGGCAGCCCTTTGAGTAAAGCGTGGCGAGGGTTCAGAGGCCGAAGGAAAAGCAGAAAGATCCTCAAACTTGCACCAAAAAGCCTCACATCGATCCCAGAGAGGTGGCTATGGCTTCTATGAGAACACAGCTGCAGCCCAAGGAGTCTACACTAATTTTTGCTGAGTTTGGTGAGGCTTTGCATCGTGGCGATTCATTGAAGTTGTTGGGTTTTTTTTTTTTTTTTTTTTTTTTTTTTTTAGGGCTTCCGGCTGGTCTCAGTAAAACAAGCAACACATTAGTGCAGACTGAACTGGAACCATGAGTGATGCTCCACCAAAAAGCACATATCAATTACACTGCAGTCCACCATGAAAGCAGAGAGAAACAAGTCAATCGATTACAGACACCAGAAGAGCCTTCTGAGGAACAGGCAGCGCCGGACTGTGGTATGGTCCCTTACTTTAAGGAAAAAGAACGTTTTCTTTTTTTTTTTTTTAGCAGTAGCTGAGAAAACAAAAGTTTGGGTGCAGAGAGGGAGAAAAAAAAGCAGTTTATGTTCTGTGCAACCACAGCGCGATCATGTTTACTTGGCTGTTCACTGATTCACAATTTACCCAGTGGATGATCAGGAACGAGTGTTCTTCATGGGAAATGTAAGTTTCGCTGAGATAACAGTTTTTGCAACAGACGTTTTTGGCGTGTCAAAGCATGTAAAGAACAAGTCGCACTTCCATCGGCCGCAAAAGCATTCCGCTCAAATTGGCCAGCTCTAGTTACTGTGCGTTAATGCCTCGGTGACTAACGCTGCACGATCAGAAACGTCACGTTTTTGTTGACATTTGGAATCCTTATGATTGCAACATTATTTTTCTTAGAAAAATGTCAACAGGGATGATTAGGAAACAACTGAAGAACCAACGGTCGAATGCCAAAACGCACAAAATTTTTAGAAACAAAACAAAAAAAAGTCATACTTTTTAACGTTTGATTGCAAGTGCAAGAGTGCAGTTGGAAAACAAACAAAAAAACATTCTGGAAAATGGTCTAAAATATAAACCGTTGCATTTTTTGACTGAAATTGCAGCCTTTAACGTTAAGCGTTTGCTTTTATCTTCCTCTTCTGAATCATAATGCAGTATGTTGGCTTTCTTTTACAAATCACATTTAAAGTTTTCCAAAATAAATTCTCTCTGAAGCCAGGATCTTTGCAATGCTCCGTCACTTTGGTAAATTACAGGAATGCATGCATTCATATAAAAACAAAAAGAGAGAGAAGAAACCCTGCCAACATGCTGTGGAAATGTCAAATGTTCAAAAACAAGTGTTTAAGAAGTAGGGATGCTAACTCCAAAGAACGGCAGCACAACCCTGAACTGAACCCAAACACTTACCGAAAACAGAAGCTGCAAAAAGCACAGAAAAAAAGCTAACATTTGTATGTAGACACACAGTTAGCATCTCCGTTTCTTTAGCCCTCTTTTTTTTCTCAAGACGCAATTTACGTTTTTCAATTTCAAGACGAAGAAGTTATGGTGTTGGTTAATACAGTAAGATGTAGATATGTGACAGAAATCTGCTATGAGGGGAGATGGCAGAGGCCAAACGCATCAGATGGGGAAGAAGACTGAGTAACGGTGGATGGGATTGGACAAGCCGGGACACTCAACAGGTTGGGTGGGTTTGAAAAAAAAAAAAAATCAAGATGTCGGGTGGATCTGACAGATCCAACACAACCACAGAAATGGATGTTATACTTAGCTCTCTTTTGCAGTAGAAATGGAAAGATAAGCAGTTAAATGTTCATATTTCTTGTATTTTTCCTCTCTTTTTTTCTTTTTTTTTTTGAAGATGCATTTTTATTTTGTTGTAGCATGTTGCTTGGGGGGAGGAGGAGGGGGGGTTCTTCTTCCAAGCCTCAGTGTGGCCTTCTCCCTCTATAGCACTAAAAAAACAAAGAGGGGAAACAGTTTTTTAAAGTAACACTACACACAGACATGCAGGAAGTGAATAGATTCATTCATTTCTCTAAATTATCTATTTATTATGCAAATTCTCACTTCAATCATCTTTTGGAAAAGAAATTTTAGCCAAAATCAACAATCCTGCGTCGTTTTCTAGGACATAGTTTCTGCAGAGCGGCAGGAGTTCGTTAGGACTGTTGGCGCGGAGTAAGCCCGCCCCCACTACCGTCATCCATCTGTTTACCCGCTCTAAAAATAGCTTACAGACACTCCTAACCAAAGCAATATCTGCACTATCCAGCCGGACAGTTTTGAGCCAGTTGACAGACGTTCATTTGAATTTTTTCACTGAGTGTATTAAATTTCAGAAACACAAGGTGCCTATTGACTTTCTGCATATCTGTGTAAAAATATCTTATAATTAGTGTTAAGTTCAGTCTGTATATTACCCGCTGTGTCTGGTTATGTAAAGCACGACGTGGTTAGATATGTTTATAAATGACATCATGCTTCACTGACATCTAGTGGTCTCACATGACAAATCCAACTTCTCATTTTAAAACCAGAGTGACAAAAAAGTTGGTGTTTTTTTCTTTTTAAATACACACAATAGTATAATATTGGTGATCATTTTCAATCAGCTCTAAAACAAACAACAATAAAACAGTTTTAAACACATTATATGATTAAAGCTCTTATTTTGACTCTGATTAAACAGCTGCAAGGGTTAAAAAAAAAAAAAAAAAGGAAGTCCTGTTTTGTTTTGTTGGTACCAACCGTCAGACAAACTCCAGAAGAATAAAATCATCTCAGCCTGTGGCTGCATGACCACAACATGCACCAACACAAATGCCAACAAGTCCAAAGGAACAAGAGTTGGAACGGACTGGGGCAATTTCAGCAGCCATTGCAAGGATTTCAAAATAAAACCCCAAACATCTCCCTCTGCGTACGGTTTCTTTTGGCAGCAGAGACTTGTCTTGCCATATTGCGGTGATCGTGTACCTGTGTCTCATGATCCCTGGTAGTTTTTCACGAAACGAGCAGTTTCTTCGTAGATCATTTCCTTCAGCGTCTCCTTGGGCAGATCATCCAGTTCCATGGAGAACGTGAAAGGCTCCTCTGCTACAGGCTGAAAAACAAAATATATATCATTTTAAGAAAAGTGCTTTTATTAGTTTTCTGAAGGTGTCGTTAGCGTCACATTCTTTAACCTCCCTCAAAACGGATTTAATGTGCAAAGCTAGTACTAAAAGCCACTGCTAAGAAGCTGCCTGGCACGTGAAAGAAAACATTTTAAAAGCCTGTTTCCGCAAATTATCTCATAATTGAACATTTCAGGACAACTTGGCTTAATGGTTTTGTCCTGAAACTGCTTAAACATGTCCGACATCGATTGTGATTGTGTTTGTATTTGTACCTCATCATTGGGGTCATAGTATTGCTCCAGGTAAGGGTGAGCCAGTGCGTCTTCAACGCTGATGCGCTTGACAGGGTTAAAGGTCAGCATGCGGCCCAACAGATCCAGAGCTGTATTGGACAAATCAGGCAGGAAAAACAAGGTCAGTATGT
This sequence comes from Oryzias sinensis, assembly GCA_037389245.1. Lineage (NCBI taxonomy): Eukaryota > Metazoa > Chordata > Actinopteri > Beloniformes > Adrianichthyidae > Oryzias > Oryzias sinensis. The sequence goes on along the minus strand of CM074506.1, from coordinate 10,014,973 downwards.
GGAATCCAAGCATCGAATAAATCTGTTTTCCATCTTTATAAAAAAAAAGAAAGAAAGAAATTTTGCTATGTTTAAAATAAAGAATAAATTGTCAACTTTATTGTGTTGATTAGGATTGGAAAATGTCTCATTACACAAATAGAAAACAGCTGCTGGAGATTTTTACAAACTAAAATACAGTTAAAAGAATAAAAACATTTTTTTTATTTAGCATTAAAGTTTATTTTAAAAGTAAACGTTTTTAAACACCTTCATGAAATCTGTATTTTACACAACGGAACTGTGAGTTTGTTCACATTCCTGCATGATCGAACACAAAAACACTGGCCAAAAACAAAAAGTCAGCTTTGTTGCCGCAAACAGACATGATGCGAGGCCGATTTTAACGTTTATTCTCTTAAAAAAAAAAAACCTCAGGTTCAAGCGTCCGTGCTCAGCTCAGCTCTGCTCATCTTAACACTTTCCCTAAAAAAATCCAGACTGATTTCCGTATTAAAAAGTGCTCGGTTATCTGGAAGCAGACATAGCTGTGTGTGTGTTTGCAGTTTTAGGCAAATAAATGTACAGCCTGGTCTCTGTTGTTTAGTTTCTCTGCCTCAAGCATCGGACCCCCCCCCCCCCCCCTCGTTAGTTCCAGAGCTTTTCCGGGTCATTCTCAATCGTTCAATGGCAGAATTTGCATTTTTTTCCCCACATCACTGTAAAAAAAACTTTATTTCATTTTGAAAATGCAATTTGAATACATGTTTATTATTATTAATAACTCTACATTTACTTTGAAAAGCCAAATTATTGCTCATCAGTCTGTTTGAAAGTTTAATGTTGCATGTAACTCATTATTAACAGTTTCTCATTTCATATTTTCAACATGTTTTTAGGCAGGCCTCTAAATTTTGATTCAAAAACATGTTTTGTGTATGACATCATTCTTTCTCCCCTTTATTCCTACTATGCAAATAATAATAGGTTAAAAATAGGCATTTCCACTTAAGTCTTCCAGACATTAATAAGCAGCTAAATCATGTATTTATCAATGTCATCCAATTCATCCCGATAAAAAATTGTAATCAGTGGATACATTAAATGAGAGAACAAAATATATATCAATAATAATATCTCTTAGATGGGGCAACACATTTTTCATGGCAGTACCTTTTGGATCTGCCTTGACAAAGAGCTTCTCCAGGGGGACCTTCGGTTTCTCAGGCAGGGACTGCAAATAGTTCCTGGCCTTGACGTTTATGATGCTGTTCAGATCTTCTTGAGATGGAGAGCCGAGAACACCTGGACAAATAAAAGAGCAATAACATGGCAGCTCGCCGTTTTCCTTTCATACGCACCAACAAACACATGATGCCCGCCTCGCACCTAGAATGTGGTTGAGCTGGTCCAAGTAGTGCTTTCCAGGGAATATAGGCTTATTAGACAGCATTTCAGCTAAGATGCAGCCCACCGACCAGATGTCAATAGACTTGGAGTAGCCCTGAAATCCACACACAGTCAAGATAGAAAGTGGCTCATAAACCAAATTGTGTTTTCTTGAGAGACATTCTCACCTTTGAGTTGAGCATGATTTCCGGAGCTCTGTACCAACGGGTGGCCACATACTCAGTCAAGAAGCCGGTGTGGTCGTGCTCTGGATCAGCTATCCGTGCCAAGCCAAAGTCACAGATCTGAGGAGGACGCAAGGGATTCAAAGCCTCTATTTTTAAAACCTGATGTGTTACAAATAATATCCTGAAGCAACTTTATAAACTCTTCACATTTAAGCTTGCATGTAATATATCAGAATGCATGCTTTTAGTTTTAGTAGCCAAAGGAGTTATTTTTAAGTTTAGATAGTGGAACACTTGGCAAAATATTTATCAAAACTGAAACTTAAAAAAAAAAAACAAAGAGTAAAATGACACATCACGCTTAAAAATAAAATGATGTGGCATAATCAAACACCAGACATGTTGACTCAAAGACAAACCACAAACCTCAGTGAACTAGTTAGCTGTTGCAAAGCAGCGTGGGAGGGGATGCAACATGCAACACTGATTATGCCATACAGGAAACGATTACTTTGAGAAGAGCCTTAAGTGCAGCTAAAGTGGTTCTAAAACATTTTTATTATTAAGGAGAGTTTCCTTTTCACTCATTTCCATTGCAGTCTGGCTCCACACTTATAGAAACAGACAAAAATCGAATCCCTATAAACAAATCCTTTTTTTTTTGTTATTACTGTGGATTTTATAAACTAGGAATATCTTTTATTTGTAGACCTAATTAAACAACATTCAAAAAGTACGATTTTTCTTCTAAACGGACAAAAAAAGCATAACAGGTGCATGATGGCAGACAGGAACTTTTCAGATTACCTTGAGGTCGCAGGTGGTGTTGATGAGCAGGTTGGAGGGCTTGAGGTCACGGTGCAGCACGTTGGCAGAGTGGATGTACTTGAGGCCTCGCAGGATCTGGTAGAGGAAGTAGCAGACGTGGTCGTTGCTTAGCCTCTGGCTCTTCAGCAGCTTGTACAGATCGGTCTCCATCAGGGTCTGCACGATGTAGCTGGGAGGACGCGCAGGTCAAGGAGGACAACAGCTCTGATCGTTGTAGACATTTTCATATTTATGGCAACACACAGATTTTCAACTGTCCTTCAATTTTATCTGCCAATAGCAAAGAATTGCACGTTTGTATTTGTCTACCAGATTTATAAACTTGATTTTAAGCGAAGATTAAAATATTTTGGAAGGAACGCTACATAAAAGAATTGTCATCGCAGCTAAAATTATTTTTATTCAAAGTTATTGGAGGATAAACACCAGAGACTTTGGAGTTTTACTTATTTTCTCATAAAAGCAACCCTATCTTTAATAGCATGGAGCAAACATTTTTTAGACATTACTTACAACTGCTTTCAATTAGCTTCAGTTGTATTTTAAACCATCATTTTATCTTTAATAAAAGCTCACCATCTCAACTAAATACAGCATTAAAAGCAGAGTGAAAAGGCACATCAAAAAACATGAAACAGAAAGCAAAGGAGTGGGACATTCTTTCTGGTTTTTGAGAAACAATGGCGCTTTTCACGGAGAAACGGCACGAGCAGCACTCAGTGACAGAAGCTCGCGGCTGAGCCGTGCCCACACATTACTGCCTGGTACTCCATGGACGCTAATGCCTAATGTGGTTGAGTAACCACAACCCGAGCTGCCGCTCTGCAGCAAAGCCATTACTAGCAACAGTTTGGACTGGGATTGTTGGATTACAAATACTTAGTTTGCTGCAAAACAACTGTAACCACAGAGGCCGAACACTTCCTGCAACGTATGAGAAGATACACATCCCTCATGTTATCAATGTGCCGCGCCCTCAGGATGTCGTTAATCCCGATGATGTTCTCGTGGTTGAAGCGCAGCAGGATCTTTATTTCTCTCAGAGTGCGCTGGCAGTACGTCTGGTGCTCGAATGGACTGATTTTCTTGATGGCCACGCGCTGATTTGTCAAGTTATCCAGGGCAGAGCTGCACAACAACACAAACGCACAAATTTCATGTTACATGAGGCGTAGTTTACACAATGTTAGCATCAAAACCGTAGACAATAATGGGGGGGGGGGGTTTCTAAAGCCTTGCTGATGTGAAAAGTCAGAATAAAATGTTTCTTAAGTGGACAATTCAAGAAGAGGATGTGGGTTTGTGTTTGTCATGACGTTGAGAACATAACTGACTGCTCTGTGTGAAAGGAAAGCATCAGCCCAGGTGATGAAACATGGAAACACCACATTTCTACTAAAGAATAAAACATATTCTATGTATGGATTAAACCGTTTGGGTAAAAAAAAAAATGCATAACTATTTTTTACCTATTTAACCCAAAACTCTAAACAAGTTGACAAATGAGTGCTGGATGTTCTAGCTGATCCATGAAATGGTGGAAAACGTCTGCACCGTACTCCAGGCTGTTTTAGATTGATAATGGTTTCAAATTCCAACTGTACATTCATACTGTTCAGCATCAAAGTAGCGTCTCATTTGCTCCTTTTACTCCACACTCACTCCTATTATCAAAGCTTGTGAATTTTCTTTGGAAGGTCAGCTTTACACGTGTCACTGTAAATACATTAAAAGAACAGTTCCCGAATTAAATAAAGCCGTTTAAACCCGTTTCCCTTTTCTGATTTCTATCAGGGTATTTATTTCCAACCATCTACACATACTTCTGTCCATTTGTTAAAGATTTCATTGGCACAATCTTAGTGTTTATTTAATAACCAACTTGTTTTTGTTCCACGACTCTTCATTTTGTGCATATTTAAGTCTCACTTTGAGATACAGCTAAATAGAAAAACAAGGCGTTTCTTATGCAGCTAGAAATAATTTTCTAATCATTCCCGTTTCAACGGTCAGCTCCTATGATGGAGATAGTTTGTAGTAATCAGCCAAATAAAAAACTGAAAGCCCAAGTGTGTATATTAAAAAGCTTTACCTATACATATCACCTATATCTATCTGATTTTGTTAAGCAAACTAAAATATATTCAGTATTATTTGCAATAATTTCAATTTTCAAAGTGTTGATGTTCTGCTGTTGCGTAATGTCTAAACCGTGGTGCAGCTTTCTTTTTCTTCTCCTTTATTCTATTGATACTCATGTGATCATGTTTGTTGTTGGTACAAGTCTGGTTGCAGGTATGTTATTAGCAGAAGGTGTTTATGTCCACCGTGTCTAAAACTCTGGCGTTACCAGAACCTAAAAGTACCGGTTCTTAAGAGGAACTGTTAAAACGGTAATATGATAGTTCATTGTGAATCTATTCGTTTTTCCCCACCACTATTTACTGGGGCTGAGTTTAACAGAAAAATTATTCTATTCAATTTTTCTCCTTTTTTTTTTAACTGTCAGATTTTTTTAAGGTAAAAAATAAAATAAAAAAATCACACATATCTAAAAAAAATTCCACTTTTTTTTGTTAAAGTGACTAGGTTTTTGTTTTTTTACTTTTTACTAACAAAACAAATTTGGTGTCAAGTTCGAAATTTGATAAATCGATATGTATTAATGATCAGTAATCGTGAAGTTTTAATCGAAACTAATCGAGTATGTTGTTGGTAGTGATTTCAGTCCCACTAGCTCACTAGCATAGAAAAACAGTGGAGTCATGACAGGAAAGAAAAAAAAAACATTCTGCAGTGTGTTCTGCTGGATCATGTGAGGCTTCGTGTTTTGTGTTGCTTCTCATTTTGGGCTGATTGGATTTGCAGCCAACACTGACATCGATGGCCAAAAAGCTGACAGAGTGGAACACGTTCGTGCAAGGCTGCAGAGTCAGATCACTCCGATGAGATAACGCGAGGAAAGGCCTCCTTACAACAATTGTCAAGTCCCTGCTGGCTGCTGCTGCTGCATGATCCATCCTCTGACTGCAGCAGCTTTGCAATTGCAGCATCAGTAACGTGGTTGGAAATGACCTCACCAATCACAACTACTCTGTTGATGCTTGGCGTCAAAAAGGAAAGTCTCGGGGTGTATCTATGCTGGCTTTTGCGACCAAGGCAATTTAGCAAAAGGTTTCAGATCAGATAGCACACCACGTCCTGCGCAATCACTTCCAATCTCGTTTCCTGTAATAAAGCTCGTAGCCACGCCTGTAGCATCTTGGCTAACCTGCTAACCTTAAAACCGGCTACTTTCAGGCCACCTGTACCTTTAGGAGCCTTTTTTGAGGTTTCTGGTGTTTGTTTAAACGACAATTGAATTTAGCTAAATTAACGGTGTTTTCTGGAACCAAACAAACAAAGAAACAAAAACAGATAAAAACTACTCACCAGACCATTCCATAAGCTCCTTCGCCGATGTAAGACAGGTTCGTGTAGCGGGGGCCAACGTCAAAATTCTGGCCCCTCACCGACTCCGAGCAGGGCTTGGACCCTCCGGCTTCATTCTGCGCAACAGTACCAACCGCCCCGGCAGCAGCAGCGCTGTCGGAGCCCTCGGCCCCAACCGCTGCAGTGCTGCACGAATCCGCCATTCTTCCTCTCCTATCCGCTCCTGCTTCGTCAGGCTGTTCTTCCAACAGATTACCGCCGCCCAGAGTATCTTTTATTAGCTTCTGCTGCTGGTTTAGTTTGTTTTAAAAAAGCGATTCGACCAGGACCTCTTTTCTAACCAGCGTAAATGGATTTGGTGCGCGAGCGCAGATTTGGTCTCAGCACGGAACGTAAATGCGCGTGCCACAAACTACGGTAAAACAGGTGCGTTAGATATGTTTACAAGGGTGGCTTGTTTGGGCGGAGCCGTGTATGGTTGGATTATGGCATAAATAAAAAGCAAAATAAAAACCAGAAATGCTTTTAATTTTCAAATATTGCATTTTTTGATTCTCGCGCTAAATGGCAAGCAATACTTCAAAATGCTTATTCCTTTTCTACTTCAACACAGCTTTTTCTGTCACTTAATTAAAAATGATAATGAAAATGGTATTTTACATTTCATTTTCAAAGAGATCGCTGGTAAATATGTGGCAACATTCAATTAGAAATGTCTAATTTGGATGGATTCAAATGATTATTAGAAATGTTTTTAATTTTCAAAATAGTTTTATTTTTTGGATCTTCAAAAATTAAAAAAGAAAAAAGCAATACTTCAAAATGCTTTTTCATTTTCTACTTCAACACTGCTTTTTCTGTCACTTAATTAAAATGATAAAGAAAATGGTTTTTGACGTTTCATTTTAAAAAGGTCTCATTTCATTTAGAAATGTCTAATTTGATAATTAAAATGGATTAACAGAATGCTTTTTTATTTTTCACAGAATGAAAAAGGAAAAGCAATATTTAAAATAAATGCTTTTTTCATTTTATACCTAAAACCGCTTTTATTCTTGTGTCATAATTAAAACTTAAATGCAAAGAGGGGGATTGTGATTTGTATTTTAACAACCAACCGCTGGTCGCTGGTCAATTCGCACGGAGGCGGGGCGACACGCCACTGCTCTCTGTGTGTCTGCTGCTGATCATCGCACACACATGCGCTTGGTGAGCAGACTGGTAAGAAGGGCAGAGACGAGGGTTTGTGGATATAGGAACTTGATGAGTTTCACAGCTTCAGTGACCAAGTTAGCTGCATGTCCGCCTTCTGTCCTCCTCCCTGACGCACTGCGAACAAGCTTTTGTTCTTAACACCAGTTGCCTTTCAAGACAGCGGAGCGCGAAGCTCCCGACGATCGCTGAAGGCGGAAATGCTGCTGCGATCTGAGAAACCATCATATGCATTTGTGTTTCCAGTGGTGTCCAGAACAAAATAAAGACATGTAATCCCACATATTTACACATTTATCTGCAGCTTCGTGAATTTGCTGTTTGATTTATTAAGATCCAGGAATCCAGGTTTGAGCAGGCCAGGTCCAGCTGTTTTTGAACAGGACCCGTTTTACGTGATCTTAATGTGAAAAAAATGCAGCAGAATGTTCGGTTTCGCGAATCAGAAGGCTGTGAAGCCAACGAACCTGAATCCCAGCGGCCGCCTGACCGCACGGATTTAAAAAACATATGATCGAAGAGCAGGTCAGAAAATATTAGCAACTGTAATAAAAGCACATTATGAAAATAGTCTCCCGTAGCCACATTGAGTGAGTGTTGGTCAACCAGCAACGCTTAGCATCGAAATCTGCTATCTGTTGATGGAGCTCCAGGCCAAGTCATCAAACAGTAAATTCACCGCTAAGTTGCAGATAATGGTAAATATGTGATTACATGTCTTTATTTTTGTTCTGACACCACTGAAACACAAATGCATATGATGGTTCAGACTTAGCAGCATTTCTCCGCCTCAGCGATCGCCGGGAGCTTTCTGGGCGCCTCTGCCAAAAGTGAAGGCAGCTGGCGGTCCAAAGAACAAAGCTTGTTCGCAGTGCCAGGAGGAGGACCGAGAAGGTGGACATGCAGCTACCAGTCCTGAGAAGCCAGGAAACTCATCAGAAGTTCACAACCATCACAAAACCTCAGCCCTGCCGCGCAATAGCCTGCTCCTTGGAGCAGCATAAAAGGTCAGTCAGCAGCCGGACACACAGAGAGAGCAGGACGCTATCGCCTCTGCTATTAGCTGTGGATTTTAAATTGAATATTGTGACAAGTTATGCTGTGGATGTTAAAATGCAATGCAACTCTTTGCATTTTGCTTAATTATGACACAGAATAAGCTGGTTTTAGGTGTATAAATGAAAAAAAGCATTTGAAATATTATTTTTTTCATTTGAGTCATTTCTCTGATGCAGCTTATTTTGAAAAATAAAAGTATTTCTGTTAATCCATTTCACTGTCAAATTCAGACATTTCTAAATGAATTATGCTACACATTTACCAGGACCTTTTTGAAAATGAAATGTCAAATACCATTTTCTTTATAATTTTAATTAAGTGGACAGAAAAAGAAGTTAGAAGTAGCAAATGATGCTATTTTTGAAGTATTGCTTTTTTCTTTTTTTTTTACTTTTGAGTCAAAAATGCAGCTTCATTTAAAATTAAAACATTTATTAACCATTTTGAATGCTTCACCAGATATTTAAATGAATTATAAAGCACACATTACTATGGAATGCCTTGAAACAGCACAAATACCATTTTCATTATCATTTTAATTAAGTGACAGAATAAGTTGTGTTGAGGAAGGAAATGAAAAGCATTTTGCGGATTGCTTTTTCATTTTAATTTTGAGTAAAAAATGCAGCTTCATTTTGAAAATGAAAAAGCATTTCTGGTTTTGACTTTGCTTTTTATTTATGCTACAGAATCGCTTCCATACCGTAGCACAAAGAGAAGAGTTTCCTCCCACAAGTGGAATCCACTAGTGAAAAAGCAGCAGCCACGAGGACGGGTAGGCGTGGCTCAAATCATGTTCAAGATGTTCATGAAGATGTCAAGGACGGTAAGCCCCTTATCTGCTTTCATCTGCTTTTCTTTATATATATATATATATATATATATATATATATATATATATATATATATATATATATATATATATATATATATATATATATATATATATATATATATCCAAAATTCCACTGCATCTTCTTCCTAAGTTTTCAAGAAATATCCCATATGATGTTCTATGTAGGCTATCTATATAATGATAAATATTCTTTTTAAGTTTTACAATATATTCACTGACCTTCAAAACTTTTCTTTTCATCTATTTAAAAAAAAGAATGTTAACACGGGCAGTTCTTTGTTGTTTCCTGGCCAAAATCTCAACCCACTAATCATGTTTCTTAATTTTTTAGGTTAGAATTTAGTTTACACATACACACTTTCACTCCAGATTCTTTCATTTTTTCAGGTGTGCTTCTTGTTTTTTAAACCTGACAAATCCAGCAAATAGTAAAATATGCTGTATTGTAGCTTTGTTTAAATTTGTAGGCTTATGTAAATATAATAATGCAAAAAATTTGTTAATTAGTTTTGTTTTTATTGGGTGTGTAGACATGGAGGACAGAGTCTGGTGTGGATGAACTTGACTGGCCTGTAGAGTCCTCACCATAGAAAACCTTTGGGATGAATAAGAGCAGAGACTGAGAACCAAGCCTTCTCCACCAACATCAGAGTGGGACCTCACCATTGTGTTTTGGGGAAAATGGTCAAAATTCCTTTAAACAGAATCCTCAACCTTGTACAGACTTTCCAGAGTTGACGCCGTAGTAGCTGCAAAAGGTGGACCGACATATCATATGAGTTAATAATGGGATGGAACTTCAGTTTATATGTGAGTTAAGGCAAGTGAGAGAATACTTTTAGTAATATAGTGTATGTTTTAACATATATATGTTATTTAGCCCACTTGCTATTCAATTCAAATTTTCAAAAAAAGAAGCGAATGACAGATAGTTATTACCGAAAAATGATTAATTCCATTTATATTCCTTGAATCCAAAAAAAGTAGCTACTTATACTATTATACTGATTCTCACTAATAAAAACGGTGAATTGATCATAATAGATATTTTGTAATTTACCTTTCTGTAGTTAATTAGGGGAAAACTCTTTATTGAAATAGATGAATTTCAGGGGGGAAGGGGGTGTTGAAATTTTTCCCACATGGTTGTATTTAAAAAAAGAAACAAAATATATACAAAAAAGGAAACTTTTTTTGTTTCCTGTAAGATGGAATTTGTTAAGGTCACTAAGCTTTAATAAATTCTGCTGCATACATGTTTTCCAAATGGCAAACATTTTTAGTGACTATTGATGCCTTTTGTTGAGCAATATCAAGTGGTTTAATTGAACTGGGATATTTACATTATGGTACAGTTGTACAGGGGAAAGAGGCAGAGCTGAAGATGTTGAGGTTCTGTTGGGGACTGATGAGGATGTTTAAAATCAGGACTGAATACATCATTGGAACAGCTGTTGTTTACTTCACACAGACTAAAAGGATGGAATATGATTGTGATGCAGAAATGATGCTTAGTTGTGATCAAGGAAGACACACAGTAGTTGGTAAGAGCAAGAATAATAGGCTTTCTTTATAGACATATTCAAAGTCACAGGACCTATAGTCACTCATATACACAAACTATATTTAAGGCAACTTGTTTCAATCCGAAGTTGAAACAAAGACCAAGCAGCAGACTGCAGAAAATCGGGTTTGATGGAGGCGGATGGTTCATTCTGGCGACCCCTATAGATAGCAGCCATACATACATCAAGGAAAAATACTGCAATACAGTAGAGAAAACATTACATTATGTGGTATGAAAAATATATGTACTTATTCACATTTCACACAACAGTAATTCTATTATTTCCTTTCATTCGTACCTAAAATGTAAATAAAGTAAAAAAATTATTTAAAAAAAAAGAGTGACTTTGACGACTCTTTATTACGTCATCACGCAAGACGACAGACTTCCTGGTTTCCGCCCTCAGTCTAAATTCACTATCGATTGATCAAAAGAGGAATGGTTTTACTATTGCGACGGATCAGCACCTTCCCGATTCGTTTGGCGGTTACCCTCTTCGGACTCCCGTGTACATCCTGCGCCAACGGAGTAAAGTATGACCAAAAAAAAAATAATACATGTTAAGTTGTTTATAGGGACAATTCTGTTATAGCTTTTAATCATTATGAAAGAAAACTTCCGTGTAAAGTAACTGCGATATAACCAGGATGATTCCGCTATTGATATGTTATGAATGAAATATTGTCCATTGTTAATGGACTGTAAACTGATAAAATGACTAAAGATGGGTGCTGCAGTGCTACAAATAATGAAAGTGTTTTTTTTTTATTGGATCTTCGTGTCACTCCTTCCTCAGCCCTTCAATCTCCAGCCCTTCTTCCTGTCTGATCAGAACTGATAACAACTTCCGACACGTCAGTACCAGCTGTAGCCTGTACAAGACCATGCCATCCTCAGCTGCACCCCATGTAAGGGCCCGATCCACGCAGTATCCCGGATCCACAGTTGCACGCTTCCCAGTCCCTGACGATAAGGTGGACTGGAGCGTGGATTGGGGGCACTACAACCCAGTCAGCTTCACTGCCCCTACAGTTTTAAAGAAGCCCGAGTGGGCAGATCCTGACATTGGGTGAGCAGCCGTCTACATTTGGAAATAAACGAATGAAAGGCATACTGGGGATTTTCTATTCCACTTGTTTGTCCTGAGATCCCCTGGATGTTTGCTTGCTTTGCAGCTCCTTTTCTCCAGAATTCAATGCAGTGGATGGGGCTGTGGACCGGACAAGCTATGAGGGCATCTACAGAGTGGAAAATAAAGTCCCATTGTAAGTTTGAAAGCAGATATAGAGAGAGGCTATTGATACATTTGTTTTATTTTTTAATCAACACTTTTGGGCATTACTTAAAGTAATTTTTTATGCAGAAATCCCAGAGGGCGCACAGGATTGTCTGGCAGGGGTTTGCTGGGACGCTGGGGGCCTAATCACGCTGCCGATCCAATTGTCACTAGGTAACCATTTGTTTCCCATTCCTAACCCTCTTTTTTTGGCCTCTTGTACTTAAACTGTACACTTCCCTTTTTCATCTACTGACTAATTGTTGTTCGTGGTTCGCCTGTTGGGTGTATGACGCATTTCTTTGTCTGACAGATGGAAACTAGATGGAAGCAGGGCAAAGGTATATCATTCAGTCTCCAAGCAACCTATTCTTCAGTTTGTGTCCATCATGAGGAGAGACTGTGGAGAATGGGCAATTCCTGGGGTTAGTTACTTCTACATTTGTATATATAGAAGTATTCTCTTGCTTTACATAGTGCTGCAATTGATCTTTTAAAATACTATGTGTTTAAAAAAGTTTTTATTTCGTTTTAAGCCTCAGTTGGTGGCATATGGGAGAGTGTAGTCATGTGATTCAGTCATTTTTGCACATGTTGCTTTTTTAGGGGATGGTAGATCCAGGAGAGCAGGTTTCTCTGACTTTGCAGCGAGAGTTCTCAGAGGAAGCCTTGAACTCACTCGCAATACCTACGTCAGAAAGGGAGAAAATCCACGAGCGCATCACCGAGCTATTCAGCTGTAATGGTTTTCAGGTCAGTCACATTTTATTTATTGATTGATTTAAATCAGGAAAAAAGTGTTTTGAAACTCTAGTCCTGGTTTCTTATTTATTTATTTGCATATTTACTAAACTTGAATGGTATTGAATTAAATGTTTTACTTTTTGGGAGGCGTGTATGATATTATATCTGATGTAAAAGTAAACAGCACTTCAGAAAAAGGGCATCGTCATAATTAACAGTCGAATATGTAAGTGTGATGGTTTGGGACAGTTTGCTACTCTGAGGTTAACTGAAGTTATTTTATAGTTATTGGTCCCATTAATTTTGCATCCAAAATCCAACACACACACACAAACCCACACACATACATTACACAAGGAAGGTGGGACGTCTGATCTTCTGTACCCTACTCTATCCATGGGGAGGGGGAACCAGACTCTCAGCAGGGGTGGGCGTGTCCCTCGGGTGCTGGCTTCCTGGGCCAGGCGGCCCTCCCAAGGAGGGAGAGAGAACCCTGAGTTCTCTGGCAAGGCCATGAGCCGGGGATCCCATCACATCTGAGCCTGGGGGTGTCCGTGTCCCTGTGGTGTGGGTTCTGGTCCCTGCCCTCGACCACTGGGCCTCTCTAAAATTACAATAGTGGGTGAGCCTGGTCGGCCCATGTTTACAATGCTCTTCAAGGACCCCCACTTCTCTTGGACATCCTCCTCTTGGGTGGGGGGCGTCCCCTTTCTTGCTCTCTCCTGGACCTCCCGCGGATTGGTTAGGTGGTTGCCTGGAGCGTCAGGCCCGTTGTGTGGGGGGGGGGGGGGGGGTGTGCCCAGAACTCCCGTGTTATTGTGGGCTGCTTGTCTGGGGTTGTGTCTAAGTTTGAACCGGCAGATGTACTTATTTTTATAACAATAAAAAGGACATATTGATGTAAGCTTGTAGAGTACATCCATTTAGGAATGTTCCAACATTATTAATATATAATTTGACTGTAGGGGTGCTATATAAACTCATCATCCTCTCCCTCCCTCTTACTCATGGTGCAGAGAGTTAAGCAAAGTAGGACAAAATAACTCAGCAAAACACAGTTAAACAACTAAACACATTTGGTCAAAAACCCAAACTTGAAACCAAATCCGTCCAGACAGGCAAAGGGAATGGTATCCCACAATCCCTTGCGGTAACGCTCTAACAGCAGTACCAAAGTTACACCTACTTAATTGAATTAATTTGAATTAAAGTAAAATAACTGTCTGAAAACTACGTGTTATTTTTAAACTGACTTAACAAAAAAAAAGATTTTTAATTATCTTAACTAAAGCAAATAATTAAGTTAGATCAACAAAGTTTATATTTCCAACATCCATACGTGGTCTGATCACCCTATCACGGTGGAAAAAGTATTATCGGAGCTTCTTCCTCCACTAAATCATCTTCAAATGGACACGCCATGCTGCTTCACCTCTCTGAAAACAAACTAAGCTTCAACTAAACCTGCTCCAGGTTATGTATGAGTTGCCATGGCAACTTGACATACCCTGAAACATACCTCCATTTCTGGAACCGAAAGCTGAGGTTATCAACTTTCTTAGCCTCAAACTTACCGTGGGAGCTAGCATAACCTGCTTTCTGGAATACACCCCAGGTATGTTTGTTATATTTTAGTGTGTATGTGGACAGGCCCCGCCCCTTTTGACTAACGTCTGACAGTAATGATGATAAACCTCCAGCATCCTGCTGCTTTGTGATTCTACCTCCCCTACTTCTGTAATCATCCTCCAATTTCCTTAACCCCCCTTTCTCTCTCTTCTTTGGTACCCTTATCCCCCATCCCACTATCTTCTTCTCTCCTTTTGTCTTCCAGTCCAACAAAAAAAAGTATAGAAACATAATGAATATAAATAAAGTTTAGCCTCAAGTACATAAGGGGTTTAAACAAACGTAAACCTTGGGTGTCACAAGAATCATAACCCCCTAGTAACTGTAAAATCTGTCCAACAAAAGATACTTTCAGCTCATAACTGTTTGCACAACTGTTGGACAAAACAAGATAGAGGAAAAAATAATCACTAAAGAGGATGTCCTCACAATGAGCCAAAATGCAACACAGGAAGTCCTCTGATTAGTTGCGCAATTTAGCTTTATATAGGCTGTTTCTGACTGATATTTGGGATTGTTTGATTATCTCAACATGATGTGTAACAAACATACAACAAGTAAGAAGCCAGTTAGCACTTTTTTTGCACAACTGTTAAAAATATGGCCCCTTAAAGACCCACTCTGGTCAAAATAGTGTTTCTTGGTGTTTATAATGTTTCCTTGTGGCATTTTTCTGATGATGGAGGACATACATAAAGAAAATTAAGCTCAGAATCGCATGTCTGAATATTTCTTTATTCAAATCGATGTGAATCAGGAGCAGACAAAAATATGCTGTTTGAAAAAAATCTTTTTTGGTAGTACTGAACAGGCTTCTTGCTCTTCCATTCTGATGCATCCACCTGTAGACAAAAAGATCCGTGTATGTCTTTGTCTTTGTTTTCCTTGTCTGAGCTGGCATCTGGCTCAACTCCGATATTGCTCACCGTTTTCGTTGGACTTGTAATGTTGGGTTGGGGGTGTGAGGGACTGTTAAGTAATGGGAGAGCATGTAAACAGAGAGCTCTCAGCAATGGGGAGGGGAAGTGGGGTAGGGTTGCTCTGCACCAACAGTCCCACCAATAACTCAGAGAAAAATTTCTAGTGAACTCCTGCTGCTCTGCAGAAACTATGTACTAGAAAATGTCAGGTTTTTTTTATTATTATTTTTGCTAAAAATGGCATAATCATATTTAAAAAAACAGTGGGGACAGTTTTAAATTTACTCGAAAGAAGATTAGAGTTGATATTTAAGATTTCTGAGTGAAATGCATGGGTAATAGAAGAAAGTATAATCTATCCAAAAAAAACAAAAATATTATGATAATGTCAAGATTAGCTGGAATGGGTTTCCGCTTTTTTTTCCATCTTGAATTGATTTTTTTTCATTCCTGTTTCAGGTCTATAAAGGCTATGTTGATGATCCTAGAAACACGGACAATGCTTGGATGGAGACAGTCGCTGTAAACTTTCACGATGAACTGGGTATTTTGAACATATTTGCATTTTCTCTACAGCTTTCACACTTTCAGATCTAAATACTTATTTCCTTCATATGTCTCTGCACAATTGTTTTCTGACTCCTGAAGTCTCTATGCTGCTGTTGCAGGCGACAGTGTGAGTGAGCTGCCACTGCAAGCTGGTGATGATGCAGGGCAGGTGAAGTGGGTTGACCTCGACTCGTCTCTAAACCTTTATGCCAACCATTCCCATTTCTTGGAGATAGTTGCCAAGGAGAGAAAAGCCCACTGGTAACTCAAGATTATGGACTGTTGGGACGTCAAAATGAAAACTGACGGACAGGGATTTTTGTGCTGAAAATGTTTCGATGAGTACTCTATGCTAATAAGTTATTTGAATGAAAAGTTAAATTATATCCCATCATATCAGAAAATGTATGTTGCACACAAAATACACTATAATGTATATAGAAAAGCATAATTAATATAATGCTATTGTGGCTTGATTCTGGAAAACTGTAAGAAATTATACCGCCTGCTTCTTAAACCAAAAACTTTCATAAAAATCTGGAGTATAAGGATGGGATTCAAATGTTAACAGACTGCGTTACCTAATGTTCACATCAGTATACCTCATTATTCTTAGTGAAGCACTGATGTTCATAAAAAAACAAGTGTCTTTAAGGTGTCCAGCTTATATATCACAGACTATCCCACATGCATAGGTGTTTAATAACAGTCTTTGATTTACATTCATTCATGCTTCTTACTTTGCCAAATGCTTTACAATGGATGGAAACATTTTGATGCGATTAACCTATTTATAGGGGAAAATCAGTACGATAAGCACCTGTCAAGGAGATAAAGGAATCTGGGTGCAACTCGATTAATGCAACCTCAACCTTTTACAAAAAAGTTATTAGATTTAGACCACTTCTAAGAGGCATCATGATTCCAGTCATCCTTCTTTATTCATCTCTCCTGCTGATAATATTGATGTTCAGCTGTTGCATCGAGTTTGAACCCCGCAGTACAAATGAGATGGTTCGACTGTGTGGCGCGTTCAAGGTACATTATACAGCTTATGCAGCTTGAAGTCCTTTAAACTCACAGAGGTGCACTTTTGTGGCAGTAGAGCACATCAGCCGGCTGCTTTACAGTACCATTAAAGTACAGCAAGAGAACCAATGTTTCCTTTTTATGTGGAGAGTATTTTCCCATACAATCCTCCACAATTGTGCTTTCAAGTTCTACTTTTGTTCTGTTTTAAGCATTTGCCATGTCAATTAATATATGTTTATGCGATTACAGTATAATTAACTGTATCACATACTGTATCCTCCTTGAGCGTTTTGTTTTGTACGACGGAGTATTAGGGCCACCAAAAAAAAAAAAAAAAGTTAAATTACGACTTTTTATCTCGTAAATTTACGAGATAAAAAGTCGTAAATTTAGGAGATAAAAACTCATAAATTTATGAGAAAAAAACTCGTAAATTAATGAGAAAAAAACTCGTAAATTTACAAGATTTTAATTTTAAGTCGTAAATTTATGATTAAAGTGGAAGTGAGCATGCAGAGCAGCAGGTGAACGCCGCGCAGCAGCAGAGCCGACCCACTAACTTTGTTAAACAGGCGAGATGAATGTTCATTGATAACGTTCCTAATGTCTGGAAGCTCATTTGTTTTATTTACAATTTATTAAAGTTTTATTTATTGATGGGTGGTTTGCAGGATCTCTGCAGCTCGATGAAGCCATCGTCAGTATTCCTGCAGCTGTCCACGTCAATCCTTACTTCCTCCACCAAAGACAAATCTCTAGATTTGTGTGACGCTTCCGCCGAGGAGAAGCACTTATTTGTCATTTTCAACGTTCTAATGCTAATATAAAAGACTATTTTCATTCCTCTTTATTGTTTTATGCTGAAACGGGACGTTTCATCTGCAGGAGGGGCCGTATGGAACACTGTTTACTTCCGCATTGGTGTTAAGATGACAGGTTCATGACGTCAGTTGACAAATGAACTTCAGGGTGTGAATGAAAAGCAGAATAAAGGCTGCAGCGATCCTTTGCATCCAAACGTGTCTCTGAGCTCCTTATTTTACGCATTAAACTCTGCTTTACTGACACTGAACCCCGGAAAGACGGTTACACTGACAATAATCTGATTTTGAGTCATCAAAAGGTTCAGAATCTCTTTGTTTTTAAAACCTGTAATCTGGAAATAAAGCTTCACAAAGGCTCCACGTATTTCATCTTCAAGATAGGCTCCGATAAACGGACAACTTCGGTGTTTTCTATTTGTTAATCTACGACTTTTTTCTCGTAAATCTATGAGATTTTAAGTCGTAAATTTACGAGATAAAAACTCGTAAATTTACGAGATAAAATCTCGTAATTTAACTTTTTTTTTTTTTTTTTTTGGTGGCCCTAATACTCCGTCGTAGTTTTGTAACCAATAACTACAAATAAAATAAAATTTTATAAACTTTTGTCTTAGATCATTTGTACCTTCTATGTTCAAATGAGACACAAAAGTGTAAATTATCCATTGGCAGATCTTGCGAGGATGCAAGTTACCCGTTTAAAAACTTCATTTCCCATAAGGCTGTGCGCCAAGAAAAACGCCCAAAGTTGACGACGTGGCGGAAAAACGGTTCAAGTGGACCGGGTTGATTCAAACTGGAAAACCGGCTGTGCATCGCTAGTACTTTCAGAAGAAGTTTGTCTTGCGAACTCACCATAGTGTAACCATGTCGGGGAAAATCAAGAGCAGAAGTGTTGCTAATGCTGACTCGATAGCTGGCAGTGTTTCTTGTGATGAGCACATTTTGCGGGACATTCATCAACTTTACACGGACTCAGAAAGCGGTGAGTGAACAGATTCTCCATCACACCAACACTTTCTTGTTTAAGAATATAGTTCTAGAAATAGTATAAATCACATATGGCATAAATCCCGTTTAAGTTAGGATGACACTCGGGGGGCTAAGTGTTAGCTAAGTTAGCTAAATGATGTGGTTAACGCTGCTCCAGTCACAGCGGTTATGCTAGCGAAGTTAGCCAAGCTCTGCTGTGACTGTATGGAGCTTCCACGTCTGACAGCTCATGTTGAGTCCGGTGTTTCAGAGTTTATGCTAGCTTTATAAAACAAGACTGTATCTAAGCTGTGTTGAAATTTGAAATGTTACTTTCCCCATTCCAAAGGTGTATTCTGTGATGCTTACAGGGTTGATAACTGTGGCAGAATCTGTTGGTGTCAAGTTGCTCCCACCCAGGAAAAAAATTACAGTGATGCTGATGGGTAACCACTCTGCTGGAAAAAGCTCTTTTATCAACTGGTAATTGTTATACTTGTTTTTTTTTTTAAAAGATATACATAGATGGAAAGAAAAAAATGTAAAGAAGTATGATCTTTTGTTGAAATGGATTTTCTGATGCTCCAACTTGATCTTTTCTCAGGTATGTGGAGGAACATATCCAGCGCACTGGAGTGGCTATAGAGACACAAGGCTTCAGCTTTGTCACAAATGGACGCAAGAGGGAATCTCTCACAGTGAGTGTTTTCATTTTATGACAAGTTTAGTTTTACTTAAGCACACATGCCATAAACATGTTATTTTCAACTTTTACCAATGAGGCGCCTAGGAAAAAAAATAAATGGGTACCCATACGTGGATCAGAACCAGTTTACACTTAAAACAATGTCTGAACATTTCTATATATATGACTTTAGGAATATTATTATTGATGCATAGATATACAAAACAAAAATAAACTGTGATATATCTAAATATTTATGAATACAAATCTGATTGATGTGAAGATGCACTTGGGTGTTTTGGGGAATACAATCCAAATAACTGTCTATACTTGAGAATGTGTGTCAGATTATTCCATGTGTTTGAGTGTGTATATTTCCCTATATATGTGTGTAGTTGTGTGTTTATTTGAAACTGAGTTGTGTGCTGATTGGAGAGGGAACAGGAGTCTTAATACAAACTGGATCCTGTAATAAATGTGTTCTAGGCCATGAGGGTGAGAATTTAGGGCTTTTACTTCTCACTCCGTTTCAGATGTTGCTTGTATGTGTTAATAATGTTTTCCTATCTTTCAGTTCAGAGTATATGCCTCAAATAAAAGATTTTCATTTTTAGGGAAATGCCACTCTTCATCTGTATCCACACTTCAAGACTCTGCAAGAGTTTAAAGGTGAGAGTTTGTCTGAAGTTTTGCATGTGATGTATTGGTCTGATTCGCCGCGATTCTTAGAGTCCAGTTTGGAAGCTTTACATTGAACGAATGGACATAAAGCCAAACTTTATGCAACATTAACTTTTCTTCTTATTTTTGATTAGTCTCAACACTTTGTTAAACAAACCGAGTGTAGAAATGTGCCAATTAAAAAGTCCAACTCCACAAGCTTGATGGTTGTTGTTGTTGTTTTCTTTCTCATTTACACAAGTACTTTCTATGAATTCTTTAGGTGTTTCAGAGTATCTGAGCACAGAAATCTGCACGTCACGGCAGAAGAAGTTCAGCTTGGTGACCTTTGTGGATTCACCAGGGCTTGTGGATGGAGACATGAAGTATCCGTTTGATGTGGATGATGTCATCCTGTGGCTAGGTGGGTTATTCTAGTCCTCTGGAACTGCTTTTGTGAGGAGTTTTTATGACGTAAGACATTCCCTAAAAAAATCAAATAAAGTTTATAGACTGAACTTAACTTTTCTATGGCTTATTTAGAAAATTTCGTGCGAAAAGTCACCATATATATATTTTTTAATGTAAAGTTTCAGCTTCTACTACTGGATTCTCTAGTTTGGTGTTACAGTTCATGTTTACAGTGGAAAACAAAACTGATGTCAAGAGCTAAACAGTCATTCAGTTGAGTCCTGTTCAATAAAAGAATGAGTGACCATTTGGGGAGATTTTTCCGTCTGTATGAAATAATGAGGCTTCACTGTTCTTTGCAGGGGATCTTTGCGATCTGATCTTGGTCTTCTTTGATCCTATGGGTCAGGCTTTGTGCAAGCGCACCCTTAACATTGTGGAGAGGCTGAATGAGAAGCACAGCGACCGGCTTCATTTTTACCTGAGCAAGGCTGATGAGGCTGGTGGAGAATCAGACAGACAGGTAAAGTCCAAGAAAACTTTTTCATTTTAGGTTTTTATATAACCCTAATTATATCCTGGAATCAGAATTTGTGGAACTTTTCAAGACAGAAGCTGCGTTTACATGGATAAAAGTAATCGGAAAGAATGCCTGATCGGAAGAAAAATGCGTCCTGTAAACAAACACGCCGTTCGGATCAAAATTTCGTTCAGATCAAGATAGGTGGGTTATGCTGATTGTTGATCTGATCGTGTTGCATGTAAACGGTTCATTCCGATCGTGTGTCACCACTGCTCTGGTTTACGTCACGCATAGAAGGTGCGGTGCTTCAGAGAAAGCTTTGGAGCTCATACCTGACCAACCGGCTGCTCTGCGCAAGTGAACCGTGTCTGTGAGCAGAGCAGCTGGAGTTATAGCTTTGTGTTTGCGGACAGGGCGGTGGTGCTTTGTTACGTGTGCGCTTCGGGGGGGGGGCTTCCGACCCGCCACTCTGGGTTAGCGGCTGCCGGACTCAGGAGAACTGTGTGTCTGAGCAGAGCTTGGACCGCCAGCACACACAGCGGCTTTGGGGCGGCGTGTGAGCTTTTCAAAGCAGAAATGTCGCTCAGTCCTCAGAAACCGTTCAAACAATCAACATGGATCTGTTTCCAGTCGTGTCCTGACAAAATAAAGGCTGATGTTATTCCCACATGCAGCCAAGATGCAGATTGCAGCATTTCCCCCATCGATTTGTGTTCATTAAACAAGGATAACGTTGTTAGCGCGTGTTAGCCTTCTCCTAACCCTTCTTCCTGCTCTGTTCTTCCACAAACAAAAGCACGGACCACACGGATTAAAAATAAAATGATGGGCGAACAGGCGCTTCATAATATTCATAACATAAAAGCGTGTTTATAAGATCATCTCGTGTATGTATGTGTGAATATATATATATATATATATATATATATATATATATATATATATATATATATAAAATTGTAATTTTATATATATAAAATTGTAGTTTTTCTTTGTGTGTTTGAACTGTGAGAGTTTAAACAAGAGAAAAGTGTAAAAATGTTCATGTTGGTCTGGAAAAACATTTATAAAATGTAAAAAGAAAAAACGTATAAAGTGTGTAGTGTGGGGTTTTACAGCCTTGAAACGTCTATAATCCTACTTTGCGGATTTCATCTTTTGCAGGTTATTTTTTTTAACGTTACTACCGCGATAAACGAGACCCCACTGTATTCATCTGTCTGTAAATTGTAAATGCAGACAGTGTGTGACCCTAATACAGTGTGCAGTAATGTTATGTTCATTAGAAGTGTGTAGATTTGTTCTGGTTGATTTGGAAAAGTATCAAAAAGAGTGGTTTGACAGTAAACTACTTCCCTACAATATCTTATAATATAATATAATATAATATATATATAACCCTATATAATCTCTCATATTTCTGCTTGTCCCAGAGAGTAATGATGCAGATTGTTCAGGAACTCTGCAAGCGGCCTGGACTGAACAAATGTGGCTTTGACATGCCCACCATCTACATTCCTAACCCAAACAAGGTGAGAGTTCATTTTCATGTTCATTTTCCCTTTGCATATGAAATCTCTTGTATCTCTCTGGTCTGGACTGATTTTTGTTTGCTGTGTGCAGCCTAGCCGCTGTGTCAACCAGATTGAAGAGGTTTGTCGAACCATCGAGAAGACCATCAACCAAACTGTTCAGAATACTCTCAACTCTCTGGAGAGGGACTGTGAACTCATCAGTGAAGCCATTACAGATGCTATTCATACTGACAGGTGAAAAACAGATACTGTTTTCTTTTTCTGATTTGCTTCATCTGTAACACATTTCTTCCTCATCAATTCAATTTGTGCTACACTGACTGCTTTTGATCAGTCTCTTACTTTGAAAAGCTATTAATTCTCATTTTTCAGTCAAATTAGCCTCAGATGACTTAGACAATGAAAATCAATGTAAATATGAAAGGCGAGTGTAACCCTGACCTCTCTTTTGCAGGCTGATTACCTCAGAGAACCGTCGCGCTCGCTGCAAGAGTTGCTTCCTGACTCTGCTGGGTTTCAGTATTCCCCTTGCGTTACTGGCCTTCCTGGTGCTCGGCACAATGTCCAAGGAGCTGCTGGAGGTGGCTCTGGGCCGTGAGGGTACAGAGACCCTCTCACTCTATGTGGTTAGTCTCTATCTTTTGCTTCTTTAGTGGGCTTTTACACAAAAACCCCCTCAAGACTGCCAAAAGCTACCCTTGTGTCCCACAGACTCCAGTGCTGAGAGTTACTGACTCCATGTCTGGGGAGCAGCAGCTTTACGTCTGTGGTGGACTCATCCTCCTCTCCTTCCTTCTGCTTATTATCTCACGCTTTTTCTTCAGGTATGTTCCTTTAGTTTCCCCAGTTTCTCTGAAAGTTTCACTTTTTTTGAAAGCAAATCTGTATTAAAGATTTGATTTGGTTGTAATGCTCAGGAAAAAAAAGGACATTTGCACAGTGTTCATCATTGTTTGTGATGTTATGTATGAATTTTGCCACCTTAGATTAAATGTTATGTTACTGAACCCCAGTTTTTACAAAAATGGACTAAAGGACAGGAAAAGTAGTCCAACAGTCTAGAGAAGACCATGTAGAGCAGAAGTCTTGATGGCTGTTTGTCATAAGGCCACACTTCCAAAATGCACAATTGATGGGCTCAAAAATAAAAAAAAAGGAGAATCTGAACTGTCTTAATGATATTAAATGTTTAATCGAACCAAGGGTTTAAAACAATTTTGGGAATCAGCACAAGTATAGCTTTCTATTATCAATTCGGGACTCTTTACATTGGACTGATTTGTTTTTATTTTACAAGTCAGCTAGTAGTTACTTGGTTAACTGAACTGCTTCCTCATTTTAATGCCTGCCTCAGACTGGAAGTTTGACTTCAAATTTTGTGACATAAATAGCACCAAAACTCCCTTTAAGAAGAGTAAGGAAAACATTATTAAGCCATATTTTAGTTGAAACTAAAAGAGGAAAAAAGAAGCACAAACACTGAATAATAAATATGTTGACGTCTTCAGAAATCAACCTTAGTCTCTTCGGATTAGTGTGGGTTTTAAACCACTGTATGCGATCAATGTGCAGGTCTTCTCTTTACAGAGGATAATTGCAAATAAAATTCAAATGTATTGCTTTTTTGAATTCCGCCAAACTCATTGACTTTCATTTATTCTCTCGGCAGAACTCGATCAACTCTGTCGGGCAAACAGAAAAGACAGCTGCAGGAGAAGCTGGAGTACATCCAGGAGGTAGTCAAGGCCAAAAAGGTAGTGTGCATGTCAGACTCTGAAGTTGTCCCAACACCAAACAATTGAAGGGTTTTCAATTGTTTTGTTTCCCTTCTAATAGAAAAAGCTCTATGAAGAGTATCTACGCCAGAGTGTCAGCGATCATGACATGGACTTATGAAGAAGCCAGAAAATCCAGACAAACATGGGACCAGAGACAACATTGTTTTGCCAAGTTGTGCTCCAGCTGCCAGAACAGGCACAAACCACTCTAAGACATGTGAACTTTCGCCCTGTCTGTAAAATCAATCACTGTATTTTCTGAGTACCTTTGTGAACGTTACTGTTTTGTGGAGCTGCACCAGCATTTTTTACACACAGATGTTTTTTTCGCTATCTCTTCTCTAGAATATTGAATTATGTGCACAATTGTTGGTGGGATGATTGTAAATCAGCAACCAAACCATCACCTTCAAATTTCTGATGTAACCAATTGTATACCGTCTTTATCCTATGACCATTTTTCTGAAATTGTGAAAATAAATAAAAATGCATTTTGGAAAAAAGAAAAATTGATTGTTTCACTTTTTAGATTTTTCTAACCTGACTATTTGGGATTTTCTAGTTTAGCTTCTACAGGTTTTCCCTCCCATCCATTTAATCTCCATTGACTCAGATGAGGCTCTGTCTTTTAATCATGATTATGCCAATTTCAGGCAACATAAAAACAAACCCTTGTTTCCTGGGACATAGTTTCTGTACAACGGCAGGAAGACATCAGAAATTCACCTTTGGGTTTTGGGACCAGAGCAAGATTATCGGTGTAACAAAAATGCCGAGCAGTACTGGAGCTATAAAGCCAGTAATGCTAAGAAATACTCAATAGTGCAATTTTAAACGTTTTCTTTTTAAAATGTTTATAAATGTTTCCTTTTTCATGAGAAAAATGCCGCAAGTACATGTTCAAAGAACACCCAAACCACAATTTTCATCTGAGTTCTATATATATATATAAATTAACCTAAAGTCATATTTGACCTGGTGTCAAGCTAAATGGGGTTTATTTCGTGGAATTTTTTTTGTTCTGTTATTTATTTCTGTTCTTTTTTTAGTTTTTGACCTTTTTCGAGGAAAGCTATTTGTTTTGGTCAAATATAAGTTCAGAAAATAGGAAAAAGTTTTTATGCATTATTTTCTTTTCCTAATTTGACTCAAGCAAAGTGTTACCAGTTTTGGTTTTGTGTCAAAGAGCTACAAGTTATTTTTATTGCCTAAGAAAGGAAGATTTCTTTTCCGTCCCTGATACAAAGGTAAAAAATAATTCGAGACAGAAAAAAATGCATTTGATTTGATAAGAACCAACATCTTAAGCATGAGTTGAGATTCCCTTCTTATGCTCAGAGTGTACATTAAATTTGTTAAAAAAAAAAAGTATAACCAGCAGCAGAGGACATTGATTTACAGTTCACGTTTGCATAAAATGACATTTGTGAATCGAAGTGTGCGCAAGTCTGAATTATAAGACTGTTCTGGCCTCATAAAAAGACTACAAAAAGAGTCTGATTGACGCAAATACAGAAAGAGGGATAACCAAGTCATGGAATATGCATATTAGTTTGAACTAAAAATATAAGCATATTTTTAAAGTTGAAGTATGGGTCAGTAGATCCAATGTGTGTGGATAGCACAGCGATCAGGACACGCGTGGATGAATCTGTGGCTGAACCATTCCAGTCTATGGGCTGAACTGGCCTCTGGCATCTGTGGACAGGAAGGACGTTGACGTGTTTTCCGGACGCTTAGACCGGGGAAAGTTGTTTCCTGAAGTTGTCACTATGCTGACAACGTCCACGCCAAACCTCTTTTGCGTGTAGAAAATGATCATACGAGCGTTTTAAAACTCCTCCTCACTGACACTACACTTCGTTTTTTTTCTTCTTCCCTAACTAACGAGAGGATGAGCTCTAAAAGTGAAGACACGGGTAGGAACACCGCAAGTCTAGTATATTCTCTAACATTTTAAAATGAAATTATAATCAGACTTGTTGCCTATGTTTAGTGGAGTCTGTTGTTGTCCTGGTCAGCGGTCCTGGTCAGGTAAAACGGCCTGTCGTCTGACCAAAGACTTGAAGTCGCGTTGCTAGCTGCTAGTTAATGCTAACTGAGTGTTAGCTTAAAAGTGTAAATACTGCTTTTGAACTCTTGTCTAATATCACCTAACAAACAAAAATGCTGATTATTTATTTTAAATGTGTTGCTTGCCTGTCTAATAAGTTCAAGCTCCACTTTGTATATAGTTTTAAAGTGGAAGGAACCTGTTGCATACATACATCAATGGTCAGTTCAGTTCGTTAGAGATTTTAGCTAATATGAATCTTTAGCTTAATAGCATTAAATGTCAACATCATTTTTGAACATTTACAAGAAAAATCGCAAACGTATGGTTTTGTTACTTTTTTTAATTAATATTTGTGGCATACATTCAAATCAATTAGCATGACATGTAACAAAGCATTGTAATCATTTTTAGCCAATCAAATAGGTAACTTAAAGATACCAGATGGTTTTAGGTGTTAATAGTTAAAACAAAGGCAGAGATAACTCTATCGTTTTTGCTTTCAGTTTTATATAGGAGGTCTATGGCTTTTCTAATGTTCCAGATGTTACAAATCTATAATAATTTTTGCTTTGCTACTCATCTTACCCCAAAAATGATGTTAAATAGAGGAAAATCAATGATTCCAACCCGATTTTACTGTTGGAGGAATATTTACACATTTAGATCTGTTAAATTACTTTTTTTTTAATTAAAACAATTTTCTTTAGAATTTTTGCTCACACTTGGTTCTAAAAATATAAAACTTTTTATTGTGCCCTAAGCCTCTTTTTTTCACTGCACTACACTTTCTTTCTAGAGTTAAATAAACTTTTTATTGTCAGAATGAAACACGTGTGATGGCTGCTGCAGTTTGTCTTTAGTCAACCTTAAGACTTAGTTTCTGGATTTGTTTAGGGTAATTGTCTGTTTTTGCATTTCTGCACGGTGTTTACCTGTGACTAATGTTTTTATGTCCACAGTATGTTTTGTCTTTACTATGTTGCTGAATTTGTGAAGTTTCCCAGCCCCTTTTCAACATTTTGTCTGTAATATACGCTTTTCTTATGACTACAGCTTCATGTCATGAGCTTTACAATCAATACTAAGCAGTTTTTGATTTGTGAAGAATATAGGTCCCTTTTGTACATAAGTTGACTTGTGTTTTGTAATACTTTTCAAGACAAAGCTTTCACTTATTTGGGTTTCTGTTTAGTCCTCCAGTTTGTTCCTTTAAAGGAACTTTCAGTTTCAAGGAGTTTTCAAAATAAGTCTACCCACTATATCTGCATGTTTGTTTATCTCAAATTCAAAGAGATAAGTAACACTATATCTGAATTGAAAAAGAATTCTATTTTGTTAGTTGTTAACTTGCAAAGAGATTTTTGGTTTACTTTTTACTCAGTAAATGACAAAATTCTTCTAACTCAGGCTTCAAAATTTGTGTTCGGTTCCTTATGCATTCTTTAAAGAACAAATGTGAGCTTGATTAAGAGGGGGAATTGACATATGCCTGTGTTTTTCTTTCTTTCTTTCTTT
The DNA here is from genome assembly GCA_037389245.1 of Oryzias sinensis. NCBI lineage: Eukaryota > Metazoa > Chordata > Actinopteri > Beloniformes > Adrianichthyidae > Oryzias > Oryzias sinensis. Next base: position 9,987,354 of record CM074506.1, on the reverse strand, counting down.
CTTTGCAGAGGTGAGCCTGCAGGCCCAGCTTGCTGAGTGTCAGGCTCAAGTGGAGCACTGGCAGGGCGTGGCAACAATCTGCGAGCTGAGCAAACAGGAGGAACTGGCAGAGCTGCAGAAACAATGCGATCAAGAGATCCAGTCTCTGCAGGAGGCCCTAAGAGGTCAGTGTATTGTTCAAAACATGGCAAAAAAGCTGCAAGTATTTGTATTTCTTTATATATTTTCTAAAATGTGCTCAAGCTCATGAAAGACCTGCTGTTATGAAAATTGTCCTTTTGGTGTTTTTAACATGTTCTATGGCATTTCTTTTTATGCTGGAGGACATCCACTTTGTTGTTCACTGCTGTTTCCCTGCCTGTCTTCTTAAAGAAGCGGCATGACCCAGTGCCCCCCCCCTCTCAGCACCTGCACAAGTCACTGCTTCCGATTTGGACTGTTTTCTGTTGGTTTCGGTCACAGAAGGCTGAGACAATTGTATTTAAATTTGAATTGTATTTATAAACTTGACTCACATAATCATTTATGTGCCTTCCCATTTCCTAACCCATAGAGTTCTGTATGATGTCGGTCCACCTTTTGCAGCTACTACAACTCTTCTGGGAAAACTGTCCACAAGCTTTAGGAGTGTGTTTATAGCAATTTTTTTACCATTCTTCCAAAAGCGCATTAGTGAGGTCACACACACACACACACACACACACCACACACACGAGAAGGCCGGGCTCTTAGTTTCTGCTCTAATTCATCCCAAAGGTGTTCTGTCGGGTTCTGTCCAGTCAAGTTCATCCACATCAGACTCTGTCCTCCATGTCTTTATGGACCTTGCTTTCTGCACTGGTGCACAGTCATGTTGGAAGAGGAAGGGACCCGCTCCAAACTGTTCCCACAAGGGTGGGAGCATGGACATTTTCAAAATGTTTTGGTATCCTGAAGCATGCAGAGTTCCTTTCACTGGAACTAAGGGGCCAAGCCCAAGTCCTGAAAAACAACCTGACACCATAATTCCTCCTCCACCAAATTACACACTCAGAAATGTACGGTTCTCCTGGCAACCTTCAAACCCAGACTCGTCCATCAGAATTGCCAGATGGAAAAGCGTGATTCGTCACTCCAGAGAAGGCGTCTCCACGGCGTGCTTTACACCACTGCATCTGACGCTTTGCATTGCACTTGGTGATGTGGGGCTTGGGTGAAGCTGCTGAGCCGTGGAAACCCATTCCATGAAGCTCTCTGCGTGCCGTACTTGGGCTAATCTGAAGGTCAGTTTGGAGGTCTGTAGGTACTGACTGTGCAGAAAGTCGGTGACCTGTTTGCACTATGAGCTTCAGCATCTGCTGACCCCTCTGTCAGTTTACGTGGTCTACCACTTCATGGCTGAGCTGCTGTTGTTCCAAAACTCTTCCATTTTGTTAAGATTGATGAGAATGTCTGTTGGAAAACGCCTTTAGCTGTGAGTTAGAAGCTTAGCTGGGCATTTTGATGCATCCGCTTGCAGACAACTAGATCCTTGTAAATCATCGTTTTCCTTGTCTGAGCTGGCATCTGGCTCAAAAATGCACGGCTGAATAGCTCCAACATTGCTTGTCATTTTTATTGCACTGGTAATGTTAGGTGGAGGGGCTGTAAGCTAGTGGGAGAAAATGTAAACTGATGGATGATGGGAAGTGCGGCTGGCTTTCTCTGCACCAACAGTCCTGCCCACAACTCTGTGGTGAATATCTGACGAACTCCTGCTGCTCTGCAGAAACTATGTCCTAGGAAACAACACAGGTTTTTAACTGAGCAAAAAAAGGAGACAATCATACTTAAAAAGCGACTGGGAACACTCTTAAAGAAATGTGGAATGTGGGCTAAATGGATTTGTTTTTATTGTAGTGTTTTGTGTTTTCAGAAACAGCAGCACAGTATGAAGCCAGGATTGCCGTCCTGCAGTCACAACCTTCAGACTGGAGGAGAGGACACAAAACGGTTTGTTTGCAACCGTTTCCCTAAGTTTTTCAATGTAGTTTTTGCACATGCTGGACTTATTTGTCTCTGTCGCTGATAGACCAACAACACAAGAGGAAACACGGACCTGGATTCCTCAGCTAGTGACTCCCCAAAATCTGGCATTTACGGCATCGTGGAAGAAACGGCTCCATCAAGGGACAAGGACCAACGTCAGCCTTCAGAGCTGGAGGGCGTGGTGGAAAGAGAAGGGGGTCCCCTCACAACGGAGGGGTATTTCTCCAACTGTGACTCAGCTTCGTTGTCTTCCTTCTCCATGGACACGCCCTCTTTGCCTAGAAAACTCCTCACTCAGGACGACACGGATTCTCTGGTGTCCACAGGAACACTGGTGCCCGAAGCCATTTACCTGCCGCCAGCTGGACATCGACTTGTCACGCACAGTGACTGGGATGTCCTCAATGCACAAGTAGGGATTAGAAACTGAGGTCTTGTTTATTTCTTATATGAAAGACGAGTCAAACCTTTAGCCTCCCAGTGCATTTTGTTTTTAATAAGATTATTGTTTGTCGGGCAGCTGTCAGAGCTGCGGGGGGAGGTGAGTCGGCTGCAGTCAGAGAAAGAGGAGCTGGAAAGAGAACTGGAGACCCAAACCAACCAAACTCATAAACAGGTGTGTTTGTGTTCTCATACGATGCACAGAACATGTGAGCTGAAGAGCTGAAGCCCTGAATGCTCCTGCAGGTGTCATTGCTGCAGTCTCAGGTGCTGGCTTCAGAAGGCCTCCTCCAGGATCTGCAGAAGTCTTTCAGCCAATCACAGAATGCGGTGCAGAGCCGCCTGGTGAGTGTGACACGATGTCAGAGCGAATGGAATTATCAGTAATGACCTCTTTAAAAATTGATGAATATATGAAAAACATAGAGTTCCGGCTGGGCACAAACCACAATTATTAATTTCTCCTTTGTGATCAATAACTAAAGGGGACACCATCCATATGTTCCTACCAAATAAGAGTCCTTGATTGGTCAAAGTTCTACCTGGTTTAACTTTCAACACACAATCTTTGGACACGCATTTTGCCTGAAAACAGTAGTAGAAACTTGAGTAGCGACACATGAATGCGAGAGTTTTGATTGTTGAAGCTTGAAGCACACATAATGCGCGTTAACATAGACTTATAATATAAAGTGATCAATGGAACGAGTGTTACGGCAGGTTTAAAGATATGGTAAGGACATTAGAGTAGAACCGCTGTTCCTCCAGATAGGAAGCCTCCTGGACTCCACCCTGGGAAGGTGTTCTGATGATGTTCCCCTAGGCGGAGACCCCGGGGAAGACCCAAAACATGCTGGAGAGACCACATCTCTCAGCTAGCCTTGGAGTACCCGCAGAGGAGCTGGAGGGCTTGGGGAGAGAGAGAATTCTGGGGAAACTTTGCTTGGACTGCTGCCATAGCAACCTGGAGGAGTGAAAGAAAATTGATGGATGGAGCTGACCCATATGGCACTCCTTCATCTTGTTTTTTTTTTCATTCATTTTCAGTTTGGCCTCTCACTCACTGATCACACCAACTGTGCACTTTACTTTTATTGAATACAGGCGGAGTTGTCTCTTTCTCAGCGGAAAATGTGCAGTGATCTGTCCAGACTGAAAGGAGAAGAAGTCGAGGAGAGTATTGCAGACACCAGTTCGTCGCTGTCAGCAACTCTGCATGTAAGGTTACTGCTCAACCTTCACATTCATAGAAGTTGCATCTCCTGCTCTTCCTCTTCCTCCCTTTAGAGGTGCCACAGTGACTCATTCGTCTCCGTCTAACCCTATCCTGTGACGCTTCATACATGAAACATGTATGAGGTTTACATGTTGTGGTAACTGGAACTGAAACCAGCTGGGAGCTCGTTTGAGTTCTGCTTTTGTTGAGGAGAAAACATTCAAATCTCATAAAAAGAAAATACAAAAAGTCACTTTCATGAGCAACCTTTAGATGAAAAATATTACAGAATAAATGTTTTGTTCTGCACTGCTTTGTAATGGTTTTCTTATCTGCTCATGGCTGAACTCATCCATCAGGGGGCGCACTGTGAGGAGCGCCTTCGCATTGAAATAGTCAACCTGAGGGAGCAGCTGGACACTCGTTCAGAGGAGAATGGTCCGTTAATCATCCTTCGCTGTAGAGTTTCCTGTCGCTCGTCCCAAAGCTAAAATTGTTTCTTAATTTGTCCTCTTGCTTCCTTCCTGCTCCGGCTTTGAACTGCTGTCATCAGAGGTTTTAGAGGGTAAGTGAGCCGCCCGAGCTTTTATTATTAGACTGCTAAGCCAATTAGTAAGTGCTGTGATTAGTGTGAGGTGACCTTTCATTCGGATTTATTTAACCCTCAACACTTCTGGGCTGTGTGACGAGAACAGGATTTTCTAGCTCTGTGAAAACTGACGGTCACACTCATCTGGAACTCAAATAATGTCTGCATTGGCTCAATTTAAAGTGCCATGTTTGGGATTGTGTGCACAGTGCAGCTGTCCACACTGAGGACCGAAGCAGAGAAGATCCAGGCTCGGAAGGACCAGCTGCAGGCTGAGCTGCTGGCCTGCCGCACCGAACTGGAAGGCCTGCGGGTGGCGCTCACACACGTACAGGGCACCAACAAAGCCTTGGGCACTGAAAAAGTAAATCCTGCTCTGAGAACTAAATGTCCCTTTTTAGCAACTGTAGGGTAAAGTCATTGAAGTCTAGTATTTTTATTGATCCCCTATTATCTATGTTTTTTGAAAGTATTTATGGTAAAGTCATGGTAAAGGTGGATTTGAAGAAGACGTTAAAGAGATTACTAGCATATAGGTGTTTGAAGTGACAGCTTTGTTAAATTTCAAGTTTTTCAGACATGCAAAAGAACAAAGGGAATTCAGCCGGTGTTTGAGAAAGCCAGCATTATATTTCTCATTTATTCTCCAGATGATTCATCCAGATAAAGTCCTGCTTTTTTCTTTTCTTTCTGGGCTGACAGGCAGCTTTGCACCAACAGTCTCTGGAGCTGCGCAGCCAAGTGATCAGCCTGCGCTCCCAGCTGGACACCAGCCAGGCTGTTCAGAGAGACTTTGTAGAACTCTCCCAGTCGCTGCAGGTATAGAATGAAACGACTGACTTAACCTGTTTTACAATACAAAAGTCATTGTTGGTTCCCCTCTGTGAATAGTGAACGAAAAATTAAATAGAGGGGGTCTTTAATGTTTCACTTCAGGGAGTGTCTTGTTTTTTTTGCTTTTTTTGTATGAACATGTCTCTAGTGCAGTGTTTTTCAACCTTTTTTGAGCCACGGCACACTTTAACCTTGACAAAAATCCCGCGGCACACCAGGATCCAAAAAAATAGATAAATAAAAAAAGAAAAAGCTCAGTCTGTATTGATCTACAGCCGCTCTGCAATCTCTCATGCATTTTTTTGATAATTGTTGCAGAAAAAGCTGGAAGCTGCAGCTGTTTTTTTTCTAAAAGATGTATTAAAAATTAAGTCAAAAGATTCAAAAACTGTTTGATGTGTGTTCGTTGTTTCAAGACGTTAAGAGGAGAGACTCATTGTGCGCTAAGACAGTTACTTTACTGCATCATGGGAGATGTAGTGCCGATAATCCGGTGACCGCGGAAAGACCAGCGTCTTTGATATTCATGGTTTTGTTCACTTGTTCCACAGTCTGATACCAGATTCTGTGGAAAACTACACCGCTAAAGACGAGCTTTAGCTGGTATTTTTCTTAGAACAGAGAGACGTTTTTGCGCTAAATCGAAACAAGGAAGTGAATACTTTAACCACTTTTGATTGGTCAGACTGATGACATGTGATTAAGCCTTCAAGATTGATTGGTGGAGACAGTTAAAGGGGCGGGACTTTTCCTTACACAGTTATAGCTGCAGCTAAATCGCGGTATCCCATTATTCTAATCAAAATGTCTTTAATACAATCATATAAACATAAAGAAAAAATAATTTTATGATATTTCATATTCTTAACTTCTCAGTGTTTTATCAGGGCATGTTTGGATGAACAAAGAGCTGATTTCCTGGAGATGGTAATTGCTTTTAGATCAGTGAATGAGGGCAATTTCTCACGGCACACTTGACCATCTCCCGCGGCACACACTGGTTGAAAAACACTGCTCTAGTGGGCCATTCAAAAAATCTCAGGAGCCTAAAGTGTGTATTGTGCACATTTTTAGTCTACCTTATGATGTTCTTCCAAGAGAGATATCTCAAATAGTTTGTGATGGTTTTGATCAATACGGTCAAATTGTTTTGAATGTTTTTAGACGTATCAATATTTTAGTTCCCATCTGTTTTGTTGAACAGTCGAAAGCAATTTCTGATTTTTACACCTGTCTGTTTCAGTTTATTTCAGACTGTTTTGGATTTCTCTTTCATTTGCCTTTTTTTGCCTTCACATTTACGACCTTCATCCTCCTCTAGGTCAAAGTGGAGTTGATACGGCAAGCGGAGAGTCTGGAACAAGTCAAAGAAATCTTGGAAGAGGGAGTCAGAGAAGCTGAGTCTGCAGATGTCTCTTGAGTTGTTGAATATGATGTTTAAATCATACAGGATCGCCAAAACAAAAACCCCAGAAGAGAGGGTTTTTTTTTTTAAACCACTGAAACAGAGACTTCGGTAGAGGAACCACTGGAATTTTCAGCAATGGTGCTGCTCCTGTGAATTTTTGTTTTCAAAGAACCTGAACAGTAAAAACCTGGATCCTGTTCACTAAGGACGGATTCACAAACCTTTCATGTGCCCCAACTGATTAGATCACCAGAGTTTCTTACACTATTTTGTCATGTTTAACAGATTTCTCCCTGTACTTTACTGACAAGACTTTAAGTGTAAACACTATTGCAAAAGACCTGTCAATTATAGGCAACTGGCAATGGTTTCACTCAAAAACATCCAAAACATTCCACTTTTCTATAAAATACCTGCTTTTAAATGAAAGTATCATGTTTTTGTATGAAGCTATGCCACCAGAATTTAATATATAAAAAGAGACTAAGTGGATTATTAATAAAAAAACACAAGTGATGCACTTTTGGGATATTATACAGTATTTTTCTTTTTTTTATCATTTTCAAACACCTGTTTTTATTTTCCTAAAAAGTATACGAGCTAGAATATTTATATATTTTATACACCTCTTTATTCTTTAAGAATAAAATAAACAGAATAGCGTTCACATAACTTCATTATATATTATATTAAAGTGTGGATGCCATGCTTTGAACAACTTTGTCAAATAAAAAAGCCCTTTAAACGCTGATTCTATTGATACCAATAGTTTGCGTCGAAAAAAATCCGAAGCATATGAAAAATAGACATCTTTCGAAGGAATCAGAGATTTGGATCTGCCGCTAGAGCGCAGGCTGGAAGTGAACCCGATATGACCTGTGACGTAACGAGAGGGAGTTGCCTTTCGCAGTTGCTTAGGACAGCATGTAAACAAAACAGGTAGTCTTCGTTTCTCTCGTGTTTAAATCTGTTAATCATCAACATGCCAAGTCGTTGTGTGGCAGCTGGATGTAGCAATACATCTAGTGAAAGTGTATCTGTGTATAAAATTCCCAAAACAAGAAACGCTGCTGAAAAGGGGAAAATTTAAGAAGGTGGACGGCGAAGGATTTTTCCCTCCAGAGCTGCAGGAGAGAAGTCTGCGTTTTCGAAGGGACAAAAACCGGGACACAAACGAAGAATTTTGAACGGAGAGTTGGGAGGAGGATCTTGGCTTCTGAGTCGAGGAAAGGCGGGTGAGCTGGAAGCGAGCGAGCCGTTTTCTGGGTCGGACAGGACGGCGCTGGAGTCGGGAGCGGAGGCTGCTAAGCTAGGCTAGTGTGCATCACGATGGATCACATTGAGGCGAAGTAGTCGTGTTTTCTGTTGTCCTTGGATCCAACTGGAGTATTTCAACGCACTCAATGTTTTGCAAGAGAAGCAACAGTTCTGCAACGTTTTTTTTTCTTTTGCTTTTGAGGTGCCGGTACCGTGAGTAAACTGAACTGTGTGTGTTTGTGTGAGCGCTCGCGCACGAGAAAAGGTTTCAAACTGGTTCAAACAGGTAAAACTGTTAATGTTCCACAGTTGTTAATGGTATAAGGTGACTTTGTTAACTAAAGAGTAGTAATATCTGGGAAACTTTTATTATTTTGTGACATTTATTTTGTAAATTGGGTTGAAAACCAGTGTTTACCTTTGTTTAGATTAGGCCAAAAGGGGACATTTTGAGTATATTTTAGGGTAAGTGGAGTAATTTAATTTTATACATTTTTTAGACTTACTGGAGTCTAGCCGAATCTTCATGCTGGCTATCGTCATCGGCATCACTAGACCTACTACTTTCTGCTATACTATATCCTCCTCACTTTCGCAAAAGGGTTCGAATCGATACGGTTGCAAAAGTGACTCATCATCATGATAATCTCCGCAACTTTCCCCTTCATCTTTCTGTTCATCTGATGATAAATCGCTAATAGAGACGGTAGCATCACTCTGTGCTTCGCTATCGGTGCTAGCCATGTTGTCTGCCTTGTCTTCCTTTCGTTACGTCACAAACAGGGGGGCGAGAATTCGGCGGAATGCGTGAAGCCGGCGGCCGTCCTCGTTGTTTATATTGCGTTTTTCGCTATTTATTCTTTTTCGAAAAATATTAAAAACAATCGCAACATGAAATAGAGACTATTTACTATATTTTGGCTTATTAAAATAGACCATGTCACCCACACTTTAAGTACATACACAGAAAAATGTTTTTCAGCTCTTTTTTCTTTGTTGGTGTGTATTTTCAAATCACTTTTGTATTCATTCCATTGATCATGTGACTTCTGGCGCCCTCTCGTTCACACGGAGCGCTTCTCTCTCTCTGTCCTCCGAGTCTCGCCGCTCTCCTCGCCTCAGATGTTTCAGGTCACCGTTAGACTTTCCCTGTATGAACGGAACCAAAAGCGGTAAATTGCAGGTTTAAAAATTAAATTTCACATTTATTTGAGTATTTTATTAGTTTGTTTTTTGGAATTGACTTGTGATTTCTTGGAGTTAATTGTGGAAAAGAGCACATTTTCATTCACTAACATTCACTAACACGATATTCGTTTTCGTTCATTGTGTCACAATATTCGCCACACAGTTGCTGCTCAAATGCTGTCCTTATTCCTGAGGGTGCATTAGCTCCAAAATATGCTTTCTAATGTTGTAGCAGTTTAGTTTTATTTAAAATGAATAATCTAAAAAGTTAAATAGGTTGTTAAAGGGATCCAAGCATGCAAAATGCACTAATGAGCAAGGCATTTAGCTATGATGATGTACAAAGAACTAAAAGGACTTTTGCTCACTTTTCAACCAAGCCATTAGAATATTTTAGATGCATTAACACTTGTTTTACCTTTTCAACATGCATATTGCAGAGAAAACATTTAATGGAGTCAGGGGAATACCTTAAGTTGTTACAGAAATAATGAGGATGGGGAAACAGGTTTAAACTATGTTGTCAAGGAAACAGGGAAGAAAAACAATCAAGGAGAGGAAATTAGATCAAGATAATCAGAGAAGACATTAGAAGCAGGGCGGGAATCCTCCAACCTGTGACAGCTTAGGATAAGAGGTTAAAAGGAAAAGTTGTTTGCTTTTATTTTTGTAACAATCCATTAATCAAATGTACTTAATTTTAGATTAGAAAAAACAACCAAGTATTTATATTTAATGTGTTTTGGGATCAAAACACATTGGTTGTACTTGAGTTTCATATAGTTTATAGTTGTAGCTAAAATGTTTTTGTGCAGAAGGAAAATGATAGCTCCAAGGGTCTGAACTCACCTTCCAGGTATGTACGAGCCACAAACTTGAGAAGCTCATCAATAAGAATGACTGGGAAGGAAAGTTTCAGCACCATCAGCCATTGCTCCAGATTCAAGTGAGTGAGCTTGAAGATCATCTGTGGACGAGAGCAGCAGTCTGTTGGAACTTAACACATAAAATGTAAGACAGCAACATCCATTCGTGTGGATTCTGCTTTCAACGAATCTTTACATGCAGGATGTGTATCAGTGTAGCGGTCCAGCGGTGGTGTATGGAGATGGGGTCAAACTCACGGGCAGAGGGTCCACGTAGATGATCATGAAGTGAAGAGACATGGAGAGGCTCATGGCACCCATCAGCCACAGGTTGCTCCAAGGGGGCATACGGACCAGGGACTGGTTCTCAGATAAACTGGAGGGAAAAAAAGCGTCTTAATGCAGGCGCAAGATAAAAAGTTGAACCTTCTAAGCAGCAGATCTGTTGATCATTTTTTTTTCTTCCCTTTTAGGTTAGGCTGGGTTCTTAGAAATGTCATAAGCATCAGATTTGATTTCACCATCTGGAAAGTTTCTAGTCTTGAAGATTATTCTGAACTTGGCCTTTGATTTGGCAAAAAAACGTGTGGATTTGTTTTCACCACCTTGAAATCATTTCGTTTTTCAAAGGTCTACTTTTATCAGCAACTTTTGGAAATGAATACTTTTTCAGTAGGTCCTAATTTGTTTCATTTTTTTAAAGACAAGGTCTAAGTTTAGTGAAGATTTATGTTCTATTTTACCTCTTTTTATTTTTGACCCAGATTAACTCAAAGTTTTTGTCCTTTATTTTGTAAAGCAGATTTTTTAGATATTATTTATTTCTATTGTGACTACTTTGCAAGCCTCCCAGAGAATCGGGGTAGAAACCTCTACATTTTTGTCCAGATATCTTCTGTTTATTTCTTATTTCATGTCTTTCATCCCATATTCTTATTTCATCTCTTACACCCCAGTTAGACAGGAATAATTGTGCCTCCATAAAGAAATTGTCCTACAGGTGCATTGTTCCTATGAAACATGAGGTCATTGTATCTTTAGCATATTAATGCAATATATTTTTCAGTTTCTGTGCTTGATTGTATGGAGAAGACCAACAAAACACTTTGTTAATTAGGTTTGTTGACATTTCTTTGTAAGGACCTTTCCCCTGACACTACATAGATGACACAGCAGCCTCTGTATATAAAAAATGTTCACAAAACAAAAACCTAACGGAACAAAACACAAAAAAATATCCTTTTCAGAACTGAATTGATAATGTTGCCATCCTGGCTTTCATGGGTCAAGTATCTCACCCTCAAGAGGTGGAGGCTTCATAAACACCCCATCAATTTCAGTTCTACATAGTTTGGGACAGTCGTTGTTGCCAAAAGTATTATAAATCCATCTTTTTAACTGAGAGTAGATGCAAAAGTTAGCTGTTGTGAAGAGGAGGTTCTCAAAACTCCAAAAGGTCATGATGAAAGTTTTTATGCTAAAGTCTTTTCAAAGGCGCAATGTTAACTAGAGCCATGATGATCTACCTCTGTACCTGCAGTCCTGTGTATCTGATGGACACGGAGTGCAGCCTCACCTGTTCAGAGCGTTGCACATCTCAATGGTGACCAACACAGACAGAGCCATGGTCATGGGTGGAGCTGACTCGAACACCTCACAGCGGATGCCGTCAAAGTCCTCGTTGTCCTCGCTGCACTGCATGAAATGGGACTGATGGGGAAGAGATTAAAAATGAAGACGCAACGTTTGTTTGTCTGCAAAGTGTTTGTGTAAGAGAAGTTTCTGAAGATCAAAACCAACCAGCTGGTAGAAAGTGACCATTGGACCTTCGTCACAGTACAGGAACCACCAAGCAGCTGCTGCAACAGTCGCTGAACCGACATAACCTGCAAAGGTTATGTATATTGGTGGATTTAAGTAACAACAAACCCAACACGGGTCAATAAAGGTGTAAATTTCTTTGGGCAAGACCGTACCACCAATGGCCAGATATCTGAAGAAAAGCCAGCCAGAAATAAGGGGCTCTTTTGGGGAGCGGGGGGCTTTGCCCATGATGTCCAGGTCTGGAGGGTTGAACCCCAGTGCTGTGGCAGGCAGACCATCAGTCACAAGGTTGACCCAGAGAAGCTGAACGGGGATCAGAGCCTCAGGTAGACCCAGAGCAGCAGTCAGAAAGATGCTGAAGAGCAGAGACGTATTGACGAGTTCCAGCAGCAACAGTCGACTTCATTGAGGTGGGAGTAATACTCACCAGACAACCTCGCCTACATTGGAGGAGATGAGGTAGCGGATGAACTGCTTCATGTTGTTGTATATGGCTCTGCCCTCCTCAACAGCAGATACAATGGAAGAGAAGTTGTCGTCAGCCAGGACCATCTCAGAGGCAGACTTGGCAACGGCAGTGCCAGAGCCCATGGCGATGCCAATCTCCGCTTTCTTCAAGGCAGGGGCATCGTTTACTCCGTCACCAGTCTTAGAGACAAAACAAAGGGAAGCCTGAGTAATCTCTTCATTTGCTATACTTTTACAAATCATCAGGTTTCTTTTTCTTCTCACCATGGCAGTAATCTCATCAAAGCCCTGCAGGAACTCAACAATCTTAGACTTGTGGGATGGCTCTACTCTGGCGAAGCAGCAAGCCTTCCTGACGGCATTCTTCTGCTCATAGAGAGACAGATCATCAAACTCACGACCAGTGAAAGCTTTCCCAGTGACATCCTCTTCCTCGGTGAAGATGCCAATGCGGCGGCAGATGGCCACAGCCGTCCCCTTGTTGTCACCTGGAGGAGAAGGGCAGACATGATCATTTTTTTAGATACAGTGACTGATAGAGCTGCGCTCTCTTAGTTTTTGATGCTGACCGGTGATCATGATGACGCGGATTCCAGCAGCTCTGCACAGCTCGATGGAGCTCGTGACCTCTTTACGAGGAGGATCCAGCATCCCAACACATCCCACAAAGGTCAAATCAGTCTATGGAAAAGCAAAAAGCAGAAATAAAACCTGTATTGCATAAGAACCCCAAAATGTTAAAATAGATTATGACCTTTAGTTTTACTCACCTCGTAATCTACAAAATGATTGGAGTCCTCCAGGTTCATCTCCTCCTTCCTCGGAGGTGTGTCTCGGGTGGCTAATGCCAGACAGCGGAGGGTGTCTCGCCCGGTACCCCATTCCTTGATGACGGACATAATGTGGTCTTTGACGGGACTAGTCAGCGGGATACGGTTGGTTCCCACACGGACGTACGAACAGCGATCAATCACACCTTCAGGAGCTCCCTGAGGACACAGGCAGACAGTTTTAAGAGTTCCGAGTTGCCAGAACAACTCTTTATTGAAAAGTTATACGTTACTTTTTGATTTGTTATGCAAATCCCCTGCATTATGTAAATGTGCAATCAGCAAACTCACTTTCACAAACATCTTGCTCCCGACGGGAGCTTTGGCTGACTTGGCAGGTGTGCAGTAGACGGACATGGACTTCCTGTCTCTGGAAAACTCCAAAGTGAATTCCTTCTTCATCAGCTGCTTAATCACCTGTCCAGGTAGAGGGTTTAGAAAAACACAAATTAGTGGGCAAAAATAAATTGCAGCTTGTTTATTAATGTAGTTCTATGTTTATCCACCTCACCAACAGAAATACAGTATAACCCCCATAACAAGCAGTTATTCATTTTTGAATTTAAGACTGATTTACGTTGAATTTTCTCTTTTTTTAATGGCTTACTTGACATTATTTATTGTTATTTGTCTTGCAGTTTCTTTCTGCTTCAATTTTTTGAAATTGCTGAAAAGAAGAAAACATGCTTTATGGAGCTTATTGCTAAATTTCTGTTTTACATTTTTTTGGTTTGTAGTTAGTAGCTCTTACATTTGTGTATTTCTTGTTAATCATTAACCTCTTAATCTCCAAGCTATTGTTCAGTATGTTTATTATTTCCTTTTACCAGGGCCCCAGTTAAGCAGAATAGTAATATAACCCAAAATATGATGTCCATGCCAGGTCCTAAGAGGTTAAACACCATGGCCAGTTGAAAACAGCAAACTATGTAAACTGTTGACTAGAAGATAGAAACCTTTTTGGAAAAATAATGTTTTAAATTATTTTATTTAATTTTTAAAATTCTTTTTCATAATAACAGTAAATAATTTGCTACTTTTTCTATAAACCTAAATACATGTAGTTTATTTCAATTTCAGTCAGACAACTCATGCTTGAATGTAAACAGGTAAACGCATTTAATTACCTCAAACCAGTGTGAAGCAAATCAGCAAAAGCAAAGTAAAATAATACAATTTAGTAAAGAATGTTTACTAATTGTTTGTTTAAAGAAAAAACGTGGACTAACTTGGTTTAGCTGTGAGCACTGAGTCACTGTGTGACAGCGGAGAGTAACGGCTCGCCTTAAGAGGAGGTCATCTCCAGTAGAACCAGACTCAATCAATTTGAGGCTTGTTTAAACCAGAGCCAATAATTGTTGTAAATTGTCTGTGCTTGGTCATTCTGGGCTAGTATTTGCTTAGAAACCATTTTACAGACACTTGGTAATGTTTCTGACTTCCCATTTTTGCAGCTTCTTTTGTGGACTCACAGAGCAGCAGGTGTTGGCTCTCTCCACTTTAGACAGGCCGCGCACGTCAGTGTTGAAGACGTTCATTTTCTCCACCAAACAGCACAGAGCAGTCTCCGTGGCCTCACCAACCTTCTCATAAATACCCTTAGACTGCACCGCAGAGAAAAGAAAACGAGTCAAACAAATTCATTTCTGAACTTGTCTTGCAGGATCCAGCATGTTCAAACATCCTGGTGCCACACGGACCTCATTGTAGTCCAGTGATGAGTCGTTGCACAGGGCACAGATGGTTGCCAGCTCAACCAATCCGTCATATTGGCCGCACTTTACAAGCGAACTGTTCCGCGTGCTGATAAGGAAAGTTTCATTAAGTTCTGCTGTTCAGAGTGGATCACAAGTGTCATTTTTTCCACTTACACTTCTCCTTCAGGGGTGTACTTTGACCCTGAAATGTCAAACTGACCGAGGGCAACATTGTCCCCCTCCACTTTATCAATGATGAACATCTGCAAAGAGATGGACATACATGTTAATCTGTCCTTTACTAGACGTATGATTGCACACATGTAAATTGACCCCACCTTGGTCACACACATCTGGTTGGTGGTGAGGGTTCCAGTCTTGTCAGAGCAAATGACAGAGGTGCACCCCAAAGTTTCCACAGAGGGCAGGCTTCTGACGATGGCATTCTTTTTGGCCATCCGACGTGTTCCCAGGGCCAGGCAGGTGGTGATAACAGCAGGCAACCCTGCCGTGGACGGAAGGAGAAATGTAAACATACTGATTAAAAAAAAGAAGGTGGAACTTAAGGGAGAACATGGTTCTGATGTTTATTAACCAAGAGACGTTTTTTTTTCTATTGAAAGCTCTGTCTTACTTCAAAGTAGGTCAGTCATCTTTTTGTCAACTTTTAAAAAGATCTCTTTTAGTAGGGACAAAGATCTGGACTGGACCTATTCCAGTTTTTGTTCATTAGATACAAAATCATCACAGATTGTACAAATTTTTGCAAAAGAAATCAAATAGATTCTGCAACAAAATATGAATTTATAATTAGATAAATGAATGACTGACATTCTATTTGTTGTTTTACTGTAAAAAGGGGATAAAATTAAGAGTCTGTTTATCCCAAAAGTAAGTCACTCAGTAAAAATCTGGTTTTCTAGCCTTAATTTCCAGCTTTTATCCCTCTAGAAGTTTGTTTGTGATGGAAAATGTAAAGCTTTCACAAATTCTATAAATAAGGAAATTCCCGGTCAGACCAAATAAATAAAACTCTTATAAAGCACTAAAGTTTGTTAAAATAAAATAAAAAGTTTACAATCTCGAAGAATCTAAGAATCTAGCCATGTTCTTTGGTGAGAAACAATTGTGCTCAATTTTACTCATTTAGTTTTAACTTTGCAGCATTAATAACCCCTTTAAATGAGAAAAATAATTATTAATGGCCTCGCATCATTTAGATGAGTGGCACAACACGCACTTGACTTCTGTAATGATAACCAGAGAACATCCCTGGGGTTTACCTTCAGGGATGGCAGCCACGGCTAAAGCCACAGCAATCTTGAAATAGTAGATTGCTCCACGCATCCAGGAACCTCCATGGACTGGGTCATTGAAGTGGCCGATGTTGATTATCCACACAGCCACACAAATGAGGGAGATGACCTGCAGAGGAGGCAGCCAGGATCAAATGTCTCTTCCACGCTCGACTAAGGACCCATTTTGGAAGTGTGTTTTGTAGACATTTCACAACAAAGCGTCCTGGATGCAAGGAACGTAACTGACCTTAGAGAGTTGCTCTCCAAACTCATCAAGCTTTTGCTGCAGTGGAGTCTTCTCCTGCTCAGTGGCGGCCATCTGGTCACGAATCTTACCAATCTCAGTGGTTACTCCCGTTGCAACAGCAATGCCAGTGGCTTTACCTGCAGCAATGTTGGTCCCCTGACATGTTTTAGATTAAAAATGGAATTTAGTGGAAATATAAGAAGTCAGGAGATGGTTAAACAGATTATGTAGACAGGAGAGAAGCTCACAGAGAACAGCATGTTCTTCTTGTCCTGATTGACAGCTCGTGGGTCCGGGACAGCATCAGTGTGCTTGATGACACTGACAGACTCCCCTGTGAAGGGGAAGGTTGGATAGAATGAAAAAACAATGTCCTGGACATCCCAAACTCTAGATTTGTTCTGAACTCCTACCAGTGAGAATGGACTGATCCACACGCAGCGTTGTAGATTTGATAGAGATGAGCCTGATGTCAGCTGGCACTTTGTCACCAACTTAAATCCAGAAAACACCAACGGTAAGTAAAAAATAATTTATCTACACCTGCCTTTTGAGCCAGGAAGCTCCTTTTAGGTTGGCAAGACAGTTGCTAACAAAGCTTTATGACAATTTGAAAGCAGCTGTACAGTTGAATGGTGGGTTGATTGACTGGTTTTAGCACTTTGGATGGATGGTGCTGTTGTTGAAAGCTGATACCACAGTGAAAGTCGCAGGGAGAGGGAGACCTTGGGGAGATCATGCAATGAAAAGAACAGGTGGACAGCAAGAGAGAGTGGACATTAAGTGTGTTTATTCTCAGGCTTGCTTTTTCATCCCTGAAGATTTTCCGCCCCCTTTTCTCTGGGACTGCCTTTAAAAGTTGGTGCTAATTTTCAGGCACATAACATGCACATGAGCGCATGTTAGAAGTTGAAGTAACAGGGTTTTTGGTACAACTTGAACAACTTGTATCGCGTCTTACAAAACAAAAAAAAAGGTGAATTATGCTCTCTTTATTTGAAATTCCGTTTTTTTATTGCATTCGTATTCTGCACATATGCAGATCAACTCATTAAATGTTTAAAAAAGCTGCAAAAAAATACTTTAAAAAGTCCTTTTGGGAAACAGTACAGGTTTTATGCCATGTTTCATGTCATGGGGACTTTACATTAGGCAGCTAAATTAGTATTTGACTCATATTTAAATTGGTTTGTGCAAAAGTCAGACATAAGGCTCTAGACTTATCACAGATATGCTGCGGGTAGATGTTCTAGGTTACTAATTTTCAATTTAAAATAAATTCTTCAATTCATTTTTTTAAATTTGGTTATATTCTCTTTTTTCTGACTGTTTTAAGAAGTTTATTCCTTACAACCTGAAATATTTTGCCTTTACAAAAAGAAAATGCAGATTAATATCATGTTTTTGCTCATTTGGGACAAACCTTTAACTTCGAACCCTTCAATGCCAGATTTCCTTGGGGAACAATGCACTTTTTCAGTGTAAAATGCAGCACATGAAACAATGAGGGAATCTTAAAGCCGGTAGATTTTACCTGATACCTCTACCACATCACCAGGAACGATCTCCCTGGCCTTGATTCTCTGCACACTCTTCCTGTCTGCCCGGTAAACCTTCCCCATTTCGGGCTCGTACTCCTTCAGGGCTTCAATGGCACTCTCTGCATTTCGCTCCTGTTGGAAGACAAGACGTTCCCTCATTTCAACGTCTCCATGAATCCGAATACAAAAACATTTGAGATATTTATATGTTTTATTTGATGTGTTCATATGTTTTATAAAACCCACATAGTAGTTATACCTTTCTGTCAGTGCTAGTTTGCAAGCCTCTTTGTTTTTTTATAATAAACTTCTTGCTCTGCATTGACCAAAAAACATTGCTGAAAGGAGATTTCAGTCAATCAACCAGTTCAAAGTTCAAACTTCCAAAGCTGCCCCTGTCTGCATCAAAGTACAAAACTTATTCTAGTTGCCCTTCCTCTCCTACTCTCCTTCATGTGTGAATCCTCGTGCATAGTTTCCAAATGACTGCTGCCGAGTCGATCTGAACCTTTCCTCAAATACACTTCAGGCTTGTGGTAACGTGATCATCCTTCTGTATTTTTTCACAGTGTGGACTATAATGAAGCACATGGCAGTTTAAACCTCCAAGGCAGCAAGGACACCATTCCATTCCCACTTCGCATTGGCTTCACATGAACTTTCAGGTCCTGGCCAAACCAAACCTTTGTCAAGGACATTGTGTATGATTGATACTTCATGAGCCTGTTTGGGAGTTGTGTAAAACAAAAGCATTCTGTTTCAACTTTGTGTCCTTGCAGCATCATGCTCGCTGACCTGCCACACCCCCACAATGGCGTTTGCGATGAGGATGAGCAGGATGACAAAGGGCTCGACGAAGGCCGTGACCGTTTCTTCGCCCTCCTCAAACCAGGCCAGCACCTGGGAGGTGCAGAGAGATGCAGTTAGTGATCCATGAAGTCTAAGAATATTAAAGCAGCACTGAGGTAAAAGTACATTTTATGGGGATGCGATTACAGATAATGACTCTGACTCTTTTTTAGGTTTCGTTAAATAAAACTTCACAACTGCCCCTAAGCCCGAAGAGTCTTCTCTTTCCGTTTGTTGTGCAGCTGTTGCTCAGGTTGCCTGTATTACCTTTTACTGCTGACTAGCACAAACATAAAAATGGTGCAACACTCAGCTATTTATGATCCACTGGTGGATCAAATGACAATTGCTTTTGTGTCTTACGTCATTCCGTGTGCCTGAAGTACACGTGACTCTTGTTCAGTTGAACATGTGCTTTGCTTTATGAAACAGGGGTGCCTAAATCTTTGTTTCAGAACTTCTCGGTGTTGACATTGACACAGATTAGTTGCAGGCCAGCGGAGTGTAGGCCAAGCTAGAGGAGGAAAGGGTCAAGACATTATCTAGGATTCTCTCTGTTTTCCATTGCTTTTAATCTTCCATCTTTTTTCTGTTTTTTCAGACTACATTTCCAGTCTGTCTTCACACTGCTTCCCTTCTAAGAGCCAATCGATCTCTAGAACGAGCGTCAGAGCCTGTGATTGAACATTCCTGCGAGTATGAATAGATAAATCCACAGTATTTAACCCTTCTGGAAACCGACTCTCAATCTATTCCTCTTGTTTGTCATTGCAGCACACAATGCCATTGTGCAACCCAATCCCTAACTTGGCCCCCTCCCCACTCTCCTCTGTGTCCCTCCTGCTGCACAGAGCCATCCCTCGTTCCTTCCATCCTTGACCTCTGTCCAAGGGTACAGATTCTCATCCAGGCTTGGGACTTTCTTAAAATAACGATTGCGCACAGACACACTGTCACTCACTTCCTGTCTTTCTGAGTTTTTTTGCTTTGTTCCCCCCTCCTCACAGCCGTCAGGCCTTCAAAGGCTACAGTGACAGGTGTCCAGGGAGGCTGAGGATTAAAACAATGACCTGCTCTGCTTCAAAAAGAAGAAAGGGATAGTTGCAATCCAGAAAAGGGTTCTGAGTAAAAGGGGTTTTACAGTAATTTAACAACTCTAACTTTAATAGTTGCATTGATAAGCAGAGAAATGTGGCATCCCAGCTCTGGACAATCAGTTTAATCTTTTACTTCACAAGAACGTGAGGTAAAAGCAGAGTTTTTTTTTAGAATGAAAGTGTCCTTTAAGTAGGAAAATCCTTTTAGATTTGATTTTTGGTTCTCAAAACCTTTGTCAAATTTTCTTTTTAGATAGATTGGAATTCATTTTAAAAACACTTTTGATGTAAAACCATTCAAAATCAGTCATTTTACTTGTTCAAACTCTTTGATTTTTGAAATTCAATAAATATATTATATATATATATATATGATATGAAAGATAAATTAAAAACAAATCTTTTTTTTGGAAGGGATAGCCTCAAAGCTCCCATTTGACATCAGATTTTGACTATTTTGTTTTATAAAATATCCTTTCTTTTTACTCATAAAACATAGTTCCTGCACCAGGACAGAGTCTACTAGAAACATGACTAACATTATGTGATATTCAATGAAAATGTGCGGAAACTCACAAAGGAGATGCATGCAGCCAGCAGCAGGATTCTAACCAACAGATCCTCAAATTGCTCCACAACCAAGTCCCAGATACTTTTCCCTGGTGAAAGACAAAGGCCAAAGAAAGAGCTTGTGTTTTGCTTTTGCAGAACATAGTCCAAGGTCATGCATACACAACTCACAAACTGATTCAATTTGCAACACCTGCGATTGCAAAACTGATCATTTAAAAGCTGACGATTGTTCTTGTTTGTGGGTTATTTGTGTGGGTCACTTTTCTCTGTCTGACGAGACATGCTGTCATATAGTGTGTTTTATTCAACAGGACGTTTGGGGGAGCAGGTGCTTCTGGGGAAAAACAGATTTGGAGGATGCAATCTTTGAGACAAACCGTGCATTTGCAACAGGGGTGACAGAAATGCACCGACTTTATAGAGGACCTACCTTCCTCTGCCGGCAACTCTGTTGGTGGAGACATAGGGACAACATTAGCGTGTCATAATAGGTGAGACATGATTTTTGCATCAAAAAGACAAAAGACCAACCGAAGCTGTAGATACGTGCATAGGAGGATATCTGTATAGCTAATTGAGAGTTTTTGACTAAAGTTTTCTCCTGACAGTTTCCATTTCCAGATCTTCAGATCTCTTAAATTTGGTAGATTTATTGCAAAAAGTGAAATCAAGACACCTCTGCTTCATAAAAATGTTTTTATCAGGCTCCATTTCCACTTTTCCGCCCTCCTCTGTGTTTGCCCCTCAAACTCAACCCTCCCTTTTAATCTGTCATCTATTATCCAATCCGAATCCAGTCATCAGATAACTTCACTCTGTGATTCACCAGTCATGGCATTGCTTTAAAAGAATTCTAATTATCCATCCATCCACCTCTTTCTCTCCCTCACCATTGAAGCCATATTTTTCCAGGTTCCTCTTCACCTGATCAGGTGACAGGCCAGTGTCTTCAGTGACGCCAAAGTGGGCCAGAACTTCGGCAGACTCTTTGCTATGCGCATTCTCCATCCTCAGTAAAACGGAGAGGCTTCAAGAAAAAAGGGGATAAAGAAAAAAATGAGCATATCAGTCTGAGCGACTGAGGTTGAAACTCAAACCCAACAGGGATGTGTGTTCACCCACCACTTTCTTCACGCGTGGGATTGGGATTAAAAACCGGCAAACCCCCCCTGCATTTACTCTCTCCTTCTCTGGGCTGTTGCTCCCCTCTCTGAGCCCTGGCTGACAGAAAGTGCAACTCTCCAAACTGCCCTGAAAAGTTTTATAGAGCTGTATAAGTCCCCTCATTGGTGCTCAACTGGACATGCAGTCACCTCCCATTGGTGGAGAACGTCACAGATAGGTGGGCAGGGATGGCCTGTGGTAAAGAATAGACAGGAAGGGAGATGAGGGGGTAAGAGAGGGCAACAACTGCAGAGGGGTCTGCTGCCCAGCAAGCTGAAAAGAGATGGGCTGAGGAGTGCATGCATTCTAAGGGACACAGAAGAACGGCTTTGATTTAGAGGTGACTGGCACATGTGACCTTACATGTCTGCAAACTCATAAATGCTTCCCAAGATGTAAACATCAACAGCTTCTGAGGGATGGAAGATGTAAACATCCCATTTCTTTATCAATTGCTTCCAATATTACAGGTTGTTTTGTGAGATTATAAAGGGTCACAAAGTTCTTTGGACACTTTTGTTTTATAACAGTTATGTACATTTTATTCACTTATTCATTTCAGTGATTTTAATTCTGTCAGAGTGAAACAAATAAATGGATCTCAATTTGTTTGTTACATATGTGACATACATTATGTCTTTTGCACCATGAAAGTAATTCCCAAAGTGTGAGTGGGATCGGAAGATTGCAGACTCGATTCCCGCCCTGCGCGCCCGTGTATTGAAGTGTCCTTGGGTAAAACCCCCCCTTTCTCCTAGTGGTTATAGGTTGGTGCAAGTGTTTGGCAGCGGGGCCACCATCAGTGTGTGAACGTGTGTGCATGGGACTGTAAAACACTTTCAGCCTTCTAAGAAGAAAAAAGAAAAGCTCTATATATGTATATGCCATTTTACCATAAGGAAAAGAGAAATGTAAATACATTTGTTCATGTCTTTGAATAATTTCAATGGGCCTTTAATGCTTATTAGTAAATAGAAGAAAAAAAATTCTGGACTGAAATGAGCAAAATAGTAGCCAGTGTCTAAAGGCATTTTTGACAGAAAATCTAAAAAATTATATCAAGAATTATTTTTTGTATATGAGTCAATGATATGAAAGATAAATTGAATAATTTTAAAAAGTGTTAAATAAATAGGTTCACTTCATGATGAAGGCATTTAAACTTAGAAAACATAGTTGCTGTTAAAATGATTTAATGTTGGAATTCAATTTAGGTCATTTTCAATCAAACCGACTAATAACTAACATTCATTGTTTCAGAAGGTGCTGCATAGGTTGAAAGATGGAAGAGGGATGTATTCAAATGATAAACCATAATAGCCATTTAGCAAGTGGAAGCCAAATAAATAGGAAACTTAATTAAATTAATTATTTAAATGCTAAGATTAAAAGATGTGTCTTCAATTTTCATTAAGAATGTCTACTGAAGCAGAAATAGTAACATTTCAGATAACTCAGCAAAGTGATGGTAAAAAGTTTCATCTACTGCCCGGGGGGGGGGGGTCTTTAGTTTAAAGCACATGTTCTTATTTTATGCTGCACAACAGTATGTAGCTGCAAAATACTGTATTCAGGAGTATCCTATTTAACACAGGATAAATTTTATTTTGAAAGGAAATTAAGTGTGCTTCTGTCAAAAGTAAAAGAAGTTAAAATTGTTACATTTAGAAAATATAGCACTGTTATAATTTAATTTTTGGAAAAAATTAAAAGCTACATTCCATAAAAAAGCTGGCTCATATTTTTGCTTTTTTTTTTAACCCTTGTGCTATCTTAGATGACCCCACCCTTACATTGACGTGTTCTCCCTACCATGATAAAGGTGGATAAAGGTGGAAAGATTTCATGTAATCCATGGACACCAGTGAAGATCACAAATCATTGAAGAAAAAAGTTCGGTGCACTGTCTAGTGGGTCTAGATGACCCAACTCTCAATGCTAAAGTGCCTAGGATAGGACAATTAAGGGCAACAAAATCAATAATAAATTGTAAACTTTATAGTTTGAGTTTGTAGGTCTTGCTAGTTTTGGTCAGTAAGAAACTGGTCCAAGTGCCTCTTTTAGTATTAAAGGTTGCAGACCCTTGGTTTAGATGGTGTAGCAGAGAGGTTTGGGGGGTTATCGAGAGGCAGAGGAGGGATGTTCTCAGAAACACTGAAGTGCATTTTAGCTCACTCATATTTGGTTTCTTGTTGTGGACAGCTATTTGACCTCTACGCACAGTGATCATTCATAACATTCAGTGTAGTTGTAGTATCAGTGTCAGGAACCTCTACGGAAAAATGTACGCATGCTTTACATGGAACTTTACTTTAAAGGAACACCATTGCTGTGTTCCATAGTCTTTGTCCTCTGACCCAGATTGGTGTTGGGGGGCCGCCTCAACTAAAGCTCAAGGCGGCTCCCTGACATTTAGCTCAATATCCTGCAAGCATCAGGCTGCTCAGTCCAATCACTGGGACTCTAATGCTAGTAAAGCTCAGTGGCGATAATGATGTGCTGTCCTCAAATGGGACACGTGCACAAACATACGTCAGTGTGATCGCTGTTCCTAAAAAGCATTTGGAATGAGAATGCAGCCCCTCGCAAATGTTCACTTCTTTCGTTTTTGCTGTTATTTTAAGGGGTGGGATCTCATGAACAAGAGAAGGAACAATAGTGATTAAACCCCAAGTCTGGTGCTGTTTGCTTTGTGCTTTTATCCTCTTTAGGAGGAAAAAAGTGTTATGACACATTGTAATAAAATATGAAAATCCCAAATAAAGCTGAGAGTCTGCGCTCTTTTGATAAAAAGCTGAAATGTTTGTTGATTTCTTCATAAAGAACACCTTCTGCTTTTCCAGAAACTGACAAGCTGCTGGTTTTCAAAGTGAAATGCTTCCCATTCCTGTTTGAAATTAGATTACAGCTGCTCTTATTCAGTTCAGGGCCTCCTTAGTAGTATTATCACCCATTACATAATATACCGAACGTTTTTAATGGGTCACAGGGCCAGACTGAAAAATCTGGTTAAATATATATATTTTTTCCCCCTTTCTAAATTAGGCAGTTTTGATTGTTTGAGACTGGAATTAAAACGGGAAACAGCAAACCTTAAGTAGAATGTCTCTCCCATTGATTTTTGCCACATCCATGTTTCCTATCAAGTGATTATATGAATAATAATTTCTAGCTGGAAGTAGACAGGCCCTTCATGATGTAACCAGTGTTTGGGAGGGCTTGTTGGCAGGCAGCTCAGTGTGGGAGGTGCGCCTGCCTGGAGCACCTCATCAGTGTGATAGATCCAGGGAGCCCACTGAGGGAGGACGATGCGGGTGGAGGGGCAAAAGCAGCAGCAGTGAAACATTGGTGTGTGCGTAAAGTGTGTAAGTTGAATTATATTATTAGCTGAGGCCGGGCAGCTGGGTTTGAAGTGCCTCACTGTAACTGTACCTATAGCAGCAGTTGTGCTTCTCTGGTATAAATAGTGTGAGGGGCGTGTAGGCAGGCAGCTATGACACAATGGCAGAATTTCAGTGTTCTTTCGAGAAGGTTTGAAAACGTGAGCCTTGGAAAGACAAGACCCTGATGTGGTCAAGCTTTGAAAAAGAATTTCCTTTCACATAAAAGTTGACTCCAGTTCGCATAACTATGTGCATGGTGTTTATGGCTGGGAAAACTATTTCCATTAATAATGATCATAAATAAATACAGACCGCTATATTAATAGCCAATCTTTGACAAATAAATGAACTATTTATTCCACCCAGATGTCTGGATTCTGAGCAGTCACCCTCATGCATACAAATGAACAAAGGTTTAGGTAGAATAAAGAAGTCCTTTGAGTCCCACTCCAATCATCTTTTAATCTCTTGTGAAAATCGTTCCCAGTGGTCTTTTAATTATGATTATGCCGTTTTCAGCCAAAATAAAAAACGTGTGTTGTTTTCTAGGGGATAGTTTCTGGAGAGCTGCAAGAATTCATGAAAAATTCATCTCTAAGTTGTGGGAGGGACTGTTGGTGCGGAGTAAGTCCAATTCGCCTCATCCTTCTGTTTATGCGCTCTCCTGTTAGCTTACAGCCCCTCATAACCCCAACCTAACATTAAAGGGGGCAACAAAAATTGAGAGCAGTATTGGAGCCATCCAGACATACAGTTTTGAGCCAGATACCAGCTCAGATGAGGAAAACAAAGATGTACGTCGATCTCCTGGGAGCTCCTGTCTTGCCGTTGTAGGTCCCATATCACTGCTGCAAGCTTTTTCCTGGTTCTTTTATGTGTCTGCTCCTGATTCACAACAATTTGAATAAAGAAATGCTCAGAAATGCAAGTTTAATCTTAATTTTCTTTATATATGTCCTCCGTCATCGGAAAATTCCTCAAGACCATCTTCAAAACACCAAAAGCACAATTTTCATCAGAGTGAGTCTTTACGGACAATCTTTAATTTTTTTTCTTTTTCTTTTAATTTTTTCCTAATTGGATTAGAGAGGCATTTATGAACATAAAAATCTTCATCATCCATCTATCCATCCAGCTACCTTTTCATCCTATTTGCCAAAATCCATCCACATATCCAAACTACCTTTACTGTCCATTTCAGTGTAAAAAGAAAATAAAAAGACGGGTCCAAGTTTCTCCTTAGAGTCGAGGTTTGCACCTTATTATCTCTGATGGCCACAACAACCCTAAAAATGAAGCTTCAGCAGGTCCTGTTCTGCAACCTGTCATGCTGCTTTGTCACAGACTTGTTCCCCGAAGGATCAGTCCTCAACTGATTTGTTTTTAACCCCGAGGGGGCAGTTTACTTGACATCAGACTTGGAGGTGCTGAGTCTCAGACTGGCTGTTCCTCATTCAGCTGGAAACTGCGCCAGAAAGAGCCATTGGTCTTGACTTGAGGAAGACAAAATAATATAATTTACATCAGTTTGTCCAGCGCTTTCGTTTGTTAAAAAAAAGTTGTTGGTGAGATGCTGCTAATTGTAATGGAATTAAATAGTATTTTTTAAAGTTATACTCCAACTCTGTGCACAGCAGGGATAATGGTGTTTATTATTAGCCTTATAATGGAACACATTTAACGCAACACTTGGAAACTACAGGGAATTCCCCCTGCACCAAAGAAAACCAAAGAGCCCAAACAACTATCCCACCACCACTGTGTTCCATAATAGGGAAATCCTATGTAGCGACATCGGTTTTTCAAAGAAAATCTGATATTTTTACGCTGCACAAGTCTTTTTTATTTGTACACAAAATGGATTGTTTGTCTGTAGTTGATATGTGTGACTTACTGGGTTAGACATGAGTTGATTGGCTCCAGACACAGATTGTAAGGAGGGGTTGTTGTGGCCGTGTTGAAACATGAAACATACCATCAACAAATATGCAAAAACTGCAATCCCTGCCACAAATATACTTTCAGCTTGTAAGCTTGGTATGGCAGAGACAGTGTTGTTAAAATTGCTGACCTTTGCTTGACAATCTGTGAGATTCTCCTTCTTTTACCGCTCACGGCTCTGTATTAAATATAGAAAAATCAAATAAATAATTGTTTTAAAAAAACCTTCCAAAGGACCTCTCTGTTCTTGACATGAAGAATCGACCTCTGACAATAGTTACAGCTGTCTCCCAGTTCAGATGTGTGAATATGTTTTTTGCCATCTTCACAATGTCTCGCCCTATTCCCTGTTTCACCCGCCTATGATACCTGTTTTGTCTTGCCTCGTCACTTGGCCTGTCATGTGACCTGGAAAACTCCCCCTGGGAGTAAACCAAGGCTAGACACCCTCTGAAATACGTGTCCCTGAGTACAGAGTGAGCTCAGTCTCACGTTGCACTCTTATGTCACAAGGTCTTAAGGTGAGCCACTATCATCCTGACACCCCAAACCCAGATGATATTAAAAATCTCTGAAGAGATTATTCTCTTTGTAAAGTTTATAAACAATGAAACCCACAATCTATCTGTCATAGGTCTGTTCCTGCTGTTGTTGAGCTTCTAATTGTTATCATTTCGGCTCCTCATTAAGGCAACTCTGTTTGGATTCAAGGTTTTTTAAAACTTGATAAGACTGCTAATATAACTTATAGGACAGAAATGATTTGCATATTTCAAATTTGGCATTGTTTCATTAATAAAATAAGATTCAAGATTATTTTTGTCACAATTTGAAGACAAATACCTGAACTTTATGCCAAAATGCCAATAGTTCCAACTCCATTGAATTTACATTCAAATGAGAATGGTGGAAGTATATTTTTGTCAGTATGTAGCATTTCAATATTAGCCATTTCTGAGGTTTCTATTTAAAAAATGAGCAGTATAATTTCTTCTTAAGATAAAATTTCTTATTTAGATTACTTTAATCAATCAGTGGGCTGCACGGTGGCGCAGTGGTTAGCGCTATTGCCTTACAGCAAGAAGGCCCCCAGTTCAAGTCATGAAAAACACAACATCAATGGGGGACCTTTCTGTGTGGAGTTTGCATGTTCTCCCCGTGTATGCGTGGGTTTTCTCCGGGATCTCCGGCTTCCTCCCACCGTCCAAAAACATGCTTCATAGGTTGAATGGCAACTCTAAATAGTCCATAGGTGTGAGAGTGAATGGATGTATGATTAAGGATATTCTACCCTGCGACAGACTGGCGACCAGTCCAGGGTATCCCTTGCCTACGCCCAAGTGGCCGGGATAGGCTCCGGCAACCCCGTGACCCCGAAAGGGAAAAGAGGTCAAGAAGATGAAAAAAAAAAAATCAATCGGTAGATTTAGGATGGTTCATTTATTGTGAAACCTGCATTTTTAAAACCCGTTTTCTGAAACGTTTTAACTATTCTTTTTTAAATTAAAATAAACAAAATAGAGAAAAATAAACAAAACAATTTCAATTAAAAAGTAAAAATTTAACTTTTTATTCATACTACTAGCAGTAGATTAGTTTATAAACAGGATTGCACGACAAAATACCCACCATGCATTGCAGAAAGGCCTGCCTTGTGAAGCAAGCAAAACAAAATGATCACATCAGAAACAGTTCAATCTGTTTTCAAGCAGCAACAACTTTTTCTATTGTGTCATATTATTGTAAATATGAGATATTAAGCTTTAGATGTGGCTGCATGGGAGTGTTATGGTTTATCTTGTGGTCTCAATCGCGCTGAGGTGGTTTCAGTTTTAATCCCATTTGAGGTGTTCTGCCTGGTTTTCCAGATCCCCCTCTGCAGACCAGGGATTTTTCTCATTTCTCTGACTTCCTCTTTGCCTGAAATTAACTGTAAACAGAAGGGAGGACGGTTGTTTATGTCATTCTTCATCCACTCACCTCACTCAATGACAGAGAATGAGCCAGAAATCCTATAAAAAGATTTTTTCTTTACAGTCTTTGATTGTATACCTTCAATTGGCCTTAACTCCATGTTGAAACATGAGGACGGACTTTATTTGCTGCAGTTTTAGTTGAATTTGAAAAATGCTTATGTTAATGAGACAATGAGCAAATAGGCCTATTGAATGCCCCACTGTGCCAATGTTAGCAGGTTTGTTGGACATGTTTGGGATTCTCAAAGCTTCAGAATATATTTAACCCTTTGGCTCCCTGGCAGGATGGCTCCTCCTTATACGGGCCTGAGCGCCGGCAGGTTGAGAATGGCTGCAGGGCGGGAGAAGCACAAGCGATGGCAAGGAGATGGATGAGGTTAGAGGAAGATGAAGTAAGGAAGCTGAGAGAGGGCAGTGGAGAGGAAACAAGTGTGATGCTCAGGGACATTGTTGTCTTAGTTAGTTCCTTTTGTTAATCTAACTGATGTGGATGTTTGTCTGGGTCTTTCATTTAATCATGCAGGCACACAAAAAACATGATCAAGTTCAAAAAATCCAACTGAAACCAGAGCGTGTTCAAGAAAAAAGGACCTGCATGCTGCCGTACACACGGTTTGGCAGCGGCTGCTAGGCAGTACAGATGCAGATTGTAATAAGAAGACAGTAAAGAGCAGCCATGTGAGACTATAAATGTGACCTTGCAGACACAAGTGTCAACATTTCTGTGCATGTCACAATGTGTTCAAGAGAGAGTGAGATCAACAGAGACAGACAGACGGAGTGCGCGGCATGCACCAGAGGAGTGTGTGCGCAGATGTGAGCATGTGTGTGTTTGCGTGCGTGCATGCGTGTGTGTGTGTTTGTGACAGGTGTTTAGCTGGAATGGTGCTAAGCTTGAAGTGCCATCCCAACCCAGGCCCTATTCCTGATATACAGATGCACAAACAGCGACCTGTTTAGAGCCCAATTGATTGTTTGCTTCAACCATCAAGTCTGCAGAGTGTTTTCCAACCTCATAGCATCTTGCTTAAGTCAGAAAAAGGGTTTTGGTGTGCGAATTTCAGAATAAAACAATCCAATACACTGCAAAAACAGGCCCCATAGAAATAATACAAATTCCTGAACCCTGCACAACTGTTAAGAATGAACAGAAAATTCAATTTTTTTAATTAAAATGTTTTTAAACCCCTTGATAAAATCAAAGGGTTTAAAAAGAAAGATTTAGATAGTATCAATTGTGACCCATTGTGTGATTTGGTAAGTTTTGTTCCCAACAATATTGGTTTAAGATGCAAAAATATTGACATGGGTGTTTAGGAAAAAAACACTGTATTTACCCAATGTCTCAAATGTTTAACATGGTGTAACTGGATTGTAAAGAATTAATTATCAACAAATCTTACATTTTTTAATGCAGTGAATAGTTAAAAAAAAAAAAAGAATAACATGAGGGGAGTTTTTCTCACTATAACATTTTGAAAATTAGCAACACTTTTCCCGCCAAAAGTGTTTTTGAGATTTTATGGAAGCGACCATTAAGAAATAAGCAGGTAAAGTCCTTCTACTGCCCCTAGTGGAATGAGGATGAACTACAGGGCAGAGAACATGCACCTAGTTCTATTCAATAGGTTTTTACGGAAACTTTTGAACATGCTAATGAGATATGGGTTCTCATAAATGTATCAAATATCATACGAGTTTGAACAATTTAAATAAGCATTGCCACTCACATATTTGCATGTAGCAACCATTGCACTTCCACACATTGCTTCTCTCGCTGTACTTTTTTTTTTTTTGATCTTTCTTTCATCTTTGGTAGAAGCATCAAGGGAACATTATGTTCAGTATTCTGCTCAAGAACACTGTGGACCTCTGAGATACAATTGTAGAAAAGGGTAATAAAAGCTTGGAAAATAGAAAAGTAGAAGCTTTTCTGTGTAATTTGTGATTTTAGACTATTTTTGTATTGCTCGGTACAAAAATTGCCTATATACTATTTTGTTTTATGCAAAACTGGATTTTCATCTCTTTATCAGATTTGGATGGTGTGTATTATACAGAACGGGGATTACTGCATTTTCTGTGAGAAATTTTTTCTTTTACTTCAACTAATTGGAATAAAAATAAATATTCCATAATAATACATAATAAAATATTACAAAATACAAAATATTGCAAATGTACACTTTAAAGTATTTTGTTATTCAATTAATTAAGAAGAATGCACCACAAGGCTTTAAACAACAAATTTAAGAAAATAGTATTGTTGATTTATTTTTAATGCTACCTGAAACAGACTCAAATACATTTTCATAATCTCACATAAAGTGATGGATTATTATGAACAAACTTTCAGTCACTTGTGTTCTTGACTCAGAAACAAGAGTTCCTCTCATTGAAAGTGTCCACCAGATGTGAATTAGAGTTTATTTAAGCAATCAGACCCAGGGGAGTGCTAAGGGGACGCTACCACCGGACGTCAACCCAAGCCTAATAAATCACCTGCAGAATGCCGGGAGTTTGATTACCACACCCGAGCTGGAATCAACAGAGCCCACTGTTGAAAGAAGAGCCAAGCAAATAATATAACGCTGACACCATCTCTGCTGCTCCAGAACAATTCCCCCTGACCGAGAACCACTGAAATGACACTTTATGTTGAGAAGAGCTAAGATTTAATACGTTTACGCAAAGAAGGGCCTCTGAAAAAACGTAAGTTGATCTTACTAATGTGCCATATAGTTGTAATTGACAGTCAGAAGGGTCATGAGTACAAAGGAGTGCAAAAATAGTTAGCTGAACAGAAGGTTCCATTTCTCCACAGCCAGTTGACAACACTTCCTATTAATAGTGAGGATTGTCCTTGGATATTTAAAAAAAAGTTGCATGTGTGACGATAGTAAGGCAGAAGGGGATGAGGATTTCTGGGAGAAGACACACAGAAAGAAGCTTGTGTTACAACAATCCTCACGCAGCCAGCAGCTCATGCGTCACTCTCCCCTCATTTGCAGCCTTCTATCCCACACAGAGTTTCTCCTCCATCTTCCTCCACACAGCTGATGCCACATATTCCATGAAGCTTTGTCTTCATCTGTGATTTACTGCGTTGTGACTTGACATGCACACCTTTGGGCTATTTTTAGCTCTCTTTGGGGTTTGGAGTTAGGCGAGCGTTGACCTCTTGTCTCGTCTCAGATCCAGGCCTTACAAGGAACCCCTTTCTGCGGACACAGTTGCCAAGCAACCGGCTGTGTTTGCGACCGAGTTGTGAAAGTACAGTGTGAGGCCCACACCTGCCCTTCATCATCTTAATTATCAAAGTCACGTTTGCTCTTTGGTGATCCCCCCCTTGGACCACAAATAACCGAAGCTCGCTGCGCTGTGATTGGTCCGTGTGACCTGAGTTTCAGCCTTTTGAGAATCTAGAATTAAATTAAACATAAAAGCAAAAATAAAAAGCAATTTAGTTTGAACAAGAAATCATTTCCCCTAAATACTAGCAAATGACAAATCATTTAAAAGTTGGATGTAATTCTTGCTATCATGGCAGCTATGGTTGTTGGAATCATTTCTTTGATTTCTATTTTGCCTAATTTCACCCTGA
The DNA here is from genome assembly GCA_037389245.1 of Oryzias sinensis. Lineage (NCBI taxonomy): Eukaryota > Metazoa > Chordata > Actinopteri > Beloniformes > Adrianichthyidae > Oryzias > Oryzias sinensis. Next base: position 9,955,056 of record CM074506.1, on the reverse strand, counting down.
TGTCCTTCAGTGTCATGAAATGTAATTAGATTAATTATATCTCAGAGAGACAAACACACAGAGGAAGGGAGAGTGTGACAGTGAGCTGGGATAATGATGTAAGGGCTGGAAGGAGAGCAAAAATGTGGAGACCACGGAGAAAAGGAGAGAATGGCATGTGGGAGGACAGAGGAGCAGCGCTGACAAGCCTCCTCTGTCATGTATCGTGCCATCCATGTCCCCGCAGTCTGAATGTAAACACCAGAAGGTGATAAAAATAAATGACAATGACCTTGATTCTCATCAGTCATTTGTCCAACTGAACTCTGGGGCTCCACAAACAAACAAACAAACAAACAAAAGTTGTGTACAGCAGCTGTGTACTTTTTTTTATCAAATGCAAAATGTGAAGAAACTTTAAAGTTTATGCAGGGAATACAGTCATTCTCTAGAGATCTTGTTTGCCCCTTAAAGACCCATTCAAGTGGAAATTGTGTTTTTGGTGTCTTTAATATATTCTTGAGGCATTTTTCTGATGATGGAGGACAAATAGAAAGAAAATTAAGCTTATAGAATATGTCTTAATTCAAATCATTGGGAATCAGGAGCAGAAAAAAAGCGGCTGTTTGTATTTGTGACATAGAAAAAAAGTTTGGAGCCACAAGCTCCCTGCTCTGCTCCATTCTGATGCATCCACTCGCAGACAAATAGATACACGTCTTTATTTTCCTCGTCTGAGCTGGCATTTGGTTCAAAACTTTATGGCTGGACAGCTTCGCCATTCTTTGATCAATGGTAATGTCAGAGTGGGGATGCAAAGGCTCTGTAAGCCAGAAAGAGAGCCCATTGGCGAATTTCTTATGAACTACTGCCGTTCTGTAAACTATGTACTATGTGACACAGGGTTTTTAAAAATAGACTGAAAATGGCATAATCATAATTAAAAGACCACTTGAAACACTTTTACAATAAAAGATGATCACATTTTTCTTAAATGTGTGCCCTTTTTATAGCAACTCATTGATTTGTTTAATTTTCTCCAATGAGGTTGTGTTAAAAACAACTCTTTTGTGAAGCTTCAGTTAATTAAGTCACCGAGCAGAACAAGTTTAATCCATGATACTACTACTGCCATATTTTGTAGGTTAAGGGTCCTAAACAAGAAGAAGGTACACTAATCTGATGTTTCCATTGATTTTTCAGAAGAATTACAGAAAACGTACTTAAAGCTTCTGGGAAACACAAGCAAAAACCACAAAAGCACAGAAGAATATTTTTAATTAATCATCAGCATGATCAAGTTTTCATGAAGGATTAATTGCAACATAACAACTCTTTTGCAAACTACAAAATAACTTTCTCCTATTTTACCTTTTGGCTTTAAAACCTTCTCCCTGTCCCGACGCTAGTATAAGGATAATAATCTAAAGCTAAACAGGATCTAAAAGATAGATAATTATAGCTTTTATTGTATTAAACACTGTCTTGCATTTGCTGTGGCAATAAAACAAACAAACCAAAAAACAACAACAGTAAAACTTGTGAACTGAGCAGCTGTGCACTATTACAGCAAGGGTAAAGCTGATATTGCTGAGAGATGCACGTTTCCCCTGACACTCTGCGGTTCATATGGATCAGTCAAGAGTAAAAATATACACTGAACATCATGTATGTACATATATATATATAGAGAGAGAGAAAGATACCTAAAATGCACTTTAAAATATATAGTTTTCCAGTTTGAAGCATCAGCAATTGTTTTGAGAAACAGGATTTTTATATTAGAAAGGGTTTTCTGAAAAATACATTTTCCTTTTTTATATATTTATATGTATATATATATATATTTTTTTTTTGCCAGGTAGATCAGCACCAAAAAGGCTCTTAAAAAGTAAAAAACAGTAAAAGATTAAAAAAACTAAAACAAAATATAAGACATAAAAGTGAATGAAACTCATCCTTTTTCTAGATTTTTGAGTTCTAAAAATGTCCTTTTTAAAAGCAAAACAATGACAGAGATCATTAAACTCAGCATGACAGTCGGGTCATTTGAGTTTTTTATCACGGGCGCCAAACTTAGCAGTAATACATACATATTTGGAAAAAGAAACCCGTTCTCACTGTCTGGTTCTTTTTCATTGGCATGAGAATTCTTATGGTTAGTAGCACATTATATGTTTACAGTATCATGTCATGGTTATATTTATATATGAACTAGTCATGGTAATAATTGAACAAAGTCATAAAAAAATGTCACAAGAAATGTTTAAACTAAAACAGCTGGGTTTTCTGGGGGGTCAGGTGAACACAGATGTCCCTATAGGTTGCTAAAGAGCTCGTTTTTCTTGGTCCAGTCCATGGGCGGAGCTCTTTTGTTCGAGCGCTTCTGGTGCGCGAGCTCTTTGACCTGCTGCAAGGTGAGGTTGAGAGCTGGGATGGTGTTTGCGATCAAACCCTGTCGGAAAAGAACAGAAAAGTTTAGTCTTGTTCAGGAATATGTACCTTTCTTAAATATGATTTTAAATGTGGTTGTTATCCGAGTTGCACCTCAGGAGGAGTGTTTGCAGTCGGGGTTGTGAGGGACGTGTTGGACGAAGCACTGGAAGGAGAGGGACTGATTGACAACTTTGAATCTCTTTCTGCGTTATTGGTCACTCTGCCGTTCACCTGCAGATAGCAAACACTCATTAGCATCACTTCACAATAAAGGAAAACACCAGTTGAAAATGTAGCATCACGGTTTTGATGGTAAAAACTCAATTTTTTCATGCAGTACCAAAGTTAATCACGCGATGGCAGTGTTGGCACTTTAGGTGTTTGGCAAAATAAAATGAGACAAAAATATTTTATTAATATTGTATATTTATACTATCATAATACGGATAGTTTAAAACTTCAATATTGAAATTTTTTTAATAGAGTTTTTTTTTTTAAACAGTGAAACGGCTCCTAATCCTCTTCTGTACTATAGCATTAAGAGACATATTTTATATTTCCTACTTTGTTGCCAAAGTCTGTATTAAAAGATAGTGTAGAAGGAAATCTTAAAGCAATCAAAATGAAGTTAGGTTAGTAAACATTTAATTTTGTTTGTGTCACAACCTATTGTCTCTATAAATAGCCATATATTTGCATTACATTTATTTTTATTGTGCCATTTCCTTCGACTAAAATGCTTTGGTTTCTTGTTTTAATTATTTATTTGCATAATACCATAAAAAGTCATTTAATTTTTACTCAACACCTTTTTACTTACTAAAGAAATAATAATAAATAAATGCATAGCTAATTGGACAATATTAATTCATAAGACTAAACAAAACCCATTATTATTTCAAAATTAAAATGAAAAGTTATAAAAGAAAAATTATGTACACATCATGTGTTTGTCCTTTGCTCAGTCTTAAGCCTTTTAAACCTTTTTGTGGTTCAGAGTTTCACCTATGAATAAAGAAAAGCTGATATTTCCCCCGAGAGATGACTTCTTGCTGACCTCCCTCCTCTCCGCCCCCGCCCTTTCAGCTCATTACACAACAAAACGTGGAACAAGCAAAGCCGCAGCATGTACAGTTCAGCGTGACAGAAAGTCCAAATCAGGCTTCACTCTGCATTTCTGGCCAAAGGCCCAAATCGAAGCTGTTGGTGTAATAACCTTTTACCTCTTCAAGCATGAAACTCTTTCAAATGGAAACACACCACAATGGTTCTGCAGAGATTTGGAGGACAAAGCTTTCTAACATACTGAGAGAATAATGTCAATTTTGTTTTTAAAGATGTAATTTTTGCACAAAATATGAAACTTATCACAAGATACTTTTAATTTAAATCTGTTTTATCTTTCACATAAATAATATATTAAGGGTTAAAGGCTTCTCTATTTAGTTATTTACTAAATTTATTTATTACTTCTGTGCTTTTTGAATAATAATGTGTATAAAATACTAATAATATGATTATTTTCAGCTTCGTTTACTTGCAAAAGTGTTTAAAAAAACAAAAAAAAGGGCCAAACTTGGAATTTTTTTAAGTGCCCAGGTATTTTTTTTTATTTTGAAATGTTTTTCATGACAGTATATGAAAGTTTTTCTTTCTGTAATCTTTAGCTTTGAAGTCCAGACCATTAAGTTAACAAAAACATCCTTCGACTTTCATTTCCTGGACGTGAAGGACTGTAACCTTCTCCTCTTTTAAATAATCAGCCATATTTTCCATAAATTCAGTGTCTTCATCTTCTACATTAACCTTTCGGGCAAGAGTCTCTTTATTTTTGCTCCATCCGCTCCCTTTGAAATACTTTCAAGTCATTTAAAAATTAAAGAAGAACCAGCTGGGTGGAGTTTCTTTTTTTTTTAACCTCTTTGCCACACAATGAGTACCAGAATGGATTCACAATAACAGGAAAGCCTGTTCTGCACGCCTCCCTGATTAATAACTCACTTGACCAGCCTCTCAGTTCTCTGATGTGTATAAAAAACAAAAAAAGGGGGGGGGGGGTGTTCATATTTTTAAAAGCTGTGTGCAAGAAGAGGAGGACCAAACTACTATTGTCCTTGCTGACAGGAAGGGGAGGCCAGATCATGGAGGAAGGAAGTGGCCTCTGCAGGAGGGTATTCTTTTGACTAAAATTTAGATTTTCAAACCAATCATGACCTCGCGTTACCTGTGCGATCTGTCTCACCTTCTCCTCCGTTTGTCCATTAACCACAGGCTCAGGCAGCGGACCTATGGACGAGGAAATGACACAACAGTCACTGATGGACTCCAGGAACGTCCCACTATTCTCATCTGGCAGCAGCAGAGCACTGAGCAGCTCCCCAAAGCTCACCTTTCATCCCGCTAACACCCACTCTACCTCAGAGCACAGGTATGGGCAGGTCATCTATTATTAATCCAGGGTGAGATGGTGCTCTCCATCCTCCTCCAGTTGTTCAGCTGGACCTTTCAGCTTTCGAGCAGCTTTATAATATCATAACACTCCTACGTTACATTTGTTCTCAATTTCTGCTGGTTTTCCTCACTTTAGGAGGAGTCTTTCAAAGAGCTAACATGGCTCCAGCTGCAGGCTGAAGGGCCGCCACCGTAGAAACCAAACAAAAGGGGCTGCCCTGAAAGCAGGTGTCTGCGAATCGCCTCTCTGGAAACTGTCCACCGCACACAGTTATTATTTGTAATCTTGCACTGACGGATGTACATTCATCAAACCAGCAGCGGAACACTAACTGCGGCCTTGTAAACACACCCCGTAATTTACAAGATTAAATCTGCTTGAAATCAGTTTGAAAGATGGGACATTTCATGTCCACGGACACTCCATCAGTGAGAAATAGTCCCTCAAAGGCTGCAAGAGCCAAAGTAGATTAAATATTTGAAAAAGAAACTATCCTTTCTTTTTGTGCACTTTGCTTGTTGCCATGCCGACAGCCTGCACACTGATGTGCGGTGACAGAGGGGCACTCTGACAAACTCAGCCCACAGACAGACACCATGATGTGCTGTACTGGAGCTCCCCCTGGTGGACGTGGCAGCTTCATTCTAACATTTTTGGAATCATGTCATATTGTTGTGTCTGATCTATCCACGAAATGCAAATTCAAAACTGTTTAGTGCTGGTGAAAATTTAAAAAAATTTAAGATTTTAAACTTTACTTTAGAGAAGTCTGATCCTCAATCAGCCTTCTCCAATGTGCTTTTCCCCCCCAAAAAGGCTAAGCTTTTTCTGCAGGGAATCCACATCAGGTGAGAAGACAGGACAAAGCTCTTTGAGTTTTGAAAAAGACAGCGAGAAGAGCAGGACAGAAGAGGCAAAAGAGGAGAGAGGAAGGCGGAGCCGAGAAACCGTGCCAGACATTTAATCTGCTGCTATTTACAAGCGAGGGGATGTGCAGAGTCTTTAACAAGTCTATAAACGCTGACTGACAATGAGCCCAGAGTGAAATTTCAATGGCAGTGATTCACCCAGCTTGTTCCTGAGGCAGCTGAGACGCTCCTCCTGCCTTACAAGGATGAGGGGAAATGACCTTCTCACCGGTTAGGTGCTCTGAGGTGGGCCTCACTTTGCACTTCTTGAAGAAGGCGTCTGCGTCGGGATCCACCACCAGCAGCCGGGTCTCACGACCACCCGCTTTAATGGCAGCAACCACATCTGAATGTGCCTTCCCCTCCACGGACACGCCATTCACCTGAGGGGGTTAAAAAGAGGGCGTCCGTTTTTACTCCCAGCGTCTCCTCATTGTCTTTCTTTTGTCTTTTGTTCCCACACAGCAGTAGCAGTGCAGACTGTTTAATCGTCGTCAGGACGTCTTTCTCCCTGTTATCAGAGACTCCCCGGCAGGAAATCCTATCAGTCCACATGCAGATCCACATTCTTTCAACAATTTTTAGACATTTTTCTTCATTGAATCTAACGGTGCAATGCTGGAGTGGTGCTTACAGAAGCTCTTTAACTCATGTCAGGTGGCTGCCTCAAGGCCCACTGAACCTACTGCGGGTAAAATCTCCATGGGAAAGCATGTGAGAAATGTCTAGAAGGGCGTGTGCATGCACTGAGGTCACAGGGTGGACCTGCACATCTAAGCAGGTCTCCCAGAGGAAGCTGGACAATAGCTGCTTGGCCAGTAACAACAGTAACAATGGCTGTCTGCTGCTCACTAAGCCTCCCACTCCCCCTGTGGGTGGTGTGGCCGTCTGGGGTTCAGTCCTCAGGTTTTAATCCCTCTTTACTTGTAAACTCCAGAAAAATCAAACTTTTCCTTTTGCAAGTGTGCCAAGAAGCTAATTCTGCCAGACTGTTACAGTCTGCAGGGATTTGGGACCTCACACAGTTCACAGCAAAAAGGTCTCCTGTTGTTTTTAAGTTTTAGTTAACGACTCACCATAATCAATGCTCAATCAAATAAATCAATACTTGTATGGGTTTTTAAAAAATATATTGCAACATTTGTAATTTTCATCATTAGTCTAAATCCAAGGTCTGCAACCTTTCATGCTAAAGCCAGCCAGAGCCGCAAAGTCCCACTTCATTGTACATAAAATACAATTAACTGTACTTATGTGTCTGTAGCCATAAAGCCAATGTAGCTTTAAAATATTTACAAAAATCGAATTATGAAAGTATTTTTCTCTAAAAATTACAACTTCTTTACTTTTGACAGCAGCACATACATGATCCTTTCAAAATAAAGTGCCTTCTGTGACAAAGAAGATCCTCCTACTGCAACACATTCACTTGAATTACCCTTGTGCTATCCACTTTAACATTGGGAGTGGGGTCATCTAGACCCCACAAGACAGTGCGCTAAACCTTTTTTCTTCAATGATTTGTGATCTTCACTGGTGGCCATGGATTACATGAAATCCCCTTCACCTTTATCCACCTTTGTCATGGTAGGGATAACACGTCAATGTAAGGATCGGGTCATCTGGACCCCATAGGATAGCACAAGGGTTGAAAGTGCAAGAAAGTAAAACATGGAATATTTTTTTTATCATTAGGATTTGCTTTCAAATTATTTACTTTAGAAATTTGCCTCTGAGCAACAACTACATACTGTTGTGCAACATAGATTGGAATTTTTGCTTAACTTAACTAACAGAATTAATATTTATTCAAATAGTTATCTTGTTTTTTTAAGGCAAAGAGCCGGAGCTTCACGTCTAAAGCCATAGTCTGATTATATTTTTCTCAGATTAACAGAGTTAACAGACTGTCTATTTCCGTTCAATTTTGAGTAACTGGAGTTGCCCAATAGTTTGTTATAGTTCACGACCTTCATAACATTTTGTAAACTTTTGGTATCCAGTTAAACAGGTCAAGCTTGTGCTTCCTCTCCACTATGCGACATAAGGTCTCTATGCAGCGAGCATTGTTTGTTAGGGCCTCACGGCACCCCGGCATTGATTAGGTACCTGCACTATCCTGTCCTGTGGCTGGAGGCCAGCCCTCTCAGCAGGAGAATGTTCATCCACAGCTCTGATGTACTGGCCCGGCCGCGCCCGCTCGCTGTGCAGGTTGAAGCCATATCCGTTCGGGCCCCGCTGGATCACACAGAGACGTGGCCGAGGTTCAGTGCACACCTCCTGGAAGAGGCCACAGGTCAGAGCAGAAGACAAAGACATGTGCATGAGTATGCCACTAGCTCGCAAATACCTCCCCCATGGGTGTTCGCTCAGGGAGAACAAGAGGCACAAAGATTACAGACAGCTCCTGGGAGTCGTTCACCATGAATATGAAGCCGAGGTTGAACATGCAGCTGGCTGCCGCATGCTGATGTGTTGTGCACTGAGCATAATGATTGCAGTGTTGCTGGTGTACAACTTCCAGTGGCTCCAACTGCTCCAAAGGAAGGAAGGAGTTCTTGGAGGCATGTGATTGGAGGTGATTGCTGGGAAGGTCTGTGGAGTATTTGTGGAGCAGTTTGTACTCTAAGGAAGGGACTCTTCCGGTGTGGGCCACAGCCCTGCTCAGCTCAGGAGGAGGACAATGGAAGCAGGGCGTTGACTCCCCAATCGCCTCCACCAGCTCAGTCCCATCCAGCCCTGCACTGGGACAGCAGGAAGAGTTGGAGCTGTATTGTCCTCCAGAGAAAAAACTCCAGCGTGATCCCAGAACCTCCTTTCCGCTTGATGTATGAGGCAGTTTCTTTATTAAGCCGAGGTGTCTCTGTCATCAAAAAGGGTCAGAGTAGAGGATGAGGTGATATGCAGGAGCTTCAGAGCACCCTGACCAAAGCCAACCTTCCTCCCCATGACATACTCCATGTAGAAAATTGTGGAAGTTAAGCAACCTTGCCGGTTGAAGCATTTTCTCCTCATAAAACTGAGAGTGACAGTCGCTTGAGTAATTGCTCCACAATCAGGAGCTTTTTCCTTTTTCTCCAAAAGTGAACATTTTCTCTGCATAAAAGACGCACGAGTATTCAAGAAAAAGAGGAATTAGCTGCCTTTAAAAATGAAAGTAGCAAAATAATGGTTTATGAAATTGCAAAAACAGGACACCTCCTTCTAAACCTGCTGAAACATAGGATTTACGACAAACTGCAACAAAAAGAAAGTTACCCATGTCAGGATGCTTTTAACATGACCACCCCAACAAACCATGTTGTTTCTAAAACTTTTCCCATGTGTCTCACAACACAATGAGTTTTTTTCATAAAAATAGCAAAAATAAGAAAGTAAAAACAACAAAGCCAGCAGTATTTTCACTTTTTAAAATTGGAAAAATAAGAATCTCTAAAAATGGCCGGAATTTGCAAATATTATACTCTGAAATGTAAATTTAAAATAAAGTTTTATTTTGCTGGAGGACACTAAAAGAAAAATCGTTTTCTATAAATTACATTGTTTTCCAGCAATGAAAAAAAAACTATTGTTTTTGCTCAAATTGTTTGAAGAATATTTGCATCAAAAGACGACAAGGTTTGGTTTGTAACATAAAAATCAAAAACATTGCTTTTATATATATATATATATCCCCCCCTTATTCCCCAGTGTGCAAGAACACACTGCTCCTACAAGAAGCACTTGAAAACAATCTCAATAATTCTTCTTTTTTCAATGTTTTAAAGTGTCTGAAAATCTTTCATGTCTTACTCCTATACTAACACTAACATTTGTTGTATTTCAACTACACTAATTTTAAGCCATGTTTGAACATCCTGGAAGATTTTTTCTCTTAGAGCTACAGCATGTGCTCAGAGATTTTCCCTCATTATGTGACTTGTGTCAAACACTAGTGGCAGATGGAGGAGTGAGCGCCTCCCCGCTGCTCAGCTGCTGTGGATGACAGAGGAGGGTTTGTGTCGGGGAGAGGCGCTGAAGAATCTCCATGTGGCTCGGAAATCTGTGGAATCTGCTGATGGCACACAAAGCAGAATCCCAAATGCATAATTTTGTTTTTAGCTTCTAAAGGTCTATTGCTCCTATTTGTTATGAAACCACATACAAAGTTCTGATAGGTTCTGGTTTAAGTGTCAGGTCGGACAGATCTAAAGAATATTCTGACAAGTCTGCATACACGGGATCTCCTGAAGGCTTTTATCTGTCCAATCTCAACACTGCAAGGATTTATCTTATGCATGTTCAGTGTCGGACAACTTCTAGAAATATCTGTGTTCTTATCTGTTATCTAGGCAGTTTTCTAAGCTTGAAAAATTTGCAAATATACCATGAGCAGAGGGGAAAAAAAGATGACATGGTTCAGACATTTACTCAGATTATGTTTGGTTATGGTATGCTTACAGAGAGCTGAGAGAATTCTGAAGCTACGTTCACAACACCTTCAGCAACACACGTATAAATGACAACTTTCAATGAAAAGTCTATGTAACAATGTGTATGCGTGTCTTGAGATTTCACATTCAAAACTATTGTGTTCACGCAAGTTTTAAGTCCATTTTCTGGCTCTAAATATAAAATATGTGGCCATTGAACTTGCGTTGAAATCAGATTTGATAGTGACATATTGGTAGCATCCTTTTAACCCTTGTGCTATCTTAGATGACCCCACCCTTACTTTGACGTGTTCTCCCTACCATGACAAAGGTGGATAAAGGTGGAAAGATTTCATGTAATCCATGGACACCAGTGAGGATCACAAATCATTGAAGAAAAAAGGTTCACTGTCTTGTGGGGTCCAGATGACCCAACTCCCAATGTTAAAATGCCTAGGATAGCACAAGGGTTAAATTCATGGAAGTGCCAACTGTTTAGAAAAGTGATAATGAAGGAGAAATTAATAATTGTGGCTTGTGCCCGACTGGAATTATATAACACCAAGTATTTCATATATGGGAACCGAGCTGTGAAAGAAAAACCTGGAGATTTGTATTTCTTCAACAATTTACTGCTTACAACTGTAGGTACAGTATCAGGTAGCGACTGTCCAGTGTAAACACTAGGGCTGAGTTGATAAAATCGATTAATCGATCTGAATCAATCCAAGCTAAATGGATCAATAAAGTATTTATAAAAGTATAGCTCGATCTTTTATACCTCTCCTTTTCCGGTGACCTAACACATAACAGCAGTAAAGCAATGTCTGCAAGCTATATGCTAATGTATAATGGAATTTCCCATAGGACTGCTAATGCTAACGCTCAGTCAACCTAAATATACATTGCTGTCTAAATAAACAGCTTTACATACTCACAGGCTTGAATTGTACAAACTCTTAAGAAAACTGGCCCACAGACCAGTACCGGTCTGTGGGCCACTGTCGGATTGCAGACAGAAAAGAAACACATTCACTAACTTATTTTTGTTTTCCAAATGCATGTTCAAAAACCAGTGATCAGCATGTAAAATGCCCGGTGTGTATGTAGCTTTTTGTATTTCAATAGAACAAAGAAAACATTTGTATTGTTTGTGTGAGGCTCTCTGAGGACTCTTCTCAGGAGTTGGCTCTTCATTCAGCTTCAAAGTCACACACAGAGGTTTTGTTTCCATGAAATTTTAGCATAAAACCTCTCTGGAAAACAAATATGAACCTAGGGCGTCCAGTTTCTCACTGTCACACACTCCCTCTAAGGCGAAAAATGAAGTGCAAGAACTGTCAACACATCTTCCCTCAACACGCTCCCCTCTTTGCTTGTTCAGCTTCCTGACATGAAAGCGAAATCAAAAGCACATTCACAGACGCACACACTGCATGCACGCTGATCCAACAAGGAGTTTTAATACTTTTAGAGGCAATGTATAGACATGAAAGAAAATAAACCATAACGCTGTTTTATTTTCAAATAAAAAAACTGTTTTTGATGTTAAATGGCCTAAAGGAAAGTCTTACTACTCACAACTCATGGCAAACTGCACAAATATAGGAAGGCTTTGATAGCAGATCAGTTTCTACCAGATTAAAGGCAGCTTACTTAGCTTTAATCTCAGTATCCTTTACCTCTGGGCAGGCAAAGGAACGAGACCCACCCACAAAACCGAGCTACTCTTGCAGAAGAAAAAAAGCATCATGAGAACGTTTTAAACAGGTTTCACAACAAACTCAGCTTGATAAAAGCGTTTAGATCAGTGTTACCACCCAGTGACCAGCGGGGTCAAAAAAGCCCAAGCAAATTCCCTCTGCAAGCATCCTCAACATTTCACCCAGATTCACAGTTTTCTAGGAAACAGCTGCAAGACAGCCTTTTCCATGCACAGAATGCAGATGACCTGGACCCATTTTCATTTACAGATTGTGTTGGAGAGTCACTCACAGCAACAATAACCATCTGCAGCCCCTGGAAATGCTTTGTCTTTATCTGTGTCAAGATGCAGGATTTACAGACCTCCACCCAGACTGATGTGACCCTGTCGAGGATCTGTTTTTGAGTTTCCTCAGGAAGCTGTGATAACCAAGAGATAAGACACCCAGGCAAAGTTTAATATACAAGCTTCTAGAGAAAAAGCAAGTACCCAAACCATGTTGTTTTTTACCTTTAAACAAATGCATGTTACTCCAGAGTTCTACGTCTAACACAGAAGCATAATAAAAATCTGTGCAGCAAAGATGCATATTTGAAAAGCTTGACAAGCAGAGTATCTGTTGGAAGATGCCCAATAATGTCATTAATCTTGTAATGATGTCCTAAAATTGAAAATAATTGGACGCTAAAAGTTTACCCCAAGAATTATTGTCTTTATTGTCAAAATCTAGTAACAGAAGTAGCAAAATGAGAGGCCCCATAGCGTTAAAGCCTCGGCTGGGTCCTTTCTGTGTGAAGTTTGGGTGTTTTCAGTCAAATATGCTTCTGGGATTGATTGGTGATTATAAGCTGTCCCTTAGGTGTGTGTGTTGTTGTTTGTCTCTGTGCAGCCCTGTGATGGACTGCCCTGTGATGCTAAATCTGATCTAAAACATAGACCATAATTTTTGAAGAGGGAAATAAAACAATGTAAATGTCAATTTAACCATTTTCTATACCCGCTCCATCCTAAGCGGGTTTATCCCAACTAACACTAGGCAGAGGTGGGGCTTAATCAGTTCAGCAGTTCACTGAATGGAAACAAAGGCCAACATCACACTCCTTTAGAGACTAATTAAACCATTAACACCACAGTTTTAGCTCCAGTGTTTACATTTTTTAGACTACCATAAGTCTTCATCCGTTCATGCAATTAAAGTAATTCCAGCAGATTCTGAAGCGGAGAAAATCCAGCTTTGTGCTGATATGAAACATTTAACACTTATGAAGTGCTTACACAGGCGATGTGAATCAACTGCTTGTGTTGCAGAGAAAAGCTGCTATGCGCTGATTGTGTGTTATTTAGGTGTTGGCACTGGCATCTCCAATGTTAAAGAGTTAAACATGTCTAAGAAGCCAAAGTACTCAAAGAAAACCGACATGCACGTGGAGAACATACACAGAAAGAACCCAGTGGGGATTTGAACCATCTTGCTATTAGGTGACGGTGCTAATCACAGTCCAGCTCCGTCTCTGTGTCATCACAGTTAGTGATGAGGGTTTGTTAGCTGAATGTTCATCCCACTGCTGGTTAGATTTTTCTGTCTGGACATTTGCTGTAAAACATTATTTATGAATAAACCTGATAAATGATGGAATATTTCAGTCTCATTGTTCATAGGAACAGCCATAAAAAGAAATATGTATCAGCTTCTGACTCCGCCATCTGTCAGCGTTCGACAGAGGACCTGGGAGTGATCCAATTTCTGGCATGGAAGGAGCAATCTGGAAGTGCGCATGAGAAGCCAGAGGCAGCAGCTCTGCCACTCAGCCTGCCAGTTACTTCAAATTTTCCTCATCACTCGGCCAATAAGGGTGTGTAACTGCAGGCCGTAATGAAGGACAGCAAACATGGAGGATTTTCTGACAGCTCCGGATCCTTAACGGAATATGAGTAATGAGACACATTATTACTTGAGTTCATTTCAAGAAAATTATGAAGGTAAAAGACAAGTGTGGTGTAACTCCACGTGGATTGGCTGCTCTGAAACAGCTGCTTTCGGCTGCTGATGACATGTGAAGCCTGTCACACTCAGCTGAGCTCTGAAGGCAGATATGTCATCTGCAGCAGTCACTCTTGCCTTGTTCAAATATTCAATGAGGCTTTAATGAGGTTTGGCTTCCTCAGCAAAAATGTCTACAAAAAAGAAAAAAGAGCCTCCAGTGACACAGTCATCCGGGTAATTTGTTATTTTTGGTAAAGAAAGCCATCGTCGAGTCATAATCGATGTAATTCTGAATGCTTTTAACCACAGGATGAGGTTTGTTCCATTAAGTGGTTGGAGTGCACCACTTTCTCAAGCAGAAGGGGGTATTTGGTTTCAAACTGGACTACTGAACCAGCTGAAAGGCAAGGAGGGGGGGGGGGGGACAAAGCACCCCACTGTGGCCCTTTCCATTTGAGGATGGGACAAAACAGCCCCAACAAAAGACACCAAAGAAAAGTTCTGCTAGAAGTTTCTATTACAATCGGCTCTTTAGAGAGACAGCCTGCTGATAGAGAAGCAGTGTCAATCATCTCAGAGGTGATCCTGACGCTGATAAGAACCAATGGAGCTGCTGCTAAAGAATGAAAGCCATTACTGCAGAGTTACTTTGACTTTTTTCACACTGATGGTTGCATAAGATCAGGCAGTCATTGGCTGCAGGTTTAGACTTTTCATAACTCAGAAAGCCAAACGTTTTTATCTCCTTAACCAGCCTTCCTGTACTTGCCCCTCCCCTCCAGAGTCCGACCAACACAAGTTCCTGTCGAACCTCCATTCACTGCTAATGTGGAGAATCAGGACCAGAATGAAGGAACACAGTAAAAGAACTCAATTTAAAGCACTGTAACAACAAAAACAGGTACTGATAACTAAATGTTTAACAGGTTTTCATAACATGAAGATTTCTTGCAGAACTCAACAGAAATATTCATCCAGCGATCCATTTTCTTTACCCCATATATCCCTTTCAGGGTCCCCGGAAACTGTCATGGCTACCGTAGGGCGAAGGCTGGGTACACCCTGGACAGGTCGCCTGTCTGTGGCAGGGCTTAACAGGGATAAAAAACAAAAAAACAATTTTAAGTCTCCCCTGTTTTATGTGATGACTTTTCTGCTCTGCTCCTCCAATGGGACTGTTTCTGGACTTTCCTCTACATAGTTTGAGAATTGGGTTAGCCTGTGGGATTAAAATTCTATAATTTATGACCAATAATTTAAACTTTAATCTGCTGATCTAGTTGAATAAGCAAAAGCTTGTCACATAAAATCTGACTTTATTCCAATTATTCAAAAACGATTCTTCTGTGGAGTCCCGAATTAAATAGGACTTTGCAAAATACAACTTGGATTGAGACAAGGTAGGTTTATTTTACTATAACGACCAAGTGCCATCACAGTAGACAACACACATGCAATGACAGCAAAAAATGATCAAGCAGTCCAATGTGTGGAAACGCATTGAATCCTGCAAAGCCATGTGACCATAAAGTGTGGTAGAATGTTCTGTTCCATTTGTATTATATTTCTTATATGTGAAAAAACAACATTGGGCTAAATTTCAGGAAACTAAAATGTGAATGGCTTTGCCATTAATTCTTTTTTACTTATTTGCACTCGATTACCTTGAAAAAATACAAGGAATCTGGAAAACTTCCCTTGCACTGTTCAGTACCCAGGTATTTATCTCTGAGTCACAATGGTTAAATCTTTGGCTAAAGATCTCATTGATTGATTTTAGGTCAGTGAATTTGATGTTTTAAAATGAACCAATATCGACTATCTTTACGAATCGTATCATCGACCATAAATTATGCTATGAATTAAACCGTTAAAATGAATTGTTACACCCATAGGCAACATGTATCTCAGTCTTGAATTTACGAGTGTTAAAAGAGACAAAGAAAGACGTCTGATGTGTCTCAAAGATCTTGTTATGTTTTTGACTTAATAGCTCTGTTTTGGTGTTAAGCGTAACCTCTCCCCCCATATCACCTACCTACTGGGGTGGTGCTGATCACACTGACCACATCACAGTAACACCCGCTACCCTGTTTTTGTGACCTCAGTCGAGTATGTGATGCTTATAGTCCCCATCTACTAAAGGTTTGTACGCTAAAAATGCATGTACAAACTACATAGAGGGGTAAAAACAATACTTACAGGACTGCCCCTGCTAAACAGGCTAAAAATGTGGCTCCATCTATTTTGAATGATTCTTTTTGATGTATTGATTCATTTAGTACTAGCAATACGGTTAGTCAAATGTGAAGCCACATTGCAGTTGGTTTTTGAGACAATACTTTATAAATCTGCTGGCTAGAGGCAGCACAAAAAGAAATTAGACGTTTACACCCAAACAATAGCATGTGGTTAATAAACTATGAAAAACAGGATTTGATCTCAAAACCATCAGATGGGATAATTATTTTTAAACAATTCTTTTTTTGAACCATTATTATTAAGGATCAAGTGTTTGGTTTTGCTCATGCTTAAAGTCAGGTTTAAATCAGAGAAGACATTTTCTTCTTCTGACAGCTACACAGTTCTAACAAAATAATGGAAGCTTTTCTCTGATTTTCTCCCTCAAGTCATTTTTTTACTTATAAATTTTAAAGTTAAAGTATCTGAGGCCGCTAATCTTCATTATACTACCTTAATCTGAACCTACATGATTGTCTTTATGTATCTATTTGACTGTTGGTAGGCTAAAGCCACACTGTGGTACCTTTAGTTTTAGTTATTTTTAGAACTCCAGATTTCTATTCTATCTTCATTCCTTTAATACATTCCAGTGGTAGTCTGGACCCAAGCATCAACAATAGAATGTTCAGGGGGCTTCCTGTTTCAACTGGAAGTTGGACTGGTGCAGGAGGGAGTCCCATTCAGGGTAAAGCGAGAGTCATTTCCCCGTCCACCCCCCTCATTGTCTTTTAGGGGTCGATGAAACTTTCTCAGAGGGAAGTGGGGACATGGAATGCAGCATTGTAGCGTCCGTCCAGCCTCCCACAGGAGCCGGCCACCAGCAAAGGGTTCAGGTTCCACCCCTGACCTCGGCCGTGCGGACAGCAACGTCGTTGTTGGGCCTTGTGTGACAAAAAGTTTCAGCCAGAGAAAAAGCTCTGTGAATTGTGCCGATGAGGTATCATGATACACTCTCACCATCAATTATTTATCACTTCGGTGATCAGAACAACGGAGGACTATTGTCCAGCAATGCAAATGACAAACTTCCAGGCTGTTTGCTGACATTTAAAACTTGCTAATGCTGCCTTGCCTAAGGGTTAAAAAAACAGAGTGACAGCATCCCCTGTTGAAAGCCAGATTCAGAGCTTTTCCTCGCTTCCTCCTTTCCGCGTTTTCCGTCATATGTCTGCTTATGATTAACCCTTGTGCTATCCTAGGCCCTTTAACATTGGGAGTTGGGTCATCTAGACCCCACTAGACAGTGCGCTGAACCTTTTTTCTTCAATGATTTGTGATCTTCACTGGAGTCCATGGATTACATGAAATCTTTCCACCTTTATCCACCTTTGTCATGGTAGGAATAACACGTTAATGTAAGGGTGGGGTCATCTAAGATTACACAAGGGTTAAAAAAAAAAAAAAGCAAAAATATAAAACAATATTTAAAAACCTCTAATTGTATGATGCTTCAAATGTATGGTGATCCGTGTTATTGTAATATTTTCTTTCAGCTGTATGTTTGTTTTTGCTAATATTTCTTCCTTACTAATAATAAAAATAAATAAAACTATGCACAGCTGTATAAGCTGAAGGGATGCCACGATTCAGTTTTCCCATGATTCGGTTCAAACCTCAGTTTTTGGTTTTGTTCTGGTTCGGTATATGATTTGTATTGCAAAATATATATATTATTTTCAACTGAGAAAGATCTTTTTTTGTAATTTGCTAATAAGCATGAAGAAAAAACATTCAAATGGCTTATACTAAGCCAGATGTAATGTAATAAAACAATAAATAATAAATCCTTCTTAGATGTAATACATCACATGTTTGACACTTTCAACATAAACATACCAGTAGGGACGTAACAATTCACTTTCCCCACAATTTGGATCAATGATGTAACATAGGGTTTGATTTTAAACAGAGTATTGTGGCTTCGCTAAGTTCTACTGATGTAGATTTGTTTTCAGCATTTTGCTACATCAGCATTTTAGTGTCAAACATCTTGAAAACCCCACTTTTATCACGTCACTTACTTTAGTGCAAAGGAAATGCTGATATTTCTGTACTTAGGGGCAGTAAAAACCGCAAAACAAATCAGCAAATTAGTCTGATGCCACCAAGGTTTATAAACCATTCATTTGAAGTCCATAGAAATGCTAACTTCTGCTCTCCAAAAGCAGATTTAGCAGTGCACTCCTTTTTTAAATCTGGATTCTGATCCACTTTTTATAATGCTGCAGTCATTATAAACCAAATCTGGAAAGATAGAAGGATTTACCTTCTATTTTATGGCTTTACAAAAACACAAAAGTTGAAATCGTCATAAATTTCCCTCAACAACTACTAATAATGTTTACAAGTAAATTTACATTTGTAAGAATAATTTTCAATTTGTAATTAATTGGACGCACAATTGAGTAAAAAATTTAGCCTTCACAAACTTCATTTAAAAACAAAACATATACTATTGTAAGGGTTCTGTGGTTTTGTTTGGTTTTTGTGGGTATGGTCATGTTCTGAGTTCCCCGTCCATCATGATCCACAGCTCTCGTCATTTTAGTTCATTCCCCTCAACCTATTCAGGTGTCAGGTTTTCAGTTCATCCTTGTCAGGTCATCTGCTCTGTTGTGTCACCTTTTCGTTGCTCCATGGGTTTTGTCTTTTCCAGTTCATTAAATGTTTTACTTTAATAACTTAAATTAAGTTTAAAGCAATTTCTTGTACCATTAAATTACATTTTGATTAATTCATGAAATGTAATAGATGTGCACTGTTATCCAAAACTGGATTTGGGCTGAAAATCAAAAAAATACCTATTTTAGTCAATTATATAACAACACTATCGGAATTGTGGCATTAAATACATTTTGGAAGTGATCGTTAAATCTATAGGAAGAAATGGAATTGTGATCACATGAACTGTAAGGTTGTTCCACATTCATTTGATGAAATTCAAAGCAGTTTTAGTACCAGAGTCTCACTGTTTGATATGTACAGGTGGTCTCCAAACATTCAAACTTCCAGAAAACATTTTGCTTACTTTCTGTCACGACCTTCCTGCATCCCAGAGACAATTTGTTTTTTGCACAACTTTTTTCTAAACTTATGTAAAAGATCAGCAGAGAAATAAACACTTTGAGAGGAAAAAGGTGCACCATAAGGTCCAATTTGAGGCATTTCTCAAAAGTTTTTGCACATGCATTCAACTTGAATTACCAATTACATAAGGTTAGGGACAGATTTGCAGCATAGTCTAAATGACAGCCAAGAAAGTACTTCACCTGTAAATTTATCAGCAGCTATCAGGCTGTGCAGCTTAGCCTGGTATTTAGTGGATTATTGAGTTCTGGCAGAAGTGACAGCTGCCACTTTACTTCGTGCTTTAGATGTACCAAGAGGTTACCAAAACTATTAAAACCTGAAATGAAAGCACCCTTACACGCTCCCACATTACATAACTGAGTCTGTATGTCGAGGAGGAAGTATGGTCAGGCTCCCCTAAGGTGATGGATGGAATAAGAGCCACTTTCCTCTTGGCCGGCCTGTAAAACCGGCCGTCACAGAGTTTTAAGTTCAAGCTTGAGAAAAGCAATCCTGCAGCTTCTCTGGAATAAAAATTTTTTCCCACAAACTTTAAATGAAGAAATCAGGTAGATGTGCCAATTTGAGCAAAACGTTTTAAAATGAGTCCAACATTGTTTGTTTATCCGGTCATTTCCTAAACTTCTTGATTAACCTTGTGCTGTCTAAGGCACTTCAAGATTGGAAGTGGGGTCATCTAGACCCACTAGACAGTGCGCTAAACCTTTTTTCTTCATGATTTGTGATCTTCACTGGTGTCCATGGATTACATGAAATCCCCTTCACATTTATCCACCTTTGTCATAGTAGGGAGAACACGTCAATGTAAGGATCGGGTCATCTGGACCCCATAGGATAGCACAAGGGTTACAGCTAACATGAACGTATCAAATGTTGCATTTTTCCAGTTCATTCCAGTTTGTTGCGTTAATAGTTTTCCATGTAAAAACTGCTCCCTAAATGTAAAAAAATCAAATAAAAAAGATAATAAGCCATTGACTAGAGACCCAGCTCTGCCCTTGATCAGCCGACTTTGATGCATGGCTTTCAGACAGACTCACCTGTAACCCAAGAACTTTCAAGCACAACCACACCAATGCATGCACCTTGATAAATGTGCCACACAAAGCAAATACAAAAAGTGAAAGAGCAAACGTCAAGCTGGCTGGCATGAATCATAAAGTCTGTAAAACACAATGACGAGGACTTTGTCCACAAACATTCGGCAAAGCATCAGCAGGTCAAACTGTTTACTTAAAACCACAACAGAAAAGCTGTTGCTAAAACAACCTGCTGTTTGTTAGGTTTCCATTACAGCTCATAAAACCTGAAATGGGGGGAAAAGAGATCGTCCACCGGTGAACCCGTGGTTTCTGTCAGGAAAGCTGGGATCCAAAGGAAACGGGAGAATCCTCTGCCGGCAACAATGACAGGAAACAAGGCCAGAACATGGTAACTCAAACACTGACTGTAGGTGTGTCCATTTCTGCTGCGACTTCAATGAGCACTTCAAGCTGACGCCTGTTCTATTCACAGATATCCTTCATGACGAACTAATAATAAAGATCTTACATCATACTAAAATGATTTGACTAATTACCTAAACACCACAAACACAACTTAAAGGGCCACAATAGTGTTGAATATAAAACACATGCTTCCAATAAGAAGCTTAAAAATGACATTCTAAATAGAAAACATTTGTTTAAAGTTCCTGTTATTTAAGTGTTGGGAAAAATATGCTTGAGTTGAGAGGTAATACATGGCTGCAAGATCTTTCAGAAGTGTCTTTGATAAGCAGATTAAAAGAGAGGAGATACAAACACATCAATTTAAAGTTGACTTCATGACGCACTTATGGGCTCCTTAGTGTGTGGCGAAAGGTTTATAGTCACACATGGCTGAATGTTACAACCCCAGTCCCCACAGACAGAAACACACACTGGTTTTCCTGCAATCTCATCTAGACACAGTCAATTGGATCCGACACTCGCCCTCTTCCTCTCCTGTAATTAGTCTTCAAAAGGCTGACATAAGCAGCCAGTTGGGAAGAAGCGAGAATCCAAAAAAACAAACATCCCCACTGGCTCTTAGTACAAACAGAATAAGAGACACTTTTTTGCAAAGAAAACGCCAACACAACTCTTTAAACACAACAAATCATTTTGTTGATTTTTGTTTTCTCCTAGGGCTGCAGTTAATTAAAGTAAATGTTTTCCAGAATCTGATGAGCAAGTCAGCAAAGCAAACCACCAAAAACCCAGCAGGATGCAACTTTCTGCTATGGGACAATGTTGCTACAAAAAACAACAAGAGTTCACTATCAGGTTTGGAAGAGGCCATAACATAAAAAGAAAACCACAATTCCTCCTTAAGTTATTATAGAAAAGAATAATCATGACTTTTGAGAAAAATATTATGCAATAACATTTTACGCATACAATTTAGGGGTGTACCGACTAATCAACTGAATTGAAAAATCCGTTTATACTCCTACAACCCAACCAAGTTGTTATTTGAATCGACCTACAGTATACCAATAAAAAAAAACGTTTAAAAATTAAACAAATCAATTATAGTCAATCTTTGAAAATACCATTTGGACTAAATGCGGCCAAAGCCATAACAGCTTTCCATCACCGCCTTGGAGTAACAATATTTTGAAGTAGCAATTTTCTTCTGGAAGTCCTTTTTCTCAGAAAAAAATAAGCTAAGAAGGCCACAGAGGGATGTGCAGTGGAGTTGGTTTGCAGTGACACGTAAAAGAATAAAATAGCAATGCAACTGCCTCATTGGTCAAGTCTCCCCCAATATCTTTTTCTGTGAAAACACTCGTTTTTCTTAAGTTAATACCTATACAAGAAGCGGTGGACACGCTTAACTACAGAAAAAAATGAAAGAAGGAAAAAAAAAGCTGCAGATCTTTTGGTTCTGCCCTTACAGATGAGTGCTCTTGAAAAAAAACCTTAGAGGAAGTTCAATTTTTAACAAATTTCATTTTCAAATCAGGAAGTGTCTAAACTGGCCGGGAGTCTGCTGAAAAAACCAAAGGAAATCTATGTGTGTTCAATTTGCAACAAAGAATGTGTGCACAATTAAAACAAATGGTTATTTTTAGAGGGTTATAAAGCTACTTTAGAGCAAAGATAAATATTAAAAAGCTTTACAGTGATGTGTGGCAGGAGCAGTCATTTTTTAATTAATTAATTTCTTAATTAGCAGTTAGCAGTCTGGTATTAATTAGATGAGCTTACTTTTTTTTTAAGACATTGAACAAACTGTAAAGGAGTCGTTAATTGAATTCAAGGGAGCAGCTGGATAGCTCAGTTGTTATCTGCAGGTTAAGTGCAGAACTGGCACATGGGAAATCCGGATTCGATTCCCAGGGGGTGCGATGAGCCTCATCCAGTGGGGGTCCCTGGAGAAGCGCTACTGTCTAACTATGAAGCCATGAGGGGGACAAGCTTGGGTCCACCTGTGGCGGTCCCAGGCCTGCATACAATACAGAGTTGCATCAGGAGGGGCATTCAGCATAAAAATCTTTGCCAAACCACCTGAGTGGATGAGTGAAAGCAGGTTCAACGTGGCGGGATGGGATATTCCGAAAGGTGAACAACTTGTTGCCTATCTGTTTATGGGATTGTGGCCCTAATTGTAACACAACAGCAGAGCAAAAACTGTGCAAGGTGTTGAAAGAAGCCACGCCCCTGTGTTAATGTTAAGTGTTTGTTCTCCGCTGTGAGTTAGCCTGTTTTCTTCCCTCTGTGAATATTTTGACCTTAAACATTTCTCATCCATTTTCACACCTCCCTTGCTCTTTCTCACTTTCGCCTACCTTCATCCTCACAGGCACTCCATAAAAGCCTCCTCTCTATCAGCGTAACCGTGGCAACCTGAAGCGCGGGGGGGGGGGTCCTCAGCTTCCGGAAAGGGCGTGCCTCTTGTGTGCTGCTTCAAAGGTGTAGCCAGACGTCAGTGTGGCTGCTAAGCCATAGCCGAGTGTGTCCTTAAAGGCTGAGTGTGTGTTTGGGGAGAGTTGTGTGTTTGTGTGTCATTGACTGGGAAACAGGGCTGAGGCACAGGAATGCTGAACAGGATGTAGGAAGAAAATTCCAGAAACAGTGAAGTCAATGCAAAAAAAGAAAAAGAAAAACACCCTGAGGTATCTTAGACAGCAACAAGGAGGTTTCCCAGGAGTCCAATTTTCACTTGCTTGTGCTTTTTCATCTCTAAGTTACTTCTTCAGCTGGGAATCTTTGTTTAAGAAAAATATTACACCTGGGAATCACTGCTTCAGATTCACACAGGATCTTTTATGGATAATTGTCAAAAATTCCAAATCAGACTGATGGAAATGACTTTGTAAGTCTGCAGTTGTTCAGCTCCACATAACTTCCCTCTGGATTGCGTGCCAGAGTAAAGTGAACGGCTGCAGCTCCATTAAGCCATCTGCGTAGAGTATTGAGAGTAAACACAGGAACAATCTCTGTGTATTCCTAGAACAAACAGCAAAACCCAGCAATGCTTGCGCGCTGAGCAAGCGTGGGCTGCTGCTATTTTCATATGAGAAGGGGGGAAAAAAATCTCTTAAATACCAGCAACATGATTCCAAACAGACTCGCTCGCACTGGAAATGCCAAAGCTGTCATTACATGGTTGTTGTAAAAAAAAGAGGGGTGTCAAGAGTCAAGTTTTGAACTTTAGGGAGATTTCTTTGACTTAAAAGCTCTGTATATTCTCTATACCTGCATTTTTCATGCCTAGAGGTCATTTGACCTAAATGACCTCAAAATGTGTACAAACGTCTAAATTTGTCATCTAATTTTTCACTTTTGTGGCCCAAACCAATATCAAATCAAATCAAAGTGACCTGACACATCCTTTATTCTGTTGTTTTTTCATGCTGGCCGCGCTTGAGGACAAGTGGACTCAGACAGAAACAGCCAGAGGGGTAAACATCCGACGCCACGCCGAGGGGGGGGCACAGATGTTTCAGAGAGACCATCGTCTCCTTAATTGCTTCAAATGGATCCACACACACTCATTAAACGTGGTGGGAGGAAAGGAGAGAACACTTCCAGGAGGAGCTGATGAAGGGTGGAAATGTACCCATAATGCTTAACAGGCACACAACACAAAAAGGGGGGATAAATCACTTAGTGGGGTCCATTAAAAAAAAGAAAACTATAAACTATTTCCCGCTGTATGTTGTGTTCTTCTGCAAGTACGGTCGCCTGCTTGCACCAAACTTTACATCTGTTTGCTGCTGTGTTACTCAGGTGATTGCCCTTTGACCCCACAGAAGCCAGCGATTTGATGGGAGGGAGGCGGGACAGAGGGGTCCCTGTATTCGGGTCTGGTTTTTCACCCATGGGTCAGCAAATGTCCAGCCAGCTAACCCAGCCCACCGCCTGGTTCTGGATACACAGTCTCTCTGTGGCCCCCCCCCCACACACACACACACATGTGTTTTTGAGGTTTCCCAGCTCCATCTGATTCAAACTGAAACAGGTGGGGGCAGCTAGGGAGTCAGGTGTGGTGAGATGAAGCCACTGGGACTCACCTTCTCTGAGCTGATGCTCAGCTTCTCCTCCAACCCGTTGCTCCTCGGGACCGGTGTGAGCTCCCTGGGTGACTCCTCTTGCTCCACCACCTCCTCAGCCTCTGCCTCCTGCTTTACCTCCTCCTCCGTCCCATCCACATCCCCGTGCGCCTCCACCATCACCAACAACTCCGTCTCCTTCACCATCACCAACTCCGTCTCCTCCACCATCACCACCCCCGTCTCGTCCGCTATTACCACCCCCTCCTCCTCCTCCACCACCTCCACCTCATCCTCCTCGAAGGGCACCGGGACTCCGTCGGACACGTACTCCTTCAGGCACTTTAAGTTGTGTTTCTTCAACAGCTGCTCCGTGTCTGGGTCCACTACGATTAGCTCCAGCGGCCCCGCCGTGGCGCGGATCCGGGACACGACCTGCTGGTGACTCTCGCTCTCCACGTCCTCCCCGTTCACGAACACCAGTCTGTCCCCGGCGCGCAGCCCCGACGACTCCGCGGGGCTGTCGGGCTCCACCAACCGGATGAACTGCCCCGTCTTGCCCTTCTCCCCGTGGAGGTGGAAGCCGTAGCCGTTGTCCCCCTTGTGCAGCGTGCAGAGGCGGGGGCGCAGGTACTGGCTTTTGCTGGGCATGGTCAGTGGTGGTCGGCTTCACGACCTGTTGCTCGCTGGAAAGAGACTGGATGAGGAGGTGAGCACGCACGGAGCTGGCAGCTCTGCTGAGGAGTCCCACTGCTTCCACGCAATCCTCGGTGGGGGGCCCCTGTCTGCTGTGGGGGTCCTGACCCGGGGTCCGAGCGGAGGAGTGACTGAGCTGGACAGACACTGCGCGTGAGCGCTTATCTGAACGAGGGAGGTGCGTTCACGGAACAACCCTGCTTTATGCAAAACAGCAACCAATGGATGCGTAAAACACAAGTGAGCAACGCAGTGAGGCATTATTTTAAACAGTTTCATATTTTTATCATCCAATCACATGCCTTCCAAAGAGTCGTTTTGCTTATTATGAATTGAAAATAACACGATTTCCTGAAAATTAACAGAACAACAAAAGTTAACTGATATGCTTGGAAAGAACGGTAACTGGTTGCAGCATAGGCGTTTAGTAAACATCATTTCTGCAGATATCTTCCATTTTTATGTCTGCAAATCAAAATTCCATGGGAAACTAAATGCAAACTTTACTCTGCTAATCTCGCAGATTTCAGTCAATAATAAAAATATAGAATAAAAAACACAAACATTGACTGGTGGATCTTTTCTTTTCTTTGTGGTATTTTAGATTTGTATAGAAAATTTTATTTCAGGCAACTGCTTTCAGTGGTGACTGCAACGTTACATTCATCCTTAATTAGACCCACAGACTTGCTTTGAATGGGCGCTGAAAGCCTTTGCTTTGGTTGGCTTTCACACAAAGAACTTTCTGAAACAAACCAAAGACTGGAATGAAACAGTTAGTTAGTCCTCTTAATGACGCACTTCGGTTTTTAAAAAGTGTTTTTGGTGTTTTTAACACGTTCTTGTAGCATTTTTCTCATGGTGGAGGACGTATATAAATAAAACTATAACTGCATTTCTGATTATTTCTGTACCCTGTATCGGTGTGGTGAATCAGGAGCAGACAATAAATGCCGTTTTGTAAAAGCTGGTTGTTAATACAACCGGGGCCACAAGCTCCCTGCTCCGCTCCATTCTGATGCATCCACTTGTAGATGACTAGATCCATCCAGGCTTACACCTTAAGTGAATTTCTCATGAACTACTGCCGCTCTGCAGAAGCTATGTCCTAGAAAACGACACAGGTTTTTAAAATCGTGTCTAAAAATGGCCCAATAATAGTTGAAAGACCACTGGAAATGCTTTTAAAATAGATAAAAATATGATTGGAGTGGGACTTTAAGCATCTGTATATTTCCTATACAATTTTATCCACAAGACATTTTTAAGAGTTACTCTTCAGATTTTTTTCACCTATTTAAAGTCATTCACTTCCTTTTGTATGGATTTTGGATTTGGCACCAAACTTCAGGTGAGTTTTTATACCTGCCAAGTGCAGAAGACCATCTAAGGAATCAAACCTGTAAATCAGGGACAAAACATGAAGAGCAAACGTGCCCACAAGCACAGCTGAACAGCTGCAGGAATCAAACAATATTCTTTATTTCACTCCTATTTAAGCTGTGTTTTATCCGCCAAGGAAAATATCAAATATTAATGATCATAAGTAAAACTTTGGCTCTAAAATAACGGTAATTTGGCATCTATATGAGGGAATTTTGTTTAATAGCTGGAAATTAATTTAGGCATCAAGGGGTTAATCATAAGAATAATTAAATGGAATGGATCTACTGTGTTCTAAACTTTAAGGATTTTCAAGAAGAAAAAACACCATGCTGTGCCACAATTCATCTCCTGTTTGGAATGTGATTCCAAACTGGAGATGAATTGTGGCACAGCTAAAGTCAAACAAATAAAAGTCATAACAGGGTGTGTAACGTTTACTTACTTTCGGTGTTCTCCATTAAGCAGATTTTTTAAAGGTTGTGTATATCAGAAATCTGGTTTTTGTTTTCAGGGTAGGCCATAAGGGTAGACCCGGTTTCCCAGGGTAGACATTTTCTCTGTCTACAGGTAAATTTGCACGCCAAAGGCTGTTGACATGCAGCTTTGAAAAAGTGAAAGCACCTGAAGGAAAGTCGTGACCTGAAGTAGTGAATGAATGGAAATTGAGAAATTGTGCAAGACAATTTGTCTCCAAGTTTTTTCTTTAGGCAAGTAAACACACTCATTGTGACTTCGCACAGCCTCATTTGTCCTTTTGAGTCATAGTTTCAGTTTTTCTGCATGTGGCGGTTTGTTGATTACTAACTCAGACTGCTAACGGAGGAGGGAATTTCTCAGATGCAGAACTTGTGACTGATTTCACCTGAGCCATCAGTTTTCTTTACATTTTTAATGAGTTAGGAAATTCTGAATTCAAACATATTTAGTGACCTAGAGGCGTGTAGAATGGTTGCCAGAAGAAACAGTCTTGTAGAGCCATAATTTGGCACACCACATGGTTCTATTCTGGGGTCCACCCGTTTTTGTCTCACCAGCCCTGCTTCTGGATTGTTGAAAGTTTTGTCACAAATTCCAACGTTTAAAGCGACGTTGCACTTCTAGCGTGGATATTTAAAGTGTGGATGCCATGCTTTGAACAACTTTGTCAAATAAAAAAGCCCTTTAAACGCTGATTCTATTGATACCAATAGTTTGCGTCGAAAAAAATCCGAAGCATATGAAAAATAGACATCTTTCGAAGGAATCAGAGATTTGGATCTGCCGCTAGAGCGCAGGCTGGAAGTGAACCCGATATGACCTGTGACGTAACGAGAGGCGTTGCCTTTCGCAGTTGCGCTTAGGACAGCATGTAAACAAAACAGGTAGTCTTCGTTTCTCTCGTGTTTAAATCTGTTAATCATCAACATGCCAAGTCGTTGTGTGGCAGCTGGATGTAGCAATACATCTAGTGAAAGTGTATCTGTGTATAAAATTCCCAAAACAAGAAACGCTGCTGAAAAGGGGAAAATTTAAGAAGGTGGACGGCGAAGGATTTTTCCCTCCAGATCTGCAGGAGAGAAGTCTGCGTTTTCGAAGGGACAAAAACCGGGACACAAACGAAGAATTTTGAACGGAGAGTTGGGAGGAGGATCTTGGCTTCTGAGTCGAGGAAAGGCGGGTGAGCTGGAAGCGAGCGAGCCGTTTTCTGGGTCGGAGAGGACGGCGCTGGAGTCGGGAGAGAAGGCTGCTAAGCTAGGCTAGTGTGCATCACGATGGATCACATTGAGGCGAAGTAGTCGTGTTTTCTGTTGTCCTTGGATCCAACTGGAGTATTTCAACGCACTCAATGTTTTGCAAGAGAAGCAACAGGCCTGCAACGTTTTTTTTTCTTTTGCTTTTGAGGCGCCGATACCGTGAGTAAACTGAACTGTGTGTGTGAGCGCGCGCGCGCACGAGAAAAGGTTTCAAACTGGTTCAAACAGGTAAAACTGTTAATGTTCCACAGTTGTTAATGGTATACAGTGACTTTGTTAACTAAAGAGTAGTAATATCTGGGAAACTTTTATTATTTTGTGACATTTATTTTGTAAATTGGGTTGAAAACCAGTGTTTACCTTTGTTTAGATTAGGCCAAAAGGGGACATTTTGAGTATATTTTAGGGTAAGTGGAGTAATTTAATTTTATACATTTTTTAAACTTACTGGAGTCTAGCCGAATCTTCATGCTGGCTATCGTCATCGGCATCACTAGACCTACTACTTTCTGCTATACTATATCCTCCTCACTTTCGCAAAAGGGTTCGAATCGATACGGTTGCAAAAGTGACTCATCATCATGATAATCTCCGCAACTTTCCTCTTCATCTTTCTGTTCATCTGATGATAAATCGCTAATAGAGACGGTAGCATCACTCTGTGCTTCGCTATCGGTGCTAGCCATGTTGTCTGCCTTGTCTTCCTTTCGTTACGTCACAAACAGGGGGGCGAGAATTCGGCGGAATGCGTGAAGCCGGCGGCCGTCCTCGTTGTTTATATTGCGTTTTTCGCTATTTATTCTTTTTCGAAAAATATTAAAAACAATCGCAACATGAAATAGAGACTATTTACTATATTTTGGCTTATTAAAATAGACCATGTCACCCACACTTTAAGCACATTTGGATCAAAATAGACTTAATAGAAATAAAGATCATCCCCAATCAAGCGAAAATGATCAGCTGTAGCATATGGTTTGGTGCTAACCTGATTCAGAAAATTCTCTAATTTAGTTCTCAACAGGGATGAGGCATTTCTGTGACCGTGCTGGACTGAAGGTTATCAGGTACAGAGCGCCTAACCCTTCTGGCTTCTCAGAAAGATATTTGAAGTCAACAGTTAAAGAAAAATACCACGTCAAACTAAATTGGTTATTTTTACAGTTAAAGGTCACTTTTATTTTTTAATTTTCAACAATTCTAGAGTATCTGTGTTCATTTTGTAAGAAGATGACAGGCAAGTCATGACCTGAACTTATAGCAGAGGGGTTAAGATCATCCAAACTAATTCCATTTGGCAGAAAGGGCCAGAAAAGACCTTGGTTGTTTGCTGTAGATGGATGAGGTGGGGAGGAGCCACAAGTTCTGGCCTCTGCAGTAAATCACGAGGCTGCTTAATATTATGTCACACAAAACAAAAACCAGACTCACTGGATTTCATCATTTTAAAAATGGTGCTGGAGAAGAAAAACAAAGTGTCTCTGTAGTTTACTGTGTGTTGTGGGACACAGCAGAAAATAAACAAGGGAGCTGGTGCCACACTGTGGCTCATTAACCTCAACACACCCAGTCACGTACAAAAGACTCATTTGTTCCACTTGACATACACACACACACACACACACACATAAAAGTGCACAAAGATGACTGACTTCAAGAATCACGTACATTACAAAATATACTTTATATTTATGATAACAAAGCACTTTTTATGGCACTTTGTGTTTCACCGTGATGCCTCGAAAGAGGGACAAATGTGACATTAAGCAAGTTTGACAAGCAAACATTCATAATGAACAGTGTTACAAAGATACACAAGGCGTGAACAAATACAGATCTCGACAATGACGACTATGGCCCAGAGGGCTGTGCACATTTGAGTGTGAACTCTATGATGAGAAAACTCAAAGACATGACAGGAGAAAAGTCTTTGTATGCAACAACCTGCAGCGGCAGCAGCAGAGGTGGAGTAACTTTAGGGGCCCTGAATTAAATGTACAGACACACACAGTGGGCACCCTAAAATATTGGCTTTATTCTAACAGCATTACAGATGTGAACAGATGGCATCATTTACCTAAATTCTTTCAAAGAGGCTCAAGTCCACTATTAAAACAAACTCAAATAGTAAAAGATGAGCACTGTAAGGCCAAGAGGGATTCAGTTTACAGCCTGATAAAACTAGGATTAGGCAAGCTCAGGGCTGCATGGCAAAAAAAAAAAAGAAGCTAAATCCATGAGGGCAGAATGGCAAATGTTTCCCTGCAAATTAATATTTAATGTTTCAGGTTTGTTAACTCCTGGGTTGTGTTTTGAAACCACTGTCACCACAAAGATCACAAACATTTCTACACATGACACGCACGATTTATAACTTCACATTTCAGAAAAGGGATGGCAGCTCATCCAGGTTCGCTTTCATTTGGCAAAACAAGCTGCTCCAAGTAGAAGCTGAGGATATCCACCTTTTTTTTTTTTAGGATTCAACGCTGGGGACTGGCTTTCATAAGAGTGCAGCCTTTTCCACCTCTTCCCACCCTCCCTCCCACACTTCCTCCCTCCCCTGCCTGGTATTTGGCGTCAGCTACGCCTGTTTGCAGCAGCCAGACTTGTGCTTCTGAGAATCGATGTATTCGTGAATCTTGAACTTGGGATCGTTGGGCTGCTGTGTCGCTCGGTGCTTCAGCTCCCTGACGGAGGAAGAAAGGAAGGAGGGGGGAGAAAGACAGGAAGTTAGATGCCGAGGGGGTGGATGTGTGGGATGACTGGGTAAATCAAGAATATACAGAGAGAGAAACAGAGCAGCAGCAGTGTGAGATTTCATCAAACTGCCTCTGGTGGGAGCTTCCATTTAAAGCTGTCATCACATGGAGACAACGAACCACCTGCAGTGGAGCACAAATGCAATCTGACCCATGCCAGATGTGGATTTATATGGTGAACTCCGATTAAAAGAAAAAAAAAACCCAAGCTCCTCTTTGATTGTATATCCAAAGAAATAAAATTGCAAACCAAATAGAAAAAAAAATGTATACAGTACTGGTTTTGCTTCTTTGCATTGTCCACAGATTGGGTTTCAGACCCCTATGGGCTATTTTGGCATTGTTTAACATTTCTATAATAAATTTGCACCATGGGAAGTTTTTAATTGAACACTTAGATTTAGTTTACAAATAGCACTACTCTGTATGAACATTAAGATCCACCCTGATTAAAAAAAAAAAAAAGAAAAAAAGACAGAATTGCGTTTTTATTATGTTTTTGTAGCATTTTTCTCATGATGGAGGAATGCATATGAAAATAATTAGGCTCCAAATTGTTTTTCTGAGTATTCCTTTTTTCAACTTGTTGTAAATCAGGAGCACATGCAAATATGCCGTTGGAAAGCTCCCTAATGCTTCTGATGAATCCCCTTGTAGACGACTAAATCAATGAACGACTTTATTTTCCTGGTCCGAGCTGGCATCTGGGACTGCGAGGGGCTG
Organism: Oryzias sinensis; assembly: GCA_037389245.1. Classification (NCBI taxonomy): domain Eukaryota; kingdom Metazoa; phylum Chordata; class Actinopteri; order Beloniformes; family Adrianichthyidae; genus Oryzias; species Oryzias sinensis. Next base: position 9,923,025 of record CM074506.1, on the reverse strand, counting down.
TAAGCTAGTGGGCGGGAGTGTAAACAAAGTTGTGATGGTTTATCAGCAACCGTCTCACCGACAATTCAGAGGCATCTTTCTAATGAACTACTGCCGCTCACATAAGACATTTTAATTGACTTAATAATAGATCAAAAGATGATTTAAGTGAAATGTTGAATCTAACACATGTCTCATCCACAGCATTAGCAAGTGTTATCTGAACCAGATGTGGCCCAGGGGTCTAATCCATTTACCACGACATACAGTGATGCCACCGATCAGTAAAGTTCCCCCACTGGAAAGAATCAATAATCTTCTGAATGACATTAAACCCCAGTGCTCCCTCATTGCTTCTGCAGATCGTAAAATCTTACAAAATGCAATTTTCACTAAGCAAACAACCACCAACAGTTTTATTGCTCCTATTCTTTTGAGTCTAAGCATCAATGTAATCAATCGCATAGGGAGGCAGTCAAAAGGAGAAATGACACTGTAAATGCTCGACATCCACAGGGAGCCTCAAGCGTTCACAATCCAATTACATCAAGACAAGAGAAGCAGACACAGAATTAGCTCGAAACCATTACCTCCATTATACGCACAATCCAGAAAGCCTTCATAGTGTTTGCACATAAAAAATAACAATGCAGAGGCCCAAAGAGAGCAGCTAACTCAGTCACGCTCTGCTGCACACATGATGGGGACAAAGAAAATACCAACTTTGAATCGTGGAACAGCTCTGGACCGGAAGATATTCAATTTTACATCATTACAATTAAATAATGCAATCATTGGGATTCGAAATTACTTTAAAGGTGTAAACTAATAAAATAAGGGAATCAGATAAAATTTGACACTTCTGAAATCAAAATTTTGGATGTTGTCATTTGTTTTTTCACCACTTGAGGGCAGCACATGCAGATGACTAAATGTGAAGAGAGGAAGCTGCATCTAATTGAGGAACGGCATCAAATGCGTCCTCACTTTTATGTTTATTTTAGAGAATAGAGATCAAGATACATTGGATTGTGTTGGTGACTGGTTGGCTTGTTAAGCTTGGAATATAAAGGGGCAGCGAGATATAGAGAAGGAGAAACATAAGACCACAGCCCTTCACAGAAAAATGTTGTTCTTTTGAGTATTGAAGGTGTGAATTTACCAGATTGTATCATCCTGAAATCTGATCTTCCATGAAATCCTAACAGCTAGGTTACCAAGCAGAAACTGCAGTGTTTGTTCGGTTTATGCCTTCATAGGCAAGGGTGGTAAATGCCAACATACAGTTTAGTTTTATTCTGCAAAGGATAAAATGTTCTGTTTGAAAAGAAACTTTATTTACTATATTCAGAAAAAATGGACTGACATAAATTCAGTATTTTTATTTTTGCAGGGTGGAAATGAAAACATGTCTTTGAATAGAGCTAGTTTAAAAAAATGATAACAGAATTGAAATTGAATCCATCTTAAACTTAAAAAGAGGAATAAAAACTCAAATCATTAAATCGGAGGCATTTTTTAAAATTTTTTTACTGGCAAAAATAGTTAAGTTGTTAATAAAATAACTCAACTTTATCAACAACAGTTTAATCAGTTTCCTATAAATAACAGATTATATAAAAATTCTTATTTCTTCAAAACTAGTTTTTGAAAGGACAGCTAAAAAATAAATACATATTTAATCACATTTTAATAGAAATATAGACCAAATAGTGAACTTTTGAATCAAAATCCCAAAAATTTGTCCTTAATCCTAAATCAAGATCCAGATTTACCCGTAAATTAGGTTAAAACCAGAATAAATAAGGGGCCTGGACAGCTAGGGCTGTGACGATAACCGCATCGCGGTGATGACCTCATCACCGCATCACTGCACTTTTTTTTTTAAGTTTTGCATGTGGGGCGTGAATGGAGCTATAATAAACACATTGAACACATTCATCTTTTCTGATAATTAACTTTTTCTGCTGGTCCTGTGTTCAGACTTTCCTTCTTTCTTTCAGACTGTTTTCTCCTTCTCTCCCACCGCGCCTGTCACTCTCTCTCATAGGCGCGCGCTCTCGGTGCCTCCGCGCTGCACGTGCCACGCGGCTCCCTTTACACACAGGAGCGCGCTTTCAGAAGCACACAAACTCATTCTACAACAGAAGTTTTCGTCTTGCGAGGAAATACGACAAATTTACTGCGTTCTAATTATTAATTTACATTGTATTCATTTCCGTTTCAAGATGCGTGCGTTCTTAAGGGCGCGCGACACGGCCGCCCGCAGGAGGATTTTGCGTGTGTAGGGAGGGGGGGGGTTTTACGGTTCACTTTCACTCCAAACATGAACGCGCACTGTTAGATTTCCATGAAGTTCACTACATGTTTTGTTTGGGAATTATTTTATGCAGTGCAACGTTACGTGTCTGTATAAATAAAGGCGGAGCCTCCTGCCCCGCGTTCTTCATGGGTGTCAGGCTTCATGGCTACCGGAAAAGTGACAAAGTGTCTGCAGCCTGTTTATTACTGGGCAATATTTAATATTCCGAGAAGATGTGTGTACCAAAGAGCACAGGTGAAGGCTCGCATGCAGCTAGAAAACGGCCCGCTGCAGAGGGATCAACACGCACCCCCAATACACATGTGCGCACCTTCCTCCTTCATGCAGCTCTGACCCAGACAGTCACAGTCAATCTACAACACCTGTATGGGCTTTATATATAGTTAGTTCATTAGTTAGGTAGTAGTTAGTTGTTACTGTTATTTGTTAATAAAGAATACTACGTTGCAATTGTATTTATTTCTGATGCGGCTGCCGGGGGATTCTGTTTTTTTTTTTTTTTTTTTTTTCTTTGGAGGGGGGGGGTTCCATCGGGTGATGAAAAATCCGACACCGTCACAGCTCTATGGACAGCTGCAGAAAAGTTCATTTGTTGCAGCTCTCCGTTCTCACATATATAATGGTGCTGTGAATGTTTATACAGCATCTTTGATTCTAATGAAGAAGTAATCTAGTTTGTTATGATCCCTTACAATAAAGATGTCTTGAAACTATATGTTTAAGACCCACTCCATTGAAAATCCAGTTTTGGTGTCTTTAACCTGTTTCTGATGGAGGACATATATAAAGAAAATTAAGTATCAAAATTGCATTTTTTAGTATGTTATTTACTAAAATTGTTTTAAATCAGGAGCAGACAAAAAATGCAGTTGGAAAAAGTTTGTAACTGTGACGTATAAACTATAGCAGCAAGCCACAAGCTCCCTTCTCCGCTCCATTCTGCTGCATCCACTTGCAATAGATCCATATGTCTTTGTTTTCCACATCCGAACTGGTATCTGGTTTAAAGCTTAACGGCTCCAATATTGCTCGTCATTTTTGTTGTACCGGTAATGTTAGGTTGGGGGTGTGAGGGGCTGTAAGCTAGTGGGAGAGTGTGTGAAGATGATGGGAAGTGAGAGCGGGCTTACTCCACTCCAACAGTCATGCCCACAATTTAGAGGCGAATTTCTAATGAACTACTGCTGCTCTGCAGAAAGGTTTTAAGAAACAGTTTTTTTTTATTTGGGCTAAAAACGACATAATCCTAATTAAAACACCACTGGGAAAGGGTTTAAAATAGATCAAAAGATGATTGAAGCGGGACTTTAGGATACCAGCCAGTATTTGCTTCAAAGTTGTGTTTATGAGCTGGTTTTCAGTCTGTGTTTATTAATGGAGGGACTGTGTTTGTCACTTACTTGGCTACAGCTTGAAAAGCCAGCTCAATGTTGACCCCCGTCTTTGCACTGGTCTCCATAAATGGTATTCCACATTCCTGCAATGGAAAAGACAGCAGAATAACTTTGAGCTGTCTGCTTCGGGAATGAAATTCCTCTAGAGGCGCACGGATTACCTTAGCCAGCTTCTCTCCTTCCTCTGTCTTCACTACCCTCTCTGCAGCCATGTCTGACTGTAAGACAGTAGTGGGGAAAACATCATCACACCAGAGGTGAACAGCCACAGAAGTACCACCCCATTAGCTTGGGTACCACTCCATTCAGTCAGCCGTCTTCTGTGGCAGCCGGCTGCTGAGCCAGAGCTCCTTCAGGCTGACAGCATAGCTCCAGCAGCGGCGGAGCGGCGCACAGACTAAAGCCTCCACCAGTCCCTGCTGCTTTCACAGAAACGATCTGAGATGCTGCTACGTGACATCCATGACCCTATAGACATGTGAGTCTGCTTGGAGCCACCAGAGGGAGCTTTCAGATAAATTAGCAGGGACATTTTGGCTGCAGACACAATTTTCTGCCTTTATCACCAGCACTTCCGAACAGAAATAGGAATCTGCTTTAGAAGCTCTAAGAAAACAAGGAAAATTGACTTAACAATAAGGGGTGTGATTAAATTAGCAAGTGTGCCAATTCAAAACAATCACGTTTGAGATGGTGGCCTTCAGGAATTTCCGGCGCTTCTGTCAGCGTGGAAGCATTTTCGGGCTACTAAGTGCTTGTACGTCTGTCTGAGCGCGATAAGAGTGTGTTAAATTTGCTCCAAAGAAGCAGTTACACTTACCAGCCTTTTTTTTTTAATGCAACGCAAAAAGGAAGCTATGCTCACCTTGTTGCCGAGCAACATGATGACCACATCCTTCTGGGCATACTCGTGTATCTCAGTGAGCCAAGCCTTCAAAAGTAGATGAGATAGAAGAGGGGACGACAAGGAGAGATTGATTTGTTCCCAAAACAAATATCACCACTTGAAGACTGCGTTTTCAGCTGTGGATTCTAACTATCCTCCTGCAGCATCAATCATGCGGACAATGAGTCACTCTTATCCTTGAATGCTTTTGTTGCTTTTCATTACTAAAACTGGGACCTTTGTGGCAAAGCAGATAGATAACATTTCTAAAAGTGACCTAAAAGAAACATTAGAATCCCAGTGACAGCAGGAACCATCTGCACATGCAAGACTTGCTTCCTGCTGGACTGGTTTTAGGAGCAGGAAGTAAAAATCTGAAGAGCACCAAGTTGCAGGATATGTGAGTTGAGCCGGTCTTACCCTGATGTTGTCGAAAGATGGCTTGTTGGTGATATCATAAATAAGTAGCAACGCTATGGGAGCAAACAGGATAAAAGTGACAGCTTAATTACTTATTCTTGGAAGATAAAGAAAAGCTCCCATGTATACGTGGAAAAAAAGCGCATACGAGGAGCAGAAATGTGCAAAGTCACCTTGGGCATCTCTGTAGTAGGCATGCGTCACACTGCGGAATCGCTCTTGACCGGCAGTATCCCAGATCTGCAGAACAAACCAGGAAGGGTGAGAGTTCAGGCGTTTCTCAGCACTTCCTGATTAACCACAGCTATGACAAAAATTACAGTTAAAAATTACAGCTATTTTTTAAAAAACGTTTTCCTGCCTGGTGGTGAATTCCAACTCACTTAAGTCGAATAATGATCAGAAAAGCGTAAAATGCCCGTTCTGCTCAATGGGAAAATCTTTATTGGAATTTGACCCTTTTTTTTGTGACGACAACTTCCCACCGGGGGGTGGGGGTTATCAAAATTGCACAAATGGGCCTCGCAAAAAGTCACTAATGTGGTAAATATTTGCTACATAAATTCACTAGTCATTTCCAATTTGAGAATTAGAGGAAACCTGTGGTCAAATAATCTAACAGATCCTGCAGATGAAACGTGATTCTGCCCCCAGCACAGGAATTAGGATCCTGTAAATCTGATGGATAAATGCCCCGCAGCCTCCACTGATATTTCGGATAAATTGAATGCACCGCTTCCTGGTTTCTTCTATGGGGGGGGGGGATTTTACAGACTTATTTTTCAAATTTCATTGCAGGGTTTTTATCATGTGCACAGCTCATGCAAGAAGGGGGGGGGACTGAGGATTTACTCGAGCTCACAGAGGAATCTAATTTTGTCACCTCCTACTCAGAGCTGAATGAACAGGTCACACTGAAAGACCAGTTTTTAGTTTGGATCAACAGCATATCACAAGCACCAGTGTAGGGGGAGAAATCCTTACAAAAAGAACGTTGTAACAAAGAGGTCCTTACTAATGAGTTCAGTAATGTGTGTTTCAGCTGACTCACTGACCAAAAGCTGCATGACCACAAGGCTTTATCTAATAAAAAAAATAAAAAAAGCCACAATCACTTTTTGCTGAATGTGGTCAGTCACTTTAGGGTTTTAAAAATTTCCTGTACAGCTCGCTCACATATCGCCTTCTGAAATCAATGCGTGTTCAAGCAGGCCCTTTCAGTGAAAAGTTTTTGTAAACGCTGTAGAACAGATGGCTTCCCTTTCAATTCACGTAAGTGTCAACCATTTGAAAATCTATCATGGAGGAGAATGTGACAATTGGCTGGAATTATATGACACTGAGTCTGTCATACACCAGAATAAAGCTGTGAAAAAAAAGCCTTGAGCAAGATTGCAAAATTTCGCACTAAGCCACCTCCAACAGTAGGTAAAAGACACGCACTAGTAACCAGTAGCAAAGGAAAAGGAAGAAGCCCCTCCCTGCTTGTCCAGTGTAACTAAATGAGCTAAATGCGCGTTCAAGGACCCACATTTAGCACCTTCTTGAACGTGCGTCTCACACACACATCTCAGCGTGTACGTAGCTTGAAGGTTCATAAACCCAAAGAGATATTGCATTGTTTTGTGTGTCTTGTTTTTTTCACAGAGCCAATATCTGCCCGTCTTGTTATTGCAGACTAACAAGTGTCGTATTCTTAAAGACCCACTCCAATGAAAATTGCGTTTCATGGTGTTTTTTACTCATAATGGAGGACATTTTACATAAAACTAAGATTAAAATAGCACTTCTGAGTATTTCTTTTCAAATCAGGATGATTCAGGAGCAGATGAAAAACGCTGTTTGAAGAGGCTCTCTATTGTGATGCTGCCACTGAAATGGGCGGGCCAGAGTGTAAACAAAGGGATGATGGGATATCAGCGGAGGCTTACTTCCACGCCACCTATCCCGCCACAACCCATTGGGCGAATTTCTGATAAACTGCTGCCACCCTGAACAAAGTTTGCCTTAGAAAATTACATGTTTTTTTTTAATTTGCCTAAAAATGGCATAACTATATTTAAAAAACAGTACAGACCAAACTTTTAGTCTGTACTGTACCTCTGGAAACGCTTTTAGAACAGCTCAAAATATTATCATATTTTTTTTAGTAAGCCTGTGTTTTTGTCAGTCTGAGGCACATAGGCCTCAGATTCTCTATTTTAGTCTGACTTTTTTGCCATTTTCAAAGCACAAACCCTACATTTTTATTTTTATGAATAGAATTGACTAAATTATTCCTTCCAATTGTTATTACTGTTCTTTTATTTTGCAAAAGAAGAAAAAAAGTAATTATTATTAAAACATATGACCTCTTGTCACTTCACATAGAAAAGGAATCTGTTTGGAAGTAGCCTGTAAAACATTAAAAAGCAAAAAAAAAAAAACTAAACAGAAATGTAGACAGGTCACTGCATTATCAGCTTTGGATTTGGTTGGACTGATGATAAATAAGTCTAAAAATCCTTTTCTGATTAGCCACATCTACTAAATTGCTTTTGATGTTTGTCAGCATCAAGGTGCATCACACTCACCTGAAGCTTGACTTTCAGGTTGTCGACATCCACCACTTTATTCTGCAGAGACAGGGAGGACTGTGTGAGACACCTCAGCGTATGTTTTGGAGGCAGCATTGCTGGGAGAATGGCACAAAGAAATGACAAACATCACGGCTAGACTAAAAAAAGCGCGGCGGCTCAGCGTGTCTCAAAAGCAAACACAGAAAGTGGCTCTGAATGGTGGCAGAGAAAGTAATTTGCAACACCTACGCAACAACAAGGTCCAGGGATTAGACTTAATTACAGCACAGCGAGAAAGACTATTGGCAGCAAGACATTAACTCCCCCGTTGATTTCCTGCAGCGCTGCAGGGGTGCCCTAGGATTTTCTGTGGACCAAATGCTGGCCTGAAGAATTTTAGGCCCCCATAGCAAAAAATAAAAAGAAATAAAATGTTAGTACTGGACAATGGAATGACAATTAAGGGTATTAGTTTGATTTAACATTGATGCACTTCTGCTTCTTGAAAGCAGTTTTTCTGTCTTGTATTGCAACCTGCTGCAGTGACAAAAAAGATTGCAAACAAGCAAACCACAACAGCTAGAGAGGCTGTGAGGAAGGAAGTGTCAGAAGAAAGCACGCCTACCCAATAACATCATTTGCGTCACCAAAAGAAAAAAAACGAAAAAAAAAAAAAAACACAGCTTCTCCTGTGCAAGTATGCAGTCAAGGAAATGCAAAGGAAAGCATCAGCTAAGAAACATGTACAGCCTGTGGAGCCCACCTGCTGAATCTTCTGCCTTGGCAGAATGGACATGGTTCAACCCTTACATTAGTTGCCATGGGTTTCCAATTTTTCCCCCCCGCTCCAATTATGACGTGAGAGGAGCCTGCATGCTGAGTAACAGCTACAAGGAAACGGGCTGAAAATAGACCAGCTAGGTTACAAGCTGCCACAACAGCCCGCCTGCCTGTCTAACCAGGCAGAGAGGACATCCTCAGCATATTGACTCAGCTCACATTACGTTGTTACCAGGCAGGTTTTTTTTTTCCCCCACCAACTCTCACCAAACAAACAAACAAAAGCCAATTAGTGACATCACTAAGTCTTTTTCTGAATGAACAGTTATCACTGGAATTCATTTCCCTGACGTGCGGAAACGAGTGTCACCAAATTCACCTACTTCCTGTTCTTTTCTTGTGTCACCAAAACATTTAGGTTCCTGCATCTCCATATTTCTGTCACACATCCATGTTTTCCCGAGGTTGCACTGTCACACAAAGACAACAACAAATCCCTTTGGCTAATGCAACATGGTCTCCTCTTAACCCCCTGCACTCCTACACTTGACTCCCAATTAGTGTAAGTGTTTTGCTGTGACAGGAGATGAGCAAGAGGCTGATGGAGAGCCAGGTCACGAGCAGCGCATTTGGCTGTGTGCTCAGATGAAGATGTACAGTAGGCATTTGCTTGAAATTAGGCGTAAGCAGCAGCGCATTGGACTGAGCAAGGTGACACCTCGGGGGCCAAAAACTTAGACTCAGTGAATCCAGGAGACCATGACGTGGGCAGGCATCTGCCAAAGACATTCTTCGCTGGCATCCAAAGCGCCCAGCAACACAAGTGCTCTGTGAACCTGACAGATTGGTGAGAAAATGTGTGCAATTGGCACCATCATCTCAGAATGATGAAGTGTTCTGAGTGTTAAAATGGGTGAACCCACAGATCCCCTTGTTGTCTGGTAAATGTCACCAGGCTGTGATTCAAACTCAAAACACTTAAGATGATTAAAAAAAAAACCACAGAATTCAATAAACACAACTGGTCACTCAGGGATTCTTGGAATGTTTTGGTTTCCCCCGGCAGCATCTTTCCTCACCCTAAAGTCTATTCCAACGGTGGCTATAAAGTTGCCTCCCAGAAACGCCCCATCTTTAAAGCGCACCAAGACGCACGTCTTCCCCACCGCTGAATCTCCAAGCAGCATCACCTAGAGCAAAGCCAGCATCAGAGAAGAAGGACAACAAGGTTACAGCTGGTTGTAAACATGCTGGGGAGCTGTGACAGCCGCACAACACTAACACGGATATATGAGCATCAATTATTAGCCATAACATACAATGGAAAAGAATGCTGCTTTAAAGCTTACAGAATATAATTTCCAACACCCAAAAAACTTAATGGATCCAATTTTCTCTCATAAAACTATAAATGCATTTTTTTTAAAACTTCAATTCAACTTTCCCACTTGTCTGCTTTTGTCTCAAATTGCATGTTGGAGGCAGCTTTTCAGCTGAAGTGGTGGAGAGGAGCAACAAGTACACCCTGGGTAAATATTTGGATCAGAAAAGGCAGCCAAAAGATGTCCTCTGAACCATCTGCACTAACTCCTCACTTATCAGTAGGCAGTGTTTAACAAGCAGATCATTAAACATTATGTCACTCGGCTTCTATAGAGCTCCTTCTCCAGATGGGGAGTCAATGTTAAACATCTGTTGGCCGCACAGCAAAGGCAGGAAATACACACCTTAAAGGCAATATCGTAATATTCATTGACAGAGGCGCATCTCTCCAACACATATTTTGACGTGCCGTTTTTAGCCTGTTTGTCCGTCAACGACGCCTTTCTCGTGGACATCGCAAGGAGATCTGGGGGGGAGCCGAAGCGCAGCTGTCTCCGGGAGGTCTCCAAGAAAAGGACGCGCGCACCGTGTGTCGAGGGATCAGTCCCGGGCTCCGCCGACCTCCGGCCCCTCTGCTCGCATGCTGTGCGCGCTCAAACACATACAAAAAAAATGCATAAAACTCCAAATCCTATGGAGTAGCTTCCCTCGAGACCAAACCGATAATATCCGTCACACTTTGAGTGGCACAATTAAGAAGCCAAGAGCGCAAACTTGAGCAACAATCAGCGGAGGTGGCGCGTCGGCGTCTGCATCCAGCAGTCAGGAGAGCAGTAATGACAAGCAGGCGGAAACATTTCTCTGATTTTGCAGAGCGGAGCCGTGCATCCTGGCGTGGGCAGATGATTAACTGGGCAGCCATACGCCGCGCGTTTTCATCTGATTCTCCAACCAACACACACACATCCACGCGCACACACACACACACACACATATGGAGATGCAGGGGTCAAATGATGGCTGACTCTGCCACAGGTGGTGCGTAATCACAAGGGAAGGTCAGCCTCACGACGTGGAGGTGAAGTTCAACACCCCGTGGAGAACATTTGACCCAATTAAAAGCATGCAAAGTGATCACAAGTGAATCTGATCCATTGAATTGGTTCTTTAACAATCTCTCGTCACACTTGGAAAATCAACAATACCCCTCCTCCTCGCTTTGTTCATATCTAAAATGGTTTCACTTAATTTCCCGAAAATAAGGTCATTAATCTTTTTTTCGCAGTGTTTGTCTCCCCCTGGTGTTCAAACCTGGAATGAGACAGTTTCTTATGGAGTCCTGGACATGACATTATTGTGCACAGATGCCAAATGTTGAATTTTGATGCCACAATTCAACATTTTGTGTGCTCAAATTATCATTTTGCTTGCATAAATTAGTATTTTGTGAGAACAAAGTTGTGTTTTGTTGGCACGAATGACCATTTTCTGTGTTTAAATTGGTATTTTGTGTGCACAATCCAACATTTTACGCGCCCAAATAATATTCTATGGCCACAAATTCGAATTTTGTTAATCATTTGAGGGAACAAAATTTTTTTTATTTCATGTCCAGGGCTCCGTAAATAAGGGCCTTCAAAATGCTAATGAAATGATAATTTGTTATTTAATTAAGAGAACATTTGACTATTTTTTGAATATCCAGAGCTCCACAGTTTCCTTTTTGTTTTATTTTGCTGAAAAAGAAAAAGAAAACACGACCTGGAGCATAGATCACTCATGTTATGTAACTGACATGTATAGTCAGTCACTCATTCACACGTATAAACTCATCACTCCCTGCAGCTGCATGCAGTGACTCCCCCTTGGCATGAACACAATGACAGACATTTGTTTTGCATTGGGAGCTGATGGAGAGGGCATTGACAAGCTTTCAAAAGAAAATCTCTCGTCTATTCAGGAAACACTGTTGTTGATCATAAAAAGAGAACAAACTGGTTAAATGTTCTAATTTTGATGGTGAAAGGGGCTGATTTCTAGGCCAGATCTTATGATGGACACTGACAAACCAGCAGCAAACCTCATGACTTCCTGTTTGAGGCAGGTTAAAAAATAACAAATTGAGCTTGATCTGTTCACTAAGTAACCAAAGGGTAACAAAACCGTTAGGTTTTTTAAATTTTAATGTAAAACAATTCAATTTTAAACCAGAGATGTTTGATTGACATGTGACTCTGTTAGGTGTGTAACATCCACTATCCAACTTGTTTATCTCAGCTGCCCGCCCACTCTGGAGCAGAGGCTCCAGGAAGGCCCACCTGGCCAAGATGGGAACAACCATTGAGCCAAAATCACCACACTCATGTTTAAGGAAATTCTCTAGATAAACTTGACTTCTGTATTGAAGCACACACAAAAACTATAGTGCAGTGGAACCAGGCCAAGCCTACTTCAGGACAGGTTGCCACTGTTTTGTTTCAGTTTCACACTTGGTATTGCTGTAGCCTAAAATTGCGTAAAATTGACATCAGAATTTGGCTTAAAAAATAAGAAAATGAGCACAGAATAAAAAAGCAATGATGTAACTACTGAAACTATCAGTGAGGGAAGTGTAGACAAGCACCGTACCATGAACCAAATCAGGTCCGCCTCTCCACTTTGCTGTTTCAGAGTGTCCACCACTGCATGGCAGCAGCAACCCGATCAAGAGCATCTTGAAAATTATCGAGCGCAACATTTTTTGGAAATAAACAGTTTCTCTACTAGTTCATGGTACCAAAAGAGACCCTGGTTAAAATAATCTAGAAATAGTGCTTTACTGCACACAGTTTTGTTTCTTTTTACATTTAAGGTTTGAGCAAGGTTGGAGCTTTTGCTGTCAGAGATAAAATAAATCCATAAAAATATATAAAGACACAGTGTGACAACTTTGTCCCCAAAAACAACTATGTCAGAAAACTTTTGAATTGCAATAAGGTGGATCCTCTTATTTAATTTCCTACACATGCACACATGCACTGGCAACAGCAGAAAAAAGCTTGAATCAGAGTCACATGACTGCACTTCCTTTATTTTCCAGTCACTGCTGACACTGGTGTCATTTTCTTTAGGTTCAGCCCACAGTAGCATAAGAGGTAAGGTGAAGGTTCAGACAGGGAAGCTAAAAAAAGCTGATCCTGATCTGAATGTGTGCAGTAACAGCATCCAACAAATCTGAGTCAGACTTCGAAAAGCCCCAGTCTAATTTAAAGGACGTAAAAACACACATTTTTTTTCTTTTATTAAACCCATTTGACACCTGTGGTGAAGAGAATTTTTTTCTGCAGGTTTTTTAAACCTCCAGTCAAACGCTGGCTGTATGCAAACGTTTGCTAATGCGAAGTGGCAAAGCCGATTTCATCCTCTCTTGATGGTTCCTGTTCCTTCTCCTCACAGCAACAGTGACAGAGTCACAGCATAGAAATCATTAAATCATTCAGCAAACATGCGACACGTTCCATTTGATTTATTAATTTTTTTTGCCTCACATCACACTGTTCCCTTTTGACATCCCCACCACCCTCACCCCAACTTGTCACAAAGCATAAAATCAGTCCTGTTCTGAACGGCTTTGGTACAATATCTGGCTGCCCCGACACTCATCAGCTGTGCCCTCTTTCTGGTAATTCCATCACAGCACTGGCATCATTGAGAAAATGCTAAAGATCTGAATAAATGCAGTGAGAAACAGCAACATCCCACATGGGGGAGCACCACTGATTAATGCAGCTCTTCACCGGCACTCCTCTGCACCCACACAGAGGATCTGCTTTGCTGTTGTGTCACGACTTGAGTTGCAAACAGCTCGTTGGAGAGACATGTCCTTCTCACAATCGACAGCAAAACAGGCAGAGGGGGGCGGGGAGGATGCAGACCGTGGGGAGGTGAGCAGGAGAGATCTGTGAGAGTGGGAGGTTTTGAGGACTGACCGTGAAGCTGATGCCAACGGTGGAAGTGAAGGACCCTGGGATGAATTTGCCCTGGTCATACTGAACCAGCAGGGAGGTCTTACCCACCCCGCTGTCCCCCACCAGAATAGTCTGCAGAGAGAGTCACAGACAAATTAGGCGTCATGCAGCCGGGCTCCACTCACCGCCTGAAGTCTCGGCACCGACTGGGCTCTGAGAGCGAGGGGATGTTCATCTCCTGCTCAGCACAGCGTTCAGTGATGCTGTGTGACAGCGCCGCATTAACTGGGTGTCTTCAGGAGTGAAGAACAGCGTGGCGGTTCATTTTTTTTGAATCAGTGTTTGTGTCAGAGAAACTTGGACGCACTTTTCTCAAACCTCCTTCATCATTTCAGTCAGATGGGTCTAACGCATCAACAAGATTGAAGTCGCACATTTCTCACTGCTGAGCTTCTTCCATTCTTGCAGGTCTGCAACTCTGCATGTGGGCATCCACTGCTTTTTGTTACCTCTGGTTATTACTGCACTGGATGGGGAAAAAAGCCTCCAGCTTAGAGCTGCTTGGCAAGCAGATGCACGCCTCTTAGCGGGACGCTTAGAACCTCACAACCCCCCTCATCCTCTCACAACTCTTCCTCCAGAAGGCCCGAGCCTGCTGCCTTCACTCTTATCTGCAGTTGACAAGAGCGCACACACGCAGTGTGGAGTGACAGCATGCAGACACTCCTGTTCCTCACGTTTACTCTGCTGCTCCACTAAGAACGCGCCTTGGCGGCAGTCAGAGCAGACGCGCATCATGGAAATGAGGCTGCTTGGTTCACGGATGTTCAACTTTGATCTTCTGTTTGAAGAGTTTGGCTTTTAAAATGCAACGGGAACGCATTTATCTGTGCAGGGGAAGGGTGACATTTTTAAAGGTTTAGCTAATAGGGGCAATTAAAAACTAAAGCAAGCAATTCGGGATTTAGATAAAAGCAGGACATAAAGAAGATGGATGTTAAATCATTCCGTTTTCTGTAAAATATAAAGAGATAAAGGTAAGAAAGAGCAAGAAGGACAGGAAAAATGTGAATTTTGAAGCATGAAAGATTTGTTTCTAGACAAAAAAAAATAATTATGAAAAATAATACTGGGAACAGGTCGGATATTTTTTTTAGTTTAAAGTAAAAACAGCTGATGACAAACACATAAGTCAAAATTCAAAGATATAAAATGTCAGCCTACGTAATAAAATCAGAGTTGTGAAAAGAATTAGGTTAGAAACTTGAAAAAAAATCACAATTTTCAGAATTCTGACTTTAAAGATGGTTTCTGAGATGAAAAGAATCAATTTTTGAAGGAGATGGCTTTCAAGAGCCACTTCTTTGTAGATGTTTGCTGCTTCTGATCAAGACATCTGGTTTTATACAAAGGAAGCTATAAATTTGTGATTGATTTCTACAGGAAAAGTTGAATTGGTCATCACCAATATTTCTTATATTGAGTGGCTCTAAATGAATTTCGAACTGGACTCAAACCGGCTAAGAAACAGATTTATACAGCATTTTGTTTAATTTTAATTTTAAAATGTATTTATTAAGAGTATTTATATTTCCAAAAAATAAAACGCAATGTTAAAAAAAGAGTATTTAAGAGGAACAAAGTGGCTAAAACTGTTCTAACGCAACCACAGGAAGCAACATCTGTCCCAGTTCATGATGGCAGCAGCAAAAAAGTGAGACTGAACACAGATAAAGTTTTCAGGGGACCTCCCTGCTGATAAAAACAGAAGGTCAATGGAGGTCACACCAGGCAGCCTTTATCCATTCTTTAAAATCAAGTTGATAAAGGGGATGGAGCAGCAACAGCAAGGAGGCAGCAGACAGAAAAAGAAAGTCACACGAAGAGATCTGAAGTTGAACAGATGTACAAAAATACTGACTAATCTAACACAATCTCCTCAGGGGAGGGCATCTGTCCATGTTAGAACAAGAGGATTTCGTTTTTGAATGAAGCACGTAGCAAGGAGTTGTTGCAGAGGTGCAAATCCGATTTAAAGCAGTGGGAGTTATATGTGAAGTGCACCTGCAGCGCAGAAAGACAACTGGAAGAGAGTTGGGCTGACTTAGTGTGAAGGACACAAATTCATCCATCACATTACTGTTTCATGCCTCTGAAAAACAAGAGGCGTGCCTTCAAGACAGACAGTGGAAAGGAGCACAAGTGGAAACACTGTTGAGAAGTACATGTTTCCTGCAATAAAGGTTGCTTCACGAAGATGGAAGTGATGAAAACATCTCTTGGCGACATAAATTTTCAAGTAAGGTGTCATAACTCTGAACCTGAGAAAACCCAAGTATGTCACAGACCATGCACAGCAGCAAAACCGATGTTAACTCAGTTTCAGCCACTTCCTTCTGTGCAAGCAGATAACTCACAGCCCAAAAGTGTTTCCTCAAACTAACTTGGACCATTTTTATGTAAAAACACACATTTGTTGATATTTTAAGTCCTTAAAGTTGCAATATTAAAATTTGAAATGCATCACACAAAGACATCAATAATTCAGTCAAGTGAATCATCCTGTTTCTGTGTAACACCTATTTTATCATTCAGAGTTCAGGAAAGTTTAGAGTGAAGTGCCTCAGCACAGATCTGCCTTGTGGTGTCTCTGCTCTTTCTGGTGGGCTGTTACCGGGCAGAACAACAAATAAAAACTGTGAATGTAATAAGCCAAGAGGCCGCAGCTTGATCCAAGCTCTCCACAATGCAATCCTTGCTTCATAAATATTCAATAATCCAGTTATCGAGGCCCTTGTGGCAAACCGAGGGATCAAACCATTCAAATGGGTTTGGAGCTGAAGCAATAAAAATCCACCTTCTGCGAGTGCTGCATGGAGGGAAAAAAGAAAACGTGCCTGGCCAAGAAATTAATTTGAGGATCTGTGATGATTGCTGAAGAGAAAATAGCCAGCTTATTTGTGCACACTTTAAGGTTTTGGATACAGCCTGAAGAACAGAGTAAAAAATGCTTTTCTAGATGCAAAATATCAAAATTGTTATCTTTTTAAATAAAGTCTGCAATCAAGGTTTTTGATTAGATGCTCTTGAAGTGCTAATATGCATTCAGGAACACCACCTTCTCTGACAGACTGTTTTAAACCTTTCCTTGAGAGACGGAGTGATGTCTTTCACTTACCTTCTGTGTCTGGTTTTCATCGTAGGTGCATTTGTCTGAGTCCACCGCAGGTCCATAAGCGCTGTCTGAAGAATCAGTCCTTCCCTCCTGCATCTCTTTTGATCTACAGATTTCTGTTCAAACAGTTGCAGATTAAATAAACTTGTAAACCTGCGGCTTTCCCTTTATCTGGTTCATTTTCCTCTGCAGTGTATGTCACTCCTACATTCACAGTGGCTTTTATCTGTTATGTAAAATTTATGAAGAAAACAGACGAGGAAGCATTCAGAACCACGGAGAGCGCCTCAATACATCATGGGAGAATGTCTTTAAATTTTTTAATTGATAAAAAAGGCTTTACTCAAACTACATTGAATTAGGATGTTTTAAAAAGGCAAAAGAAGAAACTGGAACAGGTTTTCTAAGAGTATTTATTTGTTCATTGTTCAGTATGACTCTGCTGTGAGCCGCTCTGTAGAAAACTCCGCCATGAGAACAGCCAGAGCCGGTTATGACTCACACTCCAGACGGCTGCTGCCTATCACAACAACACGGACAAAGAACTCATCCTCCCACCCGCAGAAAACACAAGAACTGCTTCAAGTGATGCTGAACCAGCTGACAGTCACATACAACGCAGTTTGGGACATTTCAGAGTGCAGATGAAAGACATGAATTCTCTGAAACAGGATAGAAACCAAACATGTCGACAACTATGATTGTGCTCCCTACTGACGCCAAACCAGGGCGTCACTGAAGCAAATGTTCTGTGCAAGGTAAACAAGGTCACTTCAGAACTTTGAAACTAAAACTTTTGAGAAAAAGCTGTTCAATCTAAACTAAAACATCAACAGGGGGTTTAGAAAAGTTCGGAAACATTTTGAAGTAAACATGTTTTAAACTCAATAAAATAAAGGCAGTTTGAAGACCTCTGACAAGAAAACATAACAGTTTAGCAATTTTGGAGCAAAAACAAGAACTTAAAAAACAAATAACACAGGTGTAACAATACTGTGCATAAAATGACATTAAAATGATAGTCCCAATGTGTTAAAGACCCACTCCAATGACATTTGTGTTTTTAACTTGTTTTTGAAGCATTTTTTTGATGGACATGTAAAAAAAAAAAAGCTAAAAATGGCATTTCTGAGAATTTTATAATTTAAATCGTTGTGAAACAGAAGCAGATGAAATAATGATATTAGAAGAAAAAGAGCGTATTTGTGACAGAAAACACACTAGGCGGGCAACGGGGAGAATTTCTAATGAACTCCAGCCGCTCTGCAGAAACTATGTCCTAGAAAATGACAGTTTTTTTGATGTTGTTTCAAAACTGCATAATCATAATTAAAAGACCACTAGGAACGCATTTACAATAGATGATCATTGTGGGAGTTTGACAAATGTTTACTTTTGACTTCTTATGATGGTGACCTTGATGGTGTTAAGTGTGGAACCTTGTCTGCAGAATCGACAAATGACATTAGCTCCACGAAAACTACAACAGTTAATCTGGCTTAAGTGAAAATCAAAACCTTTGCCCAAATGTACACTTCCTCACATACATGGGGTTTTCTGCAAAATAAACCAATCTGCCGCAGAAAAAAATTAGACATTTGGATGTCTACTAATGTAAACCATATGGTATGACCCTCTGTATTTGTAAAAATGACTTTTCAATTTTTTTAAAGGATAAAATAAAAGCTTAAAAATCGGAGTTTCTTTTTTGTTAGCTAAAATACTAAGTCAAAAAAAGCAAACAAATTATTTATTTCATCCAGGACTTCACTTAATTTAGAATCACCTTGAAGGGAAAAAACACTAAAGAATATTTTATTTAATCGGAACTAAATTCAGGCATTAATATATCAATTATTTCCTAAACATTTCAATTTAAAAACATTGTTTTTTGTTTGTTTGTTTGGTAGTTTGTTTAGATGTTTTGAAGAATTACCTTTACATTTTTTTAAACTACATGTGTGAATCCAACAAGATTGGTAAGAAATGATTTTGAGTTTAAAAAGACTTGATGTAAAATAATTCCAGCTTTATTCTAAAATAGTTCTGTGATCAGTGTGAGTCTGCTCCAAAAAAAAAACAACAAAAAGATTTCCTTGATTCTTGTCATTCCATTTTGTTGCACTGAAACCAAGTGACCTCTTCATAATAATAATCTTAAATAAAGTGCACTTCACATCTGTTTCATATGCTTACGTAATGCTTTAAAATAAGCACAATAGGATTAAAAGGCTCCTCTCTCCCTTGAAATGAAGATAGAGCACACAGCATTCAGTCTCTTGTTGGGTTTTTAAAAACTACCTTGCACTGTTCACTCAGAACAAACCTGTGCCGATGATTCCTACCAAACCATTACTAAAGTTGTGTGAATGAAAACTAGCCAAACAGCTACACACCCGACATCTGTGTACCCAAAAAATAAACGATAGAGTTTTTTTGCGCTCTCAATGTTCTGTGTGCAAATTTTCTGCAGTCATAAACCTTGTTGCTCTGATCTCCAGCACCTCACTGGGAGCTGAGACTCCTGCTGAGGTTCCTTTGATCTCTACGCTCATCTCAGAGACAATGTTAACCTCACATTGAGTTTCTGAAGAGTCTCCAATGTCTCTTAGTCTTCCTGCGCTTTGCGATGAGGCTATCTGATCCGTCCATCACTTTTGATCGGCCCCAGTTCAGATTTTGGGTCAGGTGAGTAGGAGCTCCACGTCGTCTTGGAGCAAGATCCCAAGGCGGGGCAGGAGGATGTCTGTGCGCTGCACATGCTCCCTATTACCCAGAAGCCCCCCACTTCCCTGTCCACCCACTCTTGCAGGGGCTGGCCCACTAACTGAGCGTTGCGCAGGGCCGCCTGCATGGCAGGCTCCTGGGGGGGCAGCTTCAGCACAGAGCTCAGCTGCTGGAGGCTGTGATCCAGGTACACGTTACCTGGAGGCCCTGAATGGAACCAGCTGTCCTCCTCTGGAATTTAGAAATCTTACAGTTAGTAAAAGAAATTACAGTGACATTTAGTTCAGCTCTGTATACTGTTGTGATCTCACCTCTGCGTAGCGGCTCTTTATTGTTAAAAGTTAACGGCATGACGAGAAAGTTGACTTTAGCCACGCGCTGCCACTGTTTCAGCAGCTGAACCGTCCACTTGCCGGGCCGCAGGGGGTGCTGCAGCGGCGGTTTGTAGTGCGTGTACTCTGCATCTGCGTCCACGTTAATGTCATAGGATGCAGCCACCACTAACGCTGGGTCGATCCAAACTATGGTGGCTGTGAGGTTTTGACCGCGCGCCCACTTCTGGACTGCGAGGGGTTCATCTAAAGGCCCGATCACACCGCCAAAATTACGGAAGATCCTTTCTTTGGGGTCCCACTCTGTTCCAACCTGAAAAGAAAAGGATTAAAAGCTGTTCATGTTTGAAAACCTTTTTAGCAGTTAAAGTTTTTAGCTTCCAAATATATTTTTAGGATAATGAAGCTTCAAAGTTCACTCATTTATAGGATCCAGCTCCAGTTTTGAACTCAGAGATAACTTGAATTTCAGTGGAAACATTTCCTCCTCCTCAGGGTGCTTACCTCCAGGTTCTTGAGCCGTTCAAAGTCTCTAGGGTACAACTCAAAGGTGAGCAAAGTTTGAGGCAGAGCCCACACTTCTAGAGTCTCTCTGTGCTTTGACCCCACAGTCTGCACTTCCTGACGAACCAGGTACCCTTGGAAGTGGTCATCGTAAAAGTACAGATGTACAGACAAAGGGAACCCAACTGGTTCAAACCTGCAATGACGAAACCTATGTTACAAATATCACAGACAATTGCCTTCACAAAGTGGGAGAAGTGATGTGATAAAGCTGAACGTCTACCTGCAGGCTTCCACGTCGCTTTGGGAAGTCATCAGGCTCTTCAGGCCCAAACGAATGAAGGACGTGTAGGCTGTGAGAGCCACATCGCTGAGCGAGCCCACGCCATCTAGCTGCTCAAACACGCTCTCCCAGTATGCCTTGATGGCAGCAGTTCCTGGAGCATACTGGCCATACAGGTGAGTGTCCAGAATTTCTATGGCCTCCTGGTTTACGGTTGACTCGAATTTTCGAGCGAAGAAAGTTGGACGACTCAATTGCTGTTGAGACATAAAAGCCAGAGAATATACATTGATTTATTGGTCAACAAAGGTGACATAAATACCAGATAAAGGAAAGTGATTCATTACTCCATACATGTCTGCCCGAGTCAACTCACCTGAATCCGAATGAGGTCCTGAGGCTTGAAGTCGTTGGGAGAGCAGCCGCACCAGTCCACTATGTGTTTATACTGGCACTTACAGCCCAGCTTCCGGTTCCAGTTGGTGACACGCAGGTTGTTGTCCACCAGGGTGTCACACATGTGACTGTTCCCAAGAACTGTGTGGAAGAAAGACTGGAACGAAAGAGCAGGGGGGTAAATACGATACTTCGGAAATCTCTACCCAAAAATAGGGAACAGAGAGCAAGAAAAAGATGTAATGAACAGCTTCTATCCAAGGACGGAGCTTTAAAAGGTTACAGCTCGTCTGCAGGGTACAAACTGAAGCTCCTATGAGGCTGAACCACAAAGACACACATTACACAGACTCTTTTGTCCCGTGGCACATTTGCTCTCCCATTGTGCCACAAAGCTTAATATTTAGCATTTTCTCCACCGTTAGGCTCTCCTAGCATGGCAGGGGAGGACAAATCGGGGGACAGACTGGTGCTTTGATGTGTCAGTCTCGCATACAGGAGATAAACAGATGACCTGAGGCTGGCTTACTTCGGCGGGGAGCAGAGCGTAGGAATAGAACTGCTTCAGCCCCAACACAAGCTCGTCCTGGGAGTGGATGACGTACTCCACAAAAGGGCGAGTGAGCGCAAACCAGTCGGAGCCACCAGAGACCTCCAGGCCTTTTGGGATGCTGCGCTCACCGAGACGCCACATGTGGTTGTCGCATTCGTGGAAGAGGCGGTCAAGACCCTGTTTCTTAATAAACCTTCAAAATAAAAACAGAGGAAAGTGAAAAAGACACTAAATGAATGTTGCTTTTTTTTACCAGTATTTGTTGATAAAACATGACACCTCACCTGGTGTTCTCCCTCCCATGAGACTTTAAGAAGTTCTTGTCTCTGTACTGCGACAGAAATGCCACCAGTTCATCGTTGGTCCTGAAAATTCGATATATAAGGTCCAAAACAGTAAGTTAAAAAGAAACCCAGATTTAAGTGACTTTAGAGTGAAATGAACTCCTTTAGAGAGGATTTTAAATTACAGGTTCCTCTTTGTACTTAAGCAGTGTAAGCTGTTCGCCTTGGGGACGGCTCAGAGGCACATTCAGCTGCTTTAAATGGAATTCAAAGCTGCCCCAGAAACTCAGCCAAATAAAAAAAGGGAACAACAGATTGTTTTTTTCCCTGCCAGCTCTGAGATTGAGTAACAAAAGGAACCCGTTAAGTGTAATGTTTCTAAAACTCCAAGCCTGGAGTACATGCTGTGGATGAATGCTGTAGAAGTCACGATCTGTGAGTCACACCCTCTGCTGAGCGTGACTGACGGCAATAACTGTGCTAAATGTAAATAGTTCCAAGAAAAGTTTATGGGATGTGTTTGTAGAAGGCATGCTTGAAGGTAGAACTCAGCTGCATCCAACAACAAAAACGACCTGACCTTACTGCAAGAAAAAAGATTCAAGAAAGTTCTGTAAAACATCCGACTGACCTAGTTGGGAAGTCTGTTGCACTGAGATTGATGAAGAAGTCCCACTTCCATTCAGCCATGGAAAGCAGATCCTGCATGCTCCGCAGGTAGGCCTTCAGAAGACTGGCTCCTCCCCAGATGGTGACCATCCGCCAAGGTGTGGCCCGTATATTTGGGTAGTGCTTTGCCATCTGCAGGACTTCCCGATGCATGTAGCTACAACGCTGAAAGATTAGCCCCACAGTTCAGATAAGAGATTGAATGGAAAAGGTCTCATTTTAGTTTCCATTGGTTCCCACAAATTTGAAGCAGGTTAAAGTTGAACTGGCGCTAGATTTTAGAGAAACAACAAGCAGATGGTCCCTTTTAACAGTGATCCATTTGTAAAAATAATGGAGAAAAATGCTAAACTTTGTTGTTTTCGTTCATTTTCAAGTGGGTTTAGTTGACAGAACAGCTGGTACGTTCACACCGGCCTTAGCGACACACATTCAAGCAACCACTTCCAATGAAAAGTCTATGTAAACACAAGTATATGCGTGTTTCTGGCTTCTGCGTTCAAATGTTTTGCATTCACAGACTTAGAAACGACAGGTCTAAGTCAGTGTTTGGGCTCTGATCTCACACAAACATCTACTTGCAAGGACGGTTAGTAGATAAAGTACAGATGGTCTGCTTTACATCTGTTTAGTCTCAGAGAAAGATGATTTACAGCCTGCATAGTGTCTCAGGCAGCAGTTGTTGACAGTTTTTGTCCATCATGAGTTAGCCACTGTTTTTGTTTTGTTTTTTTGGCAGGAACAGAACCAAACACCCCAGGGCTCAATCTCTCCACCTAAAACAGGTGGAGTGACCACAGGATCCTCACTGCTGCCCCCGCTCAGTCAACAGCCTTCCAACAACAACAGCAACACAACCTTTCCTGCGCTAAATCCATTCCCTAAGATTAACCATACTTAGATCCAACCGGGCTAATCCACTCTGCCACACTGTGAGGGCTGTGGGCTAAATGTAAACTCTGCTATGAAGGATGGGGTAGACGATTTCAATTTCAGAGTTTACAGAAAAAAAAAACAAATAAAACATAGGGTTCAGCACCTGACTGCAATGATGCCAGAATGGACCGTTTGTTACCTTGTCCACATGGATGTAGAAGAAGTGGTCTCTATGGTATATGGCTTTAATGAGTCGCTTGAGTTGTCGAACAGCTCGGCCGTGCACCATCAGGACAAACGCCACCCTAACAGGGTTCTTCACTTTAGATATGCTGAAGTCCTCTTCACCAGCAGCCTCCACTGGCTGTGAAAACCCTGATCAAAGAGGAGAAGGATATTAAGGTGTGGTTTACAAAGGTTTACAGAAATTAGAGATGGGAACAAAACTATTTTTAGTGTTAACAAATATTAAATCTTCTAAGCAATGGTACCTGGATGGGGGCAGAACTGAGGGAACCCGTGTGGCATTAGCTTCCCAGCTTGATGCTGGCACACGATGTTGGCGATGTCCTGTCGACATCGCTGTGACTCGGCGCGATGGAGAGCCGACAGCGCATCTTTGCCCGTGATGTCGCATTTAGGCACAAAGTCATTGCTGAGGGCTTGATCCGTCCGACCATCCACGCTACCCGGTTCCCCTGGCAAGGCAGCAGCTGGAAACTTCCCTCCCACGTCTAGGCCGCCGTGACTGTCGCTGAGGTTCCGGCTGCTGGACAGGTCATGAGAAACTACACCATCCAGTCCAGCAGCTGTCATTTCCCGCTCCTGGGGGGTTTTCTGTCTAGTGGTAAGTTTTCCCCCTCGACCGCTGTTCCCTTTTCTTTGCGTACTTCCAGCTGTGCCCCCAGTCCTTTCAAACCTGATATTCCATTTCCCTTTGCTCCTCCAAGCCAGAGAATTTGAATTTGCCCACAATGAGCTGTCTTTTTTAGCATCCTGGCCGTTGTGGTCAGGCAGCTTTGATCGTCTTGTCTTTCTCTTAAGAGACAGAGAAAGAAAAATGCATTATTAAATGGGATTTACTGCAGACAACTCTACAACAAGATCAAGGGCAAACATAACTGTAGAGATGTTGATTCACAATTCAGGAGTGACATTAAGATAAACAAAAACTCCACTGAGGCAGTAACAGCAAAAATCCCAGAGGGTGAAATGTGTTTACTTGTGCGAATCCAACCTTGATACTTTGATGTAGTCGTTTTTAGCTGAACCACAGTACTTTTAGGAAGGTAATCTTCAAAATGGCAGAGTCACACATATCTAAAGACATTCCAGGGGTTGACTGTGAAAAGCTCAGGCTTGCTTTCTTTGTAGATAAGTTATATTCAGGTAATTAGAGATTTTAAGGAAGATTAAAGGAAGGTTAATAGGTTCAACTAAAATTCTTGATAAATCATATTTTGGAAAAGTTATGGAAAATAATTTAAAAATGACTTTGAGTTAAAATACAAGTTTACATATACTTACTAAAATTAAATTAAAATAGCCTTAACTTTAAAAAGTAGAGTAGCAAAAGTCACATATACCACAAGTCCGATATTATGTCAAAAAGTGTTTTTCTGGAAATCTATATTTACCTATAAAAAATCCTATTTAACTGTTTTTAATTTTGTAAAATGTTCACACCCTTAACCATTTTCTGCAATTTCATACATTCTATAAACACAAACAGTTTTTCAAATGTGATTAACTGAATACTTCATCACTTAATAAACATATTTTCATTTCTTTAATCTAGTCACTATGGCCGGCTTTACACTGCAGGTCTTGATGCTCATATCCGATTTTCTGACTATATCCGAATTTCTTGACGACCCGCTTACATCATCTTTTAAAAGTGACCCGTATCTGATTTTTGCATTTACACTATACAATAATGAATCTATCAAACGTAGACATTCAGAGGACTACGTAGCAGTATTTCCGCCCTCCGCGGACCTCTTTCGGACTTTTGTGATTGCGGTTGTCATGGAGGCAAGGCGGTGACGGAAGAAGGCATTGCCTTGGGCGCTCCTGAGGGGATGCATGGGGGAGTAAAAAGGAGGGCTGGCCTGGTCAGCCGGCTTATGTGCTTTCTCTGAGTTTTGAATGAGGAAGTGTTTGCAGACGTGCTGTACTAACAGTTTGATCAAAATGTTGAACCTTTCCTGCGCGATGACTTCTCTTTTCCAACCATAGTCAGAAACACACGGGGGATTTCCTCGGGGTTCTCTTTTCCGTTCTGAACCCTCAGCCTCCAGAGTGGGTTAAGAAAGACACCAAAACTTTTGGGCGAGACACATTATTTTTAATTTACGGTTTTCCGACAGTCCCCCGCTCCGCGCTCACACCCCCGCGCTCACAGGAGAGAGGGGGGGCTCTCTCCTTACACACACACACACACGCAAGCACGCGTGCGTGCGCTCACATACACACATGGTCCCCATCATACACGCCCCCCAAAGAAATAAACGCCTTCTAGCCTGCTGTTCCATAGCAACGGTGTCCCGCTTCATTAGTTACCGTTTGCGTCCGGACCAGACATAACAGCGGTTTCCAACTACGGTCTGAAGCCTGAGGCTGAAAGGTAACAGCTGACAGCAAAATCAGCACAAAAGCACCCTAATAAGTCATGTGATCTCAGTTGGTGGTGTCCTGAGTTGACGTCACTGACGTACAACTCGCATTTACTGGGGAATATCCGATTTGTCTGCTTACATGGCACACGCAAATGCACGTATCCGATTTGTTTCCGATTTATTTCCACATATGAGAGAGGCCTGAATCCAATCTGAGAAAAACGGAATCCATGCACTTTTGTCCTGCTTACACGTTCACCGATCATATCCGATCTGTGCCACAAGAGAGGAAAAAATCGGAATTGGGTCACTTGAACCATGCAGTGTAAAGGTAGCCTATTAAAGCAATTTCTTGCTTTTTTTCAGGCAAAACACTGTTTTCCTGTTAGGTTTTAGTGTAAGAATTCCTGCTTTCCATAATTAAATTTCTATCTTTGTTTATTTCACATAAATCGTTGTTTGAGAATAGTCTTTAGTAAAAAAAAAAAACAAGATTGGTTTGAGAACACATTTTTTTGAGACAATAATAATATGTATTTATTATGCCAGATCAATATTGAAATTAAATTATGAGCTTGCAAATCCAAATTGAATCCAAGGTTCAGTTAACCAGCCAATCATTAAAGATTTCTGGACAGCTAAGAAATACTTCTAAGCCTACAAATAGCCCAAAAATTACAGTTCTAGTAAAAAAAACTATTATAGTCTTGGCATCCTATATTACTTGGTTATAAAAGAATATTGAAAAACATAGAAGTAAAGAAAGACCTCTGAGTGAATTCCAAAGCTTTCTGCGCTATTTAAAGCAATAAATTCAAATATGGCACCTGCATGAACAGAGGAACAAACAGAGAACAGAGGAACTGAGGGTGTGTGGTAGCTCAAGCCAGATAAAACATTAACAATAAGCAGCCAAACGTAACAGAACAGTTAACTACAGATGCCAAATGCACTCACAAACCCACCACTGCAAGAAACATTAAGTGGGCATAAAATGCACAAGTTCTCCAATGTCTATTCAAATTCTTTTGGCTTCCAATTTACATTTGTCAAATCATGATTATTTCTTTGCAACTTTCCAATCTAAAGTAGTGACCATGCATTATTTTTTTGTTTGGAAACGTGTTTGCAAACTAACTTAAAGTATCAGCTACAGAACTGTTAAGCACATTATCAGAAAATTGGTGTGGAAACTTCATGGTTTCTGATTGCCAGCGGACAGTTTCGTGTGCATGAGCCAAGCATGACCGTGGTTTCAATTTCCCTTATCTTTTTTTCCCTCCTTTTTAATTAAGACCATCGTGTCAAGAATGTCTTGAATCAAAGTCAAGCAAGCGTCGTCTTTCCTTTCCAATTAAAAGTCGAAATGAAATCATATCGGCGTCACCATCTGCTGAAGAAGGAATCAGCAGCAGCAGCCTCTCAGCTCTGCAGGGGAGAGCGGGAAAGCACAGGGTGGTACAAGGATGACAGAGATGTCGTCGGCTCCCTCTGCTAGACTCTTTTCACACATTTCACAGGGGATTATACATAAAATATGGGACTGTGTTCACACATGCGCAGCAAGCCATTAATAATTAAAAATGCAAAGCACTAAAAAAAACACACACTTAGAGATAATTCCTATGAATTTTCATAAACTTGTTAGTTTCCTCCATCTGCAAGTATACCAACATCTAAAGACCTTTTGTTGACATCTACCTGCCTACTGAGAAGCCTGACATGTGCATGGACGAGGTGGCTTTTTTTTTGGTCCCATAAGCCATTTTCGGCCCATTCATTTTTTTACGGAATCGCTCACCGTGATGTCATCGTCTGGGGGGGGGGGGGGGGGGGGCGTTCTCTTTGCCAAAAATTCATTTTAAATTTCACCTAAGTGTGTGCCAATTCTGGAGACTTTTCGGGTATAAATTTTCTATAAACGGATCCATTAGAAACAAGAAGAAGAATCAAACGAAGCAAAAACAGTACAGAAGTTTTTGCGGTTAGGATTTCCTATGTATTTCAATGGAGCTTGTATTTCAATGTAAAAGCGTGGGAGAGCACTTGAACAGATGGGTCATAGGAAGTAGGGGCAGGCTTACTCCACACCAACAGTCTTACCCACAACTAAGAGGCAAATTCCTAAAGGAACTACTGCTGCTCTGCAGAAACTATGCCCAAGAAAACAACAGTTTTCTTTATTAAGTTGAAAATAAAATAAACATAATTAAAAGATTGCTGGGAACTCATTGAAAAGATGATTGGAGTGGGACTTTGAGCATGACTATTAGGTTGGTGGCCCAAGTACTAAGAACAAGGAAGGAAATTGAAAACATAATGTATCCAAAAAACGTCACGTTCCCGTAACTGTTATACTGCTAAAACTAGGTCAATAAGTGTGCAAATCTGTCTAAGGAAGGACCATGCACCTGAGATTTGAGTTCACCGATTAGCCTGCTTTAAACTGAAGCGGTCCGTAAAAATAAATCCCTTCGGAGGATTCAGGAAAGCTCCTGTCCTCAAAATAAAGATCATTCTGTCTCCTTTCTCTGAGACAAAAGTCGCACATCCCCTTGGCACATGTTCCATAAGCTCCAAAACCTGGAGGCACAGACAGCAGAGAGGACTCACTGTCTAGGCTCTAAACAGAGAGTAATGGCACTGTTCCCCATTCAACGTTTGGGTTTGAAATCCTGCCTGTAAACCTGCCACAGCTGACATCTAGTAAAAGCTCACCTGAACTCTTTAGGAGGTGAAATGGATAAGATGCCCCAAGACAGACAGCCACGGGGATACAGTTTCTGCTAAACACTTGGCTTTTGTTATTTAGTTTCAAAGGTTGAAGAAAAGAGACATCCCACTCACTGCCAAACAGTTCAGGGTACCTCTGAGACATGGTGATCCCAGGGTGTCTTAAGTAAAGTGACCTAAAAGACTGAACGCAACTGCCACGTCGAGAAAAGCCAATTGTGGTCATAAAAACATAAAAGCAATTATTTGTAAACCTAATGTTAACTTCTCAAAGGGAAAAAGAGTAACTCCCAAGAAATAACGTGAAAGTTTGGCTAGATTAGGAAGTTTTCAACTCAAAGTTTTTGAAAACAAGTAACTCACTGATGTGATGGACTACTATGTTGTTTCCTTAAGATTATCATAACATCTTTATTGTAATTGTTGTTAGCATCTCTAAAATGCTAGAAAACACGGCTACCTTTGTCTTAAGGGTTTAAAAAATTGTAATAAAGTAAAAAATAAACAGATAAATTGTTGGAAAGCCAGGGGTTGTTCCGGTACATACTCCGGAGCAGCACTCCAGTGTTGCTAAAAGGTAACAATTGCTAACGTTCCAGTAGAATAACACTAGCTAGGTATTAGCAGCTAGCGCTACAATGAAACCGAACCAAATCACCGTAGCACAATAAATACAGAGCTGGACACTTTATTACCTCTGATTCTCCTTCTTCTAAACTTCTTAGACTCCATACTACCAGCCCTTGGATGAGAAGAATAGTTAGTGCAGCTGCAATTGCAAGTTTGTATCGTCGGAGCAGCTTTTGCACTCGAACGCTGGCCACCATTTTTCCACATCAACTGACTCCAAACCGGGCGCGTGCCGTTCAGCGCGCGTGACCACGAGAGGCCGCTGTTTCTCAACATCCTCAGGTCCTGTAACTCTGAACACAGATGGATGTTAAGTTTTTATGTTTTTGATATCCATGACAACCTAAAATGGAAGATGTTCATTTTAAAACAATTAATATGTTTATATAACAATATGTTCATGCAAATAATTTACAAGAGTTGGATTTAATGTAAAAAATAATATATGGCATTTGAGTGAAAATGATACTGAAACCCAGAAACATCTATTTTATGTGAATTAGTTAATATTTTTGGCAAGATTTATATGATTGGCTTTCAAAACTGAGCCACATTGTTTTTTTTAACAATGACTTTAACCCTCCTGTTATGTTACGGGTCAAATTGACCCGTTTTAAAGTTTGAACATCTAGGAAAAATAGTTAAAAGTATTTTTTCAGCATGGAACTTCTTCTGCTTGCCTTAATTAGCGTATTCAACATATATTATGAAAATGGTTCATCTCACATATTTGTAACCCCCCCTCCCTGCATGTTTATATCACATAGATACTGTTCGGGTCAATTTGACCCGGCAGTCAAACTGGAGGTACAAGGATGTCTTATTATTAGTGGTATTCCTTTATTTGCAGCTGTGAGACATATTTCACCCCAATCACGCACATAGGCACACACACACACAACCCCCCCCCCCCCACACACACACACACACACACAGGTGCATAGGTGTTGACTTTTGACAGGAACCATTTATGCTCTCGCGGGAAAACTCAACCCACATTCACTCAACAGCGGAGGGGCAAAACATTTAAAAGTTTCTCTGCTCGGCAGTCCCTCCAACATTACACTCTGTCAGTCAGACCTTTAGAAAATGAGCAGCAGAAGCAGAAAGATGACAGTCCAGGAGGCTCTGGAAGTCATCACTGATCATGATCAGAAGAAGACTATCTTGAGCTAAATTCTGATTCTAATGATTCTGATTTTGAACGAGATGAGGGAAATGCTATTCCTGTTCCTCCAAGCAAGACATTCATATCAAAGGATGGTGAAGTACATTGGTCTTCATCGCCAAATATGCATCAGACAAACCTGTCTGCAGAAAACATGATAAAGACAGTGCCAGGGCCCACTAGGATGGCAGTGACTCATGTGACCATGTCAATTCAAGCGAGTCGAGCCGCAGACAGGATCCAGGTCAAGAAAAGCATGACCTGTGCAAAATGTGCAAATTGAAATTGCACATTTTGCACAGTGTGATGACTGATCACTCTTGTGCTGAGTAGATGTACAGACACAAACACAACTTCATATTGCAATTGCTTGTCTGTTGTATTGTGATTTTACCTTTTTCTGGTTCACAGTGCATATATGTAAAACAAAATTTCCAGATTATGTTTCAATGTTATGTAAAACTATTGTTATTTTATATGTTAGTATTTCAAAAGTAATACAGTAGTGAAAAATTAAAAAAAAGTTTGAACATGTATATTTTTAAGAAAAACAAGTGAATTATCTAATAATTGAAACACTTCCTGTTAGAGGTAAGGAACACCATTTCACTAAGTTTTTGAAAGAATGATTGGTAATAGAGTTAGTAATGATATATTCACACTGTTTGTTAGGATTTTTTGGGTTTCAGACATTTTTTAATTAATAAAACCTTCACTGGGTCAAATTGACCCAGGAACATCATCTCTGTTCCTCACAAATGAACATAACAGGAGGGTTAATTTATTCTCTAAATCCCGTTTTTCTTTTACTGTTTTTATTGTTTTGGTTGTTTGTTATTGCATTTTTATCCTAATTTCAGCTGTATTTTTGGGAGATCGTTTTGTCTTATAGCTTGTGACCATATTTTTGTGACTTTGGATATGTCAATAAAAAAACCTGGCATCACTTAATTCAAATCAAATCAATCTTTATTCATATAGCCCTTTTCATACAGTAACACAAAGTGCTTTACACCAAATTTAAATAAACACGAACAATTAAATAATTAAAAAATATCACTTAATAAAAGTTATTGAACAGGCTTTCCAGTGGCTTACAGATTATTATCAACAAGCACTGATACAAAAATGATTGAAATAACCAGCAAACATGTACCTCTTTCTTGTGCTATTTTTAAATAACTACTGTATCTTCCTTTTATTTAAACAATAATGACAATAAAGAGCAATTCCAAGAATTGCTTTATCAAAATACATATACAATATGAAATGCAAGGAAAAATAAACTAATTAAAGAAGACAATTAAAACCCTAAAACCCTTTGTGGCATTCATGTAAGATTACCTTGATCATTTCTTTATTTGACTTGGGAGGTGAGTTATATAATGCATTACGTAAACAGTTATCACAAATGCACAATCAAAAAAATAGCCTAAATTGGATTTGCTCATCCAGGTGAGAGAAGAGGAGAAACGCTTCCTTTTAACAGGAATAATGAAAAATCAAAACAAGGATTTGGAAGGAAGCTCTGCACAACGAAAAAAAAACCACATTTAGTCACTTCAATAATCATACACAGAGTAAAGATAGCAGTCACGACAGGTGTAAACCCATGGCATTCTAGACCCTTTCAACTGAAAGGGTCAGGAGTTAACCAGTCACATCCCAAATAATCAAAATGCCAAATTTGAGTCTAGTAGATGTCTGGTTGCCACAAAACAATTTACTTCTCCTATAAATGACTTTGCTAGTCATTTGACTTTTTCCACAAAAAGCAGATAAGTAAATATGACTGCATGCAAGTTGCACCTTCTTTTTTACCTTTCTGCTGCTTCCTTCTGGGGGTCGTCTCAATCTAACCTTGTCCTCTGCCCTCAAAGCAAGCAAGCACCCTCATGTCTTAACACTTTAATTCTATTTTTATCAGTAAATAAAAATCATTCAAACAACCCATAATATTGACTTTTACATTAGTGTCTTAGCATGGAAAATCAAAAATATCTACAGGAGTAGGAATTGAAAAAACATAAATCCTCATGGTAAATTTGTCAAAATAAAGTAAGTTATTTTTGATACAATTAATTTTAAAATTGTGCAAATAAGGTAAATGTGTAAAGGAAATGTTTATGTGATATTCCTTGAGCACTTTAATA
Source organism: Oryzias sinensis (assembly GCA_037389245.1). Lineage (NCBI taxonomy): Eukaryota > Metazoa > Chordata > Actinopteri > Beloniformes > Adrianichthyidae > Oryzias > Oryzias sinensis. The sequence continues at coordinate 9,890,314 of CM074506.1, read as the reverse complement.
GAAATAAATGATGTTTTCCACAGTTTCTATTCATGAATACTAATGCTACATTTAGCTTCTTTGTTTGTATAGAAATCCTCTCAGGATGGGACCCCTACTGTTTCCAGGGTAACGGGATCCCGGCTCAGGCATGTTGTGGGTTAACCTAGTCTGGATACTTTTAATGAAACGGTGAAGGACGTGGTTTTATTGCGTCGCTTCTCACTAAAGACCTAGATTTCATAAGAAGGCAAACAGTTTAAGGAGTATGTCGATAATCCCCTCTTCAATATGGTGAGCCATTAAAAAACAATCAATGCCAATTAGTGCTGCCACTGTTTGGTCCAAAGCGCAGAGCTGGAGCGACGTCACGCGCTTTTGGAAAGGGCGTCAATGCGCCTTTACGCGCCAATAAAGCCGTGTTTACGGAGCGAGAGTTTTGAGATCGGGACTTCCAGAGCGCATGTGGACTGACACCATGTCCCGGACCGAACAGACCTTGAGGAACAGAGACTGAGATTCGGAGTCACTGTATCTGTTTAAGACGTGAAATGAAAGGCTTCGAGCCAAGACTGAGGAGCTGTGGAGGATTTTTGAGGGGATTCTTTAACAGTTTTCACAGAGGAAATGTCCACAACTGCAAGTCCAACCATCTCCTCATACGTGATATCCGACCAACTGACTGCGGTCGCTGCGTCCCGTAAGTAAATCACTAACATGGCACAAAACATCTTATATTTTTCTTTTAATAAAAAGAAACAATCATTTTGAATGTTGTGACATGAGTGTGTACTTTTATGCTTCACATTTGGTGTTTTATTTTTGTAATCTAACTTTACAAATGCAGACTTTGACTTACTACTATATACTTTTTGATAGATTTCTATGTGCGCACATGTCAAAAATAGTACTCTTAAAACATGTATCTTCAACCCAATTCTTGGATTATTCATGTTGGGATATAGATTTGGGTAACTTTTTGGAGCAATACTAATTTCTTGGGTCTTGGGTTAGGCCTATAGTGGTTTTATTTAATCTTTTTTTTTTTTTTTTGTCCTGAGTTTAAACAACCCTGAAAAAGTTAGTCCCTTTTTTAGTGTTTTAAAATTGATTCAACAAAGGAAGTTTTGGATTAATCAAAGTTGGGCTGCTTAAAAAAATGTCAATATAGCTGCAATACAACAATTTTCCTCTCTTTTTCTTTTGAACAGTTTCTTCTCTGGTGTTCTTTGTGGTTATTGTGGCGCTGCTGTCTTTTATTTACCGCAAGGATCCTCAGTGCTGCATACACCGCTCCTATCAGGAGTCACATCCTGCTGCGGTGAGTTGTTAGTTTAGGGGAGAATAGTCTCTCTGAAAATGAAATGTATGCCTTGTTTTCTTTTCATTTTTACTGCAATCTGTACATTCAGTTCTGCAACACTGCATATGGAACCATAGGTACTCTGGCAGCAATACCAGCTGTTAGAAGTATTTTGTGTGGGTTTAGTGCAAAAAACTTGCTTAAACTTAGTTTTAATTACTTGGACCACCATTTGTTAAATTGCTGCTCTAATGGATTTGGATAATTAACACTTGCCATGAATATTGATGTAACTTTGGCTTCAGAGTAATTGCACAAATGGAACTTTTGCCTTTAACACTGGTACAAAACAGCACAGTAATCTCTTAGATCTTCATCACATATTTGAGACAAGAAATATTAATCAACAGTTTTTGCACCCTTCAGCTATTGTTTCTGGAGATAACTGTCTGAATGTCTGTAGAAGAAAGAGTTGAACATTGCAAAAGCGTTTGTGAGTTGCCAGTTCTTTTGGCTTCTTGTTCCTGTCCTGTCTTTCTCCTGCATGAGAGGCAAGGGTGAGGCTTTATCTGTGAACGGCAGAAATGACTACTTTCCTCTTTTAACAGACAGGAACTTCTGCTCAGTGACAAGTTTTTTCCTTTTTGTTTACACCCTGATCACTCTTAAAATCTAAGTGTAGGGACACACAGTACAGCTGGAGAACTGACAGGTCAGTGCAGTAAACCACTTGTGACAGGCTGTAAATAAAGCAATGTTGGTATGGGTAATTGGGGTTATCTTAGCAATTAGTGTAGATTCAAAAAATGTTGAATACATGAAAGTAAGCAAAGATTAATCTTCGTTCATGACCACATACCTTTCCCTGCTTCGGTTTGTTGCATGAATAGAAGACAGGCCTCACTGTGGGTGTTGGGGACACAAGAGGGACAAAGAATGTCCTTTAAGTTGCAGCGGTGGAAAAAAAAGGAAAAAGCGCAAGGCCACGGAGATCCTCCCCCGACTTCAACACTGATTTTACACGGTTGTGCTTTTTCACACTGACTGAATCAATGGCAGGCGACAAAAGAACAACCCCTCTATTCTTTTTCTCCTTCCTGAGGACACTCTTCAGCCTCTTCAAAGTACAAACCAGCGAGGGAAACGAGACCTTTGTCGTCACCTTTTCGGTGCCATCTCTCCCTCTTCAGCGTGATTTGAGGGTTATGGCAAAGGTCGTCGCAGCAAGTCGCTCTCACAAGTGGCAATGATGTCATTGTTTATTTCTACCCTGGGAAAATCCTAAAGTCCTGACGCAGTTCAAATTTAACGCATGGCGCTCTGCAAATCGGGTTTCCTGCATGGCAGAGGAAACCTTTTTAGTATTAGCGGCTCCTAATACCTCATCCTGGATTTAATCTCAGTCAAGCTACAAATTGACTCGGTTGTGATGCCCTCCCAAATGACATGCACTGGCATAATGTGTGCTGGAGTGTGCTCGTTAGCAGGTACATGCTGCAAGAACAAGGGGAATAGAGAGGCAGTGAAAAGACCTCTCGGTGGGATTTGTTGCTCAGGGACCCTCATGACTCACTGGGACATCGCATTGTTCTCCTCACAAAAGGGGACTCATTTAGACCCCAGGCAATTTACTGGTTTTCCTGGCTGACTTTTTTAGGATTCCTGTCCTTCATACAGTCAAGACACTGACAGCTCCTGTTCTGCAGGGAGGGGCTGCAAAGGGAGGGGTGGATCTGGGGGTGGTCGTCTTTTTTTGACTGATAATTTATGGTGGTGCTAAACTGGTCAGGGTCTGTGATGGGGAAACGAGGTGTGAAAATCGGTCAATTGGGCTGAAATGAGTACATCTTTGACTATTTGTAGATGGAGAAATGAGGAGCTGTAGTGTTCCAGCTAAACTAAAATCGAATTATTGTTTCAGAGAAAGTTTAAAAATCCACTCCAATCACCTTTTGACCTATTTTAGAAAAAATCCCAGTGGTCCTTTGATTGTGATTATGTTGTTTTTAGCCAGGATTAAAAAACAAAACAAAAACTAGTATCGTTTTCTAGGACATCGTTTCTACAGAGTGGCAGTAGATCATCAGAATTTCACCTCTGAGTTGTGGACAGGACTGTTGGCATGGAACACCTATTGACTGTATGTAGCATATACAGTCAATGGGAGCAGCCCCGCTCCCCCTTCCCGTTACTGAGAGCTCTCTGTTAGTGATGGGCACCTCCAGGTTTTGAGGGCTGCGTTCCTGCATTCTTCCCACATACCCTGCTCTGCCATGTTCTAGTTGGCTGGACATACCTGAACCAGGTAATCACTCATGAGTAGGGCTTAGATATCCGGAAATCATGCAGACACACCGTCCCTTGAGACCTGGAGTTGCCCATCCCTGGTTTACACTTTCTCCGATAGCTGACAACCCCTCACAATCCCAACCTAACATTACCAGTGCATCAAAAATGGTGAGCAATCCAGCTGATCATTTTTGAGCCAGATGCCAGCTCAGATGAGAAAAACAAAGATGTTCATGGATCTATTTGTCTGCAAGTGGATGCATCAGAATTAAGCAAGAGGACCTAGCTGCAGACATCAACTTCCAGAACCGGAAGTCCTCGATCGGAAACAGAATTAACCCCATATTTCTCGAAAAAGACTTTATTTTACCTGGTGACCCTAAAAATTCATTTTTTTTCCTGTTTTAAGCTTTAATACGTGTTTTTTCCCTTACAATTCTGAATACTTTTGGGGTAAAGTTAGGGTTGGGTAAATTGTATAATTTCTGCCTCTTGCAGATTGTGTTAGGCACCATCTTGTCTACCACCAGGTTCCTCTCAAATAGGGCAGAGCAGAGATCTTGTGGCTAGTAAAACTAATACTCTCTTTTTCCAGCTGCATTTTTTCTTCTGCTCCTGATTCACAGCGATTTGAATCAAGAAATGCTCAAAAAGGTGAATTTTGAGCCTAAATTTCTTTATATATGTCCTCCATCATCAGAAATATACCACAAACACATGTTTAAGACAACGTCACCTGGATGAATGAGAACCTTTACTGACAAGAACCTGTTCGAAAACACCAAAAACACATTTTTCATTGGATTGGGTCTTTGAAAAATAATGATTTCACTGATCGGCATCTAATAATAATTTTACAGGATGATCCTCCACAGTATTACAGCAGTAGGACAACCTTGGTGGGGACCCCCTGTTTTGAGCCGGACAGGAATACTCAGGTGAGAGATACTGACAGGAGGATGAGGACTATAAATGACCCCCCAGTGCTGTTGTGTGACCTACTGCAGTCACAGGGTCTGTTAGGAGTATCCTCAGCTGATAAAGCTTGTTTCCTGCCCATCTATGTGGCCTGTGTACTCTTTAGCAGGCAGGCGAGCTGTTCTGTGTCGGCCTGCCCTCCAGCTACAGCCTGCCGACGCTAGAGGCCCCCATGCCGAGGCTCCCCTCCTATGAGAGCGTGCGAAAGAAGGACCGCCAGAGGCAGATCCACATGATGATCGCTGACCGCTTTGGCCTCAATGCGCCTATTGTTACTGAGGTAGGATATAATTAGGATTTAAGGCTGTGTCGCAGTAAATGATACAGTCACAAATTCCTCAACAATGCAGCCCTTCAAGAGCGGTTGCTAAGCTTGAGAGGATGATCTTGGGGTTTCGACATTTTATTCGTTTTAGTTTTACTTGTAGCCAAGTTTTAGAGATTCTCTCTGCTTGGAAATGAATGCACGTAATAAAACGATAATTTGTTGCCGTGCGATGTCACAAGAGCTTGTTTAAGGATTAGACTGCCTCCAGAAAACAGTAAACAGGATGCACTATCGGCTCATCTCATGTAGTGCTGGCAACCGTGCTTTTCGGTCTCACCGTGTTGATCTTTTGCTGAGCTTTAGCTGCAGTCGACGCTTGAGCAAACAAGGTAATGAGAAAAAGGCACATCAAATATAATTAAAGCCTGCATCCATGAGTGCAAACAGAGCGCCAGAATACGGCACTGTCCTTGTGACTGCACATTTTTCCTCTTTTAACCTTTTTCTTAATTAGAAACTCCATGATAAACATAAATCTTTTATTGGATCATCACATAAAAAACTGTCCCTTCGTTTGTTTTACCTAATAAGGCAGGGTAGCAGGAAGACCTTTCATCTTGGAGTTAGGGTATCAGACCAAAGGGCAGGTCTGTGGGGTTTCTCCTGTCTCCTGGGGGGTCGCCAAGCAATTAAAAGATAAGAACTCAGTCAGGGAGTGTGAATCTGTTTGATTTCTATCTGCGAGATAATGAAGAAAAAAAAAGTTCCTGCCAGCTGTAGTGGGAACAGATTAATTGGGAATGTAAACACAAACACGCTCTGATTCGCCACTCAGATTTCAGTCCTTGCAGACTTCAGGAGGTTAATATCCTGTGTCACTTTTAGACATGAAAAAACTGAACTTGGTGGCTGTTATTATGATTATTTTGAAGTAGCTACAGTCAGTCATTCAAATGTTACTCTGGCTTGTCATGTCAGAATGTGTAAGAATTCTAATCTTATTTGTCCTATCTCATTTATTTGTCTTGTTAGATGCAGTTTAAGTTTGCCTTGAAGAATTGCATTTTTTAACAAAAAGATAGATGAGTTCTGACCTGTTAAATCTGTCCTCATAATTTGTCCTAGAAATAAGTCCAGGTTCCCATTTTGTCACGTGACCAAAACATACCGTCTAATTAACTTAATGGAAAATATGTTTAATTAACTGTGCCTTGGAATATGCGTCAACAGGGCGGTAATATTTCATTGCGGTCATATGCTCAGACAGCTTAAGAACAGCCAGTTAACATCTAGACTAAATGGCATTCCCCCATAATACAAATATAAAAGAGAAGATATGATTACAACTGTAAAATAGTAAAGTTTGTGCAAATTAAAAAGCAGTAGTTGCAGATATGGTAAGTTATCCAAAGCATGTCTCACAGTGTGGCGTGAAAGACTTAAAATGGCATAGCAGGTTGAAATGCAAATTATTGTAAAAAATATATTTTTGACAGTGCACACCCCCCCCCCCAAGAAAGCTGACATCACAGCGGGCGAAACCGTCAAAAAAATGGGGCTCAGAAAAATATTTTTTATATCCACAAACAAAACCAAAACACACGTGTCTGATGGATCTAAAGCAGGAGTTTGCAACCTTTCACTCTAAAAGAGCCATTTGGTCCAGTTTTTTTTAATGACCAAACCCTAGAAAGAGACGGCAAGTCCCACTTAACCTTTTTGAAAAGTACACTTTATTTTGTCTGTGGCTATTAATCTAGACATTTGCAAGCACATGGATTAATCCAGACTAACTGTTTAAACATTTACAATAATTGCATTATAATAATGTTACATTTTTCTATAATAACAGCTTTAATTACTAAATGTTTAAAAGCAGCACATCCAAGTTCATTTTAAAATAAAATGCATATTTTGCTCAATAAGATCCTCCTGCTGTAGCAGATTTACTTGAACTAAATATGCAAGAAAAGCAAGTCAAACACGGCGTTTTCCATCAATACAATTTTAGTGCATCTTCATCCTTTTACTGTCAAAAATAAACATGTCAAAATTGGTTTAGAATCAATTTTTTTGTAATCTATGCATGTAAACGCAATTTAGAACAACATAGATTAGACTATGTACTTAACTAACTTAAAATTTATTCAAAAATTATTTTTTTTCCGCCGGTAGGACAAAAAGTCCTCATTTGTGGTTTATGCTGTTGCTGCGGTTATGTCGTTGTGTTGCGGGTAATTTGGTTGTGCGTTGCGTTGTTTCTTTTGTATGTAGTGTGAGCCCTGTCGGCCACCGTACTAGAGCCTCTGGTTGCTGATCTAAAGGATCATTATGACCTAGGTGGGAAATTTGTCCATTTTTATGTTTTTGCACAATATGTGAAAAGAAAACTTTGGTTAAAGCAATATCCACAAAATTTCACACAGTCTCTGCAGGTTTAGTTTCATCGACCTTTGACCTTGGAAAGAAACCGCCATCTTGACATAAAACAAAATAAAAAAAACTTTAATGCGTTATACAAATGTAACCTCTTTCTAGGGATTTCGATTGCTTCCTATCTTGTCAAGCATCATTGGGAAGCCACTTGGGAGAAAAGTTTAATAATAAAGTTTCTAGGTTTTGAATGGTGCTCGCATGGCGAGGTTTCGAAACCGACATTCTCTTGCTGCTAACACATTTTTTATCAGAATATTGTGAAAATGTATTACATGAATCGTTGGCTCAAACTGAATGAAATGATATAACATACACATTAGGAATGTGGGCGTGGTTAACAAAAATCCTCTGTTGCCAAGGTAATCCGAAAGTTTATTTTTGCCAATTCTTCAAAATTACGTAGATTTGTTTGTCACTCCCTGGTGACTAAAACATAAAATGGCTGCTATGGAGATAACACCAGTAGAAAAGCCAGTATTTGTAGAAAAAGTTTTTTTTTTTTTAACTTAATGTGTCATATGCTGAGGGTGGCAGAGGTAGAGTGGGGGTGGCAGTGAGGGCGGGTCAGGAGCGGGTCCCAAGGGCGGGTCGGGTAGCACCTGTAGGCTTAAAAAAAAAACAGGTTTGAAACCACAAGATAACGTCATATTTGTTTTTATTTTTTCTCTGCAGCCTCCTCCTACCTATGAAGAAAGCATCCGCCAGTCTGTAGAGCTACCATACAACATTTTCTCACCAGGTCCGGACATCCTGCATCCACAGACTTTTTATTCCAACTCCGGAACTGTTGATCCCACAGGCACAGGCCGTCAACTCAGTTCTGATGCCAGCAGCAGCGCTCTGCCTACGGTGTGATGCTGGGGTCCAGTGGGGTGAAATGTGGAAGAGGCTGGAGGACTTTTATGCAGATCATGGTTACAAATAGACCCAACTCACAGATACCTCAAACAAATAAAAACAGAGGAAGCTAATGTTGATCATGGGCTGTGGTGAAACCAAAGAAGAACAGTACCCTCTCCAGGGAGTCACATTAATAATACTTTGAGACATTTGCTGTGCACTAATGTGACAATGTTTCATAAAGAAACTGGACATTTATGGACAAAGGTGGCTGGAACATCTTGAGAAATCTGAGATGACTGCAGGGACTACTTAGGATGTTAACTTTTTTGTGATGTTTTCTGTTGTTGTTGTGGAACATTTATTTTAATTGTTTGATTTTTCTGTTTTTTAAAATCTTCTTAAACTTGAAATATTGGTTGTTTTTGCAAACATTTTTCTTGGAGGCAACTGTAAAAACTGGCATTTTAAGCCTTTTGGAGAAGTTTCAAACTTTTCCAGATTGAAGGTTTTAGACCAAATAGTGGGGGAAAAATATTTCTATTAGATCTACAATCACATTACCTCAAGTGATTTCTGTCTTTTTCATCTTTGTAACATTCCATGAATTAATGTAATTTTAGTCAATAAAATATTTGTATTTATTTAATAAAAAAATGATCACACCATGTACTTTTCCATAGAAACCAATTTAATAAACTCTTTTATTATTGCTATTTTAATAGGTTTGTAATATGCTGCATTTTGTGAAAAGAAAGAAATGATCTAAATCAAAATGTTTGAGGTATGATATTGGTGGTGTAGTATGTGAAAACCAATTCTTCAGTGTCACAAGGGAAACAGAAAGTTAATCTAAAAAGTTGTTTTTGTAATCTGGAGCATTATAAGTCTTTTATTCAGAAGTCTAAAGATACTGCTCCAGGTCTAAAAATAAAACCTTTTTACAGCATTTTTTCTCCAAGAAAATATATTTTTAAACCTTATAATACCCTATGCACAATAGAAACTATTAAATAATATGTTAGGATAAATGAACCTTTCCTTTTTTGCTTCAATTTGATGGTAAAGACTCAATTTACTATGTTCAAACATTATTGCACTGGAAACTTTTAATTTCAAAACTCAAACAACTCCTAAATCTTAAATTTAAACTACATCTTTTCGGTTCTGGAAAGTTACTTTATACCCAACAGATGTTTTGTTTTGTGAGATTAAAGTGAAATAATGTGAATGAATTCACATAAATACTTCTCTGGATAGTTAGTTTCATGGTAAATGAAAAGAAAACTGCTTACATAGTCCTCTAGATATGCAAGCGAATTTAATTATGGATGTAAAAAGAGAAACAAGGCAGATTCTTTAAAAGAGAAAGGGAGGCATTTTGTCTAGGAAATCTCGGTTGGAGATCTTGGAAGCCCTGGGGCAAAACAGGCCATCATGACTGCTGTTTTTCAGAGAAGACACCTTGTACTGTTGTGACAATAAGGAACTTCCCTTATAAACAACTTGGGTCAATTGCATTGGTCTCATCACGTGAAAAAAACATATTTTCAGAGAAATACATAAACATATTACTGTGTCATGACCTTTATGAGAAAATTAAGTATAAATGGACACTGACACATTCCATCATGAAGTCATAAACAATGTTACTAAAGTTCAAATTTTTATCTTACATTCTTTGTTTCAGCCACACACAAAAACGATTCTATAAACTATCACAACAGTTTCCCAATTATTGTGTTTTTGTCATATTCAATAATTACATTTTTTGATTGTTTTTGTTTTGATTTTGGAAGCGTGATGCAACACAACTAATCAAAGGTCACTCCTATGTTTATTCTTTAGTGATCATGTTTTCCTTTTTATATATTTTTTGAATAGATGAGTTTTGTACCAAGCTCTCACCAAACTGCTGGACTGTCACAACCGCCCGACAGGAGACGAACAAACACTGCCCTCTGCTGGCCACGAGATGTTGAGACCATTAACCCCTTTGAAACTGTTCGATTTTTATTATCCTAAATAAAAAATAAAAACAACAGCAACAACAATATTATTATTATCAATATTATTATTATTATTATTATTATACTTTGATGAATTAATAAAATAAAATGGAATGGAACTTTTAATGGTATCATTGATATCTTAATTATTAAGACATTTATGATACCTATAAAATTTAAGACTCAATATGTCAAATGATTTTTCCCCCCCACGAAGTGAACATTACGATTCCATTTTCCTGACAGTTTAAATTGAACAATCAGATTTGGCTAAATAGTTTTGTAGCACATTTTGGGTTAAATAATTAAATAATCATATTTTAGCATCTTTTTTTTTTTAATAAAAATGATCTAGTTAGGATAAAACAAGACATTAAAAAGACATGTCTAACAGAATGCTTAAGATCCAATTGCTTGACTATCATGTCAAAAAATAGAATAGAGGAAATGAAACTGTCTAGGATCGTGCAACAACAAAATAAAAAAAATTCAAAAATAATAAGTTCTGTTTTACATTTATGATTTAAACATCACACAGCTTGTAATGGAGCTAAGATTGTAAAGGCGTCCTCGGTGTCGCTGACGTCACGACGGAGAAAGCCGAGTTCACCCGACGTGCTGACTTTCAGTCCGTTTGTAAACAAGGTCAGACACTGCAGCACGCAGACCAGACACTTCGCTGCAAAGCTCCTGCTGGCTTTCATTTCTCAAGTAAAGAAAACGTTCACAGTAATCTGGGGTAAAGGTAAGTAGGATTTCACAAATTTGTTACAAATAACCTTTTGTTTTTGTAGGTTTTTGTTTTGTAACATTTTTGTAGAATATGCGCACTGCGGGGACGAACGTTCAGCAGCCATGACCAGGCAGGTGCAAAGAAATCCCCAAAGAAAGCTTCTTAGCAGCAGCATAACAATCTTTTTACATCATCTATTAGATGATTACTGCAGCTATAATGCATTATGTTTATGCCTTTCATCAGCTGCTCTGCAACTGGGTCACTGTCAAAACCTGCACTGTCATGTTATGTCACACCATGACTAAAACAAGGATCATTTGTTTTTCATTTATTCATTTAGTACATTAAATGTGTATATAGATGAAGAAGCTATAACTTATTGGAGCTAATTTAAGACTGAAATTGTATCTGCAACTTATTGCATTCAATAATTTCAAGCAATACACTGCAGAGAAGCGTGTTTTTACCCTTTAGGTGCAATCTAGGTTAACAAAGGAATCAGTTCAGACAGCAGACAGAAGTCTGTTTTGTTTCAAACTGTTTCATTCTGGCTCAGTTAATCATCACATCTGTTCATGTCTTCTCTTAATCAAATTACCTAACATCCCTCTCCTTCAACATGCTGTTTGGATCACTCTTTGTTTTCTGAGAATCAGTGCAGAGTTTCCGTCCCACGTCTAACAATCTCCTTGACGTGTTGGTGTTTTGGAGGTAAACATTACCTGCCCTCCAGTACAAATGCCCCCAAAGGACAGTTACTGCTGCAGTAATGTGTAGCTACAAGTGTTGTGGCTGTGAACACTCTGTGAATCTCAGTATTAAGAAATAAAAAAAACATTTTTTTTATTTGTGTGCTTTTATTTTTAATTTCTAGGATTTGTCCAAGAAAGCCGACAAGATGATGCAGTGTTTTCATTTCATGGTGGAGCCAGCCAAGAACTTAATTGCCAAGAATAAGGTTTGTTTTTATTTTTTCTCATCAAAGCATGTTTAAAGTTAAACCTCTTTTGGGTCACCTTCATACTTTAGGGGATGGCTGACACGGCAACATTGTCATTGCATCACATGACTGCGCATTTTAGTTATATTTTTTTATGAAGAAAAAAAGAGCAATTTCATGCATTACTTAGTCTGGCAAGAGTGCTGACTGTGTCTCACTGATGGGATCGGAGCTGTGATGTGCATTTTAATCAGGCGTGTCTCCTTTGTGAAGCACTTATGAACCAACGTTATGTAAATGTCTTCTTTGACGGGGGTGGTACGGCTCCAAACAATTGTTCCTCCTTTATTTGTGTGTCTTTCACAGGAGTTGCACAAAAAAGCTAAAAGGTCTGAGAAGGAGCCTTTGGAAAAGGATCAACTGTTTGTTGCGGAGCTGGCAGGAGAACTGAAAAGAGTGTGTCAGGTACATCTTTTTCATAAATCGGTATTGAAAATATAAATAAAAGGACCCTCACGGCTCTGCAATCTTCAGTCAAGTTTTAGGTATATTATGCAAAATCAACCTTTTGAGCTTTTAAGTGTATTATAATGTTAATTCCTCAAAAAACACAACCCTAAAGCGGTATTTTGCTCCATTCACACATCTCTGAGCACCAACCCCTCCCAATCCATGAAAATAATCGGGTGCTCATATTGTGACGTAGACAAGGGAGAACAGCCTCTTCCAGGAAGAGTCTCTGCTGCCAGCATTGCCCCAGGCTAACACGCACTTTCTCCTTGGTTCTTTCCTTTCCTTTTATGTGCACAATATGCACATCTTTCTCTGCAAACATTTAGATGTTTGTTTTTGTGGGCAAAACACGGACACGCTGCCGAGGCCGGCTCTAGGTTTACGTCATATAATGAGCGGCACTCACAAGGAGTGAACGCTGGTGCCTCAGAGATCGAGTCGTCTTACATCAGGGTAGAATAAGGATCTGCAAAAATAACTAATATTTCATTTAAAAATCTTTCTTTAGTGTGCCAAAGGAAATATATTATCATATATATGGATGTAGTTTTACTCTGAAAGGCTTAAGAAAAGCATGCTGTAGCCCCTTTAATCTAAAAATTGTCTTTCTGAGTGTTTCTTTATTCAATTTGTTCTGAATCATCAGCAGGCAACATATACAGATAAAAGACAATCATATTTCTGAAAGAAAATACGCGGGGCAGGCCACAAGCTCCTGCTCCGCTCCATCCTGATGCATCCACGTCGTAGATGATCAGATACATGTTAGTCTTTCTTTTCCTCGTTTGAGCTGGCATTTGGCTCAAAACTGTACACCTGGATAGCTAAAAAATGGCTCGCCACTTTTGTTAACACATTGATAATAGGAAGTGGTGAAGAGCTTACTCCGAGCCACACAATTCCCACAACTCAGAGGCAAATTTGTAATGAACTTGTGCAGAAACTATGTCCTAGAAAATGAAACAGATTTTTGGATTTGGCTAAAAACGGCATAATCATTATTAAAAGAACACCGGGAATGCTTTTACATCTTTTCCAAACCTGATTGGAGTGGGTCTTTAACCTCCTGAAACCACTAGATGGAAGTAAAGAATGTCTTCAACTTATATGTCACCCAATTGCACCATACAGCATATAGAGCTTTATCTGTTAACATATATTTTTGCCAACTTTTGATCATTAAATCATGAATGCCAGATTTTTTTATTCAGTGTTTTGGTATTGCTCAAACAGGTAATAGATCCCAACTTTGACTCAGTTGTTCCAGGATATAAATTTTTTAAATATCTTATTCTCCAGGAGTTAAATGACATTACCAGCCGTTTCCAAACATTTTTTATGTGCTTGTGTATTGTGAAGCTCTATTTTGTTCACTAAAATTAGAAAAATCTCAGTATCTTCCACATAAATAGCTGGATGTCCTACTATAGGAACTTTCCCAGACTATTATAGTAAACTTTGAGTCTTTTAATGCAAGAAGATTACAAAAACATCTAAATGAGTTTCTCAACTACCTTACACTTCATTCTTCCTCTTTACCTTTTGGCTCCTTCCTTTTAGGTGTTGCCACACTGCAAAAACTGAATCTTAAGAAAGCAAAACGATCCTTTGTTCAAGAAAATTTGTCTTATTTATGGCTTACAAGAAACATAAATATATCAAGAAAGTTTTTCAATAGCAAAATAATCTTAATTTGACAAAACATGTCTTAGTGACTAGATTTTTGTCCTTCAAATAATAATTCTTGGTGAGACCTTTTTTCTTACCCCATTGGCCGTTTTTTTTTTTTTTTGTTTATTTAAAAGAATCTGCCAATGGGGAAAGAATCTTTTGACATATCTATTTTTCTATGCATGGCAAATAATTTGCCTCCATCAAATTATCTTCTCTGGATCCTTCTCACTCTAAGTTTCTTCCCTGGGAGCTCCAACCTCAGCTTCAGCCTTCCATTGATCTCCAAAACATCTAACATCTGATGGATTAATTCCTGATCTTATCCATCTTCCTCACTCCCAACGAAAACCTCAGCATCGTCATCTCTGCTACCTATCTCTGCCTCTCTCTAATCTCTAATGCTCTCACCACGGCTTTCCTTTTTCATCTTTGCTCAATGTTCTGTTTTCATGTCTGCTTTTTTTCCCCCACAGAGGTCAGAAGTTCTGGAGCACATCTTTAACCAGGATGACATCTGGCCAACGTCCCTCTGCAGGATCTTCATCCTGCAGTGGGCAAACATGCTGGAGAGCAAGGTAATTATCTGGAAACATCCAGAAAACAATAACAGGAGATGTGCATCCTATTCTTAATCAGACAAGCATGTTCATATTAATAGAAGTATATTTGCTAGAATTCATTCCTTCTGTGTTTAGAAGAGGCCCATGCAGACAGATGGCTGGACAGAGAAGACTGAGGAAAAGCAACTGGATTTAATGAATGTAGAGGAAGTGCAGATAGCCAAAACTGTGATCTACAACTGGATAAAGGATCTGCGAGCTCAACCTGAGGTAAGAAGCGTTATTTCAAACTGTAAGATATTATTGCAATTATATTAGCTGGTACACTCACACTATTTAGTGCTCTTGCAGCAAAGTGTGTGGCCAGGAGAACCAGTAGCAAAGGTCCTGGAGGATCTGGAGTCTTCCTGGCGCTGGGGCCGCTTCCCTAATCTGTTAACAGCTATGGAGCTGGTTATGTGGACTCTGATGTCACAGCAGCCGGATAAGGTTTGATCTGAAACTCACAAAGGACTTGTCCCGTCTAAAAATTAGTGTGAAAGTTGTCTTCCTTTCCGCTTTTCAGGACACCATTCCTCAGCAGTGGCTTCTATGGAAACAAAGGACTCAGAAGATCGGTTTGTAGAAGAAAAAGAAAATTTAAAGAACAATTTTTTTTCCCCTAATTTTTAATACTTAATGAAAACAACAATTGTTTTTAATCTTCCAGGAGGCATTTCCTACATTCCTCAGCCTGGTATGTCTTTTAACTTTAAATCCCTATCTACATCAAATTTACTTTAAAGGGTTTCTTTCGACTCAAAAAGTGCCACTAGTGCTTTTGTGAGTCATCACCCTATCATGGTAGTTAAAGTGACTCGCTTGCTATGTTTTTAGGAGTTGTTCATTTAAAAATAGCTTTTTTCTGAGTATTATCTTCATAATGGACATTAGAGATGTCATTCTTTTCATGAAATTTCATTCTGTTATTACGGTAATTATGTGTTGTTTTTAATGGCAGTATGGTAACAAATCAGTCTCCTCATCATTCTCATTCTTAAAAAAATACTGTATTTTACTGTTTTTCCAGTGTGGGATTGGATTACAGATGCAGCAGGTACAGAAAAAAATATATTTTAAGTGTAATATGTAGTAGATTCAAGTTTTTTTCAACCTTGGGCATATTGTTTTTCCCTGCAGTGGAGGTGAACCTCGATATGGACACAGCCAATCCAGATCTGCTCATCTCTGTCGATGAGAAGCGGATGCGTTGCGGCTTCGAGAGGAAGGAAGTTCCCAACTACCACCAGCGTTTCGACGGCTGGTGGTGTGCTGTTGGGATGAAGGGTTTGGGCTCTGGTCGCCACTACTGGGAAGCAGAAGTGGGCGAACGTGACTGGCGACTGGGAGTGGCAAAAGAGTCAGCCCTGAGGAAAGGCTTCAAGTCTCTGAACACTGACACCGGGTATCTGACCCTGCGGCTGGAGAGGGGCACTGAGCTAAAGGCACTCACCGTGCCCTTCACTGCTCTGCCGCAGGGTCTCATCCCCAGCAAGGTTGGCATCTACCTTGACTACAACAACGAGCAGTTGTCCTTTTATGACGTGGAGAAACGGCTGCATATTTACACCTACAACCAGACCTTCACCGAAAAGCTGTATCCCTTGTTTGGGACAGTTGAGATAGTTAAGGATTTGGTAATCAGGTCACCAAGAGGGAAAAACCACTGTCTCTGCCCCACATCGTGTATGTGGGGTTAAGCTTCCTTCCAGCTCCTCCTTTTGAAATCACTAACATATTAAAGTATTAAAAACTAGATTAAGAAATCTAGAATCTTGCTGTATGATACCATCAATGTCCTACCTAAGAGCTTTGCTATGTGACCAAACTCTGCTGCTATTGCTGTACTGTGAAGCTGCTTACCAGCCTTTCACATGTGATCCTTTGCACACAAGCATTTTCCTGTATTTGAGAGAAATCTAGCACTTCTATTATAACAAAAATATACCTGCAACAAATGCACTGTAATGAATGATTATGTAGAATCATTTCATTTTTTTGCAGCACAGTTGAAAAAATACTCGAAAAAATATATTTAGTGATACATATATTACAAAACACCTAAGTGATGGCAAATTGACAAATATTCTACAACAATATGTAATTAAGTTAAATTTTTGTGATATAAACTTGCTTCACTTTATATTCCTCAATGTTTTTTTTTAGTAAAGGCTGACTGACTTTTGAAGTTGTTTGCACAATCTTGCTTAAAGCACCTGATCTGTATATATATCTATAGATATATATCTATAAATATATATCTATAGATATATATCTATAGATATATATATTCTGAAATGCAAATTAAATCGTGTTGAAATTGTTTCGTTTTGTCTGTTTTATGTTGACAGCTTTCTGCAAAACTCAGTGCATGCGTATTTGGGTTAGTTTTCTCAAATGCAGAACAAATTAAAGGAAAAAAGGTACAAACCTTTATTTTTAAATACAGACAGTAGCATCTAGATTCATTGTGTATTTATTTCTAACATACTTTGGACAGATCTTGTTATAAATGTATTTACTTTTAACTGAGAATAGTTTTTAGAAAGGTCCTTGAGCCCTGCATGACTTTTGAACCAGAAAAATGTACATTGCTTTTTTTAAAATATTGTTTACTTTTATTGAATCAAATAAGTTTCCTTTTTCCCCCAGAAAATATCTTTTTCTACATCTGTAAAATCTTGATTAAATTTAACCTTAGTGTTGTGTTAGAGTCAGCACACATCATTAGTGCATTTCAGCTAAGGGAAGCTTCAGGGGATTCTCATTTGTCCAGTATAATTGTAAAAAAATCAAAACAAACAAAATAGGGCTTGTCCAGAGAGGGCACTTTCTTTATTTGACTTGCAGAGGGCAAATCTCCAATTTGCAGCATTCAAAAGAAGATTTATGGTGTGCCAAGTTCTAGATCACATTTGTGGAGAAAACTAGTGAGAAGACACAGGTCAGCATTGCGATGCAGAGGAGCTATCCTTGCACACAGAGACTTCTCTGTGATTTAGCTTTGTAATACTTTTGGAAGATGTAAGTGTTAGTGTGGTAAACACAAAAAATAAGCCTGTTGGATTTAAATGCACAACTGAAATTTAAGTATCTAAAAAATATATATATTTTTTTTATTAAATGTGAAACGCACAATTTTGTATTATGTTTAATTTTGGAATTTAACAAATGCAGAACGGAAGGAACAAAACTGATGCGGACAGTTGTGTGCTGGGTTGTTTCTGACGGTGGGTTTGTGCATGAGCACCTCAGACGCAATCTGGACGACGACAGAGAAGCATCCTGTGTTCATTGCTGTGGCATTTTCTTCTGTTCTCAACAGAAAATCTATTTTGTTGCTTTGACGCCACTCCTGGTGTCGGTAACATTAGCTATTGGATTGATTTGTTTGTTTGGTTGTGTTCCAATGTGTTTGGATTAAAGTTGTATTGTTGATGAAAATATATACTGTTGGGGGGAAAAAAGGATTTCGTCAGCGACCCATTTAGCAGGTTCTCCTTCTTAAAAAGACGAGAGGCCTGCAATTTTCATACTAGGCATACCTTATGAGACAATAAATGGGGAAAAAAATAAAAAAAATCACATTGTCTAATTTTTAAAGAATGTATTTGTAAATTATGTTGGAAAATGAGTATTTGGTCAATAACAAAAGTTCAACTCAATACCTTGTTATACACCCTTTGTTGGCAATGACAGTGGTCAAACATTTTTGGTAAGTCTTCACAAGGTTTCCAAAAACTGTTGCTGGTATTTTGGCCCATTCCTACATGCAGATCCCCTCTAGAGCAGTGATGTTTTGGGGCTGTTGCTGTGCAACACAGACTTTCAACTTCCTCCAAAGATTTTCCGTGGGGCCAAGACCTGGAGACTCGCTAGGCCACTCCCGGGCCTTGAAATGTTTCTTACAAAGCCACTCCGTAACCCGGCAAGTGTGTTTGGGATCCTTGTCATGCTGAAAGACCCAGCCACGTTACATCTTCAATATCATTGCTGATGGAAGGAGGTTTGTACTCAAAGTCTGACGATACCTGATTCCATTCATTCTTTCATTTATACAGATCAGTTGTCCTGGTGCCTTTGCTGAAAAACACCCCCAAAGCATGATGTCTCCACCCCCATGCTTTACAGTAGGTATGGTGTTCTTTGGGTGCAACTCAGCATTACTTCTCCTCTAAACACAATGAGTAGCATTCTTACCCAAAAGTTCTATTTTGGTTTCATCTGACCATAGGACATTCTCCCAATCCTCTCCTGGATCATCCAAATGCTCTCTAGCAGACTTTAGTACATGTACTGGCTTTAGCAGGGGGACACGTCTGGCACTGCAGGATTTGAGTCCCTGCCAGCGTAGTGTGTTACTTATAGTAGCCTTTGTAACCTTTGTCCCAGCTCTTTGCAGGTCATTCACTTGGTTGCCCCATGTGGTTCTGAGATTTTTCCTCATCTTTCTTTTGATAACTTTAACCCCACAGGGTGAGATCTTGTGAAGAGCCCCCAGATCGAGGGAGATCAGTGGTCCTGTATGTCAACCATTTCCTAATAATTGTTCCCACAGCTGAACCGAACAATTAACATTGTGGATGGTAACAGAAAGCTAACACAAGAGGAAAGTGAAATCATACATCGGTATCAAAAAACAAAGAAAATAACAACATCATTTTGCAAGGGAAACAAAACAATTACATTTATCAACTCAAATTACCATTATTTTTTAACAATTTCCTTGAAAACTTTTTGATTGGAATATTTTTACGATTTCTATTTTATTAAAAAAAATGAAATTGCGTCGGCTTGTTTAAAATATGCAGAATGCCTCAAACATTTAAGACTGTGACCCTTCTCCCTATTTTTAAGGCAAAAAAATGTGCATTTCTTTGTCAAACTTTCAATAACCCCAACACTAAATATTCCATAGAATTTTTATTTATTTAACTTGATTTTCTTTTTAGTGTGTCTTTATGCCATGCATAGTATTTACATTGCAAAATGACATGGTCCAGTTCCGATTTGCATTTTTTACTGTCGGGAAATTCCAATTGCATGAAACTAATCAGAAACTGAGAGGCAGGTGAACCAATCAGCTCGTTTTTTTTTCAGCGGGAAAAATAATAAGTAAATATAAAAAATATATACAATTTTTTTTGTTTTTCTAATGCAATTTAATAAAACGTTTACATATACCCCCCCCCCCCCCGAAATGTTTTTTCGTTCTGTCGCTGTCACGGTGGCGTCATCAGTTTGCGACGATGCAAAGCTTTAACCGACTACTTTAAAGAAAGGAAAAAAGCGATGACAAGTTTAAAACAGGCTTTAAAAACACACTTTGGGTTCAATAATTTTAGGTCTAAACTGCAGGAAGATGTTATCAAAGCGGTCCTCAAAGGTAAGACAACAAACTGTTTGTTATTGTTGTTTTTTCACCCCTAATTGTGTTGTTTTGCTAATTAGCGTCTTTCACTAACTTGGCTGTCGCGAAGGGTGTTGTTAGTCTGAACTGTGTGGTGGTTGTTGTCTTTGTGCAGGTGACAGGGATGTGTTCGTGTGTATGCCCACTGGAGCAGGAAAGTCTCTTTGCTATCAGTTGCCTGCAATGCTGGCAGAGGGCATCACTCTGGTCATTTCCCCGCTGATCGCTTTAATCCAGGTCAGTTTTTCTCTTTCAATTGACACTTCCTCATCACTTTGGTCAGGAGTCTGCAAACCTGTGGGAGCCACAGGTCGCTCTTTGTTTTACCCCCTTAATGGCTCTCTGGTGAAAGAAAAATAAAATAATATTAGCCCTACTTTGAAAAAATACTCAGTGAATTAGTTTAAATTAGTTAGGTTATACATTTATGACTGAGGTGCTCCTAGAACAATAAGATCATCTGACATTACTAAGTTAAGAGTCCTTGTGTGCTCTAACTTTTCTCTGGAATGCACAGATTTCATAAATGAGTCAAGTGCAGGTTAAAGCATTTTTACAGAAACAACATTTTGATACAGTAATCCATGCTAGGATTGGCTGGATTACTGTCACTGTCTGTATTTCGGAGTCCCACGGTCGTCCCTCTGACGTCTCCAGCTGGTCCAGCTGCTGGGGTTCTGGTTGGTAAGAGGAACCACGTCACCCTCATCCTGGCTACCCTTCAATGGCTGCCTAGGAATTTTAGAGTTCATTTTCAAATTCTTTTATTTGTTTTTAAATCTTTAACCCTTGTGCTATCCTAGGCACTTTAACATAGGGAGTTGGGTCATCTAGACCCACTAGAGAGTGCGCTGAACCTTTTTCCTCAATGATTTGTGATCCTCACTGGTGTCCATGGATTACATGAAATCTTTCCACCTTTATCCACCTTTGTCATGGTAGGAATAACACGTCAATGTAAGGGTGGGGTCATCTAAGATAGCACAAGGGTTAAATAACCATGCACCGCCGTATCTCTCTGAGCTTCTGTGGCCTTACACCCCAACCTGGTGCCTCAGATCAGCTGATCAGCTTCTCCTGGAGGTACTGAGGTCCAAGAGGAAGCTCAGATTTCAATATGTGCATTTAAGCTGAAGAATGCGTTGCCACTGAGCATTCTTTAAAAAGGAAAATAAAATCTCAAAAAATATTTTTATAGCCAAGCTCCCCAGAGACTTTGTTTTGCTGGTGTGTTTTACAGTTTTATTGTATTTTTATGGCACTTATTTGGACTTTTTACCTTTTAATTGTTTTAATCTTGTAGCTGTTGTGTTTGTTTTATCTTGTTTTAAATCTACATCGCCTTGTTTGACTGTGGCAATTTAATGATGCCACATAATTTAATTTTTTTTTTAATGTTTGATCTTTAATGATTGCTTTCTTTTATTTACGATTTTAATTTATGTTTTGTTTTACCTGTCAATTTTTAACTCTTGTGTTTATTTTCATTTTATGTTTATCTTTGAAATCAAATAAAAATAATGCACACATTTGATTAGAAATGGCACCTCAAAAGGAAATCTGGTGTAAAAATCTCTGCCAAACCACAAATGCAATTCACTGAAAGCTGATTTGCTGTAGGAATCCCTGAAAGGTGAAAAACAGCAACAGAAGGGAGTTGCTAAGAAAACACATTTCTTAATGGTAAATATTTCTATTGAATCATTCACGAATTAAGTCATGTTCAGAATAACGGTAGTAGTAATGAATGAAAAGGCTGACACCCCACCAAAGTAGAAAATTCCATTTTTGACTTGTTTTGTTTAATATTTTTCATGGGAAGACATTAAATTTAGTGGGATGATCCTGTGAAACACAGGATGAAGTCCTATGAGCTTCTGTCGGAAGTAAAAAACAATTTAAGGAAAACTCTTTTTTTCTCTGTATATTTCTGTGTTTTATTAATGACAAAAAGAAATATGATTAATATGCATCTCAAAAGTAACGGGGATCCAAATGCAGAGTAGCATCAAAACGGTGAACTTAGACTTTGCAGCTCCTGTAAGGTTTTGATCAGTGAGAAATAGGCCCAAATGGCTGCAGACCTCTGACATACAGTAGGTGCAAAAAATGGGACGCAAAAATACAAACAACAGCCAAACACAATGTTTGTGATGTGGAGCAGCCTTGTCTGTGTGTGTGTGTGTGTGTGTGTTCACTGCTTCTCCTCTTTCAAGGACCAAGTAAACCATCTGAAGGAGCTGAACATCCCCGCCTGTTCCATCAACTCCAAGCTCAATGTGGGTGAGCGCCGTCTCATCCTGGCCGATCTGGGGAGCAGCAGCCCCAAGCTGAAGCTTCTGTACATCACTCCAGAGATGGTGGCTTCCCCCTCATTCCAGCCTTGCTTGACCGACCTGTGCTCCCGCAGTCTGCTGTCCTA
The DNA here is from genome assembly GCA_037389245.1 of Oryzias sinensis. NCBI lineage: Eukaryota > Metazoa > Chordata > Actinopteri > Beloniformes > Adrianichthyidae > Oryzias > Oryzias sinensis. The sequence continues at coordinate 9,867,918 of CM074506.1, read as the reverse complement.
CCTGGCTGTGGACGAAGCTCACTGTGTCTCCCAGTGGGGCCATGATTTTAGACCAGACTATCTTAAGCTGGGTGAGCTGCGAGCTCGCATGCCGGGAGTGCCCTGCTTGGCTTTGACGGCAACGGCGCCCAAGAATGTCCAAGAAGACATTGTGAAGTCATTGAGGCTGAGCTCGCCACTGTCGTTCGTTACGCCTGTTTTTCGGAGTAATTTGTACTATGATGTTATCTTCAGGGACCTGCTGCCCAACCCTTATGTGCACCTTCATGCCTTCATTAGGAAGGCTCTGGAAATGGAGAATGGCTCAAATGGTCAGGTTTGTAGAACTTCCTTACATTATTTAAGATAATATTAGTATGTATAAATCATCTTCTATATTTACATTTACTTTTTTTCTATTGTAGTATTTTTCTTTTTCTTTCCTGAGGTGGTAAAATGTTACTAATATGATAAGGACGTGTCTTGTTTTTATGTTACATTTTAGGGAATCACTTCACCATTTCTTCCTTGAAAAATGAATCTATCTTTATTTCAGGAAATACAATATGGATTCTTTAAATCCATCTCTTTATTTTCTTTAAAAAACAATTCCTCGTATAGTTTTTCAGACAAAAATCGTCTTTCCTGTTTATTGTAAAATTAAGAATGAACTTTTTTGTCCTTTTTTAATAAACCCATAAAAACCCATGAATATGGCTGCGTGATATGAGGAAAAATCAATAAATAAAAATAAAATCGACTAATATCGATATGCGATCTTAGTGATCAATATTGACAATATATCTTGCGGTACATGAACGAGTCGCAAAACAACCAGAAACACCATTCCCATTTCATTGCAACAGTTTAAACATTACACTCTAAATGACGCGTGTCGACCCAGGAGATAGATATCTAACATGAAAGGGCTCCATCCGATTGGTCAACATATAGGTGTCTATCGATTGGTCAAATGCATGAAGGGATTTATTTGATTTGTTAAATACTCCAAGCTGTCATAAAATTTGTTTTAGTTTAAGGTAACCATTTATTGCAATTTTTGCCGTCTTTCGTGATATGCAGATTGCACAGCTTGATATCGCGATAACGTTAAATTTGCGAATTTCTTGTGCAGGCTACCGATGAACATAACGGGAAAATATCAGAAATGTGTTCTGTGGTACATTCCACATAGTTTTAGTTTTTGGATAATTTTAGTTTTTGGGATAAATGGGTCAGGGTTCTTCTAAGTTCATTTATTTCCAACATGCAAATGACAAAAGTAAAAATAGAAATAACAAAACCTTAACAACAGAGCTGAAACAACAAAAATAACAATTATCATTGTTTCTGACAAAGCTTTCTATTGTTTTATTAATAAAAGTTCCACTTCTATCAGAAAAGTTACTAGTAATAAAAAAGTAATTTTTCAGCAATTAGTTTACAATGTAAATTTTGCAACTAAATTAATATTTCAACAAAATGTTGTTTCATAGAAAAATTGACGTGACACCCTGCTGTATTTCAAGAGCCACTCCGTTCATCTTTTGATCTATTTTAAAGTGTTCCCGGTTCAATTCAATTCAAGTTTTATTTATATAGCCCAAATTTTCAACGTAGTTGTCTCAGTGGTCCACCCTGCTTTTTTTTTCGATGACAGCAATACGCTAGTCTTCAGACTGCTTTTTTTCCGTCATTCTCCTGATTCGCAACGATTTAAATAAAGAAATACTAAGAATTGCTATTTTAAGCTTAGTTTTTTCAAAATATGTCCTCAATACAGGAAAAAAGGTTGCAAGAACTTGTAAAAAAAAATAAGAAAACAGTTTTCATCAGAGTGGGTCTTTAAAAGTCACTTTTTACATTTTCTCATCTGCCTGCCCAGCTGTTGGACAGGACAAGTTAAAAAAATTAAATGTTTTTTTTTTTACCTGTTTGTGGTCTTCTTAAATACTTTACAGTTTTATGAATAGAATAGAAAAACAAACTTATAACTAACTTATAATGTATAACATTATTTTTTAAATCCACTATATTTTCCAACCTTTTTCCCAATAAAAGCAGGAATGTTTTATGGATCTGATGAATGTTGCCGTCATGACCTCTGTCACTTTTTGTTGTATGTAAACTGGAAGTTCTTATTGGTTACATTTATAAAGGGTTGTATCTAAACCAGATACTAACTTTTGGATTATTGATGGTGTGAGTCTGGTATATTTTTAGAGCCTGAAAATCTCTGGTTCGTACAAAAAGAACTCTAATCTGTCTGAGTCCCACAGAGTAGCGAGGTTATTCTTACTGTGTCAACACACATGGCTGAGCTTTATTTTAAGCTTTTCAAACTGTTGTCTTAGCCTTTTTACTCATTTTTTTATCCTGTTCCACCATCCGTTTGTGTTTTGTAAAAGCTGCTGTCGTAGATAAATGTTTGTGTTTGGGAACAGGGCTGCGGGATCGTTTACTGTCGAACCAGAGAAGGCTGTGAAACTGTGGCTTACCAGCTGACTAAGCTTGGCGTCTTGGCCAAACCATATCATGCAGGTAGGGTCGTTTGTTTGTTTTTTTACTGCCTGGTGTATACTCTGGGTCAGAAATGACCCACACTTTGGGGTCTACTTTTGCAGGTTTGAAAGCAGGAGATCGCACAGAAGCACAGAATGAGTGGATGCAGGGGAAGGTGCTGGTCATCGTTGCTACCATCAGCTTTGGTATGGGGGTCGATAAAGCTAATGTCAGGTGAGATCTGTGATTCGCTCTAAGTCAGATTCAGATCTGCATGTTTTTTTATTGTGGTTGTGGTTTTTTTTTTGTAGATTTGTAGCTCATTGGAACCTGGCTAAATCACTGGCTAGTTACTACCAAGAGTCGGGTCGCGCCGGCAGAGACGGCCTCCCCTCCTCATGTCGCACCTACTACTCTCCCAAAGATAAGGAGCAAATAAACTTCCTCATCCGACAGGAGGTCCACCGAAAACAGGTCCGATTACCAACTGAGCTCAACTAGAAGGATCTCCTTCTTTCTGTTTTATAACCGAAGACCCCTTTTCTCAGGAAAAACGCGGCTCTGCAAAGGAGTCGGATAAAAGCGCCATCACTGACTTTGAAGCCATGGTGCTGTTTTGTGAGCAGGAGAGGTAAACGTTTGCTGCAGTCAATTTGTTTTAAAACCTTTTATCCAAAGTCCTTCAGTTGGAGACGGATATTTAGGGTTTTGAAAGTGTGAAAAGAAAGCAGAAACATTTTGAGCATGTGGCACAAAGTTTCAGTTCAAAAATCAGACATTTCAGGCATAACTTTGAGAATACTTGCTAGTAGTAAACCTCCACGGCTCTCCGTTGGTACCTCTGTTTGATCTTCTTTACTACTGTTTGGTACTCGCGGCCGGTCCCTCCTTTTCCTCTAAACTGAAGGGTTCCTGTTGGGCAGGGATGCTCCCTGGAATGCTGCTTTTCCAGAAATCAGACGTGTTTGGCAGCCTGTCGTGACACTGTTGTACTGGTTGCCAGTTTCAGAATAGGGCACACCCTTTGTCGTATGATATACGTTAGCAGCATTCTTAAGAATGGATGGTTTGGCCTTGAAAGAGCCTCTGCACTTGAGTGTTTGATGTCTTCCCACTTCAGCCGACTCCCTCCTACTTCTTTTTGCGACAGCAGCAGCAGCAGTAGCTCACGGGGATCAGCACTAACGCGAGCGTGACCATCACTGTGGAGGAATAGCAACTTTATGACCAGATCACGTCAGGCGGAGAATTGGACAAACCGGCGTGGGACTCACAGATGAAAGCTAAGAGGATGAAGAAAGCTCCCAGATCTATTGGGTTCTCACTGGACAGACCCTGTAGCTTTACCCATATCGTCTTCAGGAGGCCCAAGGTTTCTTCTTTGGCGTCCATCCTGCTGGGGGGACAGATAAAGGCGTAGATTTTATTTTGCTGTGATCAGGATCAAGCTTTTAAAGATCCACTCTGATCACTTTTTGTTCTATTTTCAAAGCGTTCCCAGTGGTCTTTTATTTATTATGATTATAACCATTTATAATCATTTTTAGGCTAAATCATAAAGGGGGTCATTTTCTAAGACTTATTTTCTGCAGAGAGGCAGTAGTTCATTCGAAATTTTCCTGAGTTGTGGGCGGGACTCTTAGTGCGGAGCAACCACGCCCCCCTTCCCGGTACCCATAACTGAGCTACTTTTTTTTACATACCATTACATATATACACTTTTCCCACTAGCTTACAACTCCCAACCTAACATTACCAGTGCAACAGAAATGGCGAATAATATTGGAGATATCCAGCCGTACAGCTTCCAGCCAGATACCAGCTCAGATGAGGACAACAAAGCGGATCTAGCCGGATCTAGTCGTCTACAGGTGGAGACATCAGCGGATCAGGGAGCTTGTGGTGTATTTTTCTACGTCACAACTACAATCTTTTTCATACCAATATTTTTTCATCTGCTCCCATTTCACAAAGATTTGAATAAAGAAATACTCAGAAATGCAATGTTATGCTTACATTTCTTTATCCATGTCCTCCATAATCAGAAAAAAGGCCACAAGAACACCAAAAACATGGTTTGAGGTCTTTTACAGTTGCCATTGTGTATCATCATTACAACAAGAAAGAAGAGCTCAATGAGAGAAGCATGTGCTTTTTGTTCCATTTCTTTTCTTTACTCTTCAGTATGAAGAGAATCCTGTTAAGTGGGAGTTTCAACAAAATCAGCCGTCTTCTGCAGGCTGGAATGGGTGGAGTGTCCGGCCGTTGACTTTGTTGTTGTGCAGAGTCGGGTGTGTCTAGCTGAGAGGTGTTGTAAAAATGCTAATTTGAGACTTGAACTAAAAGATTTAGAGGAATATTGACGTTCTTGCCAATGTTTTCTGTGGTTCAACAGATGAACGAAAAGTATTGGAATTGTTACAGATGTAGAAATTTTCAGCACCATAGCTGTTTTTTCTTTTCTTTTTTATCATTAAAAAGAGCCTCCTTCAGATGCTTCCCTGTTGGTCTGTGGCAAAAAGGACTGAAGTCACTTACCTGTGAAAGTTTTTACTGCTTTCCCACACTTCTCTGTGAGCACGCCACGAATAGCTGTGAGCCTGAGGTCAAGTTCTGGAGATCATCTCCCCCTTTCCTTTCCTTTCTTGTCGATGTTCCCACGTTTGTAGTCGTTTTTCTTTTCCTTGCCCTCCTCAGCAGCTGTTCTCTCCTTGACAGTCCTGCTTGGGAGTGACCCTTTTCTTCAGAGTCTTGGTCTGCCTCAGCTTTTCTCCACCTCCTCTGGAGGCACTTCTCTGTTTTGTACAGGAGAGGGTTGGTTGTTGTAGTTTCTGAATTAGTTTCTTAAATAGACTGAATATTTGGCGTGTGAAACCTGCTGAACAACAAGGATTTAGAAACAACCTATTCTAGGAAAAAAAACAGTCAAAAGAATTCCATATAAATTAAGAATACTGTAGGGAATCATTAGAAAAAACTTTGTACCAGAAATCTAAAATAACTGCAAACATTTGTGAAGCTTTTGTCTCAGTTTTTTGTTTTTAATCCCTATTTTGAGTCGCAGACTCCTTATAACAAAAGCCCTGATAATCCATGGGTCTAATGATTTGGTGCTATGTGTATTCTTCCCCTCTCATCAGTTGTCGCCATGCCTCCATCTCCAAGTTTTTTGGGAACAAGACGCCAAACTGCGCAGGAGCCTGCGACTTTTGCCGCAACCCCAAGATGGTGCGGGCGCAGCTGGAGAGAGCGGCCGCACTCAGCACCAGGACCGAGGCGGCCCAGAGCAGCCAACCCAGAGGCGCCTTCGGCTTCCAGCCGAGCCTCTACGGAGGAGGAAAGAAGGGCTACGGCTTTGAAAGGCAGGCCTGCTTCTGTCCAGATCACAGCTGTCTCTGCTGCTAGAACGCCAGGTTGACGTGTCACCTTGCAGGTACGACGAAGAGGAGGGAGGAAGTGGTGAAGATGAGGGCGCGAAGAGGAAAAAAGAGTTTTCAGAGCTCTTTAAGAAGCAGATGAAGCTGCGGAAGGTGAATCCACACAAACTTTTTCTACGAATCTCTACATGTGTTTTCATGTCCTCTTTCCACACATCTGGATGCCAGCTGTTGGCAGCGGTAATAATAGGGCGCCCAAAGTGATTTGGCCAAAGCTTTTTACAACTAAAATAAAAAAACAGGAATTTAAGACATCAGAAACCAAACATTTTAGGTCTTTTTGGTTTATAAATATATTTTTTTCTCTTCTGGGTTTTGGAAAAACCTTAAAGAGAAACACATGAAGTAGATTATAAACATGAGATCATAATAATTTACAGTACAAGTAGTTTTCTACCTCATCTGCCTAAATCAAAGTGGATATTTGACTAATATGTGTGTTTTTTTTAGGGCTCTGACAGTCAAAGTGAAGACTTCGTTCCACCAGGTAATCTCGATAAAGAAAGGTCTTAAGCAGTTTGAGGTGGATTCGTGGAATAACCAGCATTGCCTGCTGTGCAGATCCCGATTGTCCGCTCAGGGAAGCCAGCAGCGATAAGATCCCCAAGCTCACCGTGAAGGTACAAGCACAAGCACTCCACGGAAATGCTGCCTTCATTTGCAGCTCCATAGAAACCCGGACTCATCAATACTAAAAGTTTTTGAAAGCTTAATATTTCAAATAAATTTTTTTAGAAATACATTCATCAAAATAAAAAATATATATATTTTTTTAATATTTGAACTTCTCAGACCAGAGAGCACTGCCTATCCCGCCTACAGGAGGCCCTACAAGGCCAGCAGGGGGCAGAAGGTGCATTCAAGTGAGTCCAACTCTTGCCGTCTTTCTTGGATCAATACATTATGTCCAAAAATAAACATTTTTTTTAATTTATTTTCAGTGATGACAGTCTTTTGCTAGCTGTTGATATGGAATATGAAATCTTCAAAAAAAGCAAATCCTCCAACTTGTACAAAGCAGCCATCCTAAAACAGGTAGCTGCAGATTATTTGGCTGTTTTGTCTTTTTCTAAAGGTCCAATAAAATGTTTTCCCTTTCCTTCTAAAGGTTTTAGAGATGAAAGCAACGCCTTCTTCTGAAGCTAAAAATAATGGAGCAGACGAGAGCAGGACATCCAGAGAAGCTGAGATGAAGCTTAAGGAGGAGGCTTCCTCCTCTTCTTCGTTTACATATCCTGCTGAGCTGCAGGGCTTCACCTCTGCGTCTGAGATGTACTCTGTAAGATCTGCCGTCAAAACTTTTTGGACAATATTCCTCGAGCTTCTTAGTCATGTCTCTCCGATCTCCATTGTTCAACCAGATTAAACGAAAGAGAGTAGGAGCAGGCCAAAGGGGCTCCTCGAACCCCTACGTGACTGCCAGAGAGCTGCTGAAAGCCTCCATGTCTGACATCCCCGACAAAGGGACAGAGAGTGGCGGGTTTGTCTGCGACACCTCAGGAGAGTCGGACGCAAAGAAGATCGGGGAGACCGAAAAAGAGACAATCTCGCCATCTGTCCGAGCGCCCGCCGCCGTCGCTTCCACAGTCAGCCCATCGAAAGGAGGCAGAGGCGTCAGCAAAAAGCAGCAGAAGCTGGCAGAGGCAGCAAAGAGCTCCCACAACATCTTCCAGTACTTTCAGAAGAAACTGCCAGAGGAGACCAAATGTGAGGAAGAGGAGACGAAATGTGAGGAAGAGGAGGCGCCCACTGAAGCAGAAAGTGGAATAGTTGATTCAACAGCTGCGGTTTCTCAGGAAAACGGTTGGCAGCAGCACTCCCCAAGCAGCCCTGTGGCATCAGACACTGAGGAAACTAAAACTGCAGTGATAGTTATCACTGACGATGAAGAGGAGAAACCACTGAAAGTAGTTCAAGAATCGTCCGGACAGGATATGATTCTTACCTCAGAGTAATTTTCATCCACCTGATCATTTTGATACTTTACTTAATAAGCATTTTTAACCATTTCACCTTCTCAAACAGAAAAAGCCAACCTGATGAGGAATCAAATCCAGAGGAGGTAAGTTTCCCAAAAGGATCCCAGTCGTACTCCTTGTTTAGTTTCTCACCCAAATCTTTCCAGATTGAAGCAGACAGTGAGTCGCCTCCACCGCCAAAGCGCAGCCGACTTACCGGCGGAAGCAAAAGAGTGACGTTCAACCCCAACGTGCAGCATAAAGTCCTGCAGTCGCGCAGCAAACCGGTGAAGCCCGTGACCCTGAAGGAGGCAGCTGAGGTTGTAGTCCGTTACCTGGACCCTTTGTACACTCAGGGAAAGTTTGCCACCAAGGTGGGGTTTTTTTTTCTACCGTTTTAAGACTCAGTATGTTTGCACTGACCTAATAAATAGATATGTTTTTTCTAGGAGCTATTCAAGGCTTTTGCTCGCCACCTGTCGCACCTTCTTGCAGAAAAAGTGGGAAAGGATCAAGGTAAGCTGGGCATTGAACAGAAAATTGCCAGTTTTTTGGTTTCTACAAGAGTCTCACTGACCCAACTTTGTGTCACAGTTAAAGCTGAGGCCAAGATGCTCATCAAGACCTATTTCAGCAAAGTCCAGCGATGTGAGAATGAGGTGGACTGGGGGCTTCTAAAAGCACCGCACAGCAGGAAATCCACAGAAAACAAAAAATAAAGGGAGTTAAAGTCAGTTTTTCAACCTTTTTTACTCAATGCCTACATGCCTTTCCAGTTCCTTAGATGATGGATTCTGTCCCAGATGTCTGCAAGTCATGTTCTTATTAAAGTCTATTTTGCTGCAAGAGTTATTCCTCCTCAAAAGCATGGAGTGAGCCACTTATGAGACAAATGCTTTGACAGTTTTTCCCCATTAACAGAAAATGTATGTGTTGCTGCATAGTCCAACTTCTGTCAGGTTGGCTTTAAATCACTGCTGGTAGTTTTCTTTTTCTTTTGTAATGCAGGAATGAGGCTCCAGCTCTCTGAGGCGGTATCTGGGACCTTTTACACACTGGACACGCCGGCCAAAAATAAAACGAGAAGCAATGATTCATCAAAAAGCACACCGTGCATTTGGCTCACTCTAATGACAGTGCTAGAGAATAATTTTTCTCAAGTTTACATCAATTGATCTAATTTCTATTCAGATCTTTGTTTAAAAGCATTGTTTTGAACATCTCCTTCAAAATAAAAGCCCAAACCCTGGTATCTGTATTGCAAAAAAAGGTATATAATTGGTAGTAAATGAAGGTAAACATGTACTAAATATTAGTTTTGAAGCAGACAATTCTGTAATTGCGCCCTCTCATCTGTAAAAGTTGCTGCTACATGTTTTGTTTGCTGAAAATGTGAAAACTATTGTGTGATATGTACTTACGTTTTTTCTTAATTTAAGCATCTTACTTTAAACGTATGAAAGAATCCATAAGGAATAAATGGTTTTCTTTATTTCTTTATATTTTTTTAGGTGTACTGCCTATGAGGATTGTGAAACGTCACTTTTCTCAGTCAGGAAGAAATGTCAAAGATTGTCACAGAGGCCTGACTGTACCGTGGTCAAGCTTGACTGTTTGCGTGACAATAAATGCAATAAAATGAATGCTGGGTAAAACACATCCTGTGCAGTGAGACGATTTCTATGAGTTGCTGCTCATTGCGACTTAGAAAACACCTTGATAATTACATTTCTTTATACACGAAAAAATTCAAGAAACACATTGGGAAAAAAAGTCAAATTTACACTGTGGGAGAATTTTTACACAAAAGGATCAAGTTTCAATCTGATCCGTGCATTTTTCTTCTCAGCACCTGTTAAAGCTGTAAACGCACAAAGGTCTACTGGTCTGACCTTCGTAATTTAGTGGCACTTAAAGTTTTTTTTTTTTTATATTTTCACTTTTTCTTTAACTGATGTTCTATGCTTTTGGACTCTGACGTTTCTGATGTTATAAAACGTGTCATTATTTTGTGCAAAATTGTTCATTATACATATAGATATATGTTTACCATCTTTAAAAATTACTTTTATGATTATCTGAAGTCTTAAACGTAATTCATCATGAAAAAGAAGACAATAATTTGTGAAAATATTACTAAACTATCGTTATTTGAAGTTGTTCCTTATCTTGCCTGTACTGCCCTTTTTGGTCTATTTTCATGCCTGCATTTAGTTATTGTTTGCTTATTTCTGATTCATATTTTATCCTGACTTGATCTGTACATGAATAAGCAAAAAAAACAAACAAAAAAAACAGATGCTGCTGCTGAGGCTTGCTATAGTGGTGGATGGAGGCGAGAGGCCCAAGTAAGTGGTGACATCATCTATATGGATGCTGCTTTCAAGGACTGTTTGTAATTTACGGCCTCTCACTTGTGAACGCGACAAAGGTGGTCGTGAATAGAAATTAAAAATACTATTAGTAGAGGCGATGGTAATCTGTTACATTATGTTTATAAAAGCATTCTAATGACTAAAACTGATGGAAAAAAATACATTTAGGGTCAATAAAACTTTATTTTATTAATTAAGGTAAATGCATTTTATTACAGTGCTGGATTTAGAAAGTCAAATTGTAGAAGCTTTGCGCTGAATTTGAATCCTGGGAATTGAAATTGAACTAAATAGGTGTTTTGAGAGTGAAATTCTGCCTAGTTGTCTTATAGTTTAATTAGCAATTTAGTCAAAGTTGTTCATTATAGAGCTACATCATTTATTTTAGCAAAGTTTTAAGGCTTTGGTGACAATGTGGCAAAAATAAATAAAAAGCAACATTTTTTTATTTTATTTCTGGCAATCAGAACTAAATATTTAAGACTATTCTAGTGTCTGAATCACCAACAACTGTTCCTCGTTCTGTCGTTTTCCTTCCTGCTAGTATGCACATGACAAATTGAACATTTGCTTTAGTCATGATAAAAAAAATATTAAGAAAAAAGGTTTACATAAAATAAAATGAGAAAATCACATCTTTGTGATAGAATTTCCGTTTTTTTTACGGTGTACCTGAAAGCGACATCAGTATTAGCTTGCATGGAAGCTAATGCCCCCCTCCCCTCCCCACCTTGCACTCCAGCCTGATAAGACCCCCGTATAAAGGGGGCCACCCTGCTGTTCCGCCTCATTTGTGTTCGTTTCTGCACGAGGCTGCAGGAATTTTCTTATTAAGCAATGTTGTCTTTTAGGGACCAGGGAGGGGTGAGGGGGGGTTGAGGGTGGGATGGGTGGTTAAGGAGGAGGAGGGGGGTTGTTTGTTATCACTTCCGGGCGAGTGGTCGGACTGTGTCTGAGGAGGTCGCATCGCCGGTGGCGGAGAAGTTCAGTTACATCCATGCTCCGTCCGGGAAGGATGGAGGAGTCTGTCGCGGAGGCGGAGGTGCAGCAGGAGGAGCCGTGGTACGACCAGCGGGACCTGGAGCAAGGTGAGGCGCCGTCACCTGTCTGTCACCGTCTGATCACAACACAAGCGATCGATCCGCATCTATAGGACACATATGGAGGAGGAAGAGAGGAAGTGATGTAATAGAACTTCTCTGCCTTTTTGATCAATATCTGTATTTTGGATGATTTTTTTTTAATGCGAAATCTGTTGTTTGTTTGAGCTCATTTCTAGTGCGATCACATCTCCATCCTGGCACTTGGGAAGCCAGGATGTATTCACTTTCCAAAAGAAATGCCAGTATTTTAGGGATGCATCCAGAATTTAGTGCTTGAATCCACTTCCTGCATATAAAGAGCTGTCTGCGCATCCTGTCTGCACAACGTCCCTGTAATGACCTAATGGATGCACTTTCACTGAGATGGGAAGAGGCAGTGAGTGTCCTCCTCCTGCAGCTGCAGCAGCATCACCCCGTCTCCTGATTCCCTGCTGACCCAGAGAGTTAAAGCAGCTTTGAGTCTGGGTGCAGAGAAGCAGGGCAGGTGGATTTGAACACCTCTTTTTTGTCTCACTTAAGCCAGCACTATATCTAATAATGGAGCAGAACAAAACCTCATTTTTGGGTCAGTCTGCTCCCACGTGCGCTCACAGTCCGACTGGATTTTAACCCCCGCAAATTGAGTCTGTTATGTAACTAACTTCTGTGCCGACAGCTTTGCCACTCCCTGACCTCCTGCGCCCGTTTGGCCAAACATCTGATGCGTTTGCGCAGACGGGTGGCACGTTGCAGCCAGTCACACATCGGCAGGAATAAACAAACTGGAATGCTGTTTCGGGTTTTCCTCCACTGCAGATAACTCCAGAGTTACATAACTGGGCACGTGTCTTGTGATCTCACACACTTCAGGCTGGTGTTATCAGCTCTACTTGGTGGATGCAGGAAATTACTGCTTCCTCCTTCAGCGGCAGCAGACAGAGGAAGCTGAGATGAAAAATCTGGTGTTGGTTGAAGATGTTTGAGGAAAAAAAATGTTTTCAGTCATGCGTTTCCCATAAATTTGTTGGATTTGTTGGGCACGAATGATCCATTTCTGTCATTATTGTTGAAAAAACAATAAAAAAAGAAGCTGCATTTGTCTTTATCAGTTGACAGATGGATATCTAGAGCTTTTTGTTACTGTTTATCTTAGCAAGCAGCCAGAATGGCTTTGTTGAGAGATAGATGTGAATTATAGGATAAGCTCTACTTCACCAGAGGACATAAACTTGAGCAGAAATCCTCAAAAATCTGAATCTGAGGGGTCTAGATATTTATGGAAAACAATGAAATATGAAAGACAGGCTTCTTTTGTGCTGAATTATTGTTTTGCAACTGCTGGATTAGCACATTTTTGGGTTTGGAAATCCTCCCGCACTTGTGTTCCTGTGCTTTTCTTCTCTTCTCACCTCTCGTCTCCTCTTTCTCATACCAGACCTGCACTTGGCAGCAGAGCTGGGAAAGACTCTCCTGGAGCGCAACAAAGAATTGGAGGAATCTCTTCAACAGATGTACGGCAACAATGATGAACAAGTGCAAGAGATAGAGGTATGCTCAAGACCGTGTTATTGATGGGGGTTTTGATCGATAATCTTGTTTTGTAATCCTTTCCGTTCAAAATGGGTTCACATTTTTTACCAAAACACCAGTTTCTACCCATAAAAGTCTATTCTGAGAAATTAATCATTGATGAAAACCTCATTTTCACTCTTTTGAAACGTTTTAACAGATTTGTTTGGTTATAAATCTCATCCAGGGCAACCATCCGTTCATCTTTTGAACCCGCTGAATCCCTTTTGGGGTCACAGGGTTGCTGGAGCCTGTCCCAGCTACTGTTGGGCAGAGGCAGGGTAGACCTTGGACGGGTGGCCACTCTGCTGCAGGGCCACACACATTTAGAGAATTTAGAATCCTATTAGCCTCTGACGCGTGTTTTTGGACTGTGGGAGGATGCTGGAGAAATTCCCACGCATGCTCAAGTAGAACATGCTAACTTCACAGAAAGAACCAGAACCAGAACCTCTTCCCACTACACTTCCATGGGAGGCAACCAATGTTTGCAAGTCCATGCATTATATTGAATATATTTACATTGAATGGACGCTGTTTTTATACTAAGCCTTCCTTCTGGGCTTTGGACCTGAATACAGGATTTGGTACCAAATTAAGAAAAAAACACATCCTCACTTTTTATTTATGGCACAAATCAATCATTTTTAAAACCCTTTTCTGTTCAAATCTCCCAAGCGTAATAAACACCTGAATATATGTTTATTATCTTTTTGAGAGGGTTAAAACTTTCTTTCTTTCTGTTGTTGATATACATAGAAAAGCAACATTGGCACTGTAACTTCCACTGAGAGTGTATCGAGGCTGACGATGTTTGTCCTGCTTCCTCCTGCAGTACCTCTCCAAGCAGCTGGAGATGCTGCGGGAGGTGAATGAGCAGCACGCAAAGGTGTACGAGCAGCTGGACGTGACGGCCAGAGAGCTGGAAATCACCAACGAGAAGCTGGTGCTGGAGAGCAAAGCCTCTCAGCAGAAGATAGACAGGTGAGCCACAGCTGCACAGACACCAGCACTGTCTGGATTCATTGCTCAGTATGTGGAATTTTTCAAAAAAATGTACACGGCCTCAACAGGTACAGAGATCTGGATTGAAATTTGAGAAATGTGTGGCAGCATTAATCCCCATCTTTCCTCTTTAAAATCCCACTCCAATCATCTTTTGATTTATTGTAAAAGCGTTCCCGCTGGTCTTTTACTTATGACTATGCTGTTTTTAGCCAAAAACGTCCATCCTCACTCAACCTGTGCAACAAAAGTGGCGAGCAATATCGGAGCTATCCAGCTGTACAGTTTTAGCCAGATGCCAGCTCAGACAAGGACATTGAAGACCTACATACATCTTTTCCAAACCGCTTTTTTTTGTCTGCTCCTGATTCACAATGATTTGAACAAAGAAGCACTCAGACATGTAATTTTAAGCCTCCAAGCTGAAAAAACTACCAAAAACACTTAAAAAAAAATCAGACTGGGTCTTTAATCTTAAAACTTGTTTGTGCTTTTGTTTGTGTTGCTGTTCCTTCCACCTGACCAGCTGATTGCTCCACGTGCTCCTTTCTTTAGAAATCTCATAATCAGGAATTAGACATTTCCAAATCTGGTTACCGGGATTAACGCATTGCAATCGCCGTCCCTGTTCCCATGTTTTGTTGTGTAACAGTGATCCGCTGCATCTTCCCGCTGACGTGCCACAGGAAATCGAGAATGAAAGTGTTTTTTTCTTTTCTTTTTGTGCCCTTCCAGGCTGACGGGCACCATGGAGTCCCTGCAGGGTCAGGTGGACAGCCTCACAGCTCGTCTGGAGGAGCTGAGGACTCTGGAGGAGCTGAGGCTGCGGAGAGAGAAGAACGAACGCTGCAAGACCGTCCACTCCTTCCCCTGCCTGAAGGGGCTCTGCACGTCTCCCAGGTAAACAGCAGAAAAGGTTCATTAGAGGTCATCTGGCCTTGGTTCCAGTTGCTGTCATGTTGCACTCATCGTACAGGTATGAGGACGGGTTCCTGCTGGCCAATCCGGGTAGCGTAGACTTGGTCGAGCGGCAACCCCTGGACGAAGAAAATGACCGCCTGAGGGACATCGTCGCCTCCTTGCACTCTGCCATGGCCTTGGAGAGGTCAAAGCGGGACCAAGCTGAGAGGGAATGCGCGGTTGTTCTGCAAGAGTTTGAGCGACTGGAGCAGCGCCTCCTGGGTGCAGAGGGCTGCCATCTGCGGGTTCAGGAGCTCGAAGCCGAGCTTGAAGAGATGCAGCAGCTCAGGAAGTCCAGGGTGTGTCTGATTGGGGACATGGAAGACGGCCTGGAGGTGTTACTCAGCAACGGTCCGGAGACAGACACCCCAGAGGACGGTGCAGGGCTGGAGGAGGGAGATCCAGGCGCTGCAAGGGAGGCCGGGGGACAGCAGGGGGGACCAGTGCGGAAAAGCTGCAGCGACACGGCTCTGAACTCGATCTCGGCTGTCGCGGGCAGACGGCAGGGCAGTTATGCCCTCCATGCAAACGGCACCCGCAAGCGGGGCATGTCCATCCTGCGGGAGGTGGACGAGCAGTACCACACCCTGCTGGAGAAATACGAGGAGCTGTTGGGGAAGTGCAGACGCCACGAGGAGAGCCTGTGCCACGCCGAGGTGCAGACCTCCCGGCCCGTGTCTAGAGACCCCTCCATGAAAGAGTACAGTCTGATCCCGGTGGAGCCTTCAACCTCCAGGGCTACTGCCACGCCTCCAACGCCGCCTGAAACGCCCTCCACCCCCGAGGCCCTGGAGGGAATCAGCAGGCAGGTGGAGCAGGTCGACAAACGGCTCAGCCAGAACACGCCAGAGTATAAGACGCTCTTCAAGGAGATCTTCTCACGTCTGCAGAAGTCCAAGAGCGACGTGAGCTCCAAGTCCTCCAAAAGCAGAAAGACTAACAAATGAATGCTGTTAATGCTGCTATAAAAACACCTACAATAACTTTTTTTTTAGCCTCAGCTTTTAAAGACCCACACTGATGAAAATGACGTTTGTGGTGTTTATAACATGTTCTTGAAGCATTTTCCTCATGATGGAGGACACATATAAAGAAAATTAAGCTTAAAATTCCATTTCTGAGCATTTATTCAAATTGTTGTGAATCAGGAGAATGTAATGCCGTTTAAAACAAAGAGCGTACATTTGAACCTTACCGTAATGATAAACAACCAGTAAACTTGTTGCTTTATGCCGCTTCATGGTCTTACCCCCCCCCCTCCTATTATCACCCTCCTACCCCCCACTCTCTCTCTCTAACATCCCTCTCTCTTCTTCCCTTCTTTCCTTTTCTGTCCGGTGCAACACTAAAGATTTTCAAACATGATTGAAATTAATAAAGTTTGGCCTCAATTACAAAAGGGGTTTATTCAGACATACCTCTGGTTTGTCTAAAGATTAATAACCCCTCTTGTTAAAGTAAAATCTGTCCAACACAAGAGGCCGTCAGCTCTCATCTGCCTGCCCAGCTGTTGGACAGAACAAGTTAAAAAATAAAAAATAAAATAAAACAAAGAGCGTACCTGTGACGGGGCAAAAGCTCCCTGCTCCGCCCCATTCACTTCGTTTTCCTCATCCAAGCTGGGATCCGGCTCAGAACCGCGCACAGCTGGACAGCCCCAATGTTGCTCGCTGTTATTGTAGCACCGCTAATGTTAGCTTGGAGGTGAGGGGGGCTGTAAGGTAGCGGGAGAGCATGTAAACAGAGAGCTCTCAGCAACGGGGCGTGGTTTCCCCAAGCCAACAGTCCCGCCCACAATTCGTTAGTGAATTTCGACTGAACTCTGCAGAAACTATGTTCTGGAAAAAGACACAAGTTCATTGATTTTGGCTAAAAATGGCATCGTCATAATTAAAAGACTACTGGGCAGGCTTTGAAAACAACAGATAATGGGAGGGGGTCATTAACCACCCTCAGCTTTAAAAGTGAATCTTTTTGGAGGACGGACTCAACCTTATATTGCTGCCAAATGTATTTTTGCCTATGTTTTCATTTTGCTGCTTTCCAGCAGATGAAAGGCTTTTAGAATTTAAGGCCGGGTGATGGAGTTGGGATTTTTGTAATTCAGTGGAGCCAAATATCATAACCATCAGCTAACCCTATTTTAGCACCTTTAACCCTTAAGAACCCATGCTGACATCAGTGTAACAGAAAAATACCAGAAATGGATTATGCGGTCCACGTGGTTTGTGGTCAACTACACATGCTTTTAAGAAACAAATGGGTCTGGGTTCTTATGGGTTAAACGCCAGAAATATCTCACTTCTGATGAAAATATTTGGACTTAATAGTAACCTAAAGGCATTTCTGCTGAGTGAGCTTCCCCTCATACACGTTAAGATAATCAGTCGAACACTGTGCTGCTGTTAAAACGGGGCATTAAAATGACTTATAATAAATGTACTGATTTGTTTTTGTTTATTATTTAACTGGTTTGTATTAAAAAAAAAAAGGACAAACACATTCCCAGTCTGAACACTTTTATTGTGAGTGATATGTTGGTGATACAAATCAAACCCACCAAGACAAAATAACCATCGAGCACTAAGGAAGGTCAAGCGGCTCCCATTCAGGCTTCTGGAGTGTATAAAAACAAAACAACACTTTCATGTGGCAGGATGTGTTATTGATCTGCGTCTGGTTGAGGTTTTTACACTGAGTTCTTTATTTTTTTCTTTATAAAAAGTACTTAGCAGACCACGATTTTCTGAAATTAAAGAGGCATGGTCAGAAGGAATCATTCACGAGGAAAAGAGAGGACCAGGAAGTGAGAGACAACGCCATGATGCTGGAGATGGTGTCTAACATCTGAAATAAAGGCTGGCGTCCTGATTCCCTGTCCACGTGCTGCGAATGGTGGAAACAGACTCGTGGAATGTTTTTAATCTGAAGGCAAACGGCTCATCTAAGTCCTAACTCTTAAGGCCATGAGGATGCAGCTGCACCTAAAGTGAGGAGTCAGAGAAAAGACCCTGGTTCTCTTGCAGAGTTCTGTCTGGCACTCGACTATTTGGGAAAAAAGATCTGGCCTGAATCCCAAATAATTTAACAAGACCTAAATCCACGTAATCTGCTCAAAGGCTTCAGCGAGGCTGGCTCGAAGAGTTGGATCCAGCAGTGATTGAACAAAGACCACACAGCCACCGTAGTATCGAAGGCAGATTATGGTAATCATACAAAACAAATCATACAAACGGTGGTTTAGGATACAGCAAGGTCGGATTGCTTTTATGAAGCATAACAAAAAAAATCCAGATTCTTAGAATGTAATACTTATCAGAAAGGAGGGGTAAAGGAGAAGAAAAATAAAGATGCACGGGTTGAAGAGGAAAGACCACGAGGGCGAGGAGCTGATGGACGGACAGAGCAGGAAGCCAAAAAAAAAAAAAGAAGATGGTTTGATCCAAGGAAAGGAAAGACCTGATGGAGAAGTGGGGAAATAAAGCAAACAGAAATCATCAGTCCTTCCATTCTTTCTTGATCACGAGGCTCCACTCCCAGGAGAGGTGGTCGTTCTTGTCGTCGTCGGTGAACTTGGACTTGATGTTGTAGGTGCCGCGGGCCAGCATCCCTTTAGGCGACTCCTCCATGGCTGTGAGGTACTCGTACTCCTCGTTCGGTCTTGGGCCGTAGCTGCCGACCATGTAGTCCGTCTTATCAACTACACAGAAAGCAGAGGTGAAGATAAATGTGAGATAAGATTTCAATTGTTTGATAGCAGGAGGGGTCAGATTTAAGATCAAATTCACTGTAATCTACAAAAAGAAAATGTGGAACTGACCGAAAATACAGTTTAAAAGGAAAACTTTCAAAAACAGGCAAATAAATCAGAAGCTGAGGAAGTTTTTGGCTTCCAGGTGTTTACTTTCACAAATAAAAAAACAAAACATTCGTTATGTTTTTGGGGCAGCTGCTGAACGGTTATCTGCAGCAGTTTTCTATTCCTGACTTAAGAACCATCCCAAGTTCAACATTTTCCTTCAGTACGATCCTGATTTCAGGCTTTTTTTTTAACTCTTTAAATCTCGTTTAGCCGTTTGATTTTACTGTGGAAGGGCATAAAGGGGGAAACAGAAGTCATGGTTGCCCTATTTTGTTTCCCATTTCTGCTCGTGTCACTCAGCTGTTGGATTAAGCAGAGCTCAGTAAATTGCTTCTTTGCAGCAAAGCAACAAATCTAAACCACAAAAACATCGAAAACCATCTAAATCAAAATGTGATAACGTACCTCTAACTCCTTTCCTGAATGTTTGCTGAGTGTACTTGAGGCCTGAGACGATATCCTTGTTCACCTGCATTAATAATGATGTTTAGTAACAAAAACAGGCTAAAACACATCAATAAAAATGCTGATTTGACGAAAACTAGAGTCCAACCTTGAAGTTGATCTTTACTCTGTATTCAACTCCCTCCTTCAGCGTGAACGGATTCTTCCTAAAGTTCTCGAGGTCTCCTGACAGAAAAACAAACAAAAGCATTTTACAATTTAATGAGGGCAAAACAAAACTGTTTTAGGGTTCCTGCAATGCCTAAACTGTCCACCAGGGGTTTCTAGTGAGCCATCACTCCAGTATAGTGTTGTGATGTAATGTGACCGTTGAGAGGCAACAAAGAGCCCCCCCACTGCAGTGGCTAATTAACCCACTTCCACAGGACTCATGTCATTATTAATCAGTGCACTAATGTAGCCGGTCATTTGGTCTATTTTTACATCAAATCAGGGGATCAATTACACTTGTCAATCAGGGAAAATTGAGACTTCCTGCTATGAGTGGGAGCTCAACCGGGTTGTTTACCTCCCTGGCAAAATAGGTTCCTTTTTTCTGTGACTGCAAATGCACATATAAGTTAAAAATAATATAAAAATAAATGCACCCACCCTGCAGGTCTAAAATCAGTGGAGCAGGAGCTTGTTCACATAGCAGAGTCATCCGTGTCACCTGCACATTTGGGACGCTGGGATCTAGAGATTGAAGGAAAAAATGGGTTGTTTACTCTTCAGCGTATATAACTGGACAAACAGTTGTGACTTTTTTTGATGCGACATGCAGAGCTAATGCATCATGAACCGGAAAACATGCTTGGTGGTCATCTGGGATTTATAGAACCGTAGTTCCATACAGAACTTTTGCTTTTAGATCTTCTGGGTGAGCAGACAAAAAAAAAAAAAAAAAAAAAAACTGGAAAAACCAGAACTGTTTTCACAACAATGCCCTGACATTTGACAGCGTTCATTATTGGTAAAAACATTCATTATGTGTAGAAACTTTGCTTGAAAAAAAAAAAAAAGAAATTAGCGACAGACTGTGTTTATAAATGCAGCTTTTAACAGGATCTCAACACAAATGAATGAGTCACAAATGCGAACCTGCAACCGATCCAGCATTTCCCAAAAGCGCCTCCTTGTACTTCCTCAGGCTCTCGTCATCCTTGTCCAGCTCCTGGATCTCCTGCAAGGACTTCTGGGCAGGTGGTTTGTAGTTGACTGAGTCTGGAGACTCTTCAGCGTTGGCTGCTGCGATCTGTGCCAAAACCTCTGGTGTGGGTTCCTGCTCCGCCATTGTGTGCTGCGACGTGAAAGCACAACGAGGGAAAGTGTTAGATGTCAGGAAGACGCATGAGCCACATCCAGACGGCACTTCTGCTTTTTCTCCTCTTCAGAGCTTTCAAGCAGCACAAAGTAAAGCATGCAAACTTCTAAGTCAAAGTAGATAGATTTAACGGCGCCCTAAAACTGCTTGCATTGTGTTCAAAGAACGGGCGAGTCGGCTACTTTAGTGTAGTCAGAACACACAGGTGGACGTGAGCCAGGACATGCGACACCCTCAACCTCCTGGACTGTGGATCCCATTTAAGCAAGTTCACAAAGCTGATGATTACCTGAGACCCCCCCCCCCCTTCATGCTTCTCAAACACCTCTACCTGAGCAGTACTATCAGATCCTCACATTCCATGCAGCTGTCACAGATCCTGAGCAGGCTGCACACAGGCCTCAACAAGAGGACGTTTTTTTTCTGTGTTTAAGAATGAGATTTAAAACAAGGAGGGAATGAGTGTCTGCAAAAATCAGCTTTAAGAAGCCATCTTGAAACTCTTGACGGGATGTTCTCCTTTTCTGGCACACAGCACACTCAATTCCGTCTTTCAGATGTCTTCATGACAGCCCCAAAATGTTTGCCTGCCTGAAAACGAGCTCTGCTTCCATTCCAACTAGGTCAAATAAAAGGCAAAACAAAAGGAACGATCTTTGTGTTACAGTCACAAACAGCTCTAAACACTGGAAAGGTTCACCTCAGATTATTTTGACATTTGCATGTTGAAAGCAAGAAATAAACAGAACAGTGAAATGGGAACCACATAATAGTACATAGAATTTTAACTTTATTAGTGCTGAAGTAGAAAAGTACAATCAAATTAACAAGCTTCATTAAGAAAAAAAATGTCTGACTTCCTTCCTTCGTGTAGTTAAAAATGCTCTGTCAAGACAACCTTACAAAAATACATTTTTAGATATTTATTAAATTGCTGGGTCAGCAGAGGCAGTATAATGGCAAAAAAGTGGCTCACGGTAGCTAGTTTGTTAAAAAATAAATAAATAAATAAAATTCTGCAAAGGGACCACAAACTTCTTTTGGCTCTGCATTGGTTTTTCGCCTTCCTCTATATTGTGCCTGGATATAGAGCCGGGCCTTTTCCCTATGAGGGCTGACAACACAGCTCACTTTTTCCACACGGGGGGCCTCCGTCTTCCCGTAAGAGCAGAAATTCCTTTTCAGCTAGTAGCATGTTTTAGTAGGTTAGTTTCCCTGGTCAGAAAGCGTGAGCAAGACCAGACAACATCGGGTCGCTGGAACATCAGTCTTGGAGTGTCAACAGAAAAAAAAAAGAAAAAGAAAAGAAGAACGGACAGGTTTTCTTGCTTTTTCTGCAGTGAGCTGCAATGTCACACAGCAGGAAGTGTTCCTTTAAAGCAAAAAGAAAAAAACTTCCTCTGAAGTGTTAGTACATCGATTAGCTCTCTCTTTTAGCACAGCTAATATAAGAAGAATGTTCCACCAATAGCAAAAACACTCAAATGTTTCCCGGTTTGTTTTGCAATGTGTTCAACCGACTAAAATAGTCTGAGATTCAACCTCAAATTAAGCAGCCATCACACTGTAGACTGGTCAGAGAATAGACCTCAGT
This sequence comes from Oryzias sinensis, assembly GCA_037389245.1. Lineage (NCBI taxonomy): Eukaryota > Metazoa > Chordata > Actinopteri > Beloniformes > Adrianichthyidae > Oryzias > Oryzias sinensis. The sequence goes on along the minus strand of CM074506.1, from coordinate 9,845,827 downwards.
GTTGCATAAAATGAATTAAGACCTTCCTTATATTGACTGAATTGTTGGTTCCCTAAACTATGCAAGTTGAGCATCTGCAGCAACAAAGCCTACTATCCAGAAAAAGCCCTGTTGTTGTCCAGGTTTCCCATCATGAGGCTGGACATTGTTGTAGAATTTCTCTTGTATAATTCCACCAATATCCCTCTTCAGCTGCAGGATAAAACTATTTTCTGGGCTGGAGCAGCGGAGACTTCAGATTAGGGTTGTTTCCTAGCAACGCAGCTGAAACCATCAAAAGGTGGAATTCTGGCTAATGGAACGTTCTGGCTTTCTGGAGGGGCGTTCCTCTGGATGTAACAGAGCAGGAAAAACTTCCAGGGCTTGTAATGCACAGAGTTCTTTTCATTAGGTGGCTCTACACAATAATTAGCTTCATGCTTTAAGATCATTTGCTCCAAACAACTGGAACAGTAACGACAAAAGTGGAAGTTATATATTTTTTTCCAAATCAGTCAGAAAAATATTTGAAGCTTTAAATTAAAAGGTGCATATTGCAGCAGGTTTGGATTTTAAAGCGATGTTAGCGCAGCTTCTATTCTTCGGTTGTCATAAATCGCTTTAAGTAGTAAGGTTATCTAATCACAGAGCAGCCTGCATGTGTCTGCTTGATGAAAGACCAAAAGAAAAAACTACCAAGGTATTTTTTCCCCTGTGGCTGTGATTCTCTCTTTTTTTTAATTTATTAACTTGAGAAAGGAGAAGCACACAAAAGAAGCCGACACAGGAAGTGACAACTGAAGCATTGCACCTGCTTTAGTCTTCTCTGTGCTGAGGCTGCAACAATCAAATTCAATAACGGAGACATCTGGACGTCCAACCCTGAATGCATCTTTGAATCCCCCTTTTTGTGCAACTTCACGGAAATGTCTCTGAATTTCTATTAGTAGAAGCAGCAAGACAGAAAAGTCTAAAAAGATGAGCGCAAACAGATCTTGTAGGGTCAGAGAAATCTGAGGTTAGGCTGAACATTTTCATTAAAGTGAGGGCGCCTTCTGTGTCAGGCACTACTCGCTCAAGAAACTGCTGCAAACTTCCTTTTTTGAGCAGGAGCATGATGACTCACACTTTACGGTCTCAACCAAATGAGCACAAACAGATAAGTTCCAATTTAACTACCGACAGGCTGATTGAACGTCAAATGTTTGCAATAAAATTGATTTGAAAAAAACAAAACACTTTGGTGAAATTGGGAATAAAAATCATGTCGTCCCGCCACTATAAGGAAGGATTGTGAGCTATATCTAGAGACACAGCAAAGCTTTGCGGAAGTGCTGCAGGCAGGCTTCTAGCAGAGCTGATGCAATGCAGAAGTGCCCAATCTTAACAGAAGCAGGAAAAGAGGGGGGGGGGGGTTGCAGAAAAAACAACCTGACATACATGACACCAATGAGTCTGTGAACAATCACTAATGAAGGTGAGTCTACTTGCACATAAAACAAAGCAGCACAGAGGGAGGCTGTGAGGCCAAAGCTCAGACGATCCCAGGAACAAACAGGGAGCTTTATAAATAGCCAGTGAGAAATCCCTGCAAACAGCAACAGGAAGCTGTCAGTGAGCAGACAGTCAAGGGTGCCAGCTAAGACCTGCAGGCTCACTCCTCTGCAACCACAATTTTTTAAACAGTTATATAAAAATTAAAAAGAAAAGCAGCTTCTTTTTTTATTTTTTTAAGCTTAAATTCGAAAAGATTTAAAACAAATGAATATTTTTTGGAGATTACTCCTAGATTTCTACACAAACAACAAACAATTGGAGTAAAATTACGTTTTTTTTTAGTGTCGATTAGGGCTTATCAGAGATGATAACGAGAACTAAAAGTACCGCGACTGACAGTGAACGCAGCACCGGAGGCCGATGACATGGAAGAATGCTGACCGTTGATGGACGAGTTTTTCAAGATAATTGTCCCGTCTGCCAATCAATAAGCCAGACGTCCATGAAAATATTAGTGGGTCATTCGATTTTTAAGCTGAGAAAAAGCGGGCGAAAAAAACTTTTTCTTGAACTTCAGGAAGCATTTTTGGTGCAGTTTATAAGGACACCGGAAGTAGACCTGTGATTTTAGCTTTTTAATTAATGTTCGAGCCTAAGCCATAAGCGCGCGGGACTTTAATGTCGTCACACAAAAATATGTTTGAAACAATCAATCAAAAATAAAAAAAAAAGAGAGAATCAAAAAGTGTGAACAGGGCCAAAATGGTGGTTCGGTTTAGGTGTGAGCTGAACTAAATTCTCAAAAGAAAAGCTAGTTCCAGGAAGTGGCAGACTATGTTCCCTGTAGGAAGCACATGATAACGGCGGCGCGGGTATATTTTTAAATTTGTAAAACTCACCTTAAACTTTTAGTGTTTTTTCAGAAATCCTAAGTTTTACTAGATGCATGAACCAATAACTGCAATGTTGGAGTTGTCGTTACCTAAATACTAGCTGAGTAGCTCAAACCGAGTTCGACACCCGGAAATTCACAACTGTCTGACATTTGCTTCTCTGCCCACTTAGGGCGGATAACTTTCTAACTAACAAACAGGATTAAGACTAAGGATAACTATTATGGTCTTGCTAATGTATGATCTATAGATAAACTTCAAAGCAGCAGCACGGACTGTGATAAAATTGCTTTTTTGGTAAACAAGTATTTCCTTTCACTGAAAGTTAAAAAAAACGTCAGGTTGGCCATCTTTTATTTTTACGTCCTTAATTATTTTTGTGGACAGCAAGATATCAACCTTTAAAATTCATAAACATTGCTAAAATATATTTTTTAAAGAGTTTAAGCTTAGTCCTACCGTTTTCTGCTTTTGCTGGCTGGGGCCGTCTCCTGTGAATGGGAGTGAAGTGAAACGGAGGAAGACAATCTGAAAAAGCTCCGACGGATTCTGACATCCGCTTAATGACTTTCAAAATAAAGCCAAAATTTTTGTGTGTCATCACAACACAAATGTAATTATTTTACCATTTCTATCCCCACTTTTGGTGCATTGCATATTTATATTAAATATTGATATTCGTTCATCATTGTAAAACTCAATGTGAATCTGTTAGTTAGAAATCTTCAATGATATCTTTTGAAAGAAAAAAGCCAATTTGAATAATCTTCATGTAAAACAATAATTTACTAAATAAAAATGTGTTCCATGTAGGTTTGTTATTTTTGCTGAAACTCCACATTAAAAGGTAAACCTACTTTCAACATATTTTATTTGCTTTAAATACGAAATTTTAAGTTAAAAAATAAACCTACTTTATCATCAAAACGTTTACGTTTAAGTAGTGTCTGAATTTTAACGTTTAGCCACCTTTACCAGAATTGTCTGTAGACAACCCGCCTCAAAGACATTAAAAAACTCCTTACAATAAGGTAGCATCTTGTTTTCAGTTAAAATTAACCGGAAGCTGAAGTAAAAAAAGGAGCCTTTTATGGAACACTTCCGGAAAGTGCAGCTTTTCAGAGTTCAGTTATCTTCCCTATTAGATTTACTTATTCCTTCTTTTAGCGTCCCATATAAAGTTACGTACACCTACATTTTCATGTGTGCACTTTCAACATCAACTGAGGCGAAGAAAGGAAACTTCGCCACAGAAGCACATTTCAGAGCATAACCCATCAAATTTGAGCAATGGCGACATCTAGTGGCTGAACTCTTGAAAATATAGAATGCATTGAACATTATTTAACCCCCAGGGTTATAGGGGGCATAGCAGATATGACTTTGATCTTTAAGTGCTTGAAATACAATTTACAAACATATTTAATAATTGTATTAGCCTATGCATTTTAAAAAGTAGTAAAAGCTTTCATGTAAATAAAACCAGCATATGTCCACCTTAAACTTTTTAGTAAAAAATAAAACAAAAACAATGACCCATTGCTTATTTAATATATACTGCAGGTTTTTATTACAAGTTCCATTCACTACAGGGTTGGGAGAAACTGAGAAAACTCCACCCAGCAGTTAACCTACAGTAAAACCATTCGATCAAAAAAAAAAAATTAAAACAAAAATAAAACACTTGGTAAAAAAACACTTTGGAGTATTTAAAAGAAGAGGTTGGAACAATTTCAATCACATCAGAAGACAAGTGTAAAATATTCTGCACATCTGTAACAAGCACCCCTTTCTGTGCAGACAGGGAGGGATGACGTCAACTAGGATGGGAGGTTTCCTTAACTGGTATCCATCTGAGAAAACAAGAGGTGAAACTGAATTAGGACAGCTGCAAAACAACTTCAACAGAAGATGCTTTCTATTTTGACAGCTGTACCCTGGCATTGTAAGCATCTAACTGGGCGTCAAGCTCTTCTGCCGATAGCGGTTGCTTGGGGGCACCGCCGCGTCCCCCCCGCCCTCTTCCTCTGGGGCCACCTGCACCACGGACCCCTCGGCCTCTTTGCATCCCCCCGAAGCCCCGATTTCTGTTCATGCCTCCACCTCTGTTCATACTGGTAAAACAAAACAAAGAAAATGTAATTGGGGTTTACACAACAGCCTGTTTCCCAAGAATCCATGCTTGCTTACCCCTGCATAGGCCGCCTCTGTGTGTCAATCTGTGATGTGACGAGCTGGATGTTCATAGGCCGCCCTAAACACAAATTAGGCTTTACTCATGGGAAAATCAACTAATATTGTAAATTATTTATCTAATTAAATAAATCTGTAATAAAGTAGAAGAATACCATCAAGAGGAATGCCATTGTACTGTTTCATGGCTTTCAGGGCATCTGCCCTCCTTTCAAAGTGGACATCTGCCGTTCCAAGGCTTCTTCCTGATCTGTCGTAATGAACTGCAGCTTTCTTTAGAGTCCCAAATTCAGCAAAGAGTTCCTTGGATTAAAAAAAAAAAAAGGGGTCAAAACTAAATCATCAATTAAAAAAAGAAAACCGCACCGTCAAATCAGCTAGCTAAATTGTACCTGGATGTCTGCATCTGACACCCCGAAGTCCAGATTGGAGACGAGGAGCTTTCCTCCCGTTTCCACACCAGCTCCTCCGCCACCTCCAGCAGCCCCATTGAAGCCGCTAAAGCCGTTGTCAAACATGTCGTGCTGCCATTTATCGGGAAGCTGTTTGGGCTGCAACAGACGAAAGAGAACGCACCTGCTGACTTCAGGATCCCCTGCCTCTGTCTTTCACAGAGTCCACACGGCTGGGTGTTGGTGCAAGCAGGTGCTCCACTTCCAACACGGCCAGGGTGCTCAGCAGACCCCCCCCCCCCCCCCAATGATCCCTGCCCACCCCTTCGTTACAATCACTGGAATCACTTCAGACAGAAATACACAAATTTAAATATAGCTATTTTGGTGTTTTGATACAGAAAATGTCAATGTTTTACTACTTGTAAAATAAGACAAAAAGCTGACAGATATTTAAACTAATCATTTTCATATATTAACTTTAAACAACATCTTTACATGAACAGAAAATCCGCCCCAAACTAGCTAGCATAACCCCGTTGTTTCTTGCCATCTGCTACTCCACCAACTGCTCTGTCTGTCGACATGCTCCTCAGGCACACGAGGGGGGGTCCCCGGCAGAAGCAGCCTCGCATCCCGCGTTGCGCCGCTTGTCCAGGCTCACAACAGTCCTTTGTCAGGCCACAATTCGACTTTCATGAAGAAATGTCTTTAGGATGTTACAGGTGAAGAACATTTTGGGGGGAAAGAAGCCGATAGCCCCATTTTTTGTGCGTAGAGTACGCGGACGTCCATTTTGAAACCACGCCATTTTGACCGAGGCTTTGTTTGGGTTGCATATATATTCATTCACACCCCAGGAGTGAAGATTGGGCTTCTTTTTACAAAAAAAAAAAAAAAAAAGAGGAAATTTTGAGGGGATTAAGTATGAGTCCACGTATCCATCCATATGTGACATTAGGTGAAAAGCCTTTTGGGTGGGATTTTAAGAAACCCCGTCAGCCATTCCTGGGACAAAAGGCCGCCTTGAAGATGTAGCAGGACGTTGGAAGGAATGTGATTCCGTAGCAATGGAAAAAAACGTGCAGGAAACTTCTCAGCGATGTAGGCATCCTTTTCTTTCCAGACCATTACGACACTTGGGGTAAAACATCATTTCGACGCCAAATTGTATTCGAGGTTGTTGGATTCAAAATGGCGCTGAGACCTTCACGATCCGGCAGGTTAGCCAATGTGGCTAACACAGTCGCTCCTCAAGCAGCTTCTTCTTGAAAAGTGGTGCGACACATATGGGTTGTGGGAGAAGGGACATATTATGCAAACAACCTCCATTTATGCTTATCCACAAACTATAGAGCTCTCCTCTAAGGGAAACTCAGCGGTAAGCAACCATTTTAATGGCTTGACTAGCTAGGTGATTAGCCGTCAAGCCAAATGGAGAATAGAAGACGTTAACCAGGAATTTTCAGCTTTGACGAAGGTTTTTTTCCTTCCAATGCCCATTCGTCTAACTTTCTCATACCCTGCTATAAGGCGTTGGTCTGCCTCTAGCGCGGCTCAGGTTCTGTCGGTTCCTCATGGGGCCTGATCCTCCGCCTCGGCCTCCAAATCCGCCGCCGCCACCACCAAGACGCCCAAGGCCTCCTCCACGGGCGCCGCCTGAGCCTCCGCGGCCTCGGCCTCTTCCCCCACGGGCTCCGCCTCTACTCTGCCTGTTCAGCTTGATAATGTCGTCTAGAGACATATCCATCTTATCCGCCATTATGCTGCCCCGATAACTCTAAAGCACTGTTAAGATTTAAATTTTCTTAAAACACCCTGGACTAAGCTGTTCCCTCTCTTCGTCCGTAGATTTACGCTCTCTGGTCCAAGTACTAAGCACAATGAAAAGCGCCCACAAGCTGTACAAAAGCTGATTGGTTGGAGAACACGTACACTTGACGTCATTACGTTAAAAATTATAGAAACTCTTTACCGCCCTCTACTGGAAACTTAAACATTATTCCTAAAAAACGCCATACATGGGTGTGTTCAGTTCATAATAACACCAAAAGAAGCAATCAAAGCATTAAATCAAACACTTTTAACTATATCTCTATAACGAAACTGAATAACATAAATAAAGATACTTTTAGACTTTAAATTACATTGAAACAAATAGGCTAAGGCACTTCTTTAAACAAACCAAAATGTAGTTTCATATTTCAAGTGAAATTCGTATTGAATTGATTTTTTACTTAGATGTGACTATGACCTAAAGAAAACTTTCTTAGTTTAATCAAGAAACGTTATTATAATGAATGCTTAAATTTGACAACACTCTGAACTTGCAATATGCATAGTGTAAATACAAATAGGATCTCTTTTTGATGAGACACGTCACCAAATCTGCTGAGAAGTTGAAATTAATTTGATCTCAAGAGATTAATTTTTCATAATAAGATAGCAATTCAAAGAATTATTCAAAATTTTGCTCTTCTTCATACTACAATAAGGATTAAAAAAGCACCCTGCACGAGAATGCATGATTGTATTCTTCCTTCACATTCATTTGAAATATGTAAATAACAAATATAAATGCAACTTTATTGTTTTGATTTGAAGGTAGTAGTATTTTTAAGACCAATAACTTCTTCACCTAATTAGAAAAACAAAAACAAAAAAGATAGCTTCCGTCTTGTTCTTTTATTGAAACCTTTCCTACTTTGATTGTTTCTGAGCTACATGGCCCTGTCTGTCTTTAAAAACTCTACCTCTGTTAATTGCACGTTATTATAAAGAAATAGCAAAAAACTGATATTGCTGTTATTAATAAAAAAAAGCCAGATATACTTTCTTAATAATTGTGGGTGTAACAAAAGTCAAAATCAAAGATATAATCAATCTGTAAAGCCAAACTACAAATACAGGTATATATATTTAAAAATAGCTAAATTTGAGTGGGGTGGGGGATATACGGGAGAGTTTTTAACCTCTTATTTATGATCTTTTTCCATTTTTTAGTTTTTAGTTAACATTTGTTCCGAGGAACAAAAACAGCCTAACGCTGATTACTGTTCATTGTACTATAACAAACATACATGGGTGTCAAACCAAGCAGAAGTTCTGTAAAAGTCTTTTATTCAACATTTTGCTTCCAAGGCTTAGAGGAAGGGGATAAGAGCTGCATTCACTACTCAACAATGTCCATCCCAGGGCAAGAAAAATGTATAATAATAATAATAAAAAAAATGTTGGCCTTCCACATTATATTTTGGTTTCCAAAACAAGCCCACTAAGAGGATATCCATTGAGATCATTCTACTGTTTATCAATTGGTTTTCAAAAAAATAAAAGCAGAAGTCAGCCCTTTCATATTTTCTTTCAGTCATCAGGGTACATTTGGTAGTAGAGAGTTTAAGTCTTGAGTCCTCGATTTTTGTGCCTTAACCACAAAACCTTCGTTGAAACTTTCGATGAAAACTGTGAACTAAAAATGCAGAGAAAGTGGGAAGAATCTGAACTCCCCAAAATCCATATCCTTTTGTTTTTGTTGAGGATTTTAAAAAAAAGGGGGGGGGGGGGCAGAGGTTCCTTTAGTCCAGAGTAGAGATTCGATTTGCATTCTGTGTTAGATTGGCCAATGGGTCAAACGTTCTTGCTGACAGCGGGCTGATAAATCAAAAGTTCTTTACAATAATGGGTGGAGGAAAAAATAAAGCAAGTGGATCAACATAGAAAAGACTAAGATTTCTTAGAGTCCTGTGTGTTGCGCTTTTTAAGATCACTCAGGTCCACTGGTGTAAACGCTGCAAAACCAAACAGAAAGACAAGTGTCATTTAAAAAATGTCCTAAAACAACATAAAGATCTCTTGGCTTAATGTCTCTGTAACTCACAATGTAGATTAGGGTTAGGGTTCTTCTCCACATACTCCTGCGGCCCACGGTCGTTACGCTCACTGTTTTGCGTTGATCGGATGTCTCTGAGCACACACTGCCAGGCTGAGAAGGAATAAAGGTGAGACGGACAGCAAGTGGTTGAGGTGCTGTTCACCAACAGATAATAAAAGGTCACAATAGATGTTTCATTCAATGGATGTCAGATGTATTTTAGTAACAATTCAGTCCTACAGTACTGTGGGTAGCAGATGGGAACAAATTCTAAAGCTGTTTATTAACTCCATAACACACACCTATTTAAGTTACATTCAAGAATATTTGATGGAGTATTGGGTGACAAAATATTCACACTACTGTGTGACCAGCCTTTAGTTTCATACTGTGACAAATACATCGATCTAAAATCCACTATTTAAAGCAATAAAAAGGGCTAATACAGAGGAATGCATGCTTCATGCAGCAAAATGTTTAGATAAAGTACCACACAGCGAAGTTGCAATATTTTTCACACATGATAATCAAAGTTTATCCTTAACCAGTAACTGTTTTAGAGTGAATCCAGACTTTGTTTTTGACAAAAAACAACTTTTGTGGCAGAAGAAAATTCCCACAGAAGAAATATTCATATAGCAAAACATTAGTTAAAAAAGTAAATCCCATTTGATGAATTTTAGAACAAATATCCTAGAATAGAAATTCCAATATTTCAAAGAAATACTTTCTTCAGCAATTTGTTTACTTGTTGACAGGAAAATAGTTAAAATGATATCAATTTTTAGAGTTCAGCATCACATTTTTACTCATAAAACCCCCCAATATTATATATATTTTTTGCCTTAAATAGTTCCAGGGAACATTTGGAGCCAGACCCAAATCCTAAGCAATACTTTAAATGTTGATAGTTTTAAAGAGGTCACTGTTCTAGGGCTAGAATAGGATAACTCGTAGAATAACTTGGATCAACTTGTTGACTGCTAATACACACGTTTGGAAAAAAAAGGAGAAAATCATGTGAACATTGAGCACTACCGCCAACTAGTATACTTACTATCATGTATAAAGCGCACATTTTCCTCATGTGCTGGAGTAAAAAGCTCCCCAGTATTAGTAGGGGATCGGGGGCTTGAAGTTCTCTTGTAGCTATTCACCATCCTGGGAGCTGATGAGCTTAAAAAACATTTAAAAAAGGCAGCATAAATGATATGATTGAAGAGTTAGCATTGGTGGTTTAGTTGTACACACAATTTTCTTGCTCATAAATAAGTAAAATGCATAACATAATAAGGGTTAACAGTGCACCAGTGGTGGCTGAAAAGGCCTTGTCTACTCTCAGACCTGGTCATTCTGTTTGCAGTCTGTACTCGCTCCTCGCTCCTCTGTGGTGAGTGGATGAAGGATCCAAAGATGAAGACGTTCTCAGCTAAACCATAACAATAGATGAGGATAACATGTTATTATGTCTCAGATTTAGAAAGTAATGTAAACAATAAACAGACATTTAGAACAAGATCTTAGACAGAACTCTAATAGAAACTCTATAAAGCTGTTGAGCTGCTGGTAGACTGACAGTTCTTTCCAAATTCCTTTCTTTCCTTTGAATTTGAATGGCTACCTAAAAAAGAACCCATAACAAAGTATGTATATACACGCTGTAGGAGGTCAACGCTTTGGTTTTAGGCACTGGAAGGCAAAGTTTCAAACAGCTTTGGCCATTAATTGTCTTTGGCCACACAGGAGGCTTTTGTTTACGTTTTGATAGTAGCTTCAGTGATGCTACTAGCAGGAGGTTGTAGAGTCAAACCTTTGTATTAAAACACTGTCCCACTCAAGCTCCACATTTACAACTATTTTTGAGATTTTCATAGATTCCTCAGAGCATTTCGAGACAAACGAATCACAAACAAATCCATTTCAGAAATCTTGATGTAGCCTGCTCTTCGGTTAGCTAGCTAGCGATTTGCACTGTGTTGTAGTTGCGTTAGCTTAAGAGCTAATATTTAATTAAAATTATCGGTACGAGTTAATAATAAAAAGTCATCTAGTAAAATAATTTGATAAAAATTCTGTATACTGAATGATATTGATTTTTTGGACAAACCTTGGCAGAATTATTCCCTTCAATTTCTTATTTCAGAGTGTACGCCGTTATTTCTAGCTAAAACGTTGCCAATGCCAACCAATCATTTCCGGTGTGAAAAGTCACGGAAGAAGAATGGCTTCATCTAAGACTACAATTACAACAATAAAAGAAATAATAATAATAATAATATAATAGATAAACTTTTTAACAACACTTAAAAAAATCAAAGACAACGTTTTACCAGATTAAGGTAGCATTGCTTTATTTTATTTTATTTTATTTTATTTTATTTTATTTTATTTTATTTTATTTTATTTTATTTTATTTTATTTTATACTTGACGTAACCGGAGTGACAAAATATATGAAACTAAAAAATAGCATAATTATATTGATAGTCCTTATTAATGTTTTATTTTCCCTGGAAGTCTGGCGCACTACAAGTAAATTGACCTTTTGGGTGCGGAAAGTCATTCTGCATTCATGGGTTGTTGGAAGGGTTGTTTGTTTTTCTGACATTCATTTGTGCTTTCTGAGTTGGGTAGTCATTTTTTTCAGTAACTCCAACACTGCATGAATAGAGCATTTCTCTAAATTTGCACTTTTCTCTGAGGGACATCAACCCATCCGTGCAATTAGCCTAAAATGAAAACAAAAGCCACAAATGTTTCCAGATTCCATATTATTTCTTTTTATAACCCTTGTGCTATCCTATGACCCCACCCTTACATTGACATGTTCTCCCTACCATGACAAAGGTGGATAAAGGTGGAGAGGATTTCATGTAACCCATGGACACCAGTGAAGATCACAAATCATTGAAGAAAAAAGGTTCAGCGCACTGTATAGTGGGTCTAGATGACCCAACTCCCAATGTTAAAGTACATAGGATAGCACAAGGTTAATAAGGTGGATTACCAAAACACCCACCTGACCCAGCCCTTATGTCTAATTTGGAATGCTCTTTGGCCTACAAGTCAAAACGTTTGCCCACCCCTGGCTTATGGGTATCTTACATGTAGTATAAAAATGCAATCAAGGTTAAGAATTTCTGTTTGGAAGAATTTCTCTTACAATTTTTAAATGCTCAGATTCCAATTTGGTTTAGAAATGAAAACTCATAATGTACAAACTCTGGTACTTCTCAATACTGAAAAAATATTGAAGAAGCTTATTTCAAAGAAACATTTTCCTGCTTAAAAGTCCTAAGCTCAACAATAAAACTTATAAAACTATGTTTTGACTTAATGGTATAAAAGTTACACGCACAAAGAAAAGCATCTTCGTTTTATTTATAAAAGCAACTTTATTCATGAAAATCTACAAAACTGCACAAGCATTGATAAGACTTTGATTTTTACACATTTGTACACTTATTACAGCAAACAACATATTACATATTACATAAGCAAAACAGCTGCAGAGGCAGAGATGCCCAAACTAAATAAACTTGCTTTTGTTTAGTTCAGATGTCAATAATGTATATTTTTATCTTTCCAACGGATCTGTAAGAATCTCCTTCTGCCCAGCAGCAATGATGCAAAAAACTGTATAAAACACAATTCAGAATGTATTCATAGTTTGGAAGCAAACATTTTACAGAGTGCAACCGGCTACATGTACAGTCACTGCTTAACACAAAAACAACGGATGGAATTCCTTCACCAATACGCTTATAAAAAAATATCAGAATTGTCCCGTAGATGAAAATCTAAATGAAAACGTGAGTGCACAAAATAATTCCTCACATATAGAAGTAAATAAAAACTAATATTTTGATAAAAATGGGCTTTAAATCTGTTTCCTCAAAAGGTTTCTTACAAAAGAAATAGGATCACTTTTGAAAGATATTAACAAAAATTGTGTCCCAACATCAGTCAACTTGTCAAACAAGATATCAGTCTGATTGGTTTGGCTTATTCCTTCTCCTTGAAGCAGCACCTTCTGTGTTCGATAGGTTGGGGGGGGGGGATGCCTTTGCATTTATTTGATGGTTGATCACACACAGCCAGTCTCAAATAGTTTGGCCAAGTCTTTGCAGTCAGGATCAATGAGGTCTGCAGGCTTCTCTCCACTCTCATTCTCAGCTTCTGTGCTTGCTCCCATTGCCAGGAGATACCTGAGAAAACAGTAAAACCTTTCTTAAAAGAAATTCATTATATAACAGCTCTGTTGTTGAATAGATTCTGTGATTATAAAAACATAATAGTTAATGCTTCTGCATGGTTCGTATCACAATGCTTTGATCATTTATGAGATTCTAGCGAATGTTTTTGTTTTAAGTTTATTATTAAGATTTTTGCAGGTAGCTTTACCTGAATCATGCCGATCAACTATTTTTCATTCAGAAAGGTTGAAGAGTTAATGCTTACTTGGCAATCTCAGGGTAGCCGTCACTGCAAGCCATGTGTAGCGGTGTCCACCCGTCCTCATCCCTTTGATGGACGTCAGCACCGTATTTCATCAGCAGCTTCACCACCTCCAGGTTACCTGTCAGCACAGCCTCGTGCAACGCCGCCATACCTGTGCACACATCATCAAATTGTTGCTTCTTTTCAAAATTGCCTCACAAGCTAATGGTGTTTAACACTTGCAATTAATACTGAGTTGGATTAGAATTTGACAACTGCAGAGACTTTGCTCACCCGAATGAAAAAGTGTGTCCACACGCACTTTCCTCGCTCTCATGAAGCGCCCAATTTGCTCCAAATCTCCTCTTCTAACAATATCCTGGAAGATGATGTCATTGGGGAAGTGCACTGTCCTCTTGGCGGGTACTACGGGTATGACAGGTGCAGGGGTCGCCTGAGGCTGTTTGCGCTGAGTTGAAGTGCAACGCAAAGCTTTGCTGTATGCAGGGCTGTACGTGGATGCAGCTTTGTAGGAGGGTGTGTATTGGGATGGGGTGGGATACGAAGCGCCGTACTGTGTCGGGGTGAGCTTTGACACTGCAGCATACGTAGATGTGTATGCTGTTGGGGTGTAGTGCGAAGAGCTGTTATAAGATGGTGTGTGGTACGTCGGTGTGTACTGGGAGCTCCGCGTGTATGTCGTCAATGGTACGTGGTAGTTGTACTTCATCCTTGCAGGGATTGCTGCTTTGTCCCCTCCTTTTCTCTGAAATCAGGAGGACTAAAAGAAAGAAATCCAAAAGAGCAGAACAATCCAATGAAGAGCGGTATCCTTTGTCCTTTTTGTCTTCAGTTGACTTTATCCTTTGAGGTTCCTCTGAAGCAGATCCTTTTCTTCACTTCAATAACTCCTCCTTCTTAACCCACAGCTTTGTCTTGATCATTTCTTCTTCCAGTATAAGTAGTTTGCCAATCAGTCGTTGCACAGATCTGGAGTCTGATGGGGGCAAACCTGACAGCACGTCTATATACCCTCTGGGGCGCTATTTTGAGGATGAACATCCAGTGACTTCAGCTTTCAAACGAGTGACCCTCATCCAGCTCCACCCACTAATGTAGCCACATGTCCACTGACATTGCAGACGCCCCCTGGTCCAGATCATAAAAAATGTTGACAGAACCAATGTTCCTCCTGAAGCTAACCACAAACGTAAACACCTAAACAACTGTGGTGGGAGTTGAACACTACAGTACACAAACCTGTTTTCTATGAAATGATACACTGTGTAGTTTGTGTCATTTTTCCGAGAATGCATGTATTATTCTGAGTAAGTAACCTGAAGCAAACAACAACAGCGCATGATCGTTTGACACGTTAATGGTTTGTCTCCTTAAAACACATCGTATTTGATATTTAAGATAAGATTTTCATTTTACACTACACTACTTTCAATTTTTTTTGTTTTTTCAGTTAATTTTATTAGACTTTGCAGCAATAAAAGTACACATAACCTTTTATTTCAGATGTCTCAAAGAAGTCATGGAGCTTTCATGAAAACAGTGCTGAATGAGAGTTCAGCACCCCGTGGAATTAGGCTCTGGTAATTTGATAGCTAAGACAAGAACACAAAGTTTGAATATAACATGTTGAAAACATGATACATGCAGCCTATTTGACTTTGTACAGCAGAGGTGCTGCACGTTCGAATTATGTTGTAACTGTTTTGGTTGGACCAACTGTTCCCACTTGCAAAATATATGTTTCAAAGAGTTTTAGATGATGCCGAAGTAGCAGATGCAGCAGCAAAGCTGCCATCCTGTGACACCCCCCCCCCAAAAAAAAGACTTTCCTTAAGAAGTTTATTCTGATCTCCATAGTTCTCTTTGCTGTTGTTTGCAAATTTCATCGCTTTAGGGAACATCTGCTGTTCTTACTTGCATCTAGTCCGCATCAACATTTGTGCTGCCACTCACGGGCAGTTTTTGTGCAACTCAAACTGGAAAATACTCTTGCTGCACTAATATTTGTTGGAAATTTGAGACAATGTTCCTTCGCTATATATTGCAGTTCACCATGCAGTTTCCCTGCTTCGCAGATTTATTAAGTGCAATTTTGGATGCCTTTTTTTTGTGTTTTCTGTGTTCTGGTTGTCTGTTTACCTCGTCAATCAATCTCATCCATGTCACAAAATGAGTTCAGCTTGATACATTTACTGTATTTTCTGCACTATAATGCACATTTTAAAACCTTAATAAAAGAAACAACAGTGTGCCTTACAATCCATTGCACTCTAATAATTCTGGTTGTGCTTACTGATGTCGAAGCGGTTTTCAGAGGTCCACAGGGCTCTGTCAAAATGTCATTCTGTTTTATAACCAACTGCAAACAAAGTTGGGTGTTATTGTAAATATCCTAACATGGCTAAAATGTACGTGTTGCGTAAACGAGCTAGAAAATTACAGGTATTGTGAATATGTAGCTAACCTGAACTGTGTCACAACAAAGATTACAATTATTGTAATCGCAGTTAATAAAGTTTGACTTAGGTACGGACTTATCTCTCACTATATTGTCTCTGCATGTGCACCTTAAAGTTCAGTGTGCCTTATCTATAAAATTAGTTTCATTGATAGTGCCCCTTACAATCTAGTGCACCCTAAAGTGTGGAAAATATGCTTCACAAATCTTGATCGCCGGCAGATCTATGTTTTCATTCTATAATAATGAAATTACTTTTCTGCAAAGATTTAAACTTTGAGAGTTTGAACAAGAGAGAAAATTTATAAATGTGTAGTCAAGATTTTTACAGCCCTAAAATATCTATAATTTTACATTGCAGATTTCCTCTATCACAGGTTATTTGTGGGACATATACCCCACAAAAAAAACAAAAACAAAAAAAAACAAGGAAACACTTAACTTAGGAACACAAACACTTGTGGCTTCTCAGGGATTCCCATGAGGAGTTTTGGCAGTACTTGTCCCAGTTTTTCTCGTGGTAGTGGTGACCTCACCAGATGAAACAGACACTTGTTAACACATATGTTCCCTGCATGCCTATGTGTGGAGATGCCACATTATAGCTTCAGGCTATACATAGTGTCAGTCCACTCAGTCCCTATGGACTTATCCTACAGAAATTTTACAAATTACCAGTTGGTCATGGATCTTCATGGTAATATAGATAATTGATTAATATTGTGGTATTAGTGGTTTAACCTCTTTGAAAGGTCATCCGCTTTTGTACTGTTCTGTCTTAGTTATTTAATTATGAGGTAATTACATCTAGCTGCTTTTTTGTGATTAAACAGTGTCACCCCACCCTCTACTTATTTTAACTCACTTATCTTTGTACTCTAGGTTTAATAAGTTATTTTAGATAATAGCATAGAATCATACGTGAGCACTTTGTGAATCTACTCAGGTTATAATTACACCAGAGCGTTCTGGCTACAGGCCTTCATCTAGGTTTCGAATGAGGAGGGCAAAACAACCACCAATCAAACACGGCCCCGTACATACCAGCGAGACGACATCAGGTGATAGATCAGTTTCACGCCGTCCTTATTTAAAGTGTTGTTTGTTGTGTGCTTTATGCTGCCTCTTAGAAAGGCCACACTCCAAAATGTGCTAGCCTAATAATAAATCTACTGGATGCATGCATGCATGCTGGAGGTCTGACCCCGTCACACTTATGGCTTCTATGGGATTGTCAGTGAAGGGGATATTGCACCAGCAAACCCATGGCAGAAAAGGCAAAAATCAGATTGAGTGGGACTCTTAAAAACTAATTTAGAGATGCGTTTTCTGTGGAATGTTGCACATTTGGACTGCTAGTCTGACAAACAGTTTTAAAGGTCAGTGTGATACAATCAAATGTGTGAGAGATTCAGCTTGAACTATTATGAGCTTCAGGTATTGTCTTGGATATGAGGAAATGTAAAGGTCGTGCATGCTGTTTAAAATTTGTTCAACAGAGCATATTTCTGTAAAGCTACACTTCTTTATTTTTCTTTAATCCTAAGAAACCACGCTGTCTGGATTCCTGAGTGACAGCCTGAACACTGCTGTGATTCCCAAGATTCAGCTCACAAACACACCTGGATCGCTGAAAGTTAAGAGCTGTGGGGATTAGTCTGCATTCGGATCCTGACACGCCTGGTGGGAGACACTCGCTCAGCCTGGAGGGTCTGGTTACAGCACGAGCCTGGGCCACAAAAGCAGGTCTGGAATCTAAATCAGGAGGCAGTAATCCTTTGCCATTGAGTGAAACGGAGGGACACTGGGATGCATGCTGTTGCAGGCAGTTGCATCTTGGGAAATTCAAAGCAAGAAGCCTTCACTTTAATCCTGGACAGGCTATTAGTTTTTGATTTAGATAAAATCAAAATTCTACATCTGAGTTGAAAGAAATAAAACATGGATTCTGTGAAATTGTCAGTAAGTCTATTTCTCCTAAACCTTTGTTTGATTACCTTGTTTGATGTTGTGTTTGTGCCCCCATCAAAAATATATATTTTTTATTGTTTTGTAAAACACTTTGACAAAATAAATAAATAAATAAATAAATAAATAAATAAATAAATAAATAAATAAATAAATAAATAAATAAATAAATAAATAAATAAATAAATAAATAAGTAAATAAATAAAAAAGGTACAGAAATAATTGCCATTCTGATTATTTCTTTAGACTTGGTTTTCACTTCACAGAACTTCTCATGTTTTTAGTTTTGTGATTAACTAAAACATATTTTAAAAATTGAAATGACATTGAAAAACAAAACTAAGACTATTTTTCAGAGGAATTTAGTATTCTGCAAGTTGAAAATGAATTGAATTTAATTGAAAAATAAATTTGGTAAAACTAAGTAAGTTCAAATGGTTCATTAGGGGTGTTTTCCAGAGTCAGTAGCACACACGGTTTAAGACAGCGGATGGTGAATTGAGCCATTTGCTCTTGAAAATGAGCCCAACTGGCATCTGGTTCAGCACACATGGCGTGACCTTCATGGTTCCCATTCCTGTGGCCTCTTAAGTTCCTGAGGCCCTCCAGTCATGAACTCTTGGTTTCCATGGGAATTGATCAATATTTGTTGCATTAGCACATCTTTGATTTTCATTACTTGCCACAGCTTATATAACACGTGTATTAAAATACTCCTGATTTATCATCTCTATAGTAGTTGTGTTTTTAAACCTGATATCAGTATTCATAAAAGTATACTATTGAATGAAATAAGTAAATACTACATGGACTTTGAACTTATTATGCATATTTTTCTAATGATTATTGAAGTAATTACAGATAAATCCTACTACAGTTAAAAAAATTCAAAGCATGTGACCAAGAACATGGAAATACTAGAATATTTTAGGTACTATGGGTCAGTGTTAGACCCACAGAAATGTAAGAAGTTTCTAAAAAGTTGTGTAACAAGTGTCATGTCCAATTATTTAAATAGATTCCCTTGAGAGTTGGCCAAATTAGTGTCTTGAAATGTGACAATAAAGATAAATAAAAATTGATGTTTGAAAAAGCTGGACCGCATATTTATAATAATCACTCAGACACATTAAAGCTAAATACATTTATATCTTGAAAAAATATGATATGATTCAGCTTGGCCTGGCATTTATTCAAAATGTTATTTTGTTAACAGAAGCAGCTTTTATAAATGTGTTTTGTCTCTGTTTTCTCAAAATAATTGATTTGCCTTGTTCAATTTTTATGTTTACTGTTTTTCATGTTTAAAAGTTAATGAATGATATCAATAGGGAAGTGACGATTCATGGAGTGGAATAATGTCTGCCTCCTCGGGGTGTAAATCTGTCTTTTGTTCCTACAGAAAAATAGCAACTTTCCATCCTGTGAATGAAGTATTTAATCTCAGCCGACTGTGAATATCTGCACATAAACACTTTGCATTCTTGTATTTTCCAGTGACCCCTGTCACCCAAAATTAAAAGGTTTCCAGTACAGCTGTGAATAAACTGTCCCATGTCAGAGTTCAGGCTCTTGAGGCACAAAGCTGCAGCTGTCCAGCACAAAGTGAGAGCAATAGATGCGAGTGGGCACTGAGGGAGGATAGGATTACTTTAGTTCAAGCCCACTTTCACAGAAAAGAGGTTGTATGTTCAAAGGTGTGCATAGATATGTTTTAATCCTTGTGCTTTCTTATGGGGTCCAGATGACCCCACCCTTACATTGACGTTGTTAACAAAGGTGGATAAAGGTGAAGAGGATTTTCGTGTAATCCATGGACACCAGTGAAGATCACAAGTCATTGAAGGAAAAAGGTTCAGTGCCTCGTCTAGTGGGTCTAGATGACCCCACCTCCAATGTTAAAGTGCCTTGGATGGCACAAGGGTTAATGCATGATTGCACAATGCAGGGGGGGATTACAATTTGCTACTGGACAAAAAAAATAAAAATATTGGGGATGCACATCATGTGTCCTCCTGCTCCAACCAGGTTATGATGAATTAATTTCCTGGATTCACTAAAGCTTAAACAATTAAAGATTGAGGACATCAAACAGGTGGGCTTGGTGTAACCTCTGCACGACTGAAGGACAATGGAGTATCACTTTCAACTGAGTAACCTGGACTGTATTTAGCCTGCAGCATTTGCTCAGCGAATAATGATAAATGAACCAACATTTAGATCATGTAACAGCTTCAAAATGGACAAATGCTTCTTGACTCTGTCCTTCAAGGCTGCAAAATGTGTCAAGTTCACGTTATATAAGCATATTATGTCATACACGTCACATGGACTTCCACCCCCGGACCAAGATTCATGTATCATCTCAGGAACATAACTATTGAGAACTTATCATGAAACACACTCTTTTTTGATAACTTGTTGTCATAAAAAAATCTTTTTAAATACTTTTGAAATGAAAAAAAAAAAGTTAAGGGGTTTGGCTCTTCTGTTTGACTCGAAAAAGAATTCGTCATTAAAACTGCATAATTTTCTATGGGAGACATTTTAAATCATAGTTTCTATTATTAATGGGGTTATTCTCCCTTCACTGTATATATATAAAGAGAGAGAGAGAGAGAGAGAGAGAGAATTAAGCTTAAAATGTTATTTCTGCGTTTTTTTTAAACTAAAATAATTGTGAATCAGGAGTAAATGATAGGTAGAAAATAAAAGCCATAAACTCCAGATTGAAGAACTTATAAATGACTAGATGCATGTTCATCTTTGTTTTCAAAAGTGTACGGCTGGATACCTCCAATATTGCTCAGAGGTATCCAGATGACTAGGTTGAGGTTGTGAGGGGCTGTAAACTAGCAGGAAAGGGTGTAAACAGGAAACTCTCAGTTATGGGTGATAGGAAGGGGGAGCGGGGTTGCTCTGTCGGTGCAGAGGAACCCTGCCCACAACTGAGAGGCAAATTTCTACTGAACTTCTGCTGCTCTGCAGAAACTATGTCCTAGAAAACAACACAGTTTAAACATTTTTTGGGGGGCTATAAAGGGCATAATCATAATTAAAAGAACACTGGGAATGATTTTAAAATTGATCAAAGGATGATTAGAATGAGACTTTAAATGTGAACAGATTGCAGATCATTGCAGCTAACATGACCACGCATGCTCTAAAACCACCACTGCTTAAATTAAGCATGTATGTGTCAAAAATAAAATTGTCCTGAACATTCGCAAACAGAAGAAACAGATACGCTCTTCTGGTTATCGAGACATAAAGAGAATCATTTATCCAGGCTAAAGCAGAGAGATCAGCCAATCATAGATGGCAAATTAAAAGAGGTGGGACATACTGTAAGACAGGTGCAAACTCTTAAATCACTTAAATGTGATTTAATAGCACAGTTCCGCAGGATGTAATTCCTGTCTTGATTATAGAAACAGTAATGCTGCAATAAAGTTTTCAAATCAAAAGCTCAACATTTTATTACTTTCAAGTCTGAGAAGACGTTTTTGGGGTTTTGGGAGTCAAGCAAGAAGTTGTGCACAGTAGAAAACCAGGAAGATCGAGTCTTGATGATGACCTCCTTGCTTCACCTGACTTCATAAGGCCAAGTCAAAGGCAAGACATTCCCAGATTGCATTTCACAGGGGTCAATATGCTAATTATAGTACAGCAGCCAATGGCAGATTGAGGAGCTGTGCTCCATTTCCAAGAGAAGCTGGGTCCAGTTTCATGGCTGAGACACAAACAAGGTGCATGTAGAGGTAAAATAAGACACACCAGACAGGTATTCACTCTTCGGCTGCCACTTGTGACCCATGTGGGTGAGGCAAGGGCCTGTCTTATTTTTTACCACCCTTGAAGGGTCTTTGTCATATGATGGCTTCACCTGGTGGGGGGCAATGCCATGTATAGGAGTCCCCACGTATGCCCTCGTCATAACTGGAGGGGCAGTGGTAAATCCATCATCTCCAGCTGACACCACAAAAGGACTACCACCATTCCTTGGGCATAGTGTACAGTAACTGGAATGATCCACAGGAATGCACTGACCTGTCCCCCTAGCAGCTCCAAACACAGCCTTACTGCCAGCACTCAGGCCTGCTAAAACCAGTCCAAGCATCTCTGCTTCGATTATGCACCAATGGTGTGCTCCTCTTGATATTGGAAAGCACACATTCCTGATGTTTATGTAACCCAGTATCAGTTCTGTAGCAGAGATTATGCTGTGCCCTGCTGTCAAAACCACCCCTCTGACTATATAGTGCCATTAATAAACCATGAGCCGACCGAAGCGTGGTTCTCTCCTCGGTGCAAGAGTGTGCTTTTATTTTTGCACCCTGGGGTGGAAGCCTTACCTATTCAGAGATGCATCTGTGCAGATGCCAAGGAGCATAAGTTTCATTTTGTGGAAGAGCCCTTCGGGGAGTACGGTAAAGGAATGGTGCAAACCCTAGAAGTACTTTACCACACCCTGTTGGCACAGAGGCACACAGTTTAGCGCAGCTGTCGTGGTTAGCAAGCCTCAGTGTTGATGAAAGCCTAACTAACAATATAGAATACAAATACAAACAATCTGCATAAATAAAGCTCTATTCATAATCAGTAAGCCAAAAAAGGAACTTAAAAACATCTTTTTGAATTAATATTGACTTTCTTTTGAAACTTCATTATCTTTAATTATATAAAATTAATTGAAAAAAAATGCACAGAAAGGCATAATCTGAGGTGTTTTTCTTGCTTTTACTATTTATTTATCTGTTTGCCATTAAAAAATCCCAAAGATGCCAAGCTAAAAAAAAAAAAAAATAGAAAAACCAGGGTGTGTGAAATTAGTGTGTGAAGGTAGATCACTGAAACTGACCTTGTGCACAACTTTATTTTTTCGTAAGCCTCTTTATGAATGAGTTCCTTGGATTTGGAAAAAACAAACTCTACAGAATAACTAATTTATTTTCGAGGGATAAAATAATCAACAGGAGTCTTAACTCATATTTGAGCTTTTTTACGAACTAGTTTGGCACAATAATATGCATATGTGCGTGATAAGAAAAAGACATGACAAACGGGAACAAGGATGGTCAAATCTGGGGCACGGAGACCTTAAATAAGCCTGCGTTATGTCATTCAATTATATCTTAGCTAATGGAAAATGATACTGATATTTTCTGACGAGGTGCCTACAGCACCAGATCATCTCACATTAGAGGAGATCATAGCCAGACAGCAGCAAGTTTCCAATAGAGATTCCTTAAGAACCCTCTAGTGGTTTTAAATAAAACTGCAGATTACCAGAGTAGTGTCCAAAAGAAGTACTTTAAACTGTTCAAGTCTGTGTCAGAACACTTCGTCTGTTAAACAATTAACATATACAAAGTATTTATAAAGCTATAGTTACTCACGTTATGAACAGATGCAGGACTATTCTGAGCATGTGCCTATCACAAAATATTTCTGTTGCTGTAAATAAAATAATTGAAAGATATTTTTAAAAGTACACATCTTCTTAATTAGGGAGACTTGAATCTATAAATGAATAGTGACGACAATAACAATAAAAAACTTGACATTCTTTTGCAAAACTTAATATTTTTAGTCTTAGTTACAAATGCACACTTATTGCACATGTCAAACTGTATTGCATGGGTGAATATATTGGAACAACGTCAAAAAATATTTTGTTTTGCATCAAAAATTGATAACATTCCTTTCACTTCTGTCTTGGGAGCATAATAATCAAAGAAACATTTTTACAAATTCCTTTTATTTTGAAACAACACTAGTAAAAAAACAGAGTTGGCTTTCCAAAAAAAAAGGTATGAAAAAATAACCACACATATGCACTTGGATAATTTTTAGCACAAATGAGATAATTACTTCATAGACATTATAAATAACCATATTCCTGTTTGCAGCTCAACAGTCTGGTGCTGCATCACATTTTCCTTCTTCCTGCTCAGCCGTGGCATCGCTAACACAGGTGTTGACATCCGTTTTCTCGTCAGCATTTGTACTCGGGTCCCCATGGTTACAGTTATCACTGCTGGGATCGTTGTCGTGGTTCAGCTGTGCATATTCCAGTGACACCTGAGAAAAAAACAGGCTCTCATAAAAGATAACACTTGTTGCGGCTAATGCTATGATCCTACAAATCTTATGCTAGCATCAAACACCACAAATCAGAAGACAGCATCCTAATTTTTCAAACTGTGTTGTTATGGTAGATGTTAGCATGTCTGAGTAAAGACATTTCAGATGAACAAGCATTGTTGGGTGTCGTTTTTCCGCACTGTAGGGCGCATCGGATTAAAAGATGTGCAAATTTATGACATGTATGAGGCGCACAAACTATAAGGCGCATTAGGCGAAATAAAAGAGTCAGAGATAAGTCAGTACGTCAAAGTTTTTAAATGCATTCATATAATTCTAACTCTTGTTTGTGAGATACTACACATTGGTGTCGGTAGAATATTTGCAATACCTGTAAATCTACGTTCACACTGCTCACTTTCAATGAAAAGACGTGAAGTCAATGAGAGGTCTATTTCCAAACATATGTCATATAAACTCTAACACACAAGTCGCTAAACAATATTCTACAACTGTTTCAGGCTCTACAAAAACTGCGAGCATTGATTGTGTGTTGCAAGTAAAACCAGGTTGGACATTAACCTATCAGAGACTTGGATTTTTTTATGGAAGACGCCTCCTTTTATTCACGGAAGTGCCAATTAAAAATTGATCATGGAGGTGCTTCAGCGTGTTCTTGAACGTGGGTCAAATGCCCTACGTGAACCTAGTATAAATCCCAACCTTATTTGAACAAAAAACAACAGACTAATTTCACTAAAACAAACCCTTCTGTGACTACGTTAACTCCCAACCCAAAGTAAAACTTAAATAAAACATCAGAAACCGCTATAGGTTAGCCGCGTTAGTGTTTTTATAATAACTCCCAACCTTGTTTGCAACTCTTGAAAAATGGACAGTTTGATAGAGTACTGTGTAAATCTCCAATATTTCAATATTTTAAGTGTGCCTTATAGTTCGGAAAATACAAAAACAAAACGTCCCAGCATGCACAGAGTATGAATAATGCTACAATACTTACACCATCGTTTATGTCTGGGACACCTGCAAAAACAAAAGCACACAACTAGCTCAGGAAACAAGGAGTTTAGGGAATAAAGGATGGCTTGTGGCGGTCTAAGAGCTCCAACAAACTGTTTACCCTCCGAAGGAAACGGGAGCCAAATATGACGCACACGTTCTCACTTATGTGTAAGGGCCGATACCAAAAGTTTTAAAATGCACAAAAGGCAGGTCAATGGGTGGCATTGCAGTCAGCCGAGCCTGTGACTAAACAATGGACAGCAGTTCTTCCTGGAGTGTCAAACAATCAAACAGTTGCTGGCTGAGTTGGACCGGATGGAAAGGCCGTTTGTTAGAACAGGAAGTTCTCTTTGACGAAAGCAGGAAGTGGACACCTGGAGACTGGACCTTCTGTTATAATGAGACATTCTTTGTCTAACAATGAAGATGTTTACAGTCTGAGCTGCTGCCCTTTGCTGCCTTCTTTTTTTCTATTTTAAAGCCAGACCTGGTTTTATTTTACTGCACAACTTACAGAAATGTTCAGAGATCTGGATGTTAGACGTACCTTGCTGGGAGTTTCGTACTTCGCTGTACACAGTGTCTGTGCCCTGCTTCACAGGAGCTGACATGGAAAAAATATTTCATAATTTTAAAGCTGCTATACTTAGGTCAAACAATTGAATTATGAAGAAAAAGTTCACCTCTGCTGGGATCTGCATCTTTGGTCTGCACCTCAGTGTACTGAGGTTCAGGATTTTCCTGTGTGACTGTACTGATATGATCATCAGACTCTGCAGCACAGATAAAACCAGAAACACCACGTTACATTTTATCTTTAAAGCATTTTTAGTTTTTACAACACGGTGAGTGTTTTAGTTAAGGACTCAAAAATCATCAGCTAACAGCTTTCCTTTTAGCTTAGTTTTAATAAGAAAAGGAAGGGGGGGGGGGGATACCCACCAGATCCTGACATGTGTTCACTCCAAATGCTTTTACCCATCATACCTGGGGTGACTGCACAGACATGATAAAATCAGAAACAGAGCATCAGGTCATAACAGATTTCTTTTTGTTTCATTTTGAGGAGCAGATTTACCATTGGCGGCCTCGTTGACTTCCGCTAAGGTGAGGCTCAGCCGCTCTACCTTGGTGCTGGCAGATTTCCTGAGATTAAACACAATCAATAATAAAAATGTCGCTAACTTAAATTGCTTCACCTTTAAAATTTAGATTTTTAAGGAGAATTTTGGAATTCTTACTTACACAGACAGCCTGCCTGTACGTCTTCTCCTACATTGAATCAGTCGTACTTTAAAGGATATAACAAGGACCAAGGCCAGTATGATCAAGATACAGAAGAGTGCTATGAGACCTTTCTTCCAGCCAGCCATTTTCACTGCAAAACACATTTGATTCAGAAAAATTGACTTGCAGAAAAATGGTTCCAAGGTCAAAAGATGCAGAGCTGCCAGCCAAGAGGTCTA
Source organism: Oryzias sinensis (assembly GCA_037389245.1). Lineage (NCBI taxonomy): Eukaryota > Metazoa > Chordata > Actinopteri > Beloniformes > Adrianichthyidae > Oryzias > Oryzias sinensis. The sequence continues at coordinate 9,819,539 of CM074506.1, read as the reverse complement.
GAGACAAAAGAGGTTAGATGCAGTGAATGAAGACATGAAGGTTGTTGGTGTTAGAGGAAAGGATGCAGAAGACAGAGTTAGATGGAGGAAGCTGATTCGCTGTGGCAACCCCTGAGGTGAAAAAAAAAACAAAAGGAAAAGAAGAAGATGAAAACAGACCTCCAATCATAACGATGTTGCTCTTTTTGTCGTCTTTGGCTGGGTTGGTGCTCATGCAGTAGTATCTCCCACCGTGCTCTCCTTTGACATTGTTTATTCTGAAAGATCCTTCAGTTTTGTTGGTGGACAGGGAAGCCAGAGGACCCCCTTTCTCAGTGTGAAACCAGGTGAAGCTAATAGGAGAAGTGCCTCGCTGAACAGAGCAGTTGAGGATCACACTGTGACCTTCGGAGACTTCACTGGAGTCAACTTTCAACTCTGGATTTGACACAGGCTCTGCAGAAAAGACGCACAGTTCAGCAATTCTAAAACCAATTTGTTATTGTTCTTGCATGCTTTACCTATGATGTTAGTGGACTTCAGCATTAGTTGTCCGGATCCTATCATGGGAACCATGTTTTTATGATTTCTTGCGTGGCAAAGGAATTTGCTCAAGTCAAGGCTCTTAAAGATGGCTGGACAGTTGAAGATGGCCTTGTCTCCTGGTTTGCTCACAACCCTGCTTTCGTTCAGCTTGCCAGGGCCATACAGGGTGTATGAGATGGGTAGAGTGCCACTGTTACTCTGACAGAGCAACTGGAATGGCTTTCCTAGCAACAACGTGCCTCCTACTACACTCAGAACAGGCTTTGAAACAGGAACTAAGTAAAAAAAAAAATAAGAGAGTGACAGAAACATCATACTAGTGTTGGATGAGCCTAAAAGTTCTTTTGAAGAAAGAATAACTTAAAGACATCATGTTCCCAATAAAGGCTTACCTTTGGCTTTAACAACAAGTGCTTGGCTCTCCTTAATGAAACTGTTGCCCAGGGAGGACGCGTTAGCTTTACACGTGTAGTTGCCGTTCATGTTCGGGTGTGCCATGCTAATGTAGGAATTAGAAGTGATGATTTTAGTGTTATCTCTATAGAAGGAATATGTCAGGATGCTGTTGTCAATCTTCTCAGGAACATAAATGGTGACTTTGCAGGTCAGTTTGAAACGATCTCCTTCAAACAGGTCGACTGGCTCTAGAATCAGCTTTGGCTTTGAGAATAACTCTGTTGGAGGTAGAAAACAAAATGCATTGCATATGGTCATTGGTTTTTCAACAAAATGGATTAGACAAGAGTGGCCATGTTTTTTTATATCATAACAAAAAAGTCTTGCCTTTGACTTTGATTGTTTTGTAGTTCTCTTTTTGGACATTTCCCCACACTGCTTTGCAGACATATTCCCCAGAGTCTCTTTCTTGAGCAGTAAACATGTGGCTGAGCGCTTTGCCTGGGACTTTCTTTAGAATTCTCTTGTCTTTCGTAAGGAAAACTTCCACATCCGGACCGTCCACCACTCTACAGATCACTTCCACCACACCCCCCTCAAAGACGGAATCAGAAGGATACACGATCACGACTGGGGTTATGTTGAGTACTGTAAGACACAATTCAGAATGCAAAGTCACGCTTCATATCAAGCGGTTTAATCGTGTCGATGTTCTATCAGACAATAGGATCACCTTTGACTGTCACGTGGGACTCGTTGCTGCTGTTGGAGCGCTTGTTTCCAGAAAGCAGGCTGATCTCATAATCGCAAGACAGATAGCAGTCTCCAATGTGCCTTAGCTTTATGAGGGTTTTTGTAGAATTCCCATTGGTTTGCAGCTGCTTTATCATCTGAGGCTCCCCGGTTCTAAATTTCAAGTAAAACCGGAATATGAAGAGTCCTTTTTCTCCTGGAGCACTGCAGCTGGCCTCAAACTCCTCATTCTCAAAGGGCTTTGAATTATTTAGAAAAAGACTCGGGGTCTGCAGGCCTGAGGACAAGGAAACACAGATGAGCGGGAGAAGCTCCAATGCTTCTTTGGAACGTAAACATGAAAAAATCAGATTATCTGGAAAAAGTAAAATATTTTGTCTGGCAATTTTAAAGTGAATTTTTAAATTTTATTCAAATGAATTGGATTGAAAATGTTGAACTTTCTTTCTTTTTAACTTAAAGGCTTCCGGGTACTAAAAAACCAAAATTCAGAGTTTTCAGCAAAGAAGAGGACTTTTGATTTATGGTCCAAAGTCAACAAATTAAAGTAAATAGTGTGTTTTATTTAGAAAGGCACCTTCATGGCTCAGTTGGGTAAGTGCCGAACAGGTACATGGGAAATCAGGATTCGATTCCCAGGGGGTATGATGAGCTTCATCCAGTGTGGGTCCTTTGGCAAGACCCATCGCGCTACTGCCTAACTATGTAGCCACAATGGAGCCTAAGTCAGGTCCCCCTGTACCGGTCCCTGGCCCGGATGAAATACAGGGTTGTGTCAGGAAGGGCATTCTGTGTAAAAAGCTCTGCCAAACCACCTGTGCAAATCAGTGAAAGCTGATTCGCTGAGGTGACCCCTGAAGGGATATGCCGAAAGGTGAACAACATTGTGTTTTATTAAGACATTAAGGAATCCCAGTCTGCAGGAAGACTAAAGGGGCAAATAATCCATGGTGCTTGAAGACCAGTGTAGTTTCAAGTCAGTGAAAGTTTGGAGAGTCATGTCATCTGCTGTTGTGAGTCTGCTGTGTTTTCAGTCACAATCATCCAGTCTATAACTTCAAGTTGCCTTCTGCTGACAAGCTGTATGGAGATGCTGATTTTATTTTCCAGCAGAACTTGGCAACTGTCCACACTACCAAAGGTGCCAAAGTTGCTTCAATGGTGGCACCACTGTTTTTTTTATTTGGCCAGTTAACTCATCCTAATTGATTCTGAGGAAAAAATCTATAGACTGTGGTCAGAAAAAATAAATAAAATAAATAATAATAATAATAATAATAATAATAATAAATTTTATTTGTTAGGCGCCTTTCAGGGAACCCAAGGTCGCCGTACATAAAAGTGAAAATAAAAATAAAATAAAAGCAATAAAAAAAAAAGATGAACACCATAGTAGCAATGTAAATAACCTGAAAGCAGCTTTTAAAGCAACATTAATGTAATCCAGTACACATGTGCAGTGCCACAAACTGACACAAACTTTACTGATCCAGGAATTCCTGCAATAGGAGGCCCAACCCAATATAAAGGTCACAGAGATAAAAAAAAAACAGCTTTTAGAAGCCTGTTGTGGCGTTTTCATTTTAAGACACCAAAAAGCTAGAAATATTTCAATCTAAAACATAAAAAAATGAATTTCCCTTCACTGACCAAAACTAATTAATATTTTCATGATTTTTCATTTTTTAAAATGCACCAGTACCTGGCTTTTTCTTATTGTTAAATACACAATAAGCAGTCAAATGTAAACATTTACAATACGCAATTTAAAAGCAAAAAGTACCTGTGACATCCAGCCTCTCACTGAAGCTGGCTTTGCTCTTGTCCTTCACTGTAACTCGACATTCATAGTTCCCAGAGTCTGCAGCCCTGGCTGGGTTGAGCTCATACAGAACAGTACTGTTTGTGGTGTTGAAGGAGTAAATAGGAACTTCATCCTTCAAAATCTGGAATTGGTGCTCCAGGTCAGGGATGTTGCTGTGGCTCACGCTGACGTGACAGCCAATCAGGACTGGCGTCCCGCGCTCAATTGTGTTTTTAGGCTGGATTGTGAGGCCAATGCTGTCAATGATGTATGCTGTGGTTCCAAAAGAAACAACACACATGTGTTTGGAGGTTAATATCATAAAGCAGAGGAACACCCTGAGGAAGTGGCATAGTCCTGACCTAATCCTGCAATTATGCTACTACAAATAAAGATGGATGGTTTGCGATCGCTTTTGTTTTTCTTTCATAATGAGTTTAGTGCAATTTTTTGTGTTTGAAAAACAGCTGTATTAGGCTTAATTATTTATGACAAAATGAAGTGTGGCCATTCTGCAAGGCAAGCAGGAGCTAATAAAGAACGGAACTGTGTCCAACCCTCCATTTCTTTCAATTCAGGGTCAACTGTGACAAAGCAGTTCAACAGGAAATAATCAGTCTATCCACTTCCTGAAACCTGGTTTTATCTAAAGCCTCAAAAAAAGGTGAAGACCACTTAAACTCTTAAGACCCATTTGATAATCTCTTTTTATTTCTTTTTGTCAGGGCCCAAGTTAAGCAGAATGAACCACTGTGGTAGTACAACTTAAAATTTGATGTCCACTCCTGGTCTTCAGAGGTGAAAACTGCTGTAAACTAAGACACGCTCCAACTTATAATTTATGATTTGACTTGTAAGATAAACCTTTTCTGATTGCAGGCTTACTTTAAATGCTGCTACCTTGGTTTAGCATTTAAATAAGCAAAAAGAGGAAGGCTCAAATACACTTTTTACCTATGTAAGTGCTGCTAAACCTGGAAAAACATGCTAAGATTTTGAAAGCAAAGACTCTGCAGCTCTAGAGCCTGGTAGTATAGTGTCTTCTATAAGACTGGGAAATTGTGGGTTTGATTCCATGTTTTGGCCGCGTTAGATTGAGGACTTCCTAGTACAGCTGTGACTGTTCTTTACTACCCCCCCCAGGGCATGGGTCAAACCCAGGGGGCAACTTTTCATTTGTCTGAATGGTTCAATCCAGTAAAAACTGAAAATAAGCAAGAAGAAAACAAGCTTTTGTTAAATATCGTGACACCGAAATGATAAGTGCCACTTTTCCCTCTGTTCCAAGATGACAACAATTAGAAAGAAGCACTTATACAAAATTAATGTTGTATATTTAGAATACTGCTCATTTCCATCCATTTCCCTAACTTGCTATAATCCTTTTCAGGGTGGCAGGGTTTGCCAGAGTCTGTCCTGGCTGCTGTTTTTAGGAAAAGACGGGGTACACAATCACTCCCACACACCCACACCCTCGGGACACTTTGGTGTACGGTAACCAATTAGCCTACGAAGGGCACTTTCGGACTTTGGGAGGAAACCGGAGTCCCCAGAGAAAACATGCAATCGCCATACAGAATGGATCCAGCTGGGATTCAGACCAGGGCCTTCTGTGAGGCGAGGGCGCTAACCACGCCACCATGCAGCCCTGCCCATTTCCTCAAAATTAAAAAATTAAAAACGGCACTATTCATAACATGAAAAAATGTTTGTTTGACTTAAAGAAGAATGAAACTACTGAAGAATATTAAATACAACTGTTTACAACATTATATAAAAGAATGTACTTACAAGACTCTTCTCCTGCACTTTGCCCTGTGTTAACAAAAAGAGAAAATATTGAACAAATGAAAACATATCCATGATCCCTATGGAAGCACAGTAATGAGTCCTTACAGAAGATTAGGAGAATGCTCAGAAACTGCAAGCCTGGGGGTTTGGAGCCCATCCTGAGTCAAGGTGCTTCACTGATGTTAGGAAGCTGAAGAAACAGAGGGCAAGAAGGGCAGTCAGGAAGACGGGGAAGGACCTTACTAAGGAAGAGGTGGAGAATGCAGAGGACCAACATTATTTCAGAAGAAGGGGGGAAGGGGTGGTTTCTTATCACTCTTGTACTGACTGCCTGGACCAGGAAGTGGCTTTTACTTCCTCAAGACTCATGTAAAGCCGCACAGTTTTCAATATAGAAAAAAAGGTAAAAAGTGTTCAGCAGTAAAGTTGCTACTCTCTGTCCTCCATCTAACAGCATTTTTGGATAATTTTTTCCAGTATGATTAATACAAACACTTAAAGTAAAAAATATATTTTAAATAAGGTATAAAAAAGTCAGCTATGGATTATTGAGAGTCCAGTGAACCTATCTGCAGCTCTGAGAATAACATAGATAAAGATGCAAAAAATTGAAAAGTCGAAAAAAAGACATCTCAGTCCAAAGACTTTCATATCCCTGAGCGTTTCTTAGATTCTTAAAAAGGTAAAAAAAAAGAAAAAGAAAATAGTCCTTATGGTTTATTATCTTCGCAGGCTTTCAGTTATACTTGCATTTACCAACAGTTGTGACCTAAAATTACTTTGGAAATTTATAAAAAAATCAGTTATATCAATAAAACCATAAATTACAACTCTAAAATGCAGAAAAAAGATGAACAACATGAATTATCTGCATTTAAAATAGATGAGTAAGCTAAGAATCCTCTGAATTCAGGGAATTATTGCATCAGGTTTTGTGACCATTATCTTGTTTTCAGGCTTCTTGTTCTGCCATTCAAATACTGTATTGATCATTTCAGCAAGAATTGCAAAATAGAGTTCTAGTTTTTTGCACATGCAACCTTTAATGGAGTACGTGTCTGGTGCATCTATAAAACAAATATGAGCTGACCAAGATCAGAAAAAACAAGATTACACTTGAAAAAGTGTGGTGTTATTGATTTATTTTCTTTCTTGGTTAACTTGATCTGCAAATAAATGCATCCACAAAGATTCAAGTGAATGTAAAATCAAATAGGATTACGTTTCTAAACTGATCGGTTAACTAAGGCAACATCCCTAAAGGGAATTATGGAACTACCTGATTAATCTCTTTAGATGTCATTTTTGCTTTGTGGTTAATCATTTATACCATTAGCTGTTCTCTTTTGAACTGCAGCGATTCCTGCTGATGTGATGTTGTTAAATATATTAAATGAGATCAAAACAGCGTTAGACACTGCAGCGCTTTTCAAAGCTTGTCTCTTGGCAACCTGTCAGCTTCTGTGAAAACCAGAACACTGGAACCACACCTGAGATATGAAATTGTAAAAATCTGCAGTGATGCTGCAAACCTGTAGGTTGTATTTCTCTAGTTTGACCACAAGGTGTCGCTGAACGTCAGAAAATAATGGTAAAAACTTGCGCCATCACTGACTTCACATGCACACTGTTCTCAGCATCTTACTTTTTTCACTCCAATTATTCTGTTTGCTAATTTGCTTTGATAACATGGTGATAAATCTGATAATGAATTTTTTTCTTACTGAAAATTTAGAAAATAAAATAAAAAGTTTATAAAATGTTAATTTATTCACAGTTTCATCTTTTTGAAAAAGTTTTCAATAAAAAATAACATTTTGCACATTTGTGTTGTGCACTCATTTTTTAAACTTACAAGAAAAGTTTGGATATTGATGCTCAAGAAAAAAAAATCCCTTTAAATTTTTCTAAATCATACATTTGTTGCTCAATCAACATTTATCTTGGATTTATATCATGTCAGAAGAAGTCCCAATTATTATCCTACCTTCTTCATACTTTAATTACTCTACTTTAAGATGTTACTTAGCTACAGGACTACAGTCACTGGCCACCTTACTAGGCACACCTGTCCAACTGCTTGTTAGCTTGTTAATTTCTCATTAGCCAATCACATGGCAGCAACTCAGTGCGTTTAGTAGACGTGTTTGGGATAATCTGCTGCAGTTCAAACCAAGCATCAGAATGGAGAAGAAAAGTGATGTAAAGATCTTTGGTTATTGGTGCCAGACAGGCTGCTCTGAGGATTTCAGAATCTGCTTATACTGGGATTTTCACCCACAACCATCTTTAGGGTTTAGAGAGAATGGTCCGAAAAAAGAAAAAAAAGAAAGAAAATATCCAGTGAGCGGCAGTTCTGTGGGTGGAAATGTCTTGTCGATGCCAGAGGTCAGAAGAGAATGGCCAGACTGGTTCCAGCTAATAGAAAGGCAACAGTAACTCAAATAACCACTGGTTACAACAGGGGTCTACAGAAGAGTATCTCTGAACGGACAACACGTCCAACCTTGAGGCAGATGGGCTACAGCAGCAGAAAACCACACTCTGTGCCGTTCCTGTCAGCTAAGAACAGGAAACTGAGTCCACATTTTGTACAGGTTCACCAAAATTGGACAAAAGAAGATTTGAAGAACCTTGTCTGGTCTGATGAGTCTCCTTTTATGCTGCCACAATCGAATGGTAGAGTCAGACTTATATCAACACACCAGGCTGGTGGTTGTAGTGTAGTGGTGTGGGGGATAGTTTTAGTGCCAAGTGAGCATGGTTCCAACGCCACAGCTAAGTGTTGTTGCTGACCATATCCATCCCTCAGTGTACCCATCTTCTGCTACTTCGAGCAGGATAAGGCAGCATGTCATAACGCTGGAATCATCTCAGAATTTTTAGAAATGTGGCTGAGAAGGAAAACACTTTTATTTAAAAATAAAAAAAGGAAAAAAGAGAGTGTGTGCTATTCTTTTCAGAAAAAAATATACATTTCAAGCAATCAACCCAGGCAGGCATCAAATTAAATCCGACATGCACATTTGTTCTCTTCAAATTTCAGGTGAAAGCTATTGGAACAAATGGTTCTGAACAGTACGCAAAGATTCTGTGGAGAAAAGCTGCTGCATGTTTTTTTTTTCCTGCAGATATTTTTGACTTTGTGATAATATTGGTTCTTGCATAGCAACTCTCCACTTTCTCCAGTATGACAGAGTACATCCCCTTTTCTTCCCTGGAGACCTTCTGCATGTTTGAGTGGCCCGAGTAATTCAAAGACTCGGGTCACAGCCGAAAGTCTACAGGATGGAGATGTTTCTGCCTCTGGCACAACAAGCTGCAGGAGAAAGGAAGGTTGCTGTCATGGCAAGGCTCTGAGGCCACCTGCTCAATAAGCTCACCTCCATCTTTGCTTTCACTCTTGGGGTTAAAGGGCTGCAGCCAGTTACTTTGACTGTTTAGAAGGCTTTTCCTCTTTTTTTGTTACGAGCACAGCTGTGCTTTGGTGGATAAATCTTAGGATTCACTTTCCTTCGCTCTGTCTGTCCATCTTGGTCCTCCCCCTTGCTCCACCTTCCTGAATCAATAATAAATGATCAGAGAGACTGTGACAGGTGTTTTTCAGGGTTTCTGGAGGGGAGGATTAGACAAGGCCCCAGGTTTGCAGTGCACCAACAGGACAATGTAGACCAGAGTGCACAGAGAAGAATAAGTTAACTTTTTTGTACTGCAAAAAACTGACAGAAAACTGCGTTTACAACGGGCATGTACACTCTAAAACGTCCATTTTATACATTAGCCCATACTGGACAAGCAGGGAGGAGCTTCGTCTCCCTTTTTTTTTTCTTAAAGATTATTATTTTTATGTTTTTCATCTTCTTTTTATACTGTTTACAAACGCATGTTCCGACATGTAGAGTTGGAAGAGGCTTGATGCGAAATGTCGAAGTGGTGCAAATCTTGTAAATTTTGCTCCAGGCTTTTTCTTTCACAGCTCTATTCCGATATATGAAAGACTTGGTGTCATAGAATTCTAGCTGGATAAAAACGATAATTATTAATTTCTCCTTCACGATTGATTTTCAAACGGTTGGCACTCCCATGAATTAAAAGGGGCGCCAACCATATGTCACTGCCAAATCCAAGTCCCTGATTGGTCAAAGTTTGACTTGGTTTGATTTGCAATACGCGTCAGTGGCCGTACGTTTTGTGTGTGGTCTTTACAACATGCATAGCTACTCCTGAATGCAAGAGTTATGTACGTAGAAGCCTGAAACACAGTTTTCTGTGCATTTACATAGACTTAACATGGGAAGTGGTTGAAGCTTAAGGCCTGGTTTATACTTCAAAGCAATTTTGTAATTGGTCTTGTCAGAGTGGAATTACCCGGAACAATGTGAAATGAGACACCTGCTGATGACATTATTATATGCCTAAATTTATTTTGAGCAATTAGAATATGGCATGATGGAGCAAATTCTGTCCAGAAAAATGTTTTTTTCTTCTTTTTAATCAAAACTTAGTTGAACAATTTAAAAAAGACCCAACTTTTTTTTGTCTGCTTCTGTTTGGTGGACAAACACACCACTTCCTCCTCTGCCTCATTGTGTACCTGAGCGTATGCAGACACAGCAAGAGTAGGATAAAGATGTCATTCATGTTAAAAATAAACGCTGGAGATTATTGCGTCGCTTGAAAAGTATAAACGCCACTCTGAAGTACATCGCAGTTGTCACAGTCACAAGCAAAACCAACCATAATTCGAACAAACTGATTGTGGATATGATTGATGATCCCTGTGAAGTATAAACTAAGCTTAAAGCTCACAATCGAAGAAATACCTGTATCTGCCTATAAAGTCCAGAAACTTTGATTGCTTGAGCATCAAACCTCCCCTCATCGGCATTGCTAGGCTTAGATGCTCTGACAACCTCTGATTTCTTAAACTGGTTATAAAAATAATAAGTGACACAGAAGAGTGAGTTGACAAACAATTGGAGGAAGCCTTTAAGAAATCTTTAAAAAGAAAAGAAAAGTTAAAACTCCCCATACATTCCACAAAAGATATGCACAAAGTTGTGCCATTTTTCTATATTTTTCTGATTTTAGTAACAGATTTTTAATTAAACTTCAAATTTGCATGTAAAAACCATGGGTGTTAGAATTGATGGAGGGAACTGACACGTTCCTTAACTGGTTGACCTGGTTCAACACGCATTCAATGGCAGCGCGTTTTGTAAGTGAAGCCCAAAAGCAGTTGTAGAATCTTGTGTGAATGCAAAAGTTTGAATGCAGAAGCCAAAAACATGCATTTATGCGCGTTTACTAGACTTTTCATTGAAAGTGGTTGCTTGAATGTGCTTTGCAGAGGGCGGTATGAGCATAACAATAAAAAACAACAATGAATAACCCGGAATTAAGGATTTTTGTGTTTAACCCTTGTGCTATCTTAGATGACCCCACCCTTACATTGACGTCTTCTCCCTACCATGACAAAGGTGGATAAAGGTGGAAAGATTTCAGGTAATCCATGGACAGGAGTGAAGATCAGAAATCATTGAAGAAAAAAGGTTCAGAGCACTGTCTATTGGGTGTAGATGACCCAACTCCCAATGTTAAAGTGCATAGGATAGAACAAAGGTTAAGTGCTGGAATAAACAGCAGCCTCAAAAGTTGAAAGGCTCGATAGATCCACCCGGCTGAAAATATCCTGGTGGGACAGAGGGAGGCTGACAGAAAGGATCACATCTGTCTGACTATCAAAATCCATTTTACTTACATCAAAGACAATAAGGGCAGAAGAGACAACCCAGTGGCAGGACTGATTGGTGTGCATCCTGGGCACTAATTTTTCCCGCAATGGCTCTCCGGTTCATATCCTGGCCAGCCGCACTTTTTGCTGCAGGGCTGTCTGTAAAACAAAGATCTAAACTGCAGATGTCAGAACGTTGATAACAGGCCAACGTTGGCTCCTCCACACTGACTTTAAATGCTATAAACATTGGCATCACAGAGCAGAATTAATATTAGATATAAAATTTAAAATTTGTTCTGCTTGGAAAGATTTAGATGATAGTACAAACCTTTGCATTATGACTGAATTGACAGACTTGCTTTGATTGTTGGGACTGTGACAAATTGTGGTAATAAAAAAAGGAAGGGGATTTATTGTTTTAATCACATTTTATTAACAACTCAGTTAATATTATCTATTATGGAAAACATGATGCCTGACGAGGTGTCTGTAATAAGAAATAATGGACGACGGATGCCCGAAAGCATCAGACTGTTGTTTCTGCAAAGTCCATTAATTGCAGATAATGGACATCTTGTTCTTTTTTTTAAGTTTTAATTGTTTTTCACAAAAAGTGGGCTATTTAAAATGTGGTTGTCATAGTAACGGCTACAGAGCTTGCACTGACCTTGCTCTGCTATCGCTCTTCTAAATATCTTGATAAGTGAAACAGAGCACGATTTTAGAGGGAAAGTTCACCTCTTTGTCCAAAAGATGAAGAAAAAAGTTTGTCTCAAAGAAACATCCTTAGGTACTCTTCTTTCGTCTCAAAAATATTAACGCATGATGGTGCTAACATTAATGTCCTCTTTGCTTTCATGAGGAGTGGTCTAACCCTTGTGCTATCCTAGGCACTTTAACATTGGGAGTTGGGTCATCTAGACCCACTAGACAGTTCTCTGAACCTTTTTTCTTTAAGGATTTGTGATCTTCACTGGTGTCCATGGATTACATGAAATCTTTCCACCTTTATCCACCTTTGTCATGGTAGGGGGAAAGCGTCAATGTAAGGGTGGGGTCATCTGGACCCCTTTAGATAGCACAAGGGCTAATATCATTCAGGAAACTTGCCAAGTGTTTGCCACTTTCTAGACAAAGTTAGTTAGTTCAACAGTTAATTTTTTTTTTTACACATATTCAACATTTGCCAGTTTGCTGACTGCATTGCCCAGCATTGCTTTTTCCAATTACGACCCATTCCAATGAAAATCATGTTTTTGTGGTTTGGGTTCTTGGTTGAAATATCTCATTAGTTCTGCAAGTTAAACAAACTAAAACAGTTTAAAATGCAGAACTTCAAGTTAAAATTAGCCTGTAAATAGACTTTTCGCTCTGCAGGAAAGTCTACATATTGAGTCTTTCACATTATGGAATAGGTGCTGGTTCATCCCCAATACTCAGAGTAAAATGCTGACTTATTAAAGTCAACAAAAGTCTGCAAAGCGAAAAGAGATAGAGAGGAGCGTCCAAATCTGCCACGAAAACCTGTTTTTAGAACTGCATTCCCAACTGCTGACACAAAAGAGTTTTCATGCATCAGTTTTTTTTAGTTCTCTTCTATAGCCAAAAGGTGAGAAAGGATTCCATGTCCTTGCTAATATCTGCATTCACATATGCATAGATTTTATCATTCTTTACTGATATTATTATTATAATAAAAACACAAACAGCTGCTTTTGTATTTGTCAGTCAAGAAAATGTGGTAATGACAATTACTAATAATACTTACAAACCAGGCATTTGATAATCGTCTACAATTTGGTTAAGATGGGTTCTTGAACCTGCATATGCGCATGGTGTTCACACTAGACAAGCAGGGAGGGGCTTCTTCTTCTTTCTCTACTGTTTATTAGCACATGTATCTACAGTTGGAAAAGGCTTGGTGAAAAATGCCAAAGCGGTGCAAATATTGTGAATCTTGCTCCAAACATTGTCTTCCGATCTATAAAAGACTTGGTGTCCAGGCACAAAGTGGGACGGTACCCACTACCAAATCAAAGTCCCTGATTGTTCGAAGTTCAACTTTTAGTGCTTGTTTTTAATGGCTGTGAATTTTACACGTATAGCTTGAAAACAGGCATAGAAACGTATGTAGAAACTCTGAACACCAGAGTTTTCAATGTGGAAGCCCAAAATGCACTTTTATATAGAGTTTTCATTGGAAGTGGCCACTTCTGTAATCCCTGATTGTGCGTCGTTTTTAAGGGGGATTTGAACGTTGCTCTAGAACTTTGTGATAAAGGAGAGCTGTGCTGCTCTTAATACAGCGATGCTACAAAAAGGAGATTTTTGAGCTTTACTTTTTGTGTTTTAGCTCTAGTTATATCAGCTTAGGAGCTATAGAATGTAGAATTTCTGGGAATAATATTTATTGAATCATATTTGTAAAATAATGTGCAAAAATTGTTTACAATGTTTGAATTTTGTCTCAAAACATGAAAAACAATCCAGACTTAAAAGTTGATGTGCTTGTGTTTCCTACGCACTGTTGAAAATAGAATCAGCACCAGTTTGGACCTTCTTTGTTTATTTATTTTGATATTGCATTCACTGAAAAGTATGTACTGATGTGCGAATGCAACAAGACAAAACCTTTGCACGCATTTCATCAGAATGTAAAAAAAGATGCTTGATATTTTGAAAAAATTGTGGAAGTCTGAGTTGTTGGGCTTTAAGTTGCTATATATAAATGTTTGTAGGTGCAAAATACTGCTAAAAAAATAAAAAAGGGTAAACCTAGCATTCATTTAACCTTTGTGCTATCTTAGATGACCCCTCCCTTACTTTGACGTGTTCTCCCTACCATGACAAAGGTGGATAAAGGTGGAAAGATTTCATGTAATCCATGGACACCAGTGAAGATCACAAATCACTGAAGAAAAAAGGTTCAGTGCACTGTCTAGTGGGTCTAGATGACCCAACTCCCATTGTTACCTAGGATACCTAGGATAGTACCTAGGATAGCACAAGGGTTACGAATATGTATTTGCTGTTTTTTTGCACCTCATTAACTGACACCTCACAGCTCAAGATGGTATTCTTCCTCTTGCACTACAATTAGCTTTTTGCCTTTTGTGTTTAGTTAGTATTGATGTAAACAAAAAAAGCCAATAACCCACGTAAACACCTGCTTTAGGATTTAAGGATTTAGGCTCATTAGCCTTCTTGTTTCCTTGAAATGTGTTTTATGCTTTCTTATTCTTAATGTGAAATCAATTCAATTAAACCTTGAAAAAATATCTGGATTTAATAAAGGAGCTTGTGATTAATATGGGAAGGAATTTTATTTGGCTTTACACAGAATTTTAGATGCAATTTATTTGATGGATAACACCTTACTCTTCTGTAATCAGTTTGTGGGGCAGTATACAAATGTATAAAATAATAACATTAAAATTCAGGCATATTACATGAAAGAATACTGAGCTTTTTACAGTATTTATGTAACAAGATGGGATTTAAAAAAGCTGTTGCTTATAAAGGTTGTTGCTTTATCCTCTCTTTTTTTGCTCTCCTTTAATATCTTAAAAGAATAATCAAATCCTAACTAGATTAAGAGCAAACAGCAGCCACGCATTTGTTGCAAAAAAAGTCATCTTAATGTGTTTATAATCTGTAAATATTTTATCCAGCAAACGATTGCACAAAAAAAAAATTCAAACTCCAAAAAATCAAACTTGTGGGGTATTCATATGCAGATTTTTTAAATGTATTAAAGCCAAGAGAGTTCATTGGTACTCTTGGTTCTCAATTTTAAATTCATTTGAAGATGCAAAAAGCATCATTAGTAGTTACACTTTCTTTAAATGACCCCTTTCATTGATGTAAATCTCAATATATTCACAAAACAACCAAATATAATAATGTTAAAGCACACATTAGGAAAACGCAATGAGAACAAAAGCAACAAACACATACCATAGAGCATGTATTAGAAAGTACACACTCTGCAAAACACTCGATGCATAATAATAGCAGCTTTTGACATCATTTGTGGGTTGAAACAAAGGAAAAGCGTTCAAAGAACTGAGGGCTGACTGACTGATGAGCCTGTGGAGACTGACAGCCGAGGGGAAAAAGCTGCTGGAGTTAAAAACACACAAAAGGAAGTAAAAAAAATAAAACAAAAGAAAAATAATTTGTTTTCTTTTTTTGGCGATTATAAAATGTAACGACTAATGCAACCCCAAAGAAGAACAATCCAGTCCCAGGAAGGGCATCCAGACCAAATCAATCACCTAAATCACAATATACACAATCAAGCGGGGCAACAATGGCCGTCACTAGTGTTTTTTTGGACATTGAACAACTGTTGGTATAAAATAAATAGGAGGAAAGTGTGTTTGTGGACACAGTGAGGAAAAGAAAGGCAATTTGGAGTAAGAATGTGGGAAGTTTGACAGCAAAAACTGGACAGTTGGACATGAGGGTGGTTGATGTGAGCGAGAAGGATGGAGAGGAGAAGGTTAGATGGAGGCGGCTGATTCGTTAAAAGAAGCAGCTGATTGACACAGATGTAGAAGATAGAATTTATGGACTGAACATAACTTGACTCTGACACAAAAATTTAAAAAATTACAATTGGCAACTTGCCATCAATTATTTGACACAATATTTTGTGACTTTAGTCAAGCGATTTGTGTTTTCAGTGAGAATTGTTAAATTCATCACAGAGATGAACCTGCAGGACCTTAAATCTGACTGATTTACAAAGTACCAGATGAACAACTTAAAGTTTTCTTGGCTACAGAATAGAGTAACACTATGAGGCTGTAACCATAGAAACAGACTTGTTAAAGATGAGGAAGCTGTCAGTGTTCCTGTCGACCTCTGCTTGTGAACATCAGCACAAGGAAAAGATCAGAGTGAATTTCTTTGATTTTCCAGGATTAAAAGGAGCCACTGTAGAAAAAGTTGAAACAACATGTTTTATGGAATCAAAGGGGATGCTGATGAGGCAGGGTGGGCTGCTGATGTGTGAGGGGACATGCCCTCGTTTCAAGATCCTAGCTAGTCCTCCAGTGGTGTCTTCGGCATCGTGTAGAGCTTTCTCTGAGTTTTTTCTGACGATCTGTCTCCATCTGTCTGGTGTTGCACAAAAGAATGTTTCATCTCCTGCCCAAACAGTGTAGGAGCATCCATACTGTTGAGTCATTTAGTCAGTTACTGTCAAAGTCATGGTTACGAGTCACTGAATATAGATGTGGGCAGAAAAGATCTCCTGTGACAGATCGTGGTTGTGATCTTTTTGCACCAACAGAGGATTTTCTTGAAAATATAATCTTAGAGATTTCAGCTGTGTTCACACCGAACACAAATTGCATGTAAGAGGCGTCCAGTTTTATAGTTAAATCAATGTACAGACGCGATCACAAGTCCTGCAATATGACTTGAATATCCGACGCAGCGCTTCAGACTGACAGCATAATTCTGGCGTCACAGTGCATTGAAATTTTAAGAATGTCTATGATCAGGAGCTCAACTTTGGCCCGTGACGGGTTTATGACGTGATCAGCGGGTGGAGTCCAAAACGAATATGGAGGAGAGTATGAGCTTTCTTCTCCTGACCTTTATGATGTTTTTCTTACCTGTATGGAGACAATAATAAAAACTTACTCTGAAGTAATTCTGAAAATGGCCATTATTAAGACGCAGCTCCTGCACTAGATGGTAAAAATTGCCGTAAATGTCACAGGAATTTGTCTTTGTAGAGCTCTACAAAATAAATAGACCTAATCACTCATCCATTTCTTCAATGCTATTTAGGTCGTAGTTTCTCCCACGCGCATCAGTAGCCTTGAGTTTATGAACATGTTTTTGGAAAAAAAGTACGTCAAAAGAGAGGTATCCAACATGAATTGGAGGTGCATCAAAAGAGAACACATCATGAGAGAGGTCTCCAAAGCTAATTTGACATGCGTCGAAAGAGAGGCGTCCAAAGCAAATTTGACTTGTGTCGAAGCGGGTTGTCCAAAGCGAATGACACGTGACGCGTGTCGAAAGAACGGGCGTCCAAACCTATGATTACGTTAGTTGAAAGAGAGGCGTCCAAAGCTAATTTGACGGCCAGTGAAAGACAGGTGTCCAAAGTGAATTTGACTCACGTCAAAAGAGAGCCGTCCAACGCCAATTTGATGCACGTCGAAAGAGAGCCGTCCAACGCCAATCTGACGCACGTAAAAAAAAAAAGCCTTCAAAGCAGATTTAAAGCACGTTAAAGTAGTGGCTTCCAAAGCAAATTTGACACGCTTCAAAAGAAAGGGCGTCCAAACCTGAGATGACGCGAGTCGAAAGAGAGGTGTCTAAAGCAAATTTAAAGCACGTCGAAAGAGAGACGTCCAGAGCTAATTTGGTGCGTAGATCCTGTTCGGTATGAACACAACATTTTACTTCAGTTCAGTTTCTGTAGCTTCCACTGCTATAGCAAGTCGTGGCAGGAAGAGTTTCTTTGTGTCCACATTGGGTGTGTGACAATGCAACAATTTTAAGATCCCTGACTGAGATAAGCTGAGGCTGTAGAGACGTGACAGGTAAGCTGTGGTATTGGGGGTTTGAAGTCTTTGTGGCTTGAGGGAGAAGGAGTTAATCTCTTCTCTGAACTGAACTGATTAAAAAACACTTCCAGACTGCACAGTTCCTTCTGCTTGACTTTAGTCACTACTTTTCATCTGTAGAGATATTTTTTCCCCCTGTACTGTCTATGCACAAGTTTCAATAACTTCCAGCCAGATGGATCTTTTTTTTTTTTTTTAGATCCCTTCAGGTCATTGATGATCCTGGTTTATTACTCAGAATCAGCCTGACTTTCTTCAAGGAGATGAGATTCCCCACAAAAACTAATGCTCCCTTTCCCCGGACTCAGTTGGTGGCCTCACAGTGTCCTCCATCTTCCTGTGACTGCCTTCCTGAATCACTTATAGCGTCCCACTGAGCAAAAGAACAAATCTGAATTCTCTAAAGGAGCCCAAGCTACAGATAGGTACACATTTATTTCCTAAAAACCTTTTTGACCTTGGTTAAAATCCATCGTATGAGTTATTGTTGGAATTATTTATTACACTCCTCAAGGGAAAATGGCAGCGCTGTTAAATTAAGGAAAAAATCTGTCCACTGTGAGGCTTTATGGGGGGATTTGTGATTGTCTACGTCCTCTCAGACCACAAACAGTTACTGGGGATATCGCCTTTACCGAGTTTGGTCGTGCTGTAGCTTTCTTGACTTTATATGACGACTGGACTGAAGGACCCCTTACCCGTTGCATTCCAAATAGAAAGTACCCATCGAATCCAAGAAGCCAAAATCCCATGGACTTTTATTGAGAAATAAACAGCAGTCATTCTGTGTTAGAATGATTGCTGTTTTATTTCAGTTGTCAATCTTTGGTTGCTCAGTACAGGAATCCAACCTAAAATCCTTTGATCTGCTTATCACTTAGACTTTTTTCAAAATAAAGTTGACAGGTATTGAAATGATCAGAAATGCTCTGGATCATAACCAAATTACCAATTTAGCTTGGTTTAATCATTTTGGTGTAGCACTTTAGACAACCTTGGTATTTCATCAATAAACTGAAATAAAACGTTAAAATGTAATTTCTTATAAGCGTAAATAGGAGTATTCTCTTTTTCTATAATTATCTTTTAAATATTTATTCTTAACAGCAATCTTCTGCTCATACTGTATTTCATCTGTTTAGTTTTTGCTTTAACAAATTCTTTTAATCATTCATTCATCTTCTTAACCGTTTATTCCCTTTTGGGGTCATGGGGTTGCCGGAGCCTATCACGGCCACTTGGGCGTAGGCAGTAGGCAAGGGTTACCCTGGACTGGTCGCAGGGTGGAATATCCTCACACATCCATTCACTCTCACACCTATGGATAATTTAGAGTGGCCAATCAACCTATGTAGCATGTTTTTGGACGGTGGGAGGAAGCCGGAGATCCCAGAGAAAACCCATGCATGCACGGGGAGAACATGCAAACTCCACACAGAAAGGTCCCCCAGCCGGGACTTGAACCGGGGGCCTTCTTGCTGTGAGGCAAGAGCGCTAACCACTGCGCCACCGTGCACCCCAAATTATTTTATTTTGTAACAAAATGACAAATTAGACACCCAGATTAGTAGTTGGTCTACTTATTAAATGATAACCTGTAAAAAACAAAAAGAAAAACCACGTAGTGTCATGACTAGAACGCAGGGCGGACCCAGATGCTGAAACCCAGAGGCTGAGACAGGTGAAAGGTAAGTAAGAAGTTTAGAGTTCTTGTTGGTTCCTGGCGAGGCAGTGGGTAACGTGGCTGCGGCTCTTGATTGAAGACTCCGGTACCGTTCGTGTGGAACTCCAAGAGCGAGGGACCAGACAGAGTTCGTGGCTTGAGTTCTTGGTGCGTGGCTGGAGATCTTGAGAGCTGTGGCTTGATGCGTGGCGTAGCTGGAGATCTAGATGAGCAAAGAGACTGTGGCTCACATTCACAGGTGGCGTCAGCAAAGGAGAGCTGTGACTTCTGCTGCTCGAGGTGGTAAGGTTCAGGTGACACTCTTGCCATGAGGTGAAAACCTGATGTACAGAAAACAGACAAGGTTAGCTCAGGACGAGACCAGTAGACAGCCGCCGTGAGCTTCTGGAGACTAAGCACCATCAAGGTTAACAGACTGGCAAAGAATGATGAAGCTGGGTCTCCTTTTGTAGCAGGTGGCTTGATGAGTTGAGTAGTCACAGCTGAGATGAATGAGCAGCAGAGCTGGAGGGGGAGGAGTCTGACAGGCCACCATGACACAAAGCAAAATTCTGCTTATTCTTTTGCATGTTTCTAACACTGCCTGCTAGAAGTGAAAAAACATGACAAAAAGAAATAACTAGTGCTGTATTGAAGTTTTTGAGATGCAAAGTTTAGACCTTTGCCACTGCAGATGATAAATAATGAGAAACTGTCAGACCTTCTGAGTTGGGATCTGTCATTTCTCTGCTTTGCAGAACGCATCTCTATTAGCTCATTTTGTGCTTTGCAGCAAGTTAGAAGGACATGTTAAACCTTCAGCACAGATTGTCAAGCCTTCTGTGATCTATTCAGGGAACTGTGCACCTCTACGGAAACCATCAGCCTAATTTGATTAACTAGAAGTTGAAACCTCAGTGCTAAAGGATAAAAAACTAGAGTTCACTTTAGAATCATAAAATTCTTAAAAAATCAACTTTGGGGCTACAAAACCCGTATTATGCTGTTTTAAAAGTAGTGTCCACTAGATTGAAAACAACATTACAAAGGTTTGTCAAGCAGATTACTGTATTTTCTGCACTTTAAGGCACATTTATAAGCCTTAATTATTTTCAAAAACTGACTGTGGTACTTGTCATCCGGAATGCCTTATATATGGATTCACTCTGGTTGTGCTTAATGATATGAGAGAAACACGGCACTCTCTGGTTATAAAAGAGTTAGAGGCTTTGTTAGGTCCAGCTAATAGTATTCAATATTACAACATTTATCTGATACAAGAAAGCATTGGGTCGGATGTGTGCCTCTGCATTTGTATATGGTATTTCTGTTAGGTTTGTTTGTCTAAATAAATATTTGTCAAACACAAGTTAAGTGGTAATGAGTGATTTTTAATTATTTATATTGAAATATATGAGATGGTTTGCTTTTATGAAATAAAAACCGGTTCCTAGGAGCAAAACCAGAAATGTATAAATTCATCCCAAGGTTATGAGTCAAATAGGTGACCCAAGTTGGGCTTTTTTTTAACCACTGAGTGTGTAGAAGACACAGACGATGTTGAGAGATCACGTTTATTTACTTTGAAGAGCTCTTCAAAAGCATTGGTAATCACGTTTCCATTTTGGGGTTCAAAAGATTTTTTAATCTTTTTTTTTAATTACCTTACCTTTTACTGTATACTTCAGGAACTGCATATGAATGATGGCGCTTTCATCCGAGGAAGGAAAAATTAAAACAAGAATAATAAGGTCTCAATGCAAATAAGAAAAATATCAAAAGGTTCAGGAGGAGAAAGATCAGATTCTCCTCCATGTTTGTATCTGACAATGCTTCTTCTGTTTCTGTTACTGATACCGCAGTGCTGTTTAGCTGTAGATAGTGGGAAACAATCGGTATAGGGCAATTGGTTGTTAATAGAAAAATAACAAATACATGAGCACATTTATGTTAGGGGAAAAAAAATCACAAATAAGTTGCTACTGGGTATAAGTTGCACCCCTGACCAAACTACGAAAAAGAATGGTGACTTATACTCTAGAAAATGCAGTAATCGTGGACTAGGATAATCAGGACAACTTTCTGACTTTTCAGTGCAGATTTAGGATTTTTCTCATATTGCCTGCTGGCTGTCATGGAGGCCCCACCAACTGCACTTCATCTTATTACACAGCATATTTCAAACTAAGCTGAGAAAATAAACTGCACCAGAGGCTTTGGGGAGAGTTTGTAGAAGAGGTAGAAGTGATGAGTTTGTCCACACAAAGTTATTCCAGACTAAAATAAATATTTCCATGCCCAAATTATGCCCTGTACCCTGAAGGTGCAGACATCTCGGGACGTGTTTGGAAATTATTAAGAAATGAATATGCAGAGAGGAAACTCAAGCTGAATTCTGCATGTGTCTGCAACCAAAGTGTTGAGGCCATTCAAAGCTAATCGTGTGCACTATTTAGATTTTTGAATCCACACTCACTTGATATCTCAATAAGCTGATAAATAAAATGAAGGATGATGCTCAGTCAGCAAACTGGAAGCAGTGTTGCGTAAGTCTCATTCAAACAGTTACACATTACAAATTTCTTGCTGGTGTTATTCAGACGTTATCCCTCACCATGCAACTTAACTCAGAATTGTAATATACTGTATTACACAACTCTTTAAGATACTTTTACATTCTTGCAGAAACATAACTTGACAATCTAAGGAACAAACTTACCCTGAATTGTGGGTTTATGATTTATCATTACTGCTATTTCTTTTTTTAAATATTGGTCAAGAGAAGGTATACCAGACGTCTAATTGAGGTTCAGCCAACACCCAGCTTTACTCAGCTTTAGTCCTTGGACATAAAAATATGGGCTTTTATGATCAAATATATTTGAGCTTTAGGTATAAAAGTCAAACAAAGAACCTGAGGCACTGAAAGGCTAAAACAAAAAACAGGCCACTTAATGAAAGCAGATAAGATGACTCCTAGCCAACTGCATTTCATGCAGCAGTCGGCTCTGTGGAGCCACAGGAGTAAGACATTTATTAGAGCACAAAAATGAAATTTAAGTCTATGAAATAGAAACTTTGGCTAAGTAATTTGAGGAAAAGAAATAACAAAAAAGCGACTAACTGTGAGCATCAAATTGATTTTGTTGTCTGTCACAACCTCATGGTCTATAATAAAAAAATATTTTGCACTGTAAATCAGATTTAATACATGAGTTACTCAGAATATACTTAGTAAAATACTAATAAAATGTTTTAGCTGTACCTTAAGATACACTTCCTTATAAAGTACTTTACTAGTAGAGCAAATTACTTCCAACACAGACTGTAAGTGTTGCACTGCCTTTTGTTTTCTGCTTTTATCGTTACAGTCTGAAATTTTGCAGAGATCAAGTTTTTACATAATTGTTTAAAATAACAGAGACAAATCCAATAAACAAAACAACAAAAAAAGAGTATTTTAAGTAATTTGAAGGGTTTTGACTGCAACAAATGTGTTTAGAAACATGATTTTTGACCTTTAAAAATCAAAACAAATCACATTTTATTTACTGTATATAACATTTTTCCTATAAAAACACAACACATAGTGCTTTACACTAAAAAAATAAAATAATTAAAGCAAACACAAACAATTAAAATAAAACCCCCTTCCTTGACCTACACACATCCCCCCACTCCCTTTCCCACCTCCCACCCCCAATGAGGTTAGACAATGGGAAATAGGCTTGAAATGCAAATGCTATAAACAAATAAACAATAAAACATTGAAATTAGAAAATTAAGAAATAATCTAGTTTAAATATATAAAATATCAGATTTAACATCATGCATTCTATTGAAAAGCACTATTTTGAGGCTTAAATGGGTTGTGTTTATTACTATCTAAAATGTTTTGTTTACAGCTGGAAAATAATGCCATGATTTAACTCCCAGACTTCGCTTTATTCCATATCAGATTCTGAAAACAGAGCATCCTGAGGCTGTTTCTCGACATCGCTGAAGACTTTATATACTTTAATTTACAGGTTGGAGTTTTTTAATCTTTCACATTCAGTTTTAACCAACAAAAAATGAAAAGGTTTATTTGGATTTTTAATTAAAAGTGGAATAAATATGTATTTAACGTCAGTAAATGACAACTGATGGATGTATGAAAAGAAAAGAAAAAAACATTTAAGAGATAGCAATCAACCCACTTTATCCAAGCTAAAATACTGAAATACTGGTAGTTTGGATATCATTGTGATTGGCCAAGTGGGTAGGAACAAGCCGCAGTTTGAGAAAACATTGAAAATGTGGGTTGTTTCGTTTACCCAGAATAGCCAAATTTATTAACTTTACAAATTTGGTTGGGCCTCTAAAAGAGGTTAAATGAAAATATCTGAAATGAATTACTTAACAGAAAACATGAGCCAACGCAGAACTCAAACTGACTTGACAAGGAAACATAACAAAACTAACCTCAAGACAAGAAACATAGCAGGGCTTGTATGCTAGTGTATCAGATCATAGTCAGAAATGAGGGGGCACTACCCATTATATCACAGTGTAACATACATAAAAATGTAATCATTTTAACAAAGCTTACCGGTAAGCATTAGTCACAACTGCCCTCACGGTTTGTCAGGGGCTGCCTGTGGGTGTCTAACCTGTATGGAGCAAAAAGGTTCACGCACATTTTTCTACAGGCAAACATTTATACAACATACAAGGGTACTGTAAATAAGGGTGTCGTATGCTTTTTGTCAAAATCTGCAGGGTTTTTTGGGTCAACTCCCATACAGGCTTCATGTGATTAAGGCTTAACGTTTATCACAAGAAACTGAACAAATAATTATTTAAAGTTTAGCTCAAATTAACCAGACGTTTAAAGACCCACTTCAAAGAAAATTTAGTTTTTCATGTTTCTTGTGGCATTTATGTGATGAAAATTGAACATGTGGGTAGCTCGAGTGTTGCTCGCCATTTTTGTTGCATCAAAAGTGTTAGGTTGAAGTCCTCTTCTGTCTTTGGTGACCGGGTCTTTCCAATGAGATCCGCATGAAAATCAGCTCCAGTGGACCAGGAAGAACTAAGACACTATAGACAAACTTTACAGGTAAAAAAATGTAATCATAGATATTATTTACTGGGATGCACCAATTATGACTAAGAGCGCAGGTATTTAGTCCAAAAATTAATCATTATTAATGTAAATCAAAGTTCACAAGCTCCAACTGAACAAACATAGTTTAAAGGGGCCCTTAAAGAGGTCAACTTAACAAACTCAAAATAACTTCTAATTTAGGAAAGAACTCAAATAACTGACCTAGAATTACCCACCCAATTACACACCCGAGGACTTTTAAATGAGTGGATTAAACTAATGATACAATGGGGTGTGGGGGGTTGAGACCAAAAACATCAACAAAAGCAGAACAGAGAAACCCATTCCCTTCTCCTTGGAGTCCAGGTAGTGGTTTTACCTTCCATTCTGCACCATTTCAAGGCCCCTCAAACAGGTCCAGCTCCACGTGAAAACGCAAGTCAACAAGCATTTAATATGCACAAATAACCACAGCAAAAGTACATATAAAATCAAGTGGAACTGTACTCTACACCTTAATGTTGATCCTGTGTGGCCGTCGTCATGACAATAACAAAAACTAAATGACACGGAGTAAGAAAAACCAAATGTGTGCACTATAAAATAAACGT
This sequence comes from Oryzias sinensis, assembly GCA_037389245.1. NCBI lineage: Eukaryota > Metazoa > Chordata > Actinopteri > Beloniformes > Adrianichthyidae > Oryzias > Oryzias sinensis. Next base: position 9,794,577 of record CM074506.1, on the reverse strand, counting down.
ACTGCGTTAAATAATCTAAATTAAAACAAATAATGTGTTTGTCTTTATGTTACTGAAAATAATGCATAAAATTGATGCAACATATTTATTGTATGGCAGTCGACACTTGCATCACAACCATACTAATTGCTTTGGTGTTAATGTGTTTTAACCATTGTGGTATACTAGGCATTTTAACGTTGGGACTTGGGTCATCTAGACCCACAAGACAGTGCGCTGAACCTTTTTTCTTCAATGATTTGAGATCTTCACTGGTGTCCATATATAACATGAAATCTTTCCACCTTTATCCACCTTTGTCATGGTAGGGAGAACACGTCAATGTAAGGGTGGGGTCATCTAAGATGTCACAAGGGTTAAACATGTCACTCCGTTTAAATGTCAATGTCAGCCAGTTGATCTGTGGATGATTCTGCATCAAGGGTGTCAAACTCCAGGTCTCGATAGCTGGTGTCCAACATGTTTTGCCAACCAACCAGCCATTGAAGCTCCTTATTGGCTAAACACAACTAATTCTGATATTTAACAGCAGATAATTCAGGATTTCCGGAAAACCAGTAGAATGCTGGAGTTTGACACCCTTGGTTGAAGTAGATCTGGGAATCTCTGTTCTTGTATGGGTGATGTAATCAAATTTATGTTAACACAGGAAACTTATATGGTCAAATTTAAAGTACCAAACAACAAGCTTGTGCAGCATTTTGCAAAGTCAGCTCTGTCATAGAAATGGCTTATTTGTCTGCTTGCATTTGATCTAAAAATGTATTTTTGTTGCTCTTCTATCTTTTTTGTTTCTTTGCCATTTTTGCTGGGCCAGTGCTAAAAATCTTATGGAGCATTTTTAGTTCTGCCAAACCACAGGAAGATGTTGCACCACTTCAAACTTGCAGTTTGGATGCTAAAATGTTCTTCTGCAGGAACCTCAGAAATACACATATGTTTAGATTCTAAAACCATCTCCACCCTGCTCCTATTCTTCAGTCTGAACTGAATCTCCATTTCATTTCCACTGTATTAATAGAAAACCGTTTCATGTTTATAGGATGAGCATGGGCTCTGCATGCTACTCTGAAAACACGTGTGCTTTTTTCTTGCTTCCCACTGAGAGGAGTCCTGCCGCGACTGCATCATCCATGAACTCCAGTAGGCAGCGGTGCAGCCATGGGTGTAGGAGGACACCATTAAATGAAGGAAGAAGAAGCGTGTGGGGGCGGGCAGCTGCAGCTTTGCAGTCACATTTTTCAAGATTCATGAAATAATTATCGAACACATATGAAACTGACAAATGCGGCTCCAACCTATTTTTATTCACCTGAGGGCAGACTGTAGGAGTCTGCAAGTGGATGAAACCTTCGTTTACAAAGGCTGTATTTGAAGGGCTATGGCTCCGGATTTGGATCAAAAATGGCCAAAATCCCCATTATTTAATCTTGACCTCACCAAGCCCAGCATGGCGAGGCCCACTTCTTTTTCAGGTGTGCTTCAAAGGCTACTTTTGAGACCGAGATCATAAAAAAGAAAACTGTCAACATTGGAAGTTTCATCAAGCTGAGAGGAGATATTCGAGAATCAGACATCAATCAAGACAAACTCTGGCTGTGAATCTGCTAATTACTGTTTGAGATACTGTAAAAGCTGCCCACAGTTAAAACTTCACAGTTGTAGAGAAGCTTAGAACACAAGTAAAACTCTGCTAGACGGTATTTGACTTTTTAGCTTTCAGATCACAGATTTTTTATCTTAACTCCATCAGGTTTCCTCTGGTCCATAAATGATTACACACAATTAGGTACATTTTAGTCACGTCTGCTGGGATGTATCAAAAATAAATGCAGGTAGAAAGATGGAGCCAAGGGGAAAGTGTGTGCCAAGAATTGCAGAAGCAAGAACAATAGCTGTATTTTTGCGGGTTGCATTGCAAATGTTGTAGAGAGGAAGGTGGAGCTGGATAAGTCACATTAATGTGTATTCTGCTGTGTATTCAAAAGAAGCCTGAAGTGTGTGCAAAGCTATCTCAGAAATGTGGAAGCTAAAGCCAGGTTATTGTTGGTCTCTGGTTCTGAGAGAACAACGCTAAAGGATGTATAACACAATCTCCTCATGCATTTATAAATAACCTTAAAAACCAAATAAAATCATATTTTGGTGTTTTTAACATGTTAATGTGGCATTTTTTGATGATGAGGGTATATACAAAGACAATTAGGCTTAAAATTGCATTTCTGAGTATTTCTTTATTCAAATTGTTGTGAATCAGATTAAAAAAATGTTTAAAAAAATCTAATTTGTGATGAGGCCAAAGGCTTCCTGCTCTGGCCTTTTCTGGTTCATACTTGTAGACGACTAGATCCATGTACATTTTCATTTTCCTCGTCTGAGCTGGAATCTGGCTCAAAACTGTAAGGCTGGTTAGCTCCAGTACTGCTCGGCACTTTTGTTGCACCAGAAATGTAATGCTGAGGGTGTGAAGGGCTGTAAGCTATAGGAGAGAGTATAGAAGACATAAGGAGCGATAGCTCTCAGTTACGGATGACAAGAAGGGGGGGGGGGTGTTGCTCCATGACAACGATCCCTCAAGTCAGAGGGGAATTTCTAATGAACTCCGGCCACTCTGCACAACAAACTATGTCCAAGAAAATGACACATTTTTGATTTTGTCCAAAAAAACGGCATAATCAATCAAAAGACCACTGAGCAAGCTGTTACAATAAATCAAAAGATGATCTAAGTGGGTCTTTAAAAGACGTGTTTTCACTAAGGTTTTAGGAGCAGACTGTGGAGATTGCAGCGTTTTCTTTTTTAGTTAAAGTGAAAGAAAGCATAAACACAAAGTTACAGCAAACAATTAAACATGATTAATTAAAATGCACAGTTTTGCAGGATTATGCTGAGTAATGGACAAGAAAGCAATGAAACTGGTAGAAACCTTGCCTCCAGCACTGTCTTCACTTTCTGAATCTCTTGACAGAATTCTGTTACTGTTCCCCTATGTGAGGCCCAGAACAAAGACTGACAGCTTAGGCTCTCAGTTGTTGGGCGAACAATCACAAGGCTGTCTTTAATAATAAAGCCACTCTGGTCATGAATTATTAAAAATAAGTTTCTGTCCTTCCAAATAAAAGAACCCAGAATTGCTTTGTGGGTCCTTGGAGCTGCATGGTTTCTAAACCAAGTGTAACTTTACTAAGGGGAGCACCACACCTCCTCACAGGTTATTCAGCTCTTACCTGCCCAAAACTAAAATGTCTGTGTGGGCATGTTACAGGGCGGTTGAGTCTGGATTACAGTTTCTGGGTGGACACTCTACCACAAGGCCACAAAATTGGTCGTACAATGCTCAAAGATTGACACAAAGTAGTTGTATTCTGTCTTACAAAAGCAAACAAAAACCATTTGTTGTGCTACTGTGCTTGTTGTGTAGATAGGTAAGATAAGAGAGCTACAGAGACATGCAGGCAGAATTTCTTTTTTAATCTTTAAACATGTAACTAACACGGTTACATTTTGCTACAGCCACAAGTACAACTTCCACCGTGCGATGGGGAGGCATTGGCAGAATCTTCAAGACTTCATGCCGCCGCCCGGTTTAAAAAACATTGTTGACGTGGTCATGAATGTAGACGGCAGCAGTCAGGTATCAGTCAGTCAGGGAAGACTCCATTACGAAATTGGGCGACAGCTGGGCAGCCGTTGCGTGTTGGGAGCCGGATCGCCGTCAGACATTTACACATTGGACAGTGTGTAAATGTCTCTGGACAGCGGCTGTCCTTATCAATTGCCACCGGCCGGCAGTCGTCCAGTAGCCGGGGGTTTTATACAAACTTTCTTTTTGTCTGCTTTTACTGAAGGACTTGTGATTTTGGAAGGAAAACCAGCAAACGGAAAACAAACTGTCTCACAACAAACACATTTATAAGTACAATTTATTTTCATTTTATATTATTAAAAAGTGACTTACCTATTTGTAAATTAGTTGTTGGGGTATTAACAGTTTAACCCCCAAAAAACAAAAATATATATATACCTGTACACACAAAATATTTTATTTCATTCAGCAAAAAAAAAAAAAAAAAAAAAAAAAAGTTTGATGCATTCATTCGACTTTTGAAATGCCTATAAAGCCTATAAACCCTAAAAATGATACTAAATATAAAAAAGTGAAACCCTGAACTTTATTTACATTAAAAATGCATGTCAAAGATCCAAATACCAGAGAAGAGACATAAAATACTACATAGACCCACTTTAAGAGTTAAATCCAAATGTGAACCAAACTGAAACATGGTGTGAAAGGGAAATAACTCACATGTAGTAACCAGACAGAAGAATGTGACTGTAACTGAAATCCATGGATTGGACAGTAAAACGGGGATGTTTAAAACCAAACCTTTGATATGATCAATCTACGAGAAAGCACAAACAATGGTGAAACTAAAGGAAACTAAACAAAAAACCTAAATGCACAAAAACTAAACAATATAACAATGAAAAATATCACATTTCATGTCAAATTTGGTCTTTACAGGACACTGTAATTGTAAGGGTGGGCACATGATGACATCTGAACAGAATTGAGGGATTATAAATTATAATCCGATTAGTTTTCTTTTATTTGACAAAGAAAAAGTGTATAGTTGTCTTTAGCTAAGCTTCTTTTGCAAATCCTAATTAAATTTGATCAAATGATTCCCAAGATGAATATTAATTTTATAGACTGGGTTTCACCCTTTTAAAAAAGTCCAACCAAAAACATTAAGTCACGTTACGTTGTGTAAACAATTTTTAACTAGTCTGCTTTATTTGTTTCAATCGACCCATCCATCCATTTTCTCAGCCTGCTTTTTCCCTTTTAGGGTCAAAGGTTACTGGAGCCTCTCCCTACTACTATTGGGCAAAGGCGGTGTACACAAACATCGACAGTCATCTTCCTGCGCCATGACAAAAAAAAAACATGGCCTAAGTTGTGTTTCTTCGTACTTTCTGCATTTCCTCCTCTTTACAACAAAACATTACCAATTGGTTCTTATACCTGAAAAAGATGAAAGACCTGGTCTACAAAGGAGGGTATCCAAGTCAAATGCCTTAGAACACTCTGAAGTCATTTTTCCATTACCATTCATTTCCATCACCTTTTTGGTTCACTTGCCGTTGGGCTTAGCAACTATTTTGGATTGTTGCGAGCACAAAATGCTCTGTTGGCCTATTCATCTCTACCAATTTCTTTTTTTGGATTGTCAATGTTGTACATTAGTTAAGTTTAGTAAAGTTCCATTCCTCTCTGAATAAAAAAGGCAACATTGTGTCCATTTTCTTTATTTTTTTGTGCTTTTTGCGATTTTTGTTTCTGTTGCAGGAGATGTGAAGTCTGACGCCCTGGGGAAGAACTTAATCCACTGTTATGGCACCATGTAATCCAACGCTGCAGGCATGGTAAAGCCTGTCCGTGTTTTAAGTTTCAGCTGTCTGCCAGTGTGGATGTAAGTACAATCGATATTCCTTAAGGTACCTTATGGAGACATAAAAGCAGGCTGTGCTGCCCGTGTTTTCTTATCAAAATGAAATGTATGATGGGTGGCTACCCTCATTCTCCTTAATCTATACTTAGGCGTAGATACTATTCCTCAATAATTTATTTTAAATTTTAGGTTAGAGGTCAGTTAAAGTGTGGACTACACATCCAGCATGGACATCTGTTTAATTTATTCTGTCACAAAAAAGAAATCTCCTATTTGCTTAATTTTCTCCTCTCAACATTTAAGGACTTAATTTCTTACAAGTTTGAAGCATAACTTTTTCAAGAATCAGATTTTTTAGGTTTGTAATAAGTTATCTGTGTCATGTGGGGGGGGGGCTCGAGAGCCGGTAGGACCCAGACGCAGAGGCGGGAGGCAAACGGTTTCAGGGCAAGAGGGTTTAATGCAAACAGAAAGCGCTGCCGAGCAGGATGACAAAACAAAACTAAAACTTTACTGTGGCGTGGCGAGGGACAACGAACAAGGCATGAAGGGACGAGAACACATGAAGACGTTAAAGACGTTAAAGATGTTACAGACGTTAATGGACCAGCACAGGAGGAAGGCAGAGACAAGACTTATATACAGACAGGGCAGACAAGACACAGGTGAACACGATCAGGGCAGATGGGGACCAAAGGAAGTAAAACTCAAGAAACAAGACAAGACAGGAAACCTTTCCAAATAAAACAGGAAACAGAACTTAACCATGACAGAACAAGACAGAAAGTAAAAACCAATACAAAAGAAACTCAAACCATGACAATCTGCCTGATATTGGTATGAATAAAATGTATATTCAAATTGAATGACCTGTTTTTCAAAGTTGTTTAATTTATGGCGACACTTCATAATGAGGGTTGCTTTGTAAATATTAGTTTATGTATAATTAAGCATTAATTAACTGTTAAATAACGTTTAAAAAGACACTTTTATGCATTACTGTACCTTAAGTGCATAATTTAATGCATTAGGGAGCACCAACTGATAATCATTTTAACCTTTCGAAATGCATTACAAAGCAAACATAAATGTTTCCCTATGCAATTAATTAGTTAATAAATATGTAAAGCCTTAATAATTTCTGACGTAATAATTTACTATGGTGTTTTGTTTGGAGTTGGGAAGCAAAATGTAAGTAAGGTTTTACCCAATGTTTTTAGCCTGACATAATCCTTAATGAGTGCTGAAAAGACTCGTAAATATGACCTAACAATTACTTAAACCTATATATACTTTTTTTAAACGATTATTGGCACTCTATTGTAAAGCACGAACAATGATTCCTTAGGAAACAATAAACGTCACCTCTGTTCATTTTTATATAATATATATTTTTTCTTTTTTGTGCAACCATTCATCCCTTCCAAAATGCAATATGAGATGGAAACCCTTGTCCATATTTTGCAAATGTGCTGTTAACACTGAAGATGAGTTGGTCAGCACACGAAGTAAACATATTTCTAAGAAGCAGTATCCTGCATTCCTGAGAATGCTGAATTTATGCTTTACCCTCCATGAGAAGTGCATTAAAATGCCTCATCAGGAAGCTACCACCCAGGAAACATGGGAGAAACACACCTACTCCGAATGGATAACACCTTGCCTGTTATCTGAAATGTACAGTAGTTTCATTGCTACTCTCTGAAAGGTTTTTAATGCGGATAAAAGAGTTTTCAATGTAAAAAACCAAAGTTCTGACTTACACGGAACGTTACATTATGGAGGAGGAAGTGTAAGTTACCAGTTAATGCGATGAGCAAAAATATAGTGGCCCTTACTAGTGTTTAACCCTTGTGCTATCCTAGACACTTAAACGTTGGGAGTTGGGTCATCTAGACCCACTAGACAGTGCTCTGAACATTTTTTCTTCAGTGATTTGGATCTTCACTGGTGTCCATTTATTACATGAAATCTTTCCACCTTTATCCACCTTTGTCATGGTAGGGAGAACACGTCAATGTAAGGGTGGGGTCATCTAAGATAGCACAAGGGTTGATACATTTATTAGTAAAAAGATAACTAAAACCTAAGAGCGATCCCGTTCAGTTAGGATTACAGGCGTACCACAGGCGAAACGCCATAGCTTCGACTCTAAAAAGGAAACATTGTTAAATTGTTTTGCTCTTTGATTTAGATTGTATCATTGCTAATTTATGTGGCAGGATCTGCCATTATATCCTGAGTGGGACATGGACACATTTCTCAAACCTTTAAATGTAAAAAACGCATGAAAAGTGTTCTCCCAGCTGTGGTAATTTTTTCCCCCTGTAACTGTAGTAAACTCACACTTCAAGGAGGAGGTAAGTTTGTGAGAAGCTGCCTGGTGGCTAGAGAAAGTAATCATGGATAATTGGGAACAAAGGCCTTCAGGGACTCATGCTGGATACACACCCTGTGATGTTTGGGCCACAGACCTGACTTTCTGTGTGACGCTGTGGATCAGTGGCTCAGCAACTAAAGAAAAAAACATTCTCAAAAAAACAAGCTCCATCTTCCAATAAAAAAAACAAAAAAATCTAATACAGACTGTAGTAATATGCCCCGTATGAATAATTCAGTAGCTACATTCAATAAAAAGATGGAGCGTATGTCTATTGTAAAGGCAGTGAAGCAATAATAGGATTTCACCACAGACTTGCTGATTCTGACCCACAAGTCACCTTCTGTCAACAGCAAACAAACAAACAATAACATAAAATGACACAATCCAACTTTAATTCAATCTTTGATTCGCAAATGGAATGATAAGCAATAAAATATCCAGAGTCGTAAATAAAATGTATTTTATCTGTACCTACAGAGACAAATTGACTTTTTTACGTGCTTCTCTTTCAAGTACATTTTTTTCTTCTGGGCCATTTCTATCACAGCTCATGGATTTTTTGCAAACTGTGTGGGATAATTTTTGTCAAAATATTTACTAATTTGATAAAAAGAAATGAAAACAGTATTAAGTTAAACCCAAATCCTGTTTTCTGTAATAAAAATAAAAAAAAGTGTGATGCGTGATTGAGGACCTACTCTGATAAAAATTGTGTTTTTAACATTGGCATTTTTCTGATGATGTAGGACATATTAAAGGAAAATTAAAATTAAAATGGCATATCTGAGTATTTCTTTTTCAAATCATTGTGAATCAGGAGCAGATGAAAAAAATGCTGTTTGAAAAGAACTCGGAGTCCGGTGACCCCCATGGCTGCCGCCTGATACAGCTAAGCATGCCTGTCCTGTGGCCCGGACGCCGGGTTCGCCTATGCCTCTCGGCGCCGGGGGGCCCCTGTAGGGGGGCCTCCTCTGCGCCTGGCTGGGTGGGTGCCCCCCCCGGGCTGCTTGGGTCCCGTCGCCGGGGGCGCTCCTGGCCTGGGGTTCTCTCCCCCCCTCTTCTGGTGTGGCTGATCGGGCTGGGAAGGATCTGGTTCCGCTCATGAAGACACGGTTCACGTCGGCAGGATGCATGTATCTCCACTTCCACGTGCACGTGCACACTGCCACACTGCTCCTTGTCTGCTTCAGATTTCTGCTTCAGACAGATTTTTTTCGCTCATCTTCGTGTCAGAATTTCACCTTTGATGTCATATTTGTCGTCTCAGCAGATCTGGTATAATTGTTACAGCTTAAAATAATAACTTGTTCAAATCAGTGCTTGTATCCCCCACTTTCTCCACCTCACTTCCTTTTACTCTCTTCCACCCCCCCCCCCTCTAACATCCCCCCCTACCACACACACTAAATGTAACAAATAAATAAAAAATAACAGTCTAAATAAAGTAACAAAAAGGGGTTTATACACATTTACACCCTGGTTTTTAGAAGTTATATAACCTCTTTTTGTGATAGTAAAAGCTGTAAAACACAAAAGGCCTTCAGGTCTAATCAGTTTGCTCTGTTGTTGGACAGAACAAGTTAAAAAAAAAAAAAAAAGAACTTAGTTTTGCCGTGGCCAATAAACAGGGCGAGCCACAATCTTCATGCTGTACTCCATTCCGATGCATCCACTGTACGTAGATACTCGTACATCTTTGTATTTCTGAGCTGGAATCTGGCTCAAAATTGTTGGACTGCATAGCTCCAAACTTTCATTTTTAATTTTATTTATTATTTATTTCAAACACAAAATGAAAATAAACACAAGATTAAAAAAACAGACATTTAAAATAAAATGCCCTGCGACAGACTGGCGACTTTTCCAGGGTGTTCCCAGCCTTCGCCCCCAAGTGGCCGGGATAGCTCCGGTAGCCCCGTGACGCTGAAAGGGACAAAACTGATTAAACAATGAATGAATGGATGAACAAATAAAATAAAACAATGTGCTTGAAAATGAGAATCTTGTGTGTTCCCAACATTTTTTACAACACCGTATATTGTGAATGTATAAATTTACGTAACGGTTTTCCTTTCTGTAAACATTCAATTAACCCAGTTTTTGTTCTTAATGATCATTTCCAGCCTTGTAAAGTTCCATCAGTGACACCTTTTTAGAATTTATGTAAACTTTTGCTTAAAATCTTCATCCAACCCATTCCATAAATCCACACCACAAATCGATTAGAACATTTTCCTTTTGCAGTACAAATGTACTGCTTTTTGAAGTTGAGTTTTTTTTTCTTTAATTGAAACCCCCTCCAACGTCCTTGAACATTTATTTTATGCTTAAAAAGATTGGTACCCGATGCCTTTTTTCTCCAATGATACTCAATATTAGGGGGTTAAACTACCAAATGATTTCCGAGCACAGCTGGGACTGCAGCCCACCGCTCCCCCAGGGGATGGATCAAATGTATGGAACATTACTGCAAGTGTGAAAAACATTCTTAGAGGATACTCAAATCTATGGCAGAGTATTGCATGGATTTAATGAAAGAAAAAAAAAGTTGTTTGCTTTTGTATTTCTTAAAAATATTACAACAAAAATCATTTAAAAAATTAAAAGGAAAGGGTTTCATCTTTTAGTATTTATTTATTAGTTTCAATATACGAAAACAATTTAAACAAAGATCACCCGTTATTTTTTTACTATGCAAAATGCTTCCACAAAAATTCTTTTTTAAAAACAAAAAAATCTATTCCTACACAAGGACAAATTTGCAAGAAGAAAAAAATAAATAATACATTTGAAAATCTTTTTTCTTTTTACGAACAAATGTATTGGTAACAGGCTCAATACATATTTATTTATTTGTGTGGACATCATTTAAAAGATATGTATAAATAGAATATAGGTTCAAAAGGAACGTTACTTTCAAAAACAGTGTTAAAAGAGTTAGAATAAGTAGTGACAACTTTTAAACTATTTCAATGTTTTTTTTAATTTGGAGAATAAATAAGAAACATACTTGAAAGCTTTAAATGCTTTTTCTCCCAGTTTATTTTCCCAGAATAAAGACAAAGCCGCTGTTCACCAAGAAACTGACTCAATTTTTGTGATTCCAGAAGTGATGAGACATATTTTATCATCCCTACTGAAAGAAAAAAATGTTCAGAAAGTCCAGGAATGTTTTTTTCACACCCAAAGGTAGAGGCGGCCAAAAAAAAAGAATTCCAACACTGTGAGGTCAAAGTTTATCTTTTTATTGAAAACCGGTATTTAAACTTTACACTGTGCTCTAATTGCAAATTAGGATTACAAGATTGTTACATAACCTTCTCCCCTGAATAACTGGAAAAAGAAATGAAATCCATCTGGCACTTAACCCCTGAGGTGATTAAACCAACATGACCTCAATCTCACTCCTGCTGGCTCTTTGGCAGCTAGCAGCAAGCCACCTGCTTTGCTTGCTGCTGCTTTGACACTCTCTGGAGAGATGATGGATGTATGTTCGTAAGCACACTGACACAGGACCATACACTGCCCCCCCCCCCCCCCCAAAGAAAAAAAGACAAACAACAAACACCCCTGCAGGCCGTGTCTTCCAGCAACTGTATGAAGATTAAACTGATCTACAGTACAAGTGAAGGTTCATTAAATTCACACAAGATGCCTTTGTTTGGTAGCAGTCTATTATCTTCATAAAAATATTTGACAATTTTTTCCTTCTTTTTTTTGGTAAGCTTTATTTAAAAGCATGAAGATATGATAGCACACTAAAAATTGGGAAGTCATCAGAATTGAGTTTAAAAAAAACCCAAGAGACTTGCAAATCATGTTTAGATGTTTAGCCAGTTTGTGGCAAAATCTTACCCAAATTTCTAGCATGTTTTTAAGTGAGGGTTGGATGGTGGTGTAGTGGTTGGCCAGTGATGTGCAGTGAGTTTCATGGCTGGTGAGGCACTGTTGTCTTTACAAACAAATGAACCCTACAGAGTAGCTTATCGCCATTTGATTGGCAACAGTTAAAGTGTGTTGTTTAAAATTTCAGGCCAAGTCTCTCTGTCTCAATGGAGATCACTCCTGTGGCTCCACAAATTCCAGAGTTTTCTCCATTTAATCCTCTATTTAGAAAATGATGCTAAGTGACATTAAATAAATAGATTTGGAATTCCTTTAAAGAAATTGCATCTTATTCCTCGCATGCTTACTCCATGCTATTAGCTATTAGCTGCAGTATTTATTTAGATTTTATGTTTGTCTTTTAAATTTTCTTTTAAATTTTAAATGTCGTGGGGTTGCTGGAGCCTATCCCAGTGACTGTCAGGCAAAGGCAGGGTACACCCTGGGCCATTCACCAGGCAGAACTTTAAAGCAAGTTTGAAAAGTTTTGGTCAACCACATCTGTACATAAGTATTTAAATGCCAGCTGCATTATCTCAGCAGTGCATCCAGATTAGCCATTGTAAAAATTAACTGACGTGTTTACATGTCAGTAAACAAATCTGCTTCTTGCATCCCAGAAAGTAGTCTACAATTTGTTCATTCAATCTCCAGACAGACTGAAGTTGAACTGATTGATTTTTGTCTGACTGACATCAATTACACTCCTCGATGTGCATTCAGAGACGATGACATTGACATTTTACCAGGAAAAACACAACCGATAAAGTAGTGCTTCCAAACCTCACATTAACTTCTTATGAAATGATCATCCATGATTTTAAACAGTGACATTTTGCACAGCCTCTGCACAAGTTGTGTTGTAACACAACACACAGTATATCTAATTTATTTGAGTCTATAGGCATAAAATAATCAGCTACTTGGGCATGTGCCCCATCTGCACTTGTCTCAGAAGGGCTGACATTTATTGTATGGGCTCCGCTTGAGATAATCTCCGGAAGGTTTACACTCTCACACGGGGGGAGGATGCCTCTGAGACTAAAAATACTCGGTTTTAGATTGCTTTAGCCAATAATGTTAGGTCTGAAAGTGAGACCAAGAGGCAGAGAAAAGGGCGGGGCAAAAGAGGACAGATGGTGAAGAGCAGGGAGAGGATTAGAACTGCAGGTTGAATGGCTGCATAGGGGAAGAAAATCAAAAAAGACTAATCCTTTTTAGTCAGTACACAACCATAAATATATTCAGTTAAAACTGAAAACCATATTCCATTTTTATGTCAGATAGCTGCACAGAGCAGAAATGCTACCTGGTGTCGATTTCTCAAGTGCACTAAGAGGATGATGACATTCAGTGAAATGGTGTTCATTAGTAAAACACTTGATACAGCTCAACCACAGCGATATGGAGGATTGATATCCACGTTTATTTTAGAAAAGTCAAACTACAAGGCTTTATCAGGGGGGAAATAAAATCAGTGCGCAAGCTTCAAATGTGTTCCTGAGTGCTTGATTTGAAACGATTCTGTCTAATGCATATGAACTTTAATGATTGATGATTTTTGTTGAAAAATTAATCTTTTTTGCATATTAATTTACTGTATAACAAAAGAGGTGTGTTGCCTTGAATTTGCTATTTCAACCCTCAACACACATGTGCCCTTTTTAGTTGTATAGTTTGAACATGTTAAAAACCCACCATCAGCATGTATCGGAATTAAGCTAAGTTCAGAAACTTGCATTACAGAAACCACTTACAATAAAAAAAGTTTATGTAAACGCATGCTTATGTGCGTTTTGGGCTTCCGCGTCAAAAACTCTCATGTTCATGCGCTGCTTTGGATGTTTCTATGACCGTTTTCAGGCTCTACATAGAAAATGTGTTGGCAATGAACGCATATTGAAGGTTAAACCAGGTTGAATTTTGACCAATCAAGGACTCGGATTTCATAGTGACATATTGATGGCTTCCCTTTTCATTCACATAATTGCCAACTGTTTGAAAATTAATTATAAAGGAGAGTCTATGATCAATCAAATCAAATCAATCTTTATTTTTGTAGCACTTTTTTAAATGTAACATCACACAAAGTGCTGATATTACGTTCTTCATACCTGCCACTTAAGAATAATTGCGGTTTGCTCCAAGACGATGACAGGATGACACATTTATCGGAAAAGAGCTCAGAAAGAAAAAGCCTGGCGCAAGATTCATGAGATTTTCACCGCTATGACATTTTGCACCAAGTCTCTTCCAACTGTGTGTGTGTGTGTGTGTCTGTGTGTGTGTGTGTGTGTGTGTGGGGGGGGGGGGTACGCTAGCATCAGGTAGCAACATTCCAATACCACATGCTAATAAACATGCGTTCAAGAGCGTGCATTTAGGGTACTCTTGAATGCGTGTCACATGCCCAGTGTGAACGTAGCATTTGTCCCAACTGCTCTTGTAGTTGAAAAATGAGCAAACTAGTATGGGGAACACTGGTGGCCTACACAAAATAGAAAGGTCGTAGACTGCTCAGTAAGCCTGCAGAGTTAAAATGTTTACACACATTTTTTCCATGGGCATGCTGCTATCAACAGGTCCTGATGAACGTTGCAGGCTTTTTGTACAGATTTTAATTTTTTAAACCTCCTCAAGTGGACCACGTAAGGGTCCCATAAGTGCTGTTCAAGTAATGAGTGGTGCTTTACTTGTGTGCTGGTTTACTCATTTTTCATACGCAGTATACGCCATACGCTTGTATGGCCCTAAAGGCAGTTGTGACAATAACTTTCCTAACATCTAGAGTAGCGTACAGGCATAGACAACAGCATAAACCATACATCATATGTGCGTCCAACTTACATTATCCTTTGATTCGATTTTTGATTTGAAATGGTTTATTTCAAGCAATCAAATTAGAATAATACACAAAAACAATAATCATCAGTTACATCCATACAATGATATATCAAACTTAGGATAATTAGAAATAAAATTAAATATTGCTTGAAAGGGAGTGGAAGGAAGCAAACTTATATAATCCCACCCCTGTTCTACCGTAACCATTTTATTACATGGTTTATCATTATCCGGTTCATAACTTTAATCAGACAGAATTTAGAATCCATAGTATCAATAAAGCACATGACAAAGAGGAATTACTTAAATTATTATGTCAAAAATAGACATAACTATTTTAGAAATCAACATAGCAAATGCAGATCAGTTATCTAAAATATATGCAGATTATGTTAATTAGAAAAAAAAATCATGCATATGATTAGAAAAATACTATATCAGAAAAATAGACATAACATTGTTTCAAAAATCTTCATAGCACAAATTGATCAAATATCAAAAGTAAAAAATATGTGCAAATTTTGTTTCATTAGGAAAAATCATGAATCGATTTTTATCAATTTTAATCCTTACCAATGCTTCACACTAAATCTATCATACGTTCCTTTTATAACAACATCCCTTGAGGTGGCCGTCTGAACCTCCGAGGAACTCACCTGTGTTCCCCCTAGGATGCGTCCGGTGTTCTCTATAACCCTCCATGGGCCCAGACAACCCAAAAACCTACAGCACTCGT
This sequence comes from Oryzias sinensis, assembly GCA_037389245.1. Taxonomy (NCBI): domain Eukaryota; kingdom Metazoa; phylum Chordata; class Actinopteri; order Beloniformes; family Adrianichthyidae; genus Oryzias; species Oryzias sinensis. Next base: position 9,779,273 of record CM074506.1, on the reverse strand, counting down.
ACTGATGCTATTGACTTAATATTTAGCTAATAAAACTGTAACCTAAAGCAATAAAAAAAGAAACAAATTCTATTTAAATTGTAGCTGACAGTGGGAATAAGATTGTCAAAACCCGCACACTCCTTCATTACTTATTAAAACAACAGATCTTTTATGTGGATACGTATATTTTCAGTTCATGTTTTTTTGCATGTTCCTCTCTTACCAACACTTATCTACACAAAGAGACGAACAGATCGTCAAAAATAAGTCACACCTGTGAATCCTACAGGTGGCGCAACGGTAAGCTAGAGTTGATGTAAATTCCAGTCCTCCCCTACAGTCCTGATTTGATCCTTTTCAACCCCTGTGTCTTTCTCTCAACGGATTAGTAGACCACCACCCACTCACGTGCAGCTTTCACAAAGAAATAACCCATTTATATTTTATCTACAGTCGGCGTTCAGCTGCAGAACATGCACACGCATGTAAACCTGACAATAAATGAACAAAGTAGGTGATATGTTTCCTACAAAATAACAGTGGTGTATTGTAAGCCAGCCTCTATTTGTGGGTGTTTTAAGGGCTATGATAATTCTAACTCTTCTTGTACATCACAGGCTTACTCCTGAAATACAACCCTAGAAAAACAAACATCTGGGATTTTCATACCAAAATTCAATCGTCAGACTAAAGTACAGAAAACTAAAACGTTATGAGCAGTGGGGAGCAGAGGTCATGGCTGACCTTTTCCCTGGTGCATCTCTACATTGCACATCTGATCCTCATCTCACTGCCATTTCCTTAAAGGCCTGAGCCTATCTCTTTCTCCCTGCCAGATGATTCCCATTCAGTTGCTCCATGTAACTGTCCAGTGTTTCAAGTCTAGCTCACTAATTCAGCTGCCTGTCTGATTTTGATTTTGTTTAGCAAGTAATAAACTGTTAACCTGTCCTCAGCATCAGACTCTGCTTTGGGATCCTACCACTCAACAAGACACTAGAAAACTACAAAAACTGTGAAATGACTGTAAATGCTTTGATGAAACATAGGTTATATACTGTATTTGATACCTGTTGCTTTATAGCAATCGTCAAAAGTGAAATAAAGTTTTTTTCTAGATTTAGATAATTTAAATGTTTATGTTATGTTCTTATGTCTTTACAACAAAACAGGTGTTTTATACCGGAAAATATTCAAAGGTTCAGAATTCAATTTTACATTTTAAACTTATTCAAAGCAGCATAATAGTATTTACTATATTTCCTGCACTTTAGGGTGCATTTTAAAAAATCATTTAAAAAAAGGCTATGTGCCTTACATATGGATTTATTTTTGTGGTGCCTATTACAATGATCATATGATTATGAGAGGTATTTTACATGTTGCAAACAAGGTTGGGAGATACAGGTATTGTTAATATGCTAACGTGGCTAACATTTAGCGTTTTACAAACAAGTTCTAAGAAAGTGGGGGCAGGCATAACCCCGTCCCCACTTCCCATCACTTCCCTTCCCCCACCTGTTAACACACTCCCATCATCAGAAAAATGCCACAAGAACATGTTAAAAAACACCAACAACGCGATTATAATCTGAGTGGGTGCTACAGGGTAAATCTGACTAACTGAAAATGAACCTAAATATTATTTACATGTTATCATTTTGTAATGGATCATCAATGATGTTGGTTATTAATGATTGAAGCTAATTTTGCTCAATAAATCTTTCACATTTCATGAACTCAGACAACTACGGAGGGGGATTTCTGAACAGATTGTAACATCATTGATCTTTTTGAATTGTTTGCATATTCAGTGCATGATAAAAGGGTTTAGCCAACAAGGAGACATCCAACTATTAGTCAAATTTCTCACAAATATTTGGAAGTAAGAGAAAATGTAAAAATAGAAGCCCTCATTCTATTTTGCAGCCAACAGAAAAGACGCACAGAGGCCCTCATTAATCTTCCTTCTAAAAGGGTCAGGAGCACATAAAGTTGTTCAAGAGTAACTTCAATAGCAGAAGCAAATGTATCAAAGATTTTTAAAGAGATGATGGATGTAGGTCAGTGTTGCCTAAAGCAAAGGCATTCTGAACCAAGCAGATGTTATCACAGCTAGATCCACTTAATCATGACTAAACGTGTAGAAAACATTTTTTTTTCACTTCAACTTTGCAGGTCAAATGAGCTGAAAATTTGTGATACAGGATAACAAGAAAGACACAGAAAGACGGGAGAGGAAAATAAACAATGGCATAGATGTGGTAAGTGATGCTTGGTGAAAGCTGTCACTGTTGGAGCAGAAAAAGAAATTCATGCAGGGTTGACAGTGGACCTGAGGACCACCTTTGCACTGTGTGACAGGTGCCATGCGTGATTTATGAGCGCGGTAGAAGACAGCACAGCGGTCAGTTAAATAAAGGTTAGTGTTCAAAAATGAGGTCATCTAGCCGACATGAACCATCTTGAGCCTGAGTTTTCTGTTATGACAGAAAGGTTTGAAAAAACTTTTATTGCACTTTTTGTAATTTTGTAAATTATGAGAATATACCGAATATGTTTTACAAAACATTAAAAAATAAGAATAGAAACAGCATAAATGAATTTTATATTTAAGAATCACTGCTTTATTAGTGAATTTGAGATTAAAAGATCTATTATAATTCGTGTTTTTAAAGTCCCACCCAACTGAATTTTTTTCAATTGTAAAATTGTTTGTCTTTTAATTATGATTATGCAGGTTTTTTTAAGCTAAAATCAAAAGCCAGTGTCATTTTTGAAGACATTTTCTGCACATCGAGAGTAGCTATTAGATATCCGCTTTTAGGTAGTGGGTCAGGACTGTTGGCATGGAAGTGAGCCTAAGTAATTTCCCAGCATGCCTTTGTTTACAAGCGTAACCCTTGTTCTATCCTAGGCACTTCAACATTGGGAGTGGGGTCATCTGAACCTTTTTTCTTCAATGATTTGTGATCTTCACTGGTGTCCATGGATTACATGAAATCTTTCCACCTTTATCCACCTTTGTCATGGTAGGGAGAACACGTCAATGGAAGGGGGGGGGGGGGTCATCTAAGATAACACAAGGGTTAAGCGCTTAACTATGCTGTGGTTGATTGAGTGAATGAGAGTCAGGCGCGCAGCCTCCAGGAAGTGCTGGGGTTCCTGGGAGCTGTAGAGTGGTATAACTCTGGAGATGGTTCCCGCTGGTGACCAGAGGGGGAGACAGAGCTCTGACTTCTGGCAAATATACTACAATAATAAAGCATATTGAGCTGTTGCACTGTTTTATTTTATAAGAGTCTGGTAAAAATATATCAATTTTTCAAGAAATAGTTGAAAGAGTACTAGTTTCTACAAAAATAGTTTTTACAAAGAAATAACATTAGCGTGTGTCTAAAGTATATTTTTACTTAAGTCATGGAGAAGCGTCAAATGTTGCAGCAATGTGTGGTACTGTTACTCAGGAGTGATAGACTTGAAAAGAAACAATTTATCTTGTCTTAATAAATCATGTAAATTATTTAAAGAAAAACCAAACAATTGAGACAAGTGATTTACCATCCTGCTTTAATCTTGTATCATTGTTGTTTTTTTTTAACACTGTTTGAATCCCACCCTCACAAAAGTGAACCTTTCACCCATCGTAAAAACATTTAAGTTATTTTGATTATTCTAGAAATGATGATGTAAGCACATGCATGAGCCTCCAGTTCTTCTTTCCAGAGTCATCTCAACTGCAGCGGCCTAATTTCATCTGATCCCATAATCTCCTAAACACCAGCATGACTGTGGGAACATAAAATTGCAGCATTTTGGCACAGGAGTGCGATGAGGCATCAGCCACTGATGGGGGCAAAAACAGAACAACACACACACACAAGAGTGTAAACTGCTGCTTCATTCATTAAAGCTGGAATTTAGTTTAGTAACTAAATAATGAATCATATTGCATCTGAGTGCAACAACCTTCATCCCTGACCAGTAGACTCTTTTAAGTTGGAAATGTTTAGATTTTAAGAAACATTCATTACATTTTAGCAGATTTTTAGTTCACTTTACATACAAAGTCTACAGATCCTGTTTCTGGAGTGTTGGATGATGCTCTTTAGAGCTCGTGTTGTGCCTTTGCCCTTATCCTCATTCCCGCTGCATCAAGGGACACATATTTCATGACCAAAGAGCTCTGTGACTGTTGCAGTGCAGTGCCTACAGCCTGCAGTCTATAATTTACAGTTTTGACCCCCCCCCCCTCCAACATTCTCCCACACTGCCTCTGCTGTCTTGTATGTGAGAGCAGATCTCATAAAACACCAGTGAGCTGTGGTGTGGCAGAAAGGTGTTACAAGCAATAAAAGTTTGAAGCCAGCCGATGATAATGTGCTTACCAACGCACTGAGCCTTATCAGGCAGTTTTATGACCTGTCATGCCGAACACGAACACGCGCTAGCACGCATGTGCATGAGAGGAAACTCTCAAAGGTGGGGATGAAGAACTACGCACCTGCAAACTTTGCAAATTTAAAAAAGGACAACAATCCAGAGGGTTAAAAAAACAAACATTAAGGATAAAACCATGTTTAAGTAAATGTCATGCAAGCGGGCGCACACTTCTACTGCAGGAAAGGCTGTGGATCAATGCTCACCGACAGGCTGTGCATCTTGCATTTGCACACACAAACACTCCCCCAAGAAATGTATCGCATGTTGTTCACAAACGCTGTTAATCCTTCTTATAAATTATTTACAACAAGTAAACAGTTGGTTGGCCTAAAGATGGGGGAGCAGACCTGGGAGAAGAAAGAGAGCAACCGTGCCAGCCGACATCACAAACACTGATCTTTTGTGCAACAGTAACGGGAAACGTGTCGAAACTGACTAAAGTACAACTTCTCCATGAATCATATTTTTTTAAGGGTCAGATTGAGGACAATATGAGAAAAAAAGAGGCTTCGACTGTACGAACACAATGTATTAAACCGTTTTTTGATATTTTACCATAATTTGTGCACATGTTAAATCCATTTATCTACAAAGCTGTAGTATCACCGTTTACATGTCTAGGATTTTGCCTTTATGTTTATGTAATAATTTTAGGTGACTGACGTGTTAGTTCAAATCTCAGCAGATCAGATGTATTTTTTTGCATGTGTGATGGATTTTCTTTATGATTGATCTTGTGATGTGATTGTTTCTTCCACTGTAGTTACAATTTACTATTAAATATGTCCATTAAGACTTTATTATTAAAGCTATGAGATGTATAGATTAATAACTGGATTTATAACTTAGTTGGTGCACCGGACAAGAAGGGAGGGACCATTTCTTCTTTAGTAGAACATTTTGGCCACCAATAAGTGGAAAGAGGTTTGGTATGAAATGTCAAAGTGGTGATTTTTCCTTTCACAGTTATGTTTTGATAACTGAAATATTTGGTGTCATATAACTCCAGCCAGGCACAAACCACAATTATTAATGTCTCCCCTATGATCAACTGGTGGTGGATCAAAGTAGCAGACAGCAGGGAGAAGAAGGTTTTAGACAGTTTATTGAGACTAGAAGTCTTAATAAGGAATAGAAGGTGGACTGGGCTGGGTTGGGCTGGCTGGCAGATGAGTGGGGTGGCGTTGTATTTTTTGGAGCTGGAGATGAGAGCTAGAGCTGGAGATCAGGGCTTGAACTGAGAAAATGAGCAGCAAGACAGGCAGGCAGGAATAAAGAATGAACATTGGACGATATGGTATTGTGTGAGGGAATGAGCAGGGTATTTATACTGCAGGAGTGTTAATGGAAACATGGGCTCCAGGTGAGTGGGAGGTGGGATCAGGGGAGGAGGCAGGACAGCTATCCGCCCAACTCCTGCAGCAAAAGAGCGGGGCAGAGAAAGAGACGATCGGGAACAGAACATTTACAAATGATTGGCACTTCCATGAATTAAAGCGAACCCCATCCATACGTCACTTAAGCAGTGACACGAGAAGGTTAAAAGCCCATAACGTGTTTACATGGACTTTTCTTTAGAATTAACTGCTTAAACACACATTGCAAAGGGCGGTGTATACGTAGCTAAAGGCAGGTACTTTTTAAATTGTTTTTTTCTCAACTTTTCTTTTTGATGTGAATTCATGTTGGTTTGTGACGAAAGCTAAATTTTCTCCACAGAAGAAGTCCTTTACCTAAATTAGGTCCCAAATAAAATGTGCCATCGCCATGGTGACAACACTGATTGGAATGTGCTGAAATTTGCAATACACCAGTTTGGATAAGAAACCTTTATTTGTAATGTACATACTTACACTGATTTACCACATAAATACAGAGAAATGAAAAGGTCTCATGCTCCAAATCTAAAGTCAAGTCATCTAAAATATTTGCACGCATGAAGTCCTTGAATGCAAATTTGTCTCCTTCTCTGATGCAGACCAAATAAGTAGGAACTCAGTAACAAAACAGCAGGGAATCTTGTTTTAGTGAATCTTGGTGGTGATTGATCCCTTTTCAAATCATGTTAAAAGAATACTGCAAACGAATTAATTAAAACCCAACTGACATTCATGACCACTTTTACTACTGTTAGTATAAATTTGTTTTTTTGGCATCCAGAGTTAGCCAAAGGGCTATTTTTCATCTGCAGTCCCTGGGTAGATGGTAGACTATACCCTGCACCACCTGCGGCCAGGTGGTGCAGGGTATAGTCTTAAACAGTGCTTATTTCAGCTGGATTGGGCAAACCAGCCAAGCTCAAGTTATCCCATCTACTTTCCCAGAAAGTAACTCTTCATGTTATTGGATCAGACGTGTGTCAACTTAACATTGTGGAAACTCTGAGGTAGCCTTAGTCCTTTCTTCAGTTTGAACTTTAATAAATGTGACAAAAACTACATTCAATTTATGTCATTTCATCATAAAAAAATTCACAGCCCCTGCAGTTTAAATAAGTGATAAGAATGGTATTTATCGAACAGAACTCAGTAGATATAAGCTATTATACAGTCTGCTATGCTTTATAATGTAGAGTCGCTTGGACGTCCATGGCCAATGATGTTAATACTGGCATTCACACGTGTGATGAACTGGTAACCACTGATTGAGTTCCTGCAAAGTGGACCCTGCCTGTAATTAAGACCCAAGTGACTTTATGGGAACTAATAATTAATGCAGCCAATATATGTCAGCTCCTGATTAATACTCATCCTGGTTGGATCATGCACACTGGGACTGCAGCAATGTTGAACTGGAAGGTAATGGAAAGAGGTGAATGGGTTTGCAAGAAAAAGAGGTGGTTCAACTTCAGACTTTGAATTCTTCAATAGCTTGTTAGAAATCCGCAGCTGACAAGTGTTCAGGCAAAAGCAGAAAAAACAAAAACAAATAAAATATAAAAATAAAAAAAGTTAATTCTACATTTAAATATACCATATTTTTCCCACTTCAGGGCAATAAATGCTTTGTCTTTGAAATTATGCCTTGCTTCTCTTTCCAACCAAATGAAGTCAATTCAGTCGCCGTTTTTCTACGATATTGATTGTCCATCGCCATCTTGAAACCAGAAGTCCTCAGTAAGCCGTGATTGGTCCCTTTCCATGGCAAGAACTTTCTCCAATGAATAGTAAGCATGTTAGAAGGCCACACCCCTACCACTATTGGGCTCTGGAGACCCTTTCTGGTTGTTTCCGAATTCCTTCACTACTCACTGAATAGTGCGTTCGCCATTTTGGAGTGCTGTCCGAATATACAATTCTTTAATCAAGTGCCCTGGAAATTTTCCGAGAAGTCTCGATGCTCAATAGATGAGCGCACTACACCACAATGCATTGCATTGGAACAATTTTTGCCAAAAAATTGTATTTAAATGTACTTTTTTAATAAACCATCAACGATTTCTTCTTCAGAAGACAGTGGACTCATAAATAATCTTCGCAAAATATTAAGATTAATTCGACTTTAACATTGTGAAATCGATGGCATCATATTTGCCAAAATAGTGAGCATGGTGTCTGAATTGCTTTCAAAATTCAGGGCAATACATAGGGTTAGGCTGGTAATTTGGACAGAGCCTCTATTGAGTCATTTGATAGGTCAATGTATAACTTGAATAACTTCTGCTATACAGAAAAAAGGTCATATAAAAAATATTAATGGCAAGATCATAATTATAAAAGGTGAGAATGGTTATCCGGTTATCCTGACTGAGTAGCTGTTTATTTGTCAATAGACGAAGGATTTTGGCTTTTTGGGACCAGCAGGTGCTTTCTATTTGCCTTTATAGCCTCTCTACCACCCATGTCTCCTTTTAAACGTTTGTCTAATTGCACATCATTAACAGAAATAATTAGATTACGTGCAAGCTCAGTGACATGTTTTCCCCTCATTCTAATAAAAGTGTTATGAGGCGTTGTATGATGAGGAGCCAGAGGCAGAAGTAAACAAGAAATGCCTCAATAAGACTTAAAGGAACAAATGGTTTATACAGAAAACGGACTTGTGGCTGAAATGGAGAAATAAAATTAAAAATTGGTGAAGAAACATGGGTTTTAAAAGACAAGAAGCACAGGAATGACAAAAAATGGACAAATGAGGAGGGATTGACACCACAAAAGGAATTTTAAGACAAAAAACAAATGATTTTAATTAATTAGAAAAATATAGGAAGGAAAACCACAGTGAAAATCTTTCAAAATAAAACAGGAGATGGAGCTTTCAAAATAAAATAACAGCAGAGAAAAAGGCTAGCGTTCCTTAGGAAAAAAACATTAATTAACTATGTTAATTGAATGTAATTAAAAGCATTTTGTGTGATTTTGACACAACCCTTTCTGTTATTTCCTATTTTAAAAAGTATTAATTCAACTACCTAAATACCAGTTCAGTTCAGTTTAGATGTTAAGTAAAATCACCAAGAGATAAACAAAAAGCCTGTTAACGTAAATTTGATAAGTTCATTGAAGTAAAATTAAAAATAAATTAAATTGTGAACATTTCACGATTGACCTTATGTTTAATTAAATTGTGAGTCTATCAATTAAAAAAGAATCTATCATGTGGGCAGTAATTCCCAGGAGAGCCTTTTTAAGTCAGCTGAGAACAAAAACAAAAAAACAAAAGCACAAATCTAAACAACACCAAATGCCAAAGGGAAGACAAAGAACAGATTTTTTCGATTTAATAGTAACATTTTTAATTATTATTTCATTTTTCCTTTTCTTCTGATCAACTGTCACAAACATCTGGATCTAGTGCAACCATCAACCCATTTGTTGATACAAAAGGTTCTACATTCCTTTTCATAATCCTATCAAAGTGCTGTAAATATTAATGCTTAAAAAGAAAGACCACAGATTTAATTAAAAAGCAACAGTGATAAAAGATTAATTAATTTTAAAATCAAACGGGCACTTTTTTTTGTTTTGTGGCAGAGAGCTTGAATAGAAATTCTCTTTAGACTTTAGAGAAGGGATGGGCACAACCAAGGACAAACGCTTCAAGACATTTGCTTTTTAGGTAAACATGCACAATTTATGCTGATGGTCAAAGAAGTGCAAAAGTATGTGTCTGCAATAAATCAAAGTTTACGATATGAAAATGAATGTTTTGTGTTTTTATGGAAGGCTCCTTCTAAATTGCAATGAATTTTTCATTCTTTCTGTAATCATAAATGTTTCTTTGCAATATTTTTCATGTCAAGTAGAACAAATGTGTAAAATTGAAGTAGGTGTAGCAACAGAGAACACGAAAGCAACATAAATTTTAATACAGAGGATTTTCTAAGACTTGTGAAACAGCACACTCTTCTCTTACATGCAACAATATGAAAAAGAGAAGGAATGGACCCACTTTTTCTTCTTTTTTATTTATTATTTTTTTTAACCAAATTGTGTATGGCTGTTAAGAAAGGTTGTGATCATCTTGGTCCCAGCCTTTATTACTGGAGTTAAAATTTTAGACATTTTTCATTTCTATTGCTGAAGCCTCTACTTTAAAAAGCATGCATGAGGTAGTTCCCAACATGCTTTGCAGAAAAACAACTTTCTTTTAAAGACCCACTTCAATTATCTTCTTAAATTATCTTCTATATATCTTAAAGTGTTTCCAGTGGTCTTTTAATTTTGATTATGCCATTTTTTGCCAAATAGAAAATACTGTTAGAATTGTTTTTGCAGAGCGGCAGTAGTTCATTAGAAATTTGCTTCTGAGTTGTGGGCACAGAGTAAGCACACCCCCACTTCCCATCAGCCCTCTGTTTACACTGTCTTTCCAACTGCATTTCTTTGTCTGATTCTAATGCTTTCAATGAAGAAATTCTCAGAAATGCAATTGTAAGCTTAATTTTCTTTACATATGTCCCCCATTCTAAAAAAAATCCACAATAATATATTTGAAACATCAAAAACACGATTTGCATTGGAGTGGGTCTTTTACAAGTTGTCTCAAAAGTGTTTTAAACTTTTCTCAATTCAGTTTCTGAGATATGCAGAAAAATGTGAAACAACTTTGTGAGGGGGCTGCACGGTGGAGGAGTGGTTAGCAATCTTTGCCTCACAGCAAGAGGGCCCCCACTTCAAGTCCCGGCTGGGGGACCCGAAACAGAACACCAATGGGGAACCTTTCTCTGTGAAGTTAGCATGTTTTCTCCGGGGACTCCGGCTTCCTCCCACCATTCAAAAACATGCTTCATGGGTTAATTGGTTAATTTAAATTGTAGGTGTGCATGGGTGCGTGATAGGTGGCTCTGCGACAGTTGGCGACCTGTCCAGGATGTCCCCTGCCTTCGCCCACGAGTGTCCGAGATAGGCTCTGGCAGCCCTGTGACCGGGACAAAACGGTGTTAGAAGATGAACTTTGAATATGAACTTTGTGAGGGGTTTGCAATTTTTTTTAAAATTTTTATTATTATTTTGAATCACACCCTCAGAAATTTTAAATCTAATACAACATACACTGACCAAAAATATAAATGCAACACTTTTGTTATTGCTCCCATTTCTTATGGTATGAACTCACAGATGTGAAACATTTTCCACATACACAAAATAACCAGTTCTCTGAAATATTGTTGACAAATCTGTCTAAATCTGTGATAGTGAGCACTTCTCCTTTGCCAAGGCAATCCATCCCACCTCACAGGTGTGCCATATCAAGATGCTGATTAGACAGCATGATTAATGCACAGGTGTGCCTTAGACTGGCCACAAGAAAGGGCCACTCTGAAATCGTCAGTTTGTTTTATTGAGGGGGTCAGGGGACTCAGACAACCAGTCAGTATCTGGTATGACCACCATTTGCCTCGTGAAGTGCAACACATTTCCTTCGCATAGAGTTGATCAGGTTGTCTATTATAGCCTGTGGAATGTTGGTCCACTCTTCTTCAATGGCTGTGTGAAGTTGCTGGATATTGGCAGGAACTGGAACTGTATACGCAGATCCAGAGCATCCCAAACATGCTCAATGGGTGACATGTCCGGTGAGAATGCTGGCCATGCAAGAACTGGGATGTTTTCAGCTTCCAAGAATTGTGTACAGATCCTTGTAACATGGGGCCGTGCATTATCATGCTGCAACATGAGGTGAGGTTGTTGGATGTACGGCACAACAATGGGCCCCAGGATCTCGTCACGGTATCTCTGTGCATTCAAAATGCCATCAATGAAATACACCTGTGTTCGTCGCCCATAACATACTGTATGCCTGCCCATACCATAACCCCACCACCACCATGGCTACTCGATCCACAACATTGACATCAGAAAACCGCTCACCCACAAGACGCCACACACGCTGTCTGCCATCTGCCCTGAACAGTGTAAACCGGGATTCCTCCGTGAAGAGAACACCTCTCCAACGTGCCAGACACCATCGCATGTGAGCATTTGCCCACTCAAGTCGGTTACGACGACAAACTGGAGTGAGGTCAAGACCTCGATGAGGACGACGAGCATGCAGATGAGCTTCCCTGTGACGGTTTCTGACAGTTTGTGCAGAAATTCTGTGGTTATGCAAACCGATTGTTTTAGCAGCTGTCCGAGTGGCTGGTCTCAGACGATCTTGGAGGTGGACATGATGGATGTGTAGGTCTTGGGCTGGTGTGGTTACACGTGGTCTGCAGTTGTGAGGCTGGTTGGATGTGCTGCCAAATTCTCGGAAACGCCTTTGGAGACGGCTTATGGTGGAGAAATGGACATCCAATTCTTGTGGCCAGTCTGAGGCCCACCTGTGCATTAATCATGCTGTCTAATCAGCATCTTGATATGGCACACCTGTGAGGTGGGATGGATTGTCTTGGCAAAGGAGAGGTGCCCACTTTCACAGATTTAGAGAGGTTTGTGAACAATATTTCAGAGAACTGGTTATTTTGTTTATGTGGAAAATGTTTCACATCTTTGAGTTCATACCATAAAATATGGGAGCAATAACAAAAGTGTTGCGTTTATATTTTTGGTCAGTGTATGAAAGGTGGCTTTTTTGGCCTTACGTGTGCTTACGGCAAACTTCAAGACTGGATCCCATTTGAATTTTCTTGTTGACTTAGGTTAACTTAAGATTTAATGGGGGGATGCAAGTTAGATTTGGCATTAATTTGTGTTTTTTCTGGCAAATTTTACTAATTTCAAGCAATTCCCAGATATCACTAGACTGGTTTACCTGTCACTCCTGTAATAGTCTGCCACTAATGCTAAAGTGCAATTTGATTCACAGCAACAAATACAGCGTTTTTCTAAAAAGCAGCACTGACCAAAATTTATGTTTTCCATGTTTTGTTACATTTTATGGAAACAAAGCACCTTGGAGTGAAAAAAATGTTTTAAAGTTTTGACTGCATTTCTTGCTATAACTAAAAAAAAAATAAAAAAAATATGGACAAGTGCATTAGTTTACTCCTCTTTTTGGAACAATTACAAACAATGAATATCTCTTCAGTATGCTTCGGTGGCCACCGTACTATGCAGGACCTTGGCTGCAACTCAGGCCCTCTTGGCCTCCCTCTGAAGTGGCAGTTTACATCCATTATTGCGTGTACTGTACAATTCTAAGCGGGGCCTTCCCTGTAATCAGGATGTGACAAAACTCCAGAAAACAGTATATCCACCCAATATAACCCTGTCAAGACTCATTCATCACAGCAAACCTCTGTGAGCCACCAGTTCTCAATCTTTACTTATAGATCGATTCCTTATTAAATAGATTAAACCCACATTGAACGGGAACAGGAACTCCAAAGGGGCCTGAAGTATGAGCGATTATACAATTAGTCGGGCCGGACGACTTTGTAAACACAAGTAAACAAATAATGGTGATCACTGAGGTTCCAGAAGCATTTAAGTATTTTACTCATCATTTTTGAGATCTGCTTTAAGCCAAAGAGATCTTTGGATCAGAAACTTTGTGAGGGTGAATGGAGCTTCAACACGCTGTTATGTAGGTCATTTCATTGACACCAATAAAACGGTTCAATGCCAAACAGCTCTTGGTGAAAACTGCCATATAAATTGAAGCTTTAATGGAGAAAAACAAATTCACAGATTAAAAAAAAAAAAAAAACCTCTGGCTCACTCAGGCAATTCTGACTGGAACGTACATTATAATAGTGTACCTCAATAACAATTACATTTTTAAACCCCATTTGTGGAACTGTCACATGATATTTGTGCACCTGAGTGACATTAATGGATTGAGCTCTCATGGTTCTTTATTTAGCCGGTCGAATGAGGACGGAAGATGGGTTGCTGTAAAATGTAATCAGGTAAAGTAAATCAGACGGAATGTCAACGAAAAAAATGTCAGCGCGCAAACACAAAACCGTGTCAGGTGGAATATCATCTCCAGACTGTGCAGACTCAAAGCTCCCTGAAGGCCAGGAGCACGGCTCATATATTAATGAGTTTTGGCAAACTGGAGTTAAATTTTAAATCAATTTGAGCTGACCTGGAGAATGTAGCTGGATCTGATTTAATCTCAGAATTTGGTTCTCATTCATTAAGGTAAATATTCTTTTGTTTATCCTAAAAGTAGTGCAAAACAGGAGCATTAGAAAGCTTCAAAAGTCAATAGCTTGTTAGATTTTTTTTTCCATGCTGGAGAATTGCACTTTTTTGTTGTCTCTCAGTGTCTGACGCACATGCACTTTTGTTTGGCACAGATTTGTCCCAATTCCATATTTTTCACACAAAAACTGGAGCTCAGCACAGAGCAGGGGAATGAATGCTTTTGGAATGCACTGACCAGTCTTTTCCCCATGAACTTAGAAAGAAAAACAAGAATCATAATATAGCAACTGGTTGGAAACAGTTTTCTTTTAGTCTCTTTCCAGTAACCAGCACACTGTAAACCTTTAAAAGACAAACAGCACCATTAGTGGCTAAAAACAAAATGTTGTTTGCAACATACTCAAAACAACCAATATTGATATAAGTATTTATTACATTGCCTGAGATCTGAACTGGTGATTGGATGACATTTTAAAAATTTGATTATAGATTTTTCAGTAAAGGATGTAATTAACCATTATTTTCTAAAATTGATTAGTGTAAATTAAGGAATCTATGCTCTTATTTTAAAAATTGTATTAATATATTTTCGACAAATCTTAAAAATAATTATTTTCCATCAAATTCAGTTTGCCACAAGGAACTCAGTTCTTTACATCCAGTTCTAATGCTTGTTTGTTTGACTATGTAAAGATAAGAAGGTGTATCTCAAGCTACCTTTAAAATGAGAAAGATAAAATGAATGTAGTGCAGTACATCTTAAAATTCTTGCTGGTACTGCAAAAAAAACAAAAAAAAAAACAACAACAGCAAATTAATGAAGAAATAACAGAAAATGGGAAATAAAGAGAAAACAACAAAAATTGCTGCTCCTCTTGCCAAACAGCATAAACACAAAATAAAGTTTGTGTGCAACACAACTGTATTGCAGTCACCACATTACTATGTCTTTTTACTGTTGTGCTGTATACAAGCCTTCCTGCTAGAAAACTAATTTAAGTTTTAATGAAGAGTGTTCACATGATTTATAACCGAAGGGTCTCTGCTTCATAATCATTTGTTATCTTTGATTTACATGAATTAACAAAACAGATAAAACAGGGGACAAAAAAAAGAGGACAGAGTTCAGGAAAAAGCTTAAAAACAAGCTAAATCTCATTTTTTGCATTTACCTTATTAGTCTTGCAAAGAAGAAACAGTCGTTTAACTTTTTTAAAAGGTTAGAAAATGTACTATTGTTGTGATGGTAAATACTAACCCACATTGATTTTACCTTTAAAGCAGTTTAACATTTTTAATCCTCTAAATGCCTGCAGAACATTGAATAAATTAGTTATAATGTCATGAATTATTAAGTATGTAAACCTAATTACTCCACACATAGATTAGCTTAGAAAACATCAGTGGGTATGAAGGGAAAGTAGAACTAAAATTATAGTTCAGTACAATACTTTAAAAATTCGTAAGCATTTTGGGTTCTACTCCAGCAGTTTTGACCTGACCACCTTGGACCCAGCAGGGTAATCTGTGCTACAGGTGTAGGGTTTTCTGCCACTGCGGTCCACACCATGCCAAGTCGTGTTAAATAGGTTTTGCTGCAGCCATGTTCACGTCATGCCTTTCTAAGTCCACCCAATCTGTTCCTGTCGGGAATTGCCAGGGACATCCTTGAAGGTTCCTGTTCCTATAGAGGGTGGGTGGGGCATCCCCATGCCTTTTACAAGTTTTGATCCAGGATCACATCTGCAACTGCAGTTCAATATGAATTTGTGAATATTTTTTTATTGCATAAATTTTCTTTTTAGGCTGCTCCAGTTGAATTTATTGAATTGTTGAGGGAAAGTATTTAGAAAGGATCAATAACTTTTTGTGCTGCCAAGGTTGCCATGGTTGTGTGCAAAATCCTTTCATTGTCTGCAAACATTTGACCAAAACATATATATTTTCTCCCCATTCACCTCCAAAATTAATCCCCTTTGTAACATTAAAAAATGAGTTATGAAGTGACATTAAATGTGGCTCCTGTTCCTATTTTAAAACAAATCAACTGCCTTGTCCGCCAAAAAATAATCTAGGTTTAGCTCCAGATTTAATTACAGTGACATGAGGATTGTTCAAACATGCTGGCTTCAGTGACAAATGTCTGCCTGAATGGAATACAGGTATTAAAAGCCTTTTTGTGCAATACAGACTGAAGAGACTTGACTTTAATTATCTACGGCTTTTACAACTATTTCATAGCAGCTAACCAATGTTGAACACAGAAATGACACGTTCTTATCTAAGGAAAAAATACTTATTTTAAATCAGTGTTATACCTTATGACAGCACAAAGTGACTTTAAAATGAAAGACATTCCACACTTCTATGACAGTCTATGAAAAGTCATTTGAAGGTTAATTGAAATTGCTGTATCTGTTTTGTAATGACACTTTTACTTTACATAAACTGCACAAAGCCACCAAAAATGATTAGCAAAGAAGGACCTAATATTTTGTGTTAAAGTCACACTTTTAAAACTGTTGTTCAGAAGAGCTTCTGCTGTCTGCTGTTATGTAGTTTGGAGCATTAATAATTAAAATTATGCTAATTAGGAAGGATGGTCACACATCAAATAAACTCATTAAAGTTTGAAACAATTGCAAACATTGTCTCAGAGCTCATGAGGGGGAAATATATTAGATTTTTTAATCACTTTAATCTTTCTGAATAACAAAACAGAAATGATATGACTTTCAAAAAAGAAGTACTTCAAATTTTAAGTTTACTGTCAAATTATCTTTAGCTCATTTTAATGCCATCCAAAAATCTGTTAGCAGGCCTCTATTGATGTGTGCTACACCAGGTAAGATCTAGGCATAGGTAAGGGGGGATGCCCCTCCAATGTGATGGCCCATGAAAATCCAAAATTATTCAAAGAAAGAAAAATAAAAAGCAAATAAACAAAAATAAAATCACAAAAAAACAACAACAAAATACAAAAAGAAGATTAAAATAAAATACATAAAATAAATAAAATAAATGCAGCCTTAAAACGGAACAAACAATTGTCCTACTTGTGGCTGTCCCAAGCCTGGAAAATGCAAAAGGTAGTGCCAGGAAGGGTATTCAACTCACAGTAAAACCTAAAAGTTATATCAAATAGAATAAAGGAGAAGATTGATATAAGGATAGATATGACGATAGTATGGTTTTCTAAACAAGTTCAGAGTTGCAATGCAACAAAAACTTAATAACATGCATCGGAGTTAGCCCCACAGTGTAGGAGGATCCTCAAACTCACTAATCGATGCAGTTTCCATGCTCTTCAGGTCTGATTAGGGCAGCTCACGGACAGCACTCATGGCAACATCTGGGTTCATCCTGACTGGTTAAGCAAGCGCAGAAAATAGTGGCAGAGAACAAACACTTATTAAAAAAGAACATGTGCTTTATTACAGTATCATGATCTGCTGGTGCAAATGTGTTAAACGTGTATCTGTGTGCTCATGTATTTTAAAAATTCCCCACACACAATGAGGCAAACGTGCAGATGATTAGTCGTCCGGTCTTTCTTCGTCACACGTGTGCCTGGAGCATGAAAGAGGATCTAACTGCTGATAACTCATAAAAAAGACCAATATCTCTGGCTTTAACAGTCACCAGCAGCGTTCAGGGCTGGGGGAAAAAATGTAAAACATGATTACAATATTAAGTAACAGGATAAATTACAAAGTTCACTGGAGATGTATGCAGATGCAGAGCAGGAAAGCTGTGGGTGGTAGCTCTCCAGAGGTTGCGGTTTATTTTTATTTACATGTTTATGCCTGCGCTCCAGTCTTCTCCTCCTTGCCTTCTCTGTCTTTCTCAGAAATAAAACCTCAGGCTCTCATCAGCACTGGTGTGAGCAAGGCTGCTTTTTGTCAATTTTACAAGCAGCAGCCTGTAGTTGGAATATCAGAGGGCGATTATGCTGCCACAGAGCATATAGAAAGCAACTATAGAAACAATTTCATTTATGAAGATGTACTGTAAATGCAGGTCCATTTAGTGCTAAGAGTATACACGATAGAAGGGCTCCATCCCATTCATTTGCTTGTCATGACCACAACAAAGTAGATCCATGTGCACCTTGAGCTTTTATATACTTCAACAACAATTTGGCTGAAGTGTGATTGCAAAAGCTCAGGTTTGAATGCATCCTTCTCTGAAATTAGTGTGTCCATTTTTTGCACATTGTTTTCAGTTCTTCCCAGTTGGTTCTACAACTTAAAGATGTCTTGCAGCTTTCCTACAATATCATTGCATCTTTTTATTGCTCAAAGAGAATCACATCCACCTGCAGAAAAACTACAAAGTCATTTTCCAGAGAAATATACTGAATTCAATGAAAAGGATACATTTAAGGACATTCACCAAAACTTTCTGTTTTTTTGTTTGTCAGCAAAAGGTCATATTAAGAATGATCAGAAACCAGGTAAACAAATCACAAATCAACAGGGATGCATAGACACCTTCAGAACAAATATTAAATACAAATACAATACGAACATTTATTTCTTACTACGGCTTTTAAGTGCGCCTTACAGTGTAGAAAATATGGTAGATGATAATGTTTTTTTGTGACAGAGACAGAGATTGAACATCAAAAGTCAAGGCCTTGTTTTCAAGACTTCAAAGTGTCATCTGAAAGTCTGCAAGAAGAGAATTCTTGCATTCAGTATCAACTAGTATAACTTCTGAGTAAGTCAGGGTTTTTAGAACATCCATCCATCACCACCTACATGCTAAAACTCTCATCAAAAAACATCCATTCTAAGGATGCAGAGAAACTAGTCCGTCCACTTAACTTCTGATTGAACGACTGAGATTCAGTTTTATTTGGTTTTTCTGTGAAAAGTCTTCAACTGCACTCAGAGTGTCTGATGAAACCCAGAGAGAACATATTTTATTCCAATCCTAGCCTCTTTATCAGCTGAATATTGAGTTTTGAGACTGCTAGTCAAAACATTTAAAATTATTCTCCGTGGATACTGTACAAAGCTCTGAATGGAAAAGCCCCATCATTTCTTAAAGATCTCATAGTTTCATATATTCACAGCAAAAATATAAAGCAAGCTCAGACTTGTTTCCAAAGTTTTCAAAAGTGGAAATGAGAGGCAATGCCTTCATTTATCAGGCTTTAGTTCTGAAAGAAGACACTCTCTTTACCTTTAAATCTGGACTCAAAACTCATTTTTGGACAAATCTTAGATGTTTTCACCTGGATGATTCTGAGATTTGCTACCTAAAGGTAGTTGTTCATGATTCATCATGGGTCTTCTCTCATTAACTGTAAACCTTTCATCACGCTGCTACAGGTTTTCTTTCTGTAGTCTCTGTTCCATCTTCCAAAATTAAGGAACCCAAAAAAAATTACAGACAACGGATAGAGGGACACTTTAGGAACAACGACTCTCGCAGCATGTGGAGAGGAATCAGGACTCTGACTGACTTCAACAGAACCACCACACAGGTCAGTCACGACAGGGATCTCCCAGACACACTGAACCTCTTCTTTGATCGCTTTGACAAGCAGCAGGGAAGACCCCAGCCTGCTAGCAGGATGCAGCCTGTAGGGGAGCCAACACTCAAGCTTGAGCGGCACCAGGTGAGATCCACCCTGAAAAAGATCAACACTGCAAAAGCAGCAGGACCGGATGGGGTGACAGGCCGCCTATTGAAGGCCTGCGCTGACCAGCTGGCTGGCGTGTTAACAAATATTTTCAACCTCTCTTTGCAGCTGTCCACTGTCCCCACCTGCCTCAAATCCACAACCATCGTCCCTGTGCCCAAAAAACCTGCCGTCACAACACTCAATGACTACCGTCCCGTTGCCCTCACCCCGCTGATAATGAAATGTTCTGAGAGGATCGTCTTAGAACATTTCAAAGACATCATCCCCGCAAACTTTGACAAATATCAATTTGCTTACCGGGCAAATAGATCTGCAGAGGACGCCATTTCCACCACTCTCCACACAGCCCTGACCCACCTGGAGCAGCCAAACACCTACGTCAGGGTGCTCTTTGTGGACTTCAGCAGCGCATTCAACACTGTGATCCCACATAAACTGGCCCACAAACTCTCCAATCTCGGACTCTCATCCACGCTCAAAGATTATGGACTTCCTGACCAACAGGCCTCAGAATGTCAGGATGGGGAGCCTGACATCTGACACCATTATCCTGAGCACAGGCACACCACTGGGCTGTGTGCTCAGTCTAGCTCTC
This sequence comes from Oryzias sinensis, assembly GCA_037389245.1. Classification (NCBI taxonomy): domain Eukaryota; kingdom Metazoa; phylum Chordata; class Actinopteri; order Beloniformes; family Adrianichthyidae; genus Oryzias; species Oryzias sinensis. Next base: position 9,759,058 of record CM074506.1, on the reverse strand, counting down.
TTCACACTCTTCACTCAGGACTGTGCTGCCATCCACTCTTCCAACACTATAATGTTGAGAGAGTGGATGGAACCATTTTATGTAAGTTATAGTGAAATTTACGGATGACACTACAGTGGTGGGCCTCACTACTGACAATAATGACAACTGGTACAGGAAAGAGATCCAACACTTGGAGGAGTGGTGTTCAGCCAACGATCTGGTCCTCAATCCCACCAAACCAAGGAGGTCATTACAGACTTCAGGAGGCCCAGGTGAACACTCAACCCCCACTCCACATCAGAGGTGAGAGGAGGTGGAACAGACCGACTCTGTCAGGTTTCTTGGCATGCACATTTCCAAGAACCTGACATGGACACTGAACACCTCTAAACTGGTGAAAAGGGTCCATCAAAGGTTGTTCTTCATGAGGAAGCTGAGGAAGGCGGGTCTAGCTCCGGGACTTCTCAGACAGTTCTACAGAGCACCGTGGAGAGCATCCGCTGCCAGGACTGTACAGTGTGGTACAGCAGCTGCACAGCAGAAGAGAGGAGAGACCTGTCATCACAGACATCCCTCAGTACAGCACACTACTTTATTTAAAACTTCTTAACGTTTTTTCTGATTTTTTTTATTCTTACATTGTTTTTATTCATTCTTTGATGTTTACTTCTTCTTGACTGAGTGCCAACAGAATTTCACTGTAGAAATACAATGACAATAAAAATCTTTGAAATCTGGATGAAGTCCATCTGCTTCACTAGAGTTAGATAAGCTAATTCTTCTTTAATAGTTTTGGTACATCCCTAATCTTTCCTCCCTCATGTCCACATGAAGTTTGGGATCTTTCTTCTATTTTTCCCTGAAATCATCTTTAGGAGTTTTTCACTTACTGAGAAGGAGGTAGACCCTCCTTCTCAGTAAGACAGTTTAGCCTAGTCTGTTTAGTTTAGTTGAGCAATCAGTAGTTATACATTATAACTGATTTTGTATTTTGTACAATTAGTGAAGCTTGTCGAGAAAACGGTATTGTAATATTGGGCTATAGCAATAAAACTGATTTGGATTGAATTGAATTTCGAATATGACGCATGTATCACGAAAACCTGAAATTACATAAATGGAAAATGCGCAAAATGAATGTTATGGCTGTGTGACATGGCCTTATAATTCTTGGAATGAACTAAACTGAAACTTTTCAAAATTATCTGTGAAATGAAATATGTTGATGACTTACCCCTTATATTGTGTTTGGGTCAAAATTCACCCATTCACCCCAAGTGTGAAAACGGGTCAATTTTGGCCTGAATTTCTAAGCGTGCATTATAAAGTGTACAATGAATATCATTTTTTCAAAAGACATTTTTAAAAGCCACAAATGACTAACTTACAGAGGTAAATGCTTAATTAACAACGTTCAGTTTTTCTGTTCAAAGGACAGTAAAGAGAAATGAATCGGGTGTTGGCTAGATGGATTAAGCTCATCTAAGCTCACGTTCACACTTGACAACACACGTTTAAGTGGCCACTTCCAATGAAAAATCTATGTAAACACCCCTAAACGTGTTTTTTTGAGTCTCTGCATTCAAAGCTTACTACGCAAGTTTTTATGACTGTTTTCAGACTCTACATAAAACACGATTGAAGGCACATTGCAAGTTAAACTACTTTTTGACCAATCAGGGACTTGGATTTGGTAGTGATGTATGGATGGTGTCCTTTTCAAAACACTATTCCAAGTGTTTGAAAACGTGTCAGTAATAATTGACCTGAATTATGTGACATCAATTTTTTCATATATCAGAAAAGAACCGTGAAATACAAAGATTTGCAAGATTTGGACTGTTTCAACATTTCACACCAAGCTTCTTTTATTAGTGGGTGGCACATGTACGCCACCCACAGTTGTAAGAGGCTTGGTGCTTTCAAAAGCCTTGTGACACCTTAAACATGGTGTTCACACTGGACAAGCAGGGAGGGGCTTCTTCTACTCTTCTTTTTCTACTGGCATCTGTGGGTGGCGAACATGCACCAAAGTTTTTATTTCATCATTGCGAAAGCTTTTAAGAATTTCCACAATGACATGCAAAGCCCAAAGAAACACCAAGCACATTGCATCATATTTTAATTGAACAATTTTTTAAGAATAGTTCATAAAAAGGTCATTACTATAACTAGATTCCACAATAAATCTCCCATGTAGTTGATAATTACAAAGTGAGAACAGTTTTTAATTTCTGTTTGTTGGCATTTAGGCGAAGATTTGAGGAGACAAAAACATCAGCAATTCTCTTCAAAAAGCAAAAAGCTTTTAGGCAACCAATCAGGTAAAGGTTTTAGGGTTATAAAACAATCAGCAAACAATCAGACGTCCTTCTTTTTACAATAAAATGTATTTTCTATGAGCAGAAAATAGTTTCCAATCCGTTTCAGAGTGGATTTTAGACCAGAGAATTCTCAAATTTGTAAATTTATTTATTGAATCTGCTGCATTGTAAGAAAGAAAAGGAAGATGGAACCAAAAGAAAAACGAGTCGTGTCAGAGAGCATGGAAAAAAGCAAGCCCAGTCGCATGTTATTATTTATTTATTGGACTCTCACCACCCTAGGATTTAAGAGAAAAATGGGATGTATAGCAGTCTGGCTGTTTTCTACTGCAGAGCAGTTTGCCTTCTCCCTGCTTAAGCATTCAAGGCGTGCCTCGACATCAAGAAAAACGGGAAAAAAATCAGCCTTTGCACACTTCGGCATGGCACCGAGTGAGCTTTGATGTGTTAATATGGGTGTGCTTTCCACTTGCAAATTGATGGGCAGCAATGTTAAGGTCTTCATGAATTCTTTTAAAAACCATCGCCTCTGTATCTTGAAAACATAGTTCTTTTTTTATCATTTCAGCTCATTTAGAGATCAGTTCCTACACTTTTAAATTTAAATTTATTTATGTTGTGTTTTTATATTTTACACATTTTTATACTATTTCCTGAGGCGTTAATACGGAGCCCTCCAGCCCTGCCAGTGGTAAAAAAAATAAAAAAATAAAGATCTGATAAAGATTAATCAATTGTGTTCATACTGTTCCACAATTGTGCGTGCGCACTGTGTCTCCCAGGAGATTTGTATTTCCAGACACAGGACAGGCTTAGGGATGCGGCTTTTGGATGAACATTCCTGAACCGTGAAAACCACAATCATGTGAATTTGTGTTACCGGTCGGGGCCAGACAAAGTAAAGGCTGATGATGTTATTCCAGTTTAAGTTCATCCAATCAACCAATCAAATAGTGTGACGTCATCATTAGTTGCAGGCCCCCTGACTAATGATGACGTCACACTATTTGATTGGCTGTACGTAGAGAAATAAATTGGAAATTCCGGGAGAAGGGTTAGGATTAGGTTAATACCTTTAGCCGTGCTAACAACATCTAGTCGCGGATTAACTCAAACTGGAATCACATCAGCCTTTATTTTGTCTGGAGCCAACTGGTAACACAAATTTACACGATTTTTTGCAGTTTCTCAGGACAGTTCATTCAAAAGCCGCCTCCGCCCGTCCCAAAGTCTGTCCTATGTCTGGAGATACGAATCTCTCGGAAGACACGGTTCCTCTGAGTGCGGCAGCCCGCCCACACGGAACAGCCGGACAGACTAAAGCACATGTGTCAAACTCAAACTTATCCATCCATTTTCTGAACCTGCTCAACCATTTTCGGGGTCACACGGTTGCTGGAGCCTATCCCAAATAGTGTTAAGCGAAGGGGGGGTACACCTTAGATGGGTCGACAAAAGATTTTTTTATCTTCAATTGAGTATTTTTTGGACATGCAAAGAAATTTCTAAAAAGTTGATGCTTTCATGGCTATACATTTTAATTTTGAAATTTCTTGACATTTTTACTTCCTGAACTGTTCTTAGACGCATGTTTTTCTTCACCTTATCTGATCTGCCTAACCTACTAACCTCATATTTCCAGTGTTGCGCATGCGTTAACAGCCACCTACTATTCCCCGTCACATTTTACGGAATGAGCTGTAATGAATTAAAGATAAATTAAATGGAACAGATGACTCCTAGACATTGCCCTATATACCCATAATGCAGGCCAGACAGCGATAGTGCCAGGTCACGATGTTCACTGACAGATTGATCAGACTGCACGCCGCCAAAAATAGTTCATTTATATACAGCCTTGCAAAATATGTTTCTATAGTTTCATATTAGGCGTTTTATGGATGAATGAAAATTTATTTATATAGCACTTTACAACACCTTCAGGGTGGCAAAGTGCTTCAAAATAGAAGAAGAGAAAATAAAGTTTTACATAAGGCAAATTAAGAATACAATTAAAAACAGCATAAAATTACAAAAAGCAGTCAGCAATAAAATTCATAAAAGATAAATAAGAATGCAATAAAAAATAAGTGAAAGAATATAAAATGCCACAGACGACTGAGCATTAGAAGACATTGTTTTAACCCATGGTATAGAGATCAGCCAGCTGAGTGTCCTTCCTCTTAACCCCATCATTTCTGATCACTTTCTAAATACCTTCCAGTTTACATTAGAACATGCTACTGCCCCAGTGAATAAGAAACGGCTTAGAAGAACCTTAACTGACACTTCTGTGTCAGAGTTTAAACTCAGAGTTCAACCAATACTTAGTGACATTCTGAGAAAATACTCTGAGACCAGCTCCCATAGCATCAGTCCTAGTATAAATGACCACTTTGTTCATGATGCCTGACAAGCCCTCAGGAGTACACTCGATGTTGTTGCCCCCTTAAAACCTAAGTTCGTTAGACAAAACCGAATAGCACCGTGGTTTAACGCTGAAACACGTTCTCTTAAACAAGAAACCCGTAAGTTGGAAAGAGAATGGCGCCGCTCCGGTTCAGAGCAGTCTCTGAATACCTGCAAACAAAGCCCATTAAATTATAAAAAGCTCTGCGTAGAGCTAGAACCCAGTACTATTCAACCTTAATATCGCAGTCAGAGCTCAGTAGAACCACATATTCCTGTTTCTCTCAGCTCATATGATTTTTTTACTTTTTTCTATAGTAAAATCTCAAATATTAGTTAAGTTGAATCAAGTTATTCCTACTATCAGCCCAGAGCAGGCTTAGGCGACAGAAATGGAGGCATCCATAGAAACCTCTGTAACATTAGACTGCTTCACTATTGTGGATCAAGTGCAAATAGCATCAATTATTATGTCCTCCAAGTCCTCAACTTGTATGTTAAACCCAATTCCCAATAGACTTTTTAAAGAAATGTTTCCCCTAATTGACGATTCCATATTAACAATGATAAATACCTCTCTGGAAACAGGTTATGTGCCACAGTCTTTTAAATATGCAGTTGTCAAACCTCTTCTGAGAAAGCCCAGTTTGGATCCTAGCATCTTCGCCAACTATAGACCAATATCAAACTTCCCATCTATTTCTAAAATTCTCGAAAGAGTTGTAGTTAAGCAGCTTTACTGCCACCTACAGGACAACAGCCACTTTGGGTTTAGACCTCACCACAGCACGGAAACTGCACTAGTTTGAGTCTCTAATGACTTGATATTGGCCTCAGAAAAGGGACTACTTTCTATTCTGGTCCTGTTGGACCTCAGTGCAGACTTTGACACTATCGACCACGGTATTTTACTCCATAGATTAGAGCAGGACATGGGATCAGAGGATCTGCTCTCCAGTGGTTTAAATCCTTTTTTTTATCCGACAGGTACCAGTTCGTTAATGTAAATGGACAGTCCTCTCATTGCACTCGAGTTAACTACGGAGTCCCACGGGGCTCAGTTTTAGGACCCATACTGTTTATGCTTTGTATGCTACCCCTAGGAAAGATAATCAGGAAACACAGCATTAATTTTCATTGTTATGCTGACGATATGCAGTTGTATTTATCCATGAAACCTGACCAGAATGACAGTTTAGAGAAACTGGACGCCTGCATCAGAGACATCAAGAACTGGATGACAATTAATTACCTCCTCTTGAACCCAGAAAAAACTGAGGTCATTATACTAGGTCCTAAAAATCTCAGAGATGCTCTGTCTGATCGGATAGTCTCCCTGGATGGCATAATTCCACAGTTAGAAACCTTGGGCTTTTATTTGTCTAGGATTTATCATTTAACGCTCACAAATCTCATGCGTGTAGAACTGCGTTTTTTCATGGCCCCGTCCTACATTAAGGACCTCATAGTCCCTTACCACCCAAACAGGACACTTCGCTTGCAAAATGCAGGACTGCTTGTGGTTCCTAGAACTGATAAAAGTACGGTTGGAGGTAGAGCGTTTAGCCACCAAGCTCCTGTTTTATGGAATAAGCTCCCAGCTCATGTAAGAGAGGCCGATTCAGTTTCTACATTCAAAGTTAGACTGAAAACATTCCTCTTTGGAGAGGCTTATTGTCAAACTAGTTAGTAATCAGAAATTATTTAACTTAATGTAAATATGTTTACATTAAACTTAATAACAATAACTATTTGTTTTAAAAGGCTGCTAGAAGTTGAAGCTGGGGTAACTGTGGTGCACTGGGGTTCTGTCCTCTTTTCTCATCTACTTCTCCCCTCCTTCTCTTCTCTATTCTTGATTATTATTCATCATTTAGTTCTCCATGCCTCTGTTTGGTGCAGTGAGATTCATGTACTCTCCCTCTTTCCCTCTCGCCTCCTGGGGAGTGGGAGTGCTTCCAGATTCCAGTTGGCTTATCCGTGCTCCTGTTTCTGACTGTGTACCTCGTCTCTGGCTTGTCTCTGCTCCTGCTCCTACACCTGGCTGTGGATCCTGTCTACGGCTCGACTCCGTGCCCCCGGCGTTCCCCCTAACTTTGGCTGTACGAAGCTCGTCTGCTGGACTTTAAATGTGTAGTTGTAGTGTTAGATAAGTTAATTCTTCTTTATGAGTTCTGGTAAATCGCCTGTCTGTCCTGGGGGAAGATCCCTCCTTCATCTTGGGACCCCTGAGGTTTTTTTCATTTTTTCCGGAATCCGTTTTTTTGAGGAGTTTTTCCTTACCGCGAGGGGGGTCTAAGGGCAGGGATGCCAGTATAGCTTAGTCAGTTTGTTAGTTCAATTCAATATTTTCCTGTTGAATTCTATGTATTCATGATCCTTTGATTTTATGTTTAACTTTTTCAATTACCTACACGAAAGCCCATCGAGACGACTGTTGTTGTGAATTTGGGCTATACAAATAAAATTGAATTGAATTCTAAAAAGGTTCGTTTTTGATCGACATTTTAATTTGTTATGGTCAGATATCATGCACAGTTCTGCAGGGATGTTATTCCATAACTGAGGGCGGCAATGGAAAAGGCACGGTCACTAAAAGTGTGTCTGTTGTGACCTGGGCACATGAAGCAGATATTGATTATCAGACCTTAGAACTAGAATGGCTGCGGACCGTTAAAAGCTCAGTTAGGTAAATTGGTGCGATGCGATTAAGAGCTTTAAAAAGAAACAATAATAGTTTGAACTGAATTCTAAAATTAACAGGGAGCCGGAGAAATGAACTGAGTACCGAACTGAGTATTTTAAAAAGAAAAAAAGCCATAATAATCAAAAATCTGCAATTGAGAATAAGGTAATTAATATTCCTTTTATGATCCACTCATTTGACGCATTGAGTGAATACATTTGGACTCATAGGTGAAATTTAATAATTACACATTATTTCATTATTAACACATGAATAAAAGAGAGATGGAGAAGTTTAAGGTTTTTTGGATGAGTTTTATTAATATTTGATTGTAGTTTTTTATATCTATTAATGTATTAGTCATCTCTTGCTCTGACTGAACGAGTCCTTTAGATACTATTTTTATTGCAAAACTCATGATCTAATAGAATTTAACTAAATCTGGCCCATGAATTCATATCATAAAGGAGCATATATTTGAGTTTGGACTTGACACAGGAAAACTCCCACTGGAAATCTTCTCCTTTGGAAAAATAATAATAAAAATATTAATCCTGGAATTGTAATCCCGGATCATTGTTTTAAGCAGAAGATGGCCACAATGCCATTGAATGCCATTACTATGTCATTTTAAAATTCTGTCTGATTTTTTCCAATTATACCTTGAGATTTTTGTCTCCATAATGTATTTTATTGCAAGTAAGGTTGTTATTTTCAGATGCACCTTCCCCTGTGAAATATTTTTTAGATTATGTTGGATTATTCTGGATTGTGTTGACCTCCATCAAAGAAAAATAAATTTGTTCTAAACAATAAACAATTAAAAGACATATATACAAGAATTATAAGAGACAACTGTTGTATTACTACAAGAAAACTGAGTTAATTTTGGCTGCATGCAAATGGGCTTCAAAATGGAGACAAGTGGTTTTCAAAATAAAAGACTATGGATGCAGTCAGAGAGCTGCAGTTTTTGGATAAAGTCGGAGATTCTTGATACCAGAACTGAGCTACATCAGATTTTTTTGTTAGCCAAATTTTTCACCAAAACCTTGCAATGCAAATTTGCAGCACATTACATCAATGATAACAGATTGGGTAAGGTAAGACAGATTTAATATAATTAAGGAATGTCGATAACACTTAAATCACTGCGGACATTTTCCAATGTTTAAATGTAATACATTCACTGTTACAGAGTTTGAATGATTAATTTGCTGCAGATGTTTTATTTGAGGTATGATGCTTGACCTTCGGTGCGTAAAGATAAAGCGCTTTGGTTTACAGGAAATTACATTCTTTTAGGCATTTCATTACAAGCACGTTATCAGCTTTTCTTCTCAGCTGTTGCAAGTTAAAGCACGCAGGAAGAATCTTATGTGGTGGAAATCTGACGCTAACCTTTCATCACTTAGTTCTCCTTTATCAACAAAAAAAAGGAACGCATAAAAAAAGAGTTTTTCTTTAAAGCTGTTCGAAAAAATGCAAAGGATTATTAATTAAAATGTTTGTTCTGTGGCATGCATTCATGCCTTACGACGTGTTTTTCTGCATCCTTGAGGCACACGATGTTGAATCTGCCAACTGAGGTAGGCAAGATGAAGCGTCCTGTGACAAAGCTCCACCTGCTCTGTGTGAACTGGCCCATAAACCAAATGAGCACATGGCATATTAAAATGTTTTATTAAACCATGTAATAGTGTTTTATTAATGAAAATGCTCTTACAGGACCTCGGTGGAACACAAGCTGCATGTCCAACTATTCCGATCTAGGAGAAAATATTTTTTTTTACCTGATTTGTTTGGGATGCGTAAAGAAACACTTTCCCTTTACCGTAGTTTCACGCCAAATGTGCAACACAAACATAAATACATGGCAAGGCTCAAACAGAAAGTGACCTATGGCTGGGAACTCTGACATGGTGGCTCAGTTAAGTACCGGTAATGGATGAATAAAATTTGTCAATTGAGTGGATTGCCTGAAATCAGGATAAATAGGGCAGACAGAGATGCCAGCGGATTACCGAGGAATGGTGGGAACGTGCAGAGCCGGCACATGGAAACACGGAGAACGATGAACAGAAGCGGGTCAGACACCTGAGGTGGTGTCATGACAGGAAGCAGATGAGGGAGAAAACGCTTTTGAAAATGAAAAGCCCTGAATCAGTCATCTATGACAAAGAGACTGGAATTTGTTAAATGTGAAGGGGGTCATGGGTGTTTTGAGATGTCTTTGTAAAGGTAAAGTGGATTTTAAAAGTCTGTTTTAGTCTTTCCTCTCAAGAGGATTCTGTCGTGCGTTTTAGTTCACATAACTTGCAGATAATTCAGAGCTTCTTCAACTAACAAAAGGAAAAACCTTTAGATAAGTCCAGATGCTGAGCCACAAACTCAGCAGGAATGTTACATTTTCAGCAATTACAAGTTTAACCAAAATAATGTAATGATTTACTTTATTTAAAGACAAAAAAGTGTCTCCATGTGGAGTAGGCTTTAATTACCTGCATGAACTATTTTTAGCTATTTTATTAATCAGCTTACTTCGCCCTTTAGGAAAATGAGACACTGATTAGCATTTATGTTATAAAAATAATATACTATCGTTTCTTTTTTATAACTTTTGACAGAGGTTTACAAGACTTCCTTTTAAATAAAAAGACATCCTGCGTCACATAGGATCATCTCAATGCATAGAATTTAGTGGTAGGCATTGTGATGTCAACGGTGGTAAAAAAAAAAAAAAAAACCTACACTGTTTATTTTATTGTTCTTGGGTTTTAAGACAGGAATTTGTAAATAAAAAAACCAGGGGTAATTAGGTGACACTTAGCCCTATTTTTGGACCACTTTGTGAACTTTAAATCCTTAAATTCTGTTCGATTTTAGCTAGTCCACCTTATAGGCGCTCCTTACGTGAAAATTTTGGTAGTGCTTACTGACCTTTCATAAAATTTCAGAGGCGCTTAATCAAAGTGTTCCAACTTTGGTAAATTACAAAGCTTCATTGCTTGCATCGTTACTGTTCAAGATGAATTTATTTTTTACTTTTCTTAAACCAAAGAGCCACAAAGAAGGGATCAAAGAGCCACATATGGCTCCAGAGACCCCTGGTACCATCAAACTTTTGAGAACTAAAATCATGAATGTAGGAGGAATTCAAGGGCAGTTAATGGGCAGAAACCGTGTGTGTGATGATGAGCAGAGTCCTTACAGAGTGTGTGATGAAGAGCAAGCTGTGGAAGTTAAATGTAGTTTTTATCACTAAAAAAATCCAACAATGGACGGTATCAGCAAACTAAAAAAATCTTTTTTAAAATTTTTACTATTCATTTTAAATAAATTGGATTTAATTTTCTTATCTTTCAATTCTCTTTTTTAGAAAAATATTTTCTGAAATCTGAAATACTCTTCGTGTCCTGTAGGGGGGGGGTTGTTTTTTAAAGTCAATGCAGCACAAGGTATGGCTGTCCTTTGTGACACATTATATATTGAAGAAGTTCTAATTCACTATCTGATTAAATTTGCTCAGTGCTGTATAAAAAAGAGTAAAACAAGACAACACAAGCTTGAATTTAATTTGACAGAATCAGACTCTTTAGTAAGTGGGCAAAATGTTCAGGGTAGTGGAAATGTGACTGCAAAACTACTAAAAACAGAAAGAGTCCCTCATGAGAGCTAACAGAGCTGCTCCTGTTGGTCAGCATTTCTCTCTGTTACATAACTGTCTGTCCCAACATCACAGACTTTTCGGTACTGTTTTAATCCTCTGGCTTATCTCTGCCTTGCCAGAACTTTGCTTTTGTGTGTGGGAGTGTGTGCTTGCATGTGTCACGTTCATTACATGCATGTGTAGAAACCCTCTATTATCAAATAGCTCTCAGCAAACTCACACAGAAAGTAAGCAGCACATTAAGGCAGGATATAAATTGTCCGTAAAAAAAAAGGAAGTGATAAATGGGGTAGTAACATGAGTCAAAATAATTAAGAGATGGGAATAAACACTGGGAAAATGCCATCAATTAAAAACAAAGGAATTTCTTCAGTTTATATATATCTTATTCTGTTTTAATGAAACTAGATTTCTGTGAGCACAGTTTTATCCTTTATGATTTCTGCCAAGGTGAATCCATAAATCTGAGCATGTTGCATGTCGGTAGGTAGAGCTTGCTCCAGCTCTCATACGTTTATCATACCATATGGTGTGTTTGGAATGTTTGGGAAAAAAAACAGCCCTTTTGAAACACCTACATCCCAGCAGGTACATCCCAGGTGGTGTCAACAGAATTACACACAACTTTGCCACGACTTCAGCAGACTATTTTTATAGACCATCGTTTTGATCTATTCCTGATGCTACTTACACACCGAGCATTTGACAGGCGTTCAAGAATGAGCTAAACAGGCATTCTCGAATGTACGTTTAGCATATGGTGTTCACACTGTACTGTCGCTACCTACCAGCTGGGCACACAACACAATTATTGATTTTTTATCCATGATCCATTTTCAAACGGTTGGCACTTCTGTGAATTAAAAGGGATACCATCCGTACATCACTACCAAATCCGAGTCCCTGATTGGTCAAAGTTCAACTAGTTTAACTTTAAATGCGCATTCAATAGACGCACATTTTGTACAAAGATCCAGAAAGCGAGCGTAAAACCTTGTGACACATGAACGTGAGAGTTTTCAATGCAAAAGACCAAAACATGCATTTATGCACATTTACATTAACTTTTCATTGCAAGTTGAAAGCGCAATTATTTGTCTCAATCCATAAAGCAGCTATTTTAGATGCTGTTTTCCTGCTTTTGATTTTTTTTTTTTACCTAAATTAAACTTGGTCGTGATGTCATTCTTTTCCACCTCCCGGATTTTTCTCCAAAGCCTTTTGAAATATACTAATCATTCCTTTTCAATCAGAGGGTCATACAAAGAAACCATACCCACCCATGTCGTTTTTAAATCACAACCCAATTTAATATATTAGACCAAACTGTTTTTGATGTGGGGAAACTTTATTAGTCTTTTCATATTTAATACACTTATCAGTTTAAACATTTGAGTAAACAACTTCAATTTAATAAAAAGGGATTTTTAGGGAATGTTACTGTGTTAAGCAACAGTATTTAAAGTCTGCAATCAGTTTTCTGTTTCAGGGACTTTTTAAAATATTTAGTTTTGTATTTCTTTACAAAAAAAGAAATTTACAATGAATAATAAAAAAAAAACTAGCCAGTGTTTTTGTCTAATTGCTGACTGATAACATTTACATTTGCATTTTTCTATAAGTAAAGTTTGATTTGCCCTGGGACAGACCGGCGACCTGTCCAGGATGTCCCCTGCCTACGCCCACAAGTGTCCGGCAGCCCCATGACTCCAAAAGGGACAAAAGGGTTTTTGAAGGTTAAAATAACTTTTTCTGGATTATTCTAACCTAATATCTGTAAAAAAAAAAAAAAAAAGGAAGAAAATTGTATTTTCTCCAAAAATTAAAGTACATCCCAATAGGAATAACCCAAGAATGAGGTTAAATAAATCTAAATGATGTTGTTGACTGTATAGACTGCAAATTGTTTCCATTTTTTTATATTTCATAAAGAATATTTTGAGCAAATCAAAAATTGTAAATCTCCTATAAATATCAGAAATAAATTGTTAAATATTGGGCACGGTGGCGCAGTGGTTAGCGCTCTTGCCTCACAGCAAGAAGGCCTCCAGTTCAAGTCCCGGCTGGGGGACGTGAAAAACTACATCAATGGGGGACCTTTCTGTGTGGAGTTTGCATGTTCTCCCCGTGCATGCGTGGGTTCTCTCCGGGGTCTCTGGCATCCTCCCACCATCCAAAAACATGCTTTATAGTTGAATTGGCAACTTTAAATCGTCCCTAGGTGTGAATGTGAATGTGTTTGTGGACATTCGACCCTGCTACAGACTGGCGACCTGTCCAGGTTGTCCCCTGCCTTCGCCCACAAGTGGCCAGGATAGGCTCAGGCAGCCCCGTGACCCCGAAAGGGAAAGACGGTTAAGAAAATGAATGAAAAAAAAAAGTTAAATGTAATTTCGCCCTTGAGAACCTCAAGTTTAATTTTCTGTTACAAAAAGTTAAGAATCATAAATCAATCACTGACTTCTACACATTTTTGAAAAAGAATATTTTGTTGCTGGTCTGCAAAAGCCATAAAGATAACCTTTATCTTCATCAACTCATTTCTTCATTTGAGTTGGAAAGGGCTCTTGCCCTCCTTTATAGCTAAATATTCCCCCACTCCCCTCATTTTTTCCCTGATGAGTCCTCAGAGACTCCAGTCATTAATATCAGGAGGTGCAAGGCGAGAAAGAACACAATTTACCGGCCTAATTTGATTCCTGGGACTTTCTTTGAACAAATGTTTCTATGTGAGCACTTGTGTGTATTTGTGTGGTGAAATATAATGATCCCTTCATTCTCATTGCCAGCCAGAAATGAGAGTATCCAAGAAAGTATAAACAAAAACCTGCATGAAGAAAATCAACAATGTTTTTTTCAAATGATTGTGTGCTGATTTTTTCCCGATTAATTAATGGTTTAAATTGAAATTTTGTCATTCTGTCTTGTCCAAATGTGGGACAAATCAACAAAACTATGCATTTTTAATTGAAGTATTCAATTTGGAGCTTTAGTTACAAGTGTCTTACAAATCAAGCAAAATAAAAAAATAAAGCATTATGGGTCATATAAGTGCATCCGCACAGATTCGCTTTAGGCTGAGCTCTATAGGCCTTTCCCTCATGTGGCGTTAGCCCTCCTATTTTTGTGTTCGGATAAATAAATAAAATTGAGCAGATGTGTGCTTCCCAGTCAACATCGAAAATAAATGAAAGGAGGGGAAAGGAAAAGTAGCACAACAAAACACTGCAGCAAGCACACTTCTAATACAACAAATGGCCTTAATGAGAAAAAATATATATAACCCAGGAAACTTTTATTTCTTTGAGCCGTAGAGAACTGTAAAAAGAAGAGAACTTTACAATTATAGGTGTAAAAAAAGAACAACAGTGATGACTCTGGGAGGACCAGGAGACGCATTAGAGGAAAGAGACTATAGGCCCTTGATGATGTCCCCTGGGATGAGACAGGAAGGAGAGCTCATATGTTAGAAAGGATACAGGAAACTAGGATGTCCTGTTATATAAACACTCACCGGCACTTTTTTAAGTACATCTTGTACACCTTGCTTGTACCAGGTTGGACCCCCTTTTTTCCCTTCAGTACTGCCTTAATTCTTGGTGTCATATATTCAACAAGGTACTGGAATCATTCCTCAGAGAGTTGGGTCTATATTGACATGATGGCATCACGCAGTTGCTGCAGATTTGTGGGTTGCACATTCATGATGCCAGTCTTTCGTTCTATCACATTCCAAAGCTGCTGTACTTAGTTGAGATCTGGAGACTGTGGAGGCCATTGGGGTCCAATGTACTCATTGTCATGTTCAAGACACCAGTCAAAGATCATTCCAGCCCATCTTCCTTAAGGTTGTACATGTTGTATTTTCAAAAACTCAGAGATCCAGTGTTTGCCTTTCTATCAGTAGAACCAGTATGGCCGTTCTCCTCTGCTCTGGCATTAAATAAGAATTTCTGCCACTCACTGAATATTTTCTCTTTCTTGGACCATTATTATATATTTATATGGATTTTTGATGGTGCCTCCTTTAAGACTCAATTCTCAAGTGATGCTCAAAGTGAGGTAGAGGACTTTAAGACCCACCTATGGGTAGGTAATTCATGTGGTGGGAACAAAGAAAGCTGATAACCGAAGGCTCTTTCCAAATCTATAAAGCATAGCAAAACAGTTGAAGAATGTCACATGGACAGATGGTGAGTGGCTGGAGGGTAGGTTCAGGAAGGCAGGTCTGGATGGAATAGATGGTTTAGCAATTAAAACCCAGATATTAATCAGATGAAGAAGAGAAACTGAGCAGAGAGTGAAGTGGCTGTTTCCAAGGAAGTGTTGCATTTTTTAGTTTTTGTTGGGACTGCTAATAAAGCTATTTATAATCACACATCTTGAAGCAAATATTAGAAAAAGGTAGTGTGATTTTAATATTCATACATTTTTGCCACAATACAGGTTTTGATGGTGTTTGGGGTCAAGTGAGCCAGTACATTTTAACCCTTGTGCTATCTTAGGCACTTTAACATTGGGAGTTGGGTCATCTAGACTCACTAGACAGTGCTCTGAACCTTTCTACTTCAATGATTTGTGAACCTCACTGGTGTCCATGGATTACATGAAATCTTTCCACCTTTATCCACCTTTGTCATGGTAGGGAGAACACGTCAAAGTAAGGGTGGGGTCATCTAAAATAGCACAAGGGTTATAATAAAAAGATTTAGATTTCTTTTTGCAATTCGTTTTGCATCTATGTTTATTATGTTATTCTCTGCTATCTTTTCCCACACTGCAGGCTGGGTGCAGGCCCAGCAGGCATCAGTCGGTCAAGTTGCCGTAGCAGGTGTCTCGGTGACAACACTGCTCAGTGACTAAAGCTCTGCAGATTATGTAAACCTGAGTATGACTGCCAGAAACGCACAAACAAGAGTGTAATTCTAACAAATGTTCAGTTTGTCATTAACAGATGATGCCTACAATCTGTTTGTTTGAGAAAGGAGAAAAAAAGATGTTTTTTTATACTAAATGACATTATAAAACATGCAAATCTAAATCTGTCAGAGAAAGTAAACAAAACATTCTTGAGCCTCTTCTTAAAAGAGATTATTTGAATCAGCTGGTGTTTGTGAGGCACTTCCCACAATTTCCTGAAAACTCTGTTGTTTCCTAACACAGCTTAAAAAATTGCAATGCAAATATTCTTTCAAAATAGTCACAGTTTATTTATTAACACCGTATTCAATTCACGTGGCTGTCTCTGTTTTGACCACTGACTGAGTGGCCCCTCCCCATTCACGTTCCAAACAGGAAGCAGCCATTACGTGGTCCTTATCATTTTCCAAATAACAATTCTTGCTTTACTACCTTATTTTAACATGTTCTTGCTAATCCTATCCCCCCCCACAATATTAGAACTTGATTTTAAGTTATTTAAGTTATAAACTGATCAATAATATTTCTCAATAAAAGCTTGTGATTCCCGCTGACCCCCACACAAAATTTGAAACTTTTAATTGACAGATCCTCCTGAGCCTACTTTCAATGGAAGGGGTGTGGACTTCCAACAAGCTCACTCCTGATTGGGGACAGTAGTTGCCATAGAAACACTGACTCAGACCTACTTGGACCAATCACTGTTGCTCCAAATAGCGGTGTCTTTTTCATTGAAAAATAGAAACTGAATTTACTTTACTTAATTGGAGCCAGAAGTAAATGATTTTTACAATTGACGTCACACTCACCCTGTATTTGTAGTTCCTCAAAGGACCACTAGACTTTGTGGTCAAAAAGGAGCAATTTCTAAATGTGTTATTTGGTATGAAAATTCCAACTTTCCAACAAATAGAATAACATTTTTGTGAGATTATTCCTTTGAAATCAAGGAATTTTTCCACTCAGCTCAATTTAATTGAAGTTTGTATTTGTATCTATTTCATGGTAATTCTTTATTTTTATTTGTTTAGACAAGCTGGTAGAGTGCAGTGGGAAAGGCAATTGTAAACAATAGCAAATAGAAACACAAACATATTGTTCATTTAATATAAATGTTCAAATTACACTTTCTGCAGTTGATTTATTGGTTTTTAGATGTATTGAGAAATATTTAGACATAAATGTGTTGATTCCTCTAAAACATAAAAAACAGCATTGTGTTGCTGATTTATCATCATTTAATGAACAAGTTTACTCTCTGCTGCAGCAAATTCCTTTAAAAAACAACTTCTCAAAGATGTGACAGAATGCACAGCATGAAGTCACTCTTTACATAATGAACAGTTGGATGCCCTTTGTTTTGTTAAGTTTGGCAGCATAGCTGCTGAGTGGTAAATTGCTCAGAGATGAGTGACTGGAGCTGTGTGATAAGTTCTTAAGACCTCCAGATTGTCAGAGTCATCCTTTAATAAATGCAATATTCGGGCCCGAGTTTGTTCCAAATGAAGAAAACAACAACAAACCTAGGATTGTAATCAATAATTATGTGTGTTTTGGGATTTTGCGATTTAAACTCTTGCAGTTACGCGTTGCAAGTTTTTAAGTCCGTTATTGGAATCTGCGTACAAAAGGCGCAGCCATTGAACACGATTTGAAAGTTAAACTAGTTAAACTTTGACCAATCAGGAACTCGGATTTGGTAGTGCCGTTTGGGTAGAGCCATTATCGAAACACAGAAGTGTCAACAGTTTGAAAATTGATCATGGAGAAGAAATTATCGACTGCGGTTTGTGGCTGGCCGGAATTATATAACCAAGTCTTACATAGAATGGAATATAGCTGTGAAAAAAAATCAATCAAGGTTAGCACCACTTTGACATTTCACACCAAGCCTCTTTTAGCTGTGATGGCTAGGATACGAGCATGGGCTAGTATTGGGTAGCGACAATTCTACTGTAAGGGAACACCTTAAGCTAAAAGCCCATTCAAAAACTCACGTTCAGTGCATTCTTGAACTTGCCACTTGCCTGGTCTGTATGTAGCCTTAAAGTCAGAATGAACACTTGTTTTAGGTCTTTTAGAGTGTGGTTACCTTTTATGTGTTTTTTTTTTATTTCTAAAAAACAAGTAAGGCCTAAGACTCAACTGCCCTTACAGGTGGATACGGGCTGCCTGCAGGTAAAAATTGGGCAAATCTGTACAGGACACACAGGGTTTTTCTATGAGCATGCTTTGAGCAACAGGTCGTAGTGAACACTTAACACATAAGGGTAAGTAAGGGTGAAGGAAGTGAGACACAGGCACGTCATAGACCTTTAAAAAAAAGTCAGCCTCCTTTCAACCCTGTGCTTACTGTAAGGAGCCTGTCAGTGCTGTTCAAGTGATAAATGCATGCTCCATGGCTGTTTGTTAACCCTTGTGTGGTGTTCATATTGTTGTTACTCAGCCAGTGTTCGTGGGTCTGGTGGACCCGTTGCATGTTGTGGTTTTTAATGCCTCACAATCAAACACTTTGATGTTAAAATACTCGACAGATGTTTACCTCATCCAATTACAATCAGTATATTTGGTTAATATTTGCCCTTTACCTTTGTTAGATCACATTCACAACTCATTATTTAAAACGTGATAAAGAAAATCAATTAAAATCAAGATATGAGTGGAAACAAATTTTCAAGTGAAGCAAGGGTTTTCAAAACTACTGACTTTTATTTATTTGAACACAGAAACTGAACCCATTCAGGTGCACAACACAAGCTGAACACATAGAGTAAACCTATTAGGCAAGACAACACATCAGCCCCATTGAACACATGGCCTTTTAGCCACTAGCCTATACAACACATGGTCCTGGCTGTTGACGGCCTGGGTGCTGATGGCTTCGTTTTGGAACTGGCTGATGCTCAATCTGAATGGTAAATTGTAAATGGCGTATACTTATATAGCGCCTTTCTTCCTACAAGGACAAAGCGCTTTACAGTCACAGACCCATTCACCCAGTCACACACACATTCACACACTGGTGGCGGCTCCACTGCCAAATACAGGCGCCCGCCTACCACCAGAGGCAAGGTGGGGTTCAGTGTCTTGCCCAAGGACACTTCGACTCATGGGCGTGCAAGGCGGGAATCGAACCTGCAATATTACGATCATGGGTCGACCGCCCTACCGCTGCACCACAGCCGCCCCAATCTAATCATCTTCTTCAGAGTCACTGTCAGACTCTGAATTTTCAGAAATGTGATCCTCTAATTCTGAAACCTCCTCTTCTGAATCGTCTCCCTCTACATCATCATCAAAAACGTCTGTCTCTTCTAAAATCAATTCCAGGTCCCTCTGCAAAGAAAATCTTTTGGCCATTTTGATCAGTTGTGATAAGAAACCACACTGGCAAAGCTATATTTATAGTGTCCCGCCTCCAATTTGTAGCCGATAAAGATTGAGATATTAAAGATTCCCGCAAGAAAGTCAAATTGTCAAATGTGCGGGAGAACGAGAGCAAACAGAGTTGATGCTTGAATTATTCTAACAATGTTGCAACCTTGTGCGGGAACCGCAGGTGCAGAAACAGAACTCACATTTAGAGCGAATCTTTCTCTCTCTGCCACTCTCTCTCTCTCTTTCTCACTGGTCACACACACACACACACACACCTACACACACCCACACACACACACAGCAGGCCCAGACAGGTGGAGGACAGAGTATATGTACATAAAACATCAATTTCCACACTTCTATTAGCCCCGGGTCCAGTGGACCCGAACATCTTATATGTAATAGAAATGTGTTGGGGGGGTATACGGTGTGTGGTCATTAAAAATGTATTCTGATATATGTTCTTCACAGAAAATGAGCCAAGGCCAGTGAGTCTGAGTTAGAAAAATTAATTACTTGTATCATTTTTCTTTTGATAAAAAATGAAAACGGGTCCCACAGACCCGAACACCACATAAGGGTTAAAGTGTGGTTTGTGTGGGTATCCTAATAGTCCTATAGGCACGTACGTATCACGTGCACACCTTTTGCATGCAGTGAGTAAGGAGCCAGTGTACACACCTTACCAATGACTAGAGTGGGGTGTAAGGGCACCATACGACAGCATCACCTCCACATCATAAGTGCGTTTAACTCATCCTTACAAAGACTTAACGTTGCACTTATCATGACAAAGAACAATGTTCCATTTTCATTCAGTCCATCATGGTGGCTGCATGAGTCTCAATGGAACTGCAACACACACATGTGCTCCCTTTATGATCCTGTTTACAACCCTCTACAGACCTGGACAACCAAAAAACCATGCAGCACCCACTCTGGTCAACCCCAATACAACTAATGCTCAAATAAGAGACATACATTTATAAAAATGGGTGGTTAAAAAAAGAAGGAGAGGAAGTTTGTGGCCTCCCACAATATTTATTTATTCCACAGGTCAAACATGTACTCTTTAGTGGACTCAGAAGTGCATTTAAATAGTGCACTAAGGCTTTAAACAGCTTCCTAGAATCTCAAATAAAGATCGGCAGAATCCAATTCAGAGTTCATTACTTCAACAATCTTCAGTTTGAAAGAACAGAACAAGGAGATCTGAGCTCTTCCTTGTTTTTAAAGCATTATCCCTTTTATCAAGCGGTGCTACTAATTGGATCAATGCTGAGCCACAAAATGTTCCTCATGTGAAATTTAGACTAGCTGGAGCTTTAAGATGCAGAAGCAGTCAACTGGTAAAACCTTAAGTTTAAACTAAACAGGCAAACAGAATGCATTTATACCCTGGACACTGTGCTGCACAGACATGGAACCTACTCTCTGCTGATTTTCCGACTGCCTGAAATGGAAAATACACTGATTAACTTTTAAAGTTAATTGTAAAACCTTGTTTTCACTGTATCTATAAAACATTTAAATTTTCTCTCTAACCTAATTGCACCATAAATTTGTTGACACTTCCCTGTTTTTATCCTTGCCTGGTTTGATATTGAAATAGATTTTTGGGGTAAAATAAAGGTTGATGGTTGAGTTTGCACCATGTCTTCTGCGCAACAAAGCATTATTTGCATCATATGTTAATATTTCACAACGATCCCATGTTGACGTGAGTCTGAGCAGATGAGTCACTCTGTCAAACCCTTGTTGACATCCACTTGTTTTTCAACTAGTCTGTAAAAAGCTTCTTCTCTCCCTTCTTTGTACCATGAAGGGTTCTTGTTTTTGGGTCACGTTGACAACATCAGACCACTTCATAGTTAACACCTTCCCCCTGGAAACAGACGTTTTTTGTTGTTTATTCAAATTGTTTTTTCCTGATGGCACATCTCTGCCAACACCGCTGCTAAGCTAAAATGAGATAAAAGTGCTTTTGGGGTCAAGTCTTGCCCCTTAAGGGAGCCAAGGAAAAGAAAGATGTCTTGAAAGAGACTGAGAGTCTCTGAACTCAACAAGCTGCAAACACACAAGCTCTAGGAAATGTGGGGTTGAGCTTTTCCCACACGAGGGATAAAAAGGGATAAAGCTGTGTGATAATGGAAGACGTAACTGTAGCTGCTGTAGTTGTGATTTATGTAATGCAGCGGCAAATTGTATGGAGATTAATTCAAGATTCCTGTTAAATTTTGCATATTGTGATTCGGCTTTCCCGTTGAGATTCAACCTCAAAGATTGTAAAACAGCCTCTCAGTAACCCAAAGAAACAGCAATTGTATGGATGGGCCTACTGTATCAGCTGACGGGGACCTCCGCAGACTGTCACTGTGGGTTGCTGCACCGACACGGATCACCTCACTTCCTCTTTTCCCGCTGTGGATACTCAGACTTCAACAACACGCTAATCCTGCCTGCAAAGAGAATTGCACACCGACACACACGCAAAAGGAAGAATAAAGGCAGCCATGCATGATGCACTTGTACAGCAAAGGGAATTAAAACACCAGAGGAAGACCCCCAGTGTTAGTCAAATGTAGACGGGAGATATGGGAAGCTCAAATAGCAGAGGAAATCAATCCATTCTTGTGTGTCCTAATTATTGACAAGAGGTAACTGATTCTCATTTATAATTTCTAATAAATATGACCAAATTCAGACATCACCTCAGCAGAATCAGTCTTGTTTCAGTAAGTTTCCTTAAATGACACACAGTATCTTTTGCCTTTGTCATTACTGCCTTCATGGCTAGTCTGCGGATGAAAAAATGGGCAAACTTGTATGGGGCATGAAGGTGGTCTGCACGAAAGTTTGCAGACCACTCGCTGAGCCCGTAGGTTAAAAATGTTCACCAGAGTGTAGTTTGTGTGGGCATCGTCAAACATCTGCACACCCCATGTGTCCAGTATTTTTGCAGTCAGTAAAGACGTGCACAATAGAACTTCCGGTTAACTTCCGTGTTTCGAGTGTGAGGCCGACAACTTGCTGTTGGTCGTGTTATTGTTGTGGGGAGTTTTGTTGAGTTGCTAGTTTTGAGTAAATAGGAGCGGATTTCGGGTAAAAGAAAGGCGTTTGGTGTTTCAACGCGTGACAAAGACATCACAACATTGTTGTGTACCCGTGTGCGAATTTTTCAAAGTACAACAGTACTAATATAAGCTTTCATAGCTTTCCAGTATATGTGTCGGTGAGAGCCAAATGGATGGTGAACACGGCGGGAGGACTTCACCCCAAGCAAGACGAGTCGTGTTTCGTATTTGCAGCAATCGGAAAGAAAATGCGTCATGTAAACACGCCGTTCGGAGTACTTTGCCCCGGTCAGACTCGTTGGGATCAAAATTTCTTTCCGATCGAGATAGCTGGGTATACCGATCGTTGTTCATGTAAACGGTCATTCCGATCGTGTGTCACTGCCGCTCTGGGTTACGTCATGCATAAACGGTGTTTCGCTGAGAGAAAGCTTTGGAGCTCATACGGGACCGACCAGCGGCTCTGCGGACGCCCCGCTCCGCTCTCGCCCCGCTGGGTCTCCCCTCTCTTTCACCCCTCACGAGGGAGATGCGGGGGGGGGGGGGGTGCGTGTCCACTGAGGTCTGGACCCGGCATCCGAGCTCTGCGTTCGGGCTCCGGTGCCAGTGGACCGAGTGAACCTCTCTGAACAGAGCAGCCGGATTTATTAATGTGTTTGAGGGGAGGGTGCTTTTTTACGTGTGCGTTTTGTTATGTGTGAGAATTCGGATTAGCGCACTTTTCGAATGACTAGAGTGTAGAATAAGAGCACCATATGACAGCCTCACCCATATGATTTTAGGGAGTGTAACTTTCATAAGTCTTATGAATACACAGTATGCTTACCACATGCACGACAATCATGCCTTCCATTTTGATCATGTTCCTGAAAATGACTATATGAGCCTCAAGGGAACTGCAAGACACCCGCTTTCATCTTAAGCCTTAGTCATGTGCACTCGACGGGGGTGGTGAGTTTTTGGATTGTCCTGGCCCATAGAGGTTTATAAAGGAGGGTCCGCATCTGCAAGTGGGTCTTACAGTTTCCTTGATGGTGGTGCAGCCTCTTTAAGGAACATCAAGATAATGGAACATACCATTGTCGTGAGTCGTGAGTATGGTCAGTGTATTGTGAGCTGTAAGGTACATGCATTTATGACATGTAGGTTGTGACAAAGGCTTAAAGATGCTGCCACATCTTTCTATGACCCTACACAGGACCGTACAACCTAAAAACTTACAGCCTTTGTACGGGTCAACTCCCCTTACATTGACGAAGCTCTATGTCCTTGTCTGTTGTGTGAAATTCATTATTGCCTGTAAACAGCTTCAGTCACTTTTAATTCTTCCCCCTCTTTGGTGATAATCAACTCTGACCTCCTCCCTGCTCTAAAACACTTACTCGCCTCTTTTTTGAGCTTTCGTTTTGTTGCATCCGCATTTCCAGCTGAATGTAAATCATTAGAGCAATTGAACAGGATGCCCTCTGCGGAGCCATCCACAGCACTTTTACCACTGAACCTGGGTCCACTCAGCAATGTGCCGCATGTCTGTGGGTGTTAAGAAGGCTTGAGCAGGTGGATATTCTTGTCCCCCAAGCTTTTCTGTGTGAAATATGATCTTGTGGAGGTAAATATTGTGGAGGCAACCAGAGGCAAAAGATGTTACAAAACAAACTGATCTCTCACGCATTTCTGTCAAACCATTTAGTTTGATTTGGTAGTGACGTAATAGTTTCCTTTTTAATTCATGGAAGTACCAACCATTTGAAAATCAATCATGGAGGAGAAACTATTAATTTTGGTTTCTGCCTGGCCGAAATTATATCCCACCAAGTCTCTTATTTATCGGAATAGAGCTGTGAAAGAAAAAGCCTAGAGCAAGATTCACGAGACTTGCACCGCTTTAACATTCCAAGCCCTTTTTTAACTGTAGTTACATGTGCTAGTATCGGGTAGCGACAGTCCAGTGTGAACATTGTTTGCTAAAAGGAAACAGTGTTCAATATTCAATTCGTTGTTGGGTGCATCACATGCCCAGTGTGGACATAGCATTAGTAGTCCCCCTCTCACGTATTCACTTTGTTTTCTGCAGATGTTAACATTTTTTTAAGAAAAAAGGCCCAAAATGAGTTACTTCATCATAAAATAAGGAAAGTACAAGCTTGCAAAAGCATTATTCATTGGAGATTTCCTTTATTTGATTGAACCGGTGCATTTATTAAAGTAGCTAGAGAAAACGAAGTTATGCACTCAACTAATCAAATTACACAATGTTAAGTTAATGATTTACGATCTCAAAACAGAAAAAAGGGCATGTTTTGGTGTGACATAATCGTAGGATATCTGTTTTCTTCAGTGAGTGCATTTCTCTTTGTTATATTGCTTCATTTTCTGAGAATATTCTGCATTAGACTAAAGTCATAAAGATGCAACCTACTTAAACACATTTGGCGTTCATCCTGTTTTTAGCTAATAATCTCAAAACGACTGAGATCTGGAGAAACCTGTGCGGCAGAGCTCCATCCACACACATTACATACACAGGTGACGGCAGCATTTCCCAGGAGGCACATATACTTGTAAATTTAGAGATAAAAGAGAAAGCCGGCTATCAATGCTCGTCCTCTAAAACAGAATGCACGGATACATATTTGTGTTAAATGGAACCCTTCACCATAACTGAAACCCATTTTCCAAAACAGCCTTTATGATATCATTTATATTTTATATTAGTATACATGTACCACATTCACCATGCTATATTTCCATCCATATGTCTGCACTGCATAGGCCTGTCCATTTACTGCCTGAGGAGTGCAAGTGGAACTGATTGTAGCTCAAACCATTAATAAGTAAAGTCTGGGTGGGTTAAGGAGAGACTGCACCATTGTGCTTTCAGACAAGGAGGTGCGTGCGTGTGTGTGCTCCAATCAATGATTTGTAATTAAGATGGATTCTGAACTTCGCGTAAATAAAAGACCACATGCTCCCTTGACCAGACAATTAGAGTAGAAACAATATATTACCGCAAATTGCTTCTTTATCTGTAAAGAAAGGGCATTGACTCCATCCATGAGGAATAAAAGACAAAGCTGGCCGACTTACACTTTTGGTTCAGTCAGCACCAATCAATCAGGGCGAGTTATCTGACTGTTAAGCGTACCGTCAAAGACATACTGGTAGCTGCTCATAAAGTCGAGAAGCTTAAACTCTGCGGCACTACTTGACTTGGATGCTCTGACACCGATTCCTCTCAACTTATTATAAAACATAATAAATCACACCTAAAAGTGAGATGACAAACCACTGGAGAAGAGAAATCTTTAAAGAAAGAGAAGTTAAGTTTGGGATTTCATATTATCGTAATAATCGCAATTAATTAAAAAGTAACTTTTTTATGCTGTAAACCCGAATAGGTTCAGTCATCTTAAAATGTATGAGGAAACTGATTACACAATACTTTTTAAGTTATCTTACTTGAAAATTATACATTAATCAGAACTTAGAATTTTTGAGTTGACACTTAACACTTTAAACTATTACTTTTTATGCACATCTCTCTGGGTCACAGGCCTGCCAGACCTATGGTGAGAGAAAGCCAGAGTTCCATTGCATGCAAACTCCACACAGAAAGGTGTTCTGTTTTAGGGCCTCCAGCTGGAACTTGAACCAAGATTTTCTTGTTCTGTCAGGAGCACCATTACACCTTGACGAATCTACTCAGTATGTTTCTTTATGACGTAATCACTTCTCTTTACTTAAAAGTTTTGAAACCAACGTTTCTTTGACTTTAAATGTTTTAGTCCAATAAAGATATAACATGTCAAAAGAGGATTTGGCTTACAGTTCATTGTACTGTTCGGGTTCACAGGGTTCAGTTATTCTTATTTTTAAACTACAACGATGCCCCAGGAGGTGCCTGTTATCAGAAATTAAATGACAAAGCAGAGAACTGAAGGCGTCAGACTTTTACTCCTGCGAAATCTATTCATTTCTAATAATGGACCCCTAGAAGGGTTTTATCCTGTTAATACCATAGTCACTTATAAAAGAGATAAATAATAAATTAATTATTAGTACTTTACTCTTGTTTCTATTTATATTGTTTTTCACAAAAGGCAGACTTAAAATGCGATGCATTGTGTTTTGTAATAGTAATGGCTACAGAGCCTGCGCCTCCTCCTTAGTGGTGTAAAAGTAAAGATTGGAAGTCTGTTATATTAAAAAAAAATCCATAAAGCAATTTTTGGGTGGAAACTGATCATCAACTGTGCCAAAACATCACAAAATTAGGTTTTCAAAGCAATAGTTTGGTTAGATTAAAAATAGACTAATTAGAATATACATCACAGATCATAATTACTGTAATAATTGCTCCAAAAAATAATGAAAAAAATTAAAATGCAGACTTGGGACATTTTTCAATTTAAATGTATATTTGATTTCCAAACAGATTTTTAATAAAAATTTCAATGTGAACATATAACAACAGGTAGAAAAAATGATGGATTAAATTGACTTTATCTTTAGCTGGTAAAGCTTAATGATGACACCTAAGTTCATAAACCTTTGCACCTCATGAATTCCTCTCAGGGCATTGTCATCTCACACTCCTCCACTGAAAGATTATGAGGCAGCAATGACACAGTGCAGCATTTAAATGTAAGGTTGTCCTTGAAAATATACAATGAACTGAATCTGTCCCAGTTTTGACCCTGATCTACTCTACAATTAACATCTCATCTCTCCCTGGATTATTGCAGTCAGACAGCCTGTCTGGAATGATAATCTAACTTTTTCATGACCTTTGTGACTCATCCTTCTGTGTCCACTCACACCATGTGCGAGTGTGTGCATGCACAGCAAGGCGTGGGAGCATATGAACTCACAATCCCGGCACATTAGGGATTGACCTTGCAAAGTTGTGGATGGGCTGGTCGTAATCTTGGTTTCTGTGTTAAATACGTTTGCGGACAAAGATGCACTGAGCTCTACGAGATAATGAAAACCCCATGACACTCTTGACTGATGAAATTAATCACTCTGGCGTCATAAAAAAAAAAAAAAACGGCCTGTGCAGCAAAATGGAGCAGCATGATAAAAATAACATACTGACAAACAGACTTGATGTGCCATCCACAAGTGGCACACGGATGTGGCCCACATGCATGGATGGTCGAATCAATCACCATCTGTTAAAAATGATGTGCGCAGGGACAAAACAAATTATGTAGGCTGAGACATGTGGCAGGATGCAGATTTGGACCAGACTGACAGGTGCAACGGTAGATGGGATACACGTAGGGTGGCAAGAGAGGTGCACCTAGTTGATGGAAAGTTCAGAGCAAATTTTCCCACACAATGGAGACAGACAGGAAACCATTCATGCCCGATGCTTAACTTACCAAGAGGACAGAAAGTTGGCATCGATTGGGCCACATGTCCAGCTGTGGGTTGACTTGTTAACAGTAAGGAGGGCTTAATGAGGGCTAAGCTTCCCCTACAGCTGTCCTATGGTTGGAGGTCAGACGTTCACCAGAGGAACAATTAAAAGTAAAAGCAGAAGGGCATGATGGGAGTTTTCTGCATATTTTTGTAAAATATTTAAAAAAAAAAGAAATGTAAGTTTGTTTTTACAAACAGTAAAAAGGGGAAAAATGCTAAAAAAATGACGAGCAGAAAAGAGCCCATCCACGGGCCTGCCAGTGTTCATGTTCTCAGTCTGCACCATATGCTGCAGTATCATACCAGCCTGACTGTGTGGTGAATAACTACTGTCTTGCCAAAACTGAGGCTGCAATATCAATAGCATACCAATTAAAAGAGAAATAAAAAAAAATAAAAAAATAAAAACGCATACGCTGTGGAGCAACACACTGATTATGCTCTAGCAGGCCTCCAGCTATTAAGTCTTCACTTTCTCTGCAGGTCTGCAGATGTGTGCGAGATAGAAAAGTAATTTTCCAGGAGAGAGTAACACAATGATGTGGACTGATTTCATTTCTGCTGGAGAAATGAGTTAAGATGATTCACTTTTGTGAGTGGCATCCAGGTGCAGATTGGAGAAAGGGAGCTGGGGCTGGCAGGGGCAGGCTGAGTCACTGTGACAACACATTCCGAGAGACCGGTGATTTGTGCCAATGTGCTACAGTCAGCTCAGCTGCTCCAAAGTTGCATGGAGAAAACTGTCCATTGGTGCATGACCGTTTCTGGCTGGGCTACAGGGATCATCAAGCCTTTAGTGTCTGCTGGAAGACGAGTAATGTAGATGAACAAATTTAGCACCAACACACACCTATGTTTGCTCTAAGCAAGCAAAAGCCTTAGATTGGCTGCTGTGACGGGAGCTAGAAGAGCAGATGACACAAATCTATATAACAAACTGGGATGAATTTTCTGTCACATAAAAGTAATTACACACTCATTATTTTCTAGAACGTCTCATTCCCGTTGTTTGACCTAGATATCAGCAGGCACAGTCAAATCTTTGTAGACTCCAGGCAACAGACTTCTAAACAGGGGTAAAAAGTGACAGTATGAATGTCAGGGTGTTCATTAAACCTAAGGGGATGGAAAACCCCGTCAGTTTTTGGATCCTGACTTTGACAGTTGCTGCTGAACACACCTGAGGAAACTTTAAGGAGCAAACACATTATTACAAAAAATACATAATCATAACAAAAAGCAAAAAAAAAAGATTGAGGGAAGACTCGTGTAATTATGCGAGTCAATGGAGAGTTGCTGCCATGATTATAATCTACAATCGTGAACATGCTGTTAAAATTCAGGGCTTATGCCGTAGTAATCAGTTACCGCATTGATGCGGTCTAGTTCATGAATACATTTATGACATATGACCAAACATAATTCATAAAACATAAAAATACATAAAATGTAAATCATCAGGTCACCAAAAACAAGAAATTGAAAGTAAGTATTTGCCAGATAAGAAAACACCAATGTGAAGCTGGTTGTGCTTACTCGTACCGGTTATGCCAAGTAAGGGGGGTATTTAATTTCCTTGAGGAATTTCTTAAACAAAATTGAGGCCAGCATTAGTGGAAAAACAACCCTTAGTAAAAAATAGCACACTTGAAGTTTACTTTATTTGTCTTGTGTAGAAGTATAGATTTAATACTATAGATGTGGTACGCGTAGTGTGGCAACTAAACTACATGTCTACTGTAAATTCGAACATTTTAAGTTGACAATATATAGATATGACATATAAAGTAAACTTCAGGTATGAAGCCTCACTGTAAGTATAGACTAAGCCTATTTGTAATACACATAAATAGACAACTATTTGCTAAGGTGGAACTGGATTCAGCTTCTTTTTATAAATCAAATCTAGAATGATGTTTGGCTTAACAACAATGTCATGGAAAGATTTTATTAGTCATTCCAGATTTAAAAAAAAAAAAGAAGCTTTTCTTTAAAAATGACCATGATATCGCAGATTAGTTTAATTCATGTCTGCACTGTTAATGGCTGAGTTACAAAATCCTGAGAGCAAAACTGTGCAAAACACTTAAAAGTAAATACACTGGAGTCATTGTGACATAAAGATTGACATTTTCAAATGATAATAATGCCTGATAGTGATGGTATTAGTTTTTTAGTAGTGCTGTTATCAACTAATTTGAAGCACTGGTGTTAAAACTAATGCACACATAATTTTTCTTCCATGCAGACATTCAGTTTTTTCAGTCCTACAACAGAGGCATGATTTAAAAAGTTAAAACTTTTTTTCATTTTTTTAGCCCCCGGGCAATGTCAGAACAGCAAAGGAATCCAGGTTTATTCTGGCAACTCGTGATGTCTGCTGAGTCAAACTGAGGGGGATCAAAAGCTGCTGAAAACCCCAAAATACACACAGATGGGCCTTGGCTTGGTTTTCTGAAGAAAGCCTACAATGTCTGGCCAAACAAGACATTGTAGTGTAAGTGTCTTTCAAATCTTATTGTATCTGTACATTTTATTTATAAGACAAAACAATCCACATTGACCAGAATGCTTGACAATAATAATAAAGTATGGACACATGAACCTCTGCTGAAGAAACAGATTGGACAAAAAGGACACCACAAAGTTTCATTCTGATCCTAGAGACAGGGATTTGTTCAACTGACCTAAAGACCCATCCAGTGAAAAAAGCTGCAAAAAGATCAAATGGATCACTGAAAGCAAATAAATTAGTTTTGAAAATCAATTTAGATCCAACAAGAGCCAATGGAGACAGACCAGGATGAGGGGGATGCTTGCACTGTTTTGAATAAGAGGTGAGCTTAAAAAGACGGAGAGGAGTTAAAATAAATAACATTGTTGACTTTTTCAATTTCTTTAAACTGAGAAATTCTTTAGGTCTTGCAAACCTCTACAATTCAAAGAATCTGACCTTAACAACAAAGATTATATCTCAATTCAAAGGGTCATGGTTAAAGCCATCCATATAAAAGTGTTTGCCTGTTTTTCACATGTAAAACATGTAGCACAAAAAGTAAAGTCACCTTACTAATTTCGATAAAGAACAGACAAGGTTTATTGGATTTCCTTTTTCATAAGGAAAATGCAACTTTTAAAACATTTTAAAGTTTTTTTCTTTGTTAGAGATTTGTAATATATGTAATACATATAATATCATTGTACGGTTAATTTTTCCTAGTCTTTGTTGTGTTTATACCCTTTTTTTATTTTTTATTTTGATGACCTTTGCAGGGACTTTTTTCCCCGCTATGATAGAACCACTTTTGAAGATGGCATATAGACCAGGAGTACCAAAAAAAAAACACTAAAATATTAAAGACAAATTATCAAAGAAAAAAAATCAAGATCAAATTGATTTTGTTGGATGGATTTATGTTGGTTTTTATGGACATCTTAAAAACAGTTAGCTGCATCATAGTTTATGAATACAACCTCTTTTCATGACAGAATACTGATATTATGGATAGATAGATAGATAGATAGATAGATAGATAGATAGATAGATAGATAGATAGATAGATACAAATTAAAAAAATGCAACTCAGACATTAAAACAAGAATTTGTTATAGTTAAACCTATAACCAAAAATAATATATAAAACATAAAAATACATCAAATGTAAATCATGACGTCACCAAAAACAAAAAATTGAAAGTAAGTTTTTGTCAGATAAAAAAAAAAAAACAATGTGAAGCTGGTTGAGCTTACTTGTACCTGTTATGCCATGGAGTAATTTGAGATTCCTTTAGAATATTGAAATATATGTAAAATTCATGATTTTCTTTCGTATTTTTTTACTTTTAAAACAGGATGTGTGCCTCCTAACTGGATTTGGATTGGAGCTAATGGCTCTGACTCGGCCCTTTTCTCTCATCAGCACCCTCTTTATAGATCTGCCAGTGAAACCAGGAGAAAAGTCCTCAGCAATATATTTCCCCTCTCATATCTATCCACTACAATCACTAACGATCTCCTTCTTCCCTGAGGCTGCAAATTATCCTGAAACGCCAGTGACTTGCTGAGTGGTAATTTGTTGAGCAGAAGACCCTCATCCTCTTGACCTTCTCTCTCTCTCTCTCCATCTGAGACAGCCAACCTCCCTCACATCAATTTTTCTCTTTATTTTTTATCTTTCTCTGGTGAATGTCACCCTTTCTTTTTCTCTCTCTTTTCCTTAACCTTTCTTTTTTCTGCCTCTGCCTCTTTCTCCATCCTCACTTCTGTAATGATTTACACACAACTCCCACAAAAAGGCAGGAGGGGGAGAAAAAAAAGCTGATCTTAAATAACAAAATAAATATTTTATTAGCAGTGGGTTGATTGATAATTCCGCGAAGAGGCTGACAGCTGTAGAGCCGCTGGATAAGAAAAGGAATACATGAGGTTTGAAGCCTGTGTCTGTCCGTGCAGCTGTCAAACTCATGCTGAATTATCACTGTGCAGACCAGCTCTCCTCCAAAATCAATGTGAACACATGCACCGCAGAACCACAACTGGCAGCACAGGTTACTGTCACGACTTCAGGAAGTGTATTATAAAAGATTTATGCTGCACTTTGTAAAAGAGGCGCTAAGTGTGATCATTGATATGCTGAACGCACAGGCCTGTAAAATCTTGTAAGAACAGAGAAGAGGAGCAGATGAATCACTTGCATTGCAGTGGTCTCCCCTAGGAAGTTTAGCTTGTAATGAGCTCAGCTTTGAATGCAATAAGAATACATTTATAAATGCATAAGAGGATGTAAATTTGTATTTTTCAGTGACACGAAAAATGGCAGGAATGTTGCTGCAGAAAATAATACAGATCGAGTCGGTGTCCACAGAACATCCCAGTCTTAGATCCTAACACAAGCTGTCCGGCACAGAAAAATAACTTCTGTTGAAACTGCCTGGTGTCATTGGAAAACAGTTATTTTTTCTTACATTTTAATATTTTGACATCCTTGAAAATCACTTCGACAGTTTTCTTAGCAGTGATTTAATCCAAGTGATGAACATTGTTCCAATGGCACGGTCTAGAGCTCTTATCCAATGGCTTCAACTAAAGGCCCTGTCACCCAGCCACAATGCACATTATGTGCATTCTCCATATATGAAGTTTTTTTTTTTTTTGGTGATATATGCGTGATATACTAAAGAGTTTTTATACCAAATGAACGCATTTTAATACTTTTTTATACCATGTTGCGGGTGAATACTCGATTCTGATTGGCTGCTTGGTGTGGATTAAAAAGTGATGCTCTACAGTGATAATGCACACCTAAAAAAGAAATTCTGGTAACATAGCTTAAAAGTTCACTGTGCTGGCTTCTTTAAAACAAATGTCAGCTTCATCATCTGGACAAAAACAAGCAGTAAGAGGTGAGCTTTCTCTTTGAACTGATGTTTTTTTAACCCATCGTGTCGATCAGCATATCTATCGCTTTCTTTTGCCGCTGCGGTTGAGGTCGGCTCCTCCTGCTAAGTGGCATGTTGTCATACTGTGACAAAGCGCCACACCACGGAACTAATATTCTGCTTTTTGAGAAAAAAACAATCTAAACTGAAAAAAAAAACAAGATTAAAGTACAAAAAACTGATTGAATATTTATTTCTTCTGTAAGTGGTTAAGGTATAAGTGGGTCAATGGCCTTCAAAGTGATATATATGAGAAATTAACACACTTTGTGGAAGTAGGCTTCTACGGTGTTGGTTATTTTCTGATAATGCGCACTTCGTCTGCCGTTATCCCTTACTTAACATATCATAATGTAACACATCATAATGCGACGAAGCATATTGTACCGTATCATAACATAAGATAAGATAACATAACATATTGCAACGTAGTGTATGCAATGCAACACAACACACAATGCAACAAAACGCATCGTACTCTACCCTAATATAATGTACCTTACTGTAACGTGACCTAACATAATGAAAGAACAGAATACAAGCCAAAAGCGGATGGAGAAAAAAAATGAAAAAGCAAGTTCGAAAACTGTTTGCTATGACTCCGCTTTGCATCAGACAGTTTACATACATTTCGTCTGCCAGTAGCCCTTACAAACTATGTTACACTTTTATGCTTGGTTATTAATACATTGATAAAGACATTGTTACATTCACCCACATAAAGCTCCAGACCAGTTGAAACCAGTTAGGGGGCGCTTCAAGGACCTTATCAGTATTTTCCACTGAAAAACAAAGCTATAAATTGTCTTGCTGGCAGGAGCAGGGAGACTGACACGGACCACTCAAAATGTGGATTTCGTGAAGATGACCATTTAAGGTGTTAAGGAACATGGGGGGTTTTGTCTGTCCTGCCAGATATTTGCCTGAAGCCACAAAGGCCCACTTAAGAGGATGTATCTGTGGAGTCCAATTTACAGTGTTTTGTCTGTCATGTGGTGATCCAGAGTACAATTTGCGACTTAGATCCAACTTTTTATTAAAAAAAATAACTTCCAATTACGTTTTGGGTCACTTTCTTCCTCATCAATAAACATGCAGAGGTTAGCAGGGGCTTATTTCACAGTATATAATTCATAAATGTTTCTTGCTGTGACGGGGTTCTTCTCAGCAGCGAATAAATAAATCACTCTGAAATAAGATGACCAAGCCAGCCGACTCCAAATTTCAAAAATGGGAATTTTATGATCCCAAAAAAATATTCCTACAATAAATTCAGCAGATCTCGGGAGAGCCTGTTGCCACCACTGCAACCAAGACTGCTCTCTCTCTACTGGGAAAAGTTCACCCCTTGTAAAGACTTAGCCCCTCCCACAGGCCAATTATCCAAACAATTCCTTAAAACAAATTACTGGAAGAATTATCAACATCACTCCAAACTGAGATGTCCCCTCAGTGCCCTACCCGCCAATTTTAACTGCACCCCCCCTAGGACAGACACCCTTTACTCCTCCAAATATACATTCCAACATATACACACATACATGCACACCCCCCCCCCCCTATAATCACCCTTCTAGGTAAGGAAGGTGGGACTCAGGGGAACTGGGCCTTTGGCAACGGTGGCCGCGTCCCCTGGGTGCTGGTTTTCTGGGCCCGGCAGTGCTCTCTCCACGCAGGAGGGATCTCTGATCTCTCTCTGGCAAAGCCAAGAGCCGGGATCGCATCACACCTGAGCTGGGTCCGTGTCCCCGGTGTGGGTTCTGGTCTTCTTGCCAACTGTGGGTGAACTCTGGTCGGGCCATGTTTACAACATCTCTAGTGGACCCTCTTCTCCTCTGTGTGCCCTCCCAAGGGGGCAGCTGGCCCCCGACTTGCTTTCTCCTGCACCAACCGTGGGCCAAGTGGGTGGCTGCCTGGAGCACAGAGCCGGGTCTCCTTGGGGTCCTGGCTGTACCTGGGATGGGGCGGAGGATGTCCAGACCTCCTGTATGGTGATGAGGCGCCGGGCCTGGGGCTGCGGCACTCTTTTTCGGGAGTGGGGCCCGGCGCTGGGCCCTCTTGGCGTGGTGGGGTCGTTTCTCCTGGGGCTGGGTGCTTCCGTCCTCCGCTCACTGTTCTCTGGCTCTGGGGCCTCGGGTCGGTCCTGCTGGCCCTGGCCTGGGTAGCGGATGTGGTCACCTGGGGGGCGGTTGTTCTCTGCTTACTCGCCGAATGGCTAGTTCTGGGCTGCCACACCTGCTGCAGCAACTTAGTGTGGGGGATGGCTGGGAACTCTACCTTTTTTCACATTCCACCATCCATTTTAGAAGAACATAAACACTAATTGAGCACAGGTGTTAGCTCACCTTTGCACAAATAGTTTGCGTGATTGAATGAAATATTTCACACTGTATGTCTGGAAGGCATAAGTATGCGTCACCTGAGCACAGGTGTTAGCTCACCTTTGCACTAATAGTTTGCATGATTGAATTAATGAAATATTTCACACTAGTTGGTTTAAAGGCATAAGTATGCGTATGTGAACACTATCTGTTTCGTGTACATGTTGACATGTGGACACTGTTTCATGGTCTTATCCCTCCCTCCTACTATCACCCTTGTACACCCCCCCTCTCTAACATCCCTCTCTTTTCTTCCCTCCTTTCCTTTTCCGTCCGGTCCAACACAAAAAATCTTCAAATACGATTAAAATGTATAAAGTTTGGCCTCGATTACAAAAGGGGTTTATTCAGACATACCTCTGGTTTGTTAGAAGATCCATAACCCCTGTTGTTAAAGTAAAATATGTCCAACACAAGAGGCCTTCAGCTCTCATCTGTTTGCCCAGCTGTTGGACAGGACAAGTTCAAAAAAAAATTAAATAAATAAATAAATAACATAAAAAACCTCACTCCACACTTACAAAAAAACAAACAACAACAATTGAAATACAGAAATAGGTTTGAAACAAAATCAATTAGACAGAAAGGAGAACAAAGCAAAAAACAATTCTGACATGTGAAGTCATTTCCTGTTACCTGTGGATATAAATGCTGATCTGTCCATTGCTCTGGTTTGGCTGTTGGTAAGAGAGTAAACTATATTCATATAAATGATAATATATTACCTTTAGCACACTAGCAAATAATTTATTATGAAATCTGAGTTATTTTCAGCCCCTTCTCCTACAACTTGATCTCTGAGGCACCAGCTTTCGGACCTTGTGGGTGCTGCTCATTCCATGACATCAACATAGAGCTGGCCTCAGCAGAGTGCTTCGCCCATGAAAATAAATAACATCAGAACTTCTGTGAAGATGGATGTGTATGTTGTGGAGCCTTACAAAAACATTTAGCTGATCACCTCTAGCTCAGTAGAGATGGAGGGTGTGTGTGTTAGCTTGGAGCCGTGCTGGCAGTGCTGAG
Source organism: Oryzias sinensis (assembly GCA_037389245.1). Taxonomy (NCBI): domain Eukaryota; kingdom Metazoa; phylum Chordata; class Actinopteri; order Beloniformes; family Adrianichthyidae; genus Oryzias; species Oryzias sinensis. The sequence goes on along the minus strand of CM074506.1, from coordinate 9,722,345 downwards.
TCTTCCTGAAAGGAGCTGTTCCTCACTTTGTGATGTCACGCTCTTTTTCATGGATTAGGTAGGGCTGGTGCTAAAAGCGCAGGTTTTTAAAGGAATACTCAAAAAAACACTACTTTGACATTGTTTTCATGAGGAATATCATGTTACACTAAAAGTCCAAAACAATTCCTGATATAGTTGTCATGGTTTTCGGGCGAGACAGACCCAGATGCTGGAACTCAGAATGATCAGAACGGTAAGTAGTTTGGTAAGTGAGTTTTAATCACAGGAGAGAGTTTATGAGAGATGAATCCTTTGACAGGAGTGGATCCGGATGTGGCTCGTGGCGAGGCTGGAGGGAACACAGCGGCAGGAGGGTTCCGAGCTTGGTTAAGCTATTGTGCTAACTACAGCAGAAGCCAAGAACTGAGGTCATTATTTTTTAAAAGAAGAAAAATCAGAGAAAAGTGTGATATATAAGTGAGATATCCAAACAAAAAATAAACAAACAAGCTAAATTGTTCATAAAAATTAGTTAAAACGTGAATTAAAAGTTGAACTAAAAACTAAAATAAAAAGTTTTTGATTTGTTTTATATATAAGTGTTAAAAATAGCGTTAGATGACTATTTTTCATTTGAAAAAAACAAACCGTAAAGGAATTACATGCGTTGTTATGGCATAAATAAAATAAGATAAACCTCTATCTGTCCCACAGTGGATAAAAAGGAAAAGAAAATGAGATCATAAATACAATAAAGTAAGGATATTATGTAAGATTATTGTACAATAGACATCCTTATGATATTAAAACATGTCTGTGATGTCATCTAGAAATTTTAATTAACCTCACAAATTGAATTTTATTTAAATATGTTCATGTTTTAACATATTCTTTGCTGATGACTGTCAATATATTTGATGTCTGTTATTATTGTTTTTTTTTTTAGCCATGATATTTTGGTTATATATATTATAAATACAAATGTTCTTCCATTTTACAGATTTTTGACTTTCATCGCATAGACTTGAATCTGCTGTGTGTTCGGCAGAGCTGCCTGAGATCTCTGCAGGTTAATTGCTGAACTCTGGTGAACCTCTCTGACTAACCTGACATAATGTAGGTCATTGATCCTTCCATCTGGTCGCTGCCACGTGACGCCAGAATCTGGTATCTGGGTCAAGCCAAAGGTCACTCGCCTCCTGTCTTCCTTCCACATGTCCATATTTCATAAAACCAAACCTATTAAACATGACACCATATACTCAAAACATTCGCTGTGAATGCCATGCTCTGGTTTTCATGTCTGACTTGTGTGAAGGTAGACAGTTATGAAACAAACCTCTTCACATAATTACGCTTTTCATTATCCATCAAATGCATAACTAGATTGAGGCTAATGACATGTTTTACTCCTGACAGAAATAATAATTTAGACATTATTCCTAACATCACCGCAGATGAGTTATGACTGATCCAAAGTAATAAAAATAAATAAGTATGAACTTCCATTTAGGAAAAAGACAACATGTTGGAGGGAAAATATATTTATTTGTTAAAAAAATATTCACTCCTAGGGCATGACAGTTAATGGACTTAACTTTGTGGACAAAACATCAGTGTTAAAATATATCTATATCTATCTATCTATCTATCTATCTATCTATCTATCTATCTATCTATCTATCTATCTATCTATCTATCTATCTATCTATCTATCTATCTATCTATCTATCTATCTATCTATCTATCTATCTATCTATCTATCTATCTATCTATTCATCTTATCTACTTTTATCTATCTATCTATCTATCTATCTATCTATCTATCTATCTATCTATCTATCTATCTATTCATCTATCTATCTATCTATCTATCTATCTATCTATCTATCTATTCATCTATCCATATATATATATATATATATATATAGATATATTATATATATATACACACAAAAAGAGTGGGTTGTCTTACTTATGAGAATCTTAACCACATCTATACGTATGATAGAAAAAATATGGAGAAGTCCAGAAAAGACTTTTGTGTTGTTTGGGGTTTTGTCACCATGACAATCAAAAAAATAAAGGATAAGTCTTTTCCAAAAGTCATTGTGCTTCTAAAGGATGCTGGCGCAGGGGGATCACACCTTAAATGCTGTCAAGGGTCTGCATTTGTGTGAAATGTTTTCAAAGTAAGAGGAATGAATTTCATTTGACAGCAATGCAAAATAAAAGAAAAGCTAAGAATGAAACTTGAACTTTTGTGTGTGTATTCATTCTGATGCAGGAATGTTCAGGCTTTAAAATATACGAGCAAGAGAGCATCTGGCTAAAAGAAGCAAACACATGAAGTGAAAAAGAGTCTCAAGCTGTACTTCAGTGTCAGTTTTGCATCGTGACTGCGGGCGAACACCATGGCATGCCGAGCACTGTATGTATAACTTGGGCTGTGGGTGGATTAATCTGTGTTGAAGAATTTGTCATCTGGTGTGCAGAAAACCGTATTACCAATAAATGGCAAGTCAAATGTCACACTGATTCACTTGCATTTCTCTGAGGTTTAACAAATCATGATATCACTGAGTCGAAGTTCTGTGGCTGTTTATTTTGCCTCTAGCTGCTTCTCAAGTGAACATTAAAGTTAATGTAGAGGAATTTGCTTGACTGCGTCTCCTAAGGAGCAACGAAGTGCGACCCACTCTCAGCTGTATGACTCAGAGAACCCCCAGATTATGTTACAACAGAACCCACTAAAGTCACAAGGATGTAAACTGGAGTGATGGAGACAGATGTCAGATCTCAGTGGCTCCTATAAACATCACTTTAAAAAGCAAAAGATTAACTAAAAAAACTAAATTTTATAAACTAAAACTTAATTCCAAAGACACAATTCACAATTCCAAAAAACTGAAACAAAATAAATATGAAACTTTTATCATTAAGTTAAATAAAAATAATTTCCAGAAATTTCCAGAAATTAAGACTCATTGATTCATCTTCTAAACCCGTTTTGTCCTTTTCGGGGTCAAGGGCCAATCATAGTAAAAAGTTAAAAAATTTAAACAGGAAACTGGAAAAGATAGGTATTATGGGATGTTAATGAACTTCACTGATTGGATGATAAATGTTTTTATGTTTCAAACAGGAAGTTATCATTGGAAATTGTAATTTGGGTATATTCAAAGTGTTACTGATAGAGGACAGAAAATTAAGCTTAACTACATTTTCCAGTTTCCTATTGTGTTTATTTTTTTTTACATTTGATTTCTGTAAATAGCTTTTGATTTCCAGAAATAACTTTCGATTTCCAATATGATTCTTTTAAGTTTTTGTTTCTCGAATTTTGTTTTGATTTGTAAAATGTATCATATTTTTTGTTTTTGTTTTTTTTGTATTTTAATTGTCGTGATCTTCAACATGTTTTTGTGTGATCTGTGTATTTGATTTGCACCCCAGGGCCACCGTACTTAGTATGTGTGAGCTATCCTTAAAACACAAAGTGAAAGTGAACACATTTTGTACCATTTACCTTGCCCACCATGTGCTTCTTGCTCTTCCATTTCTTCTCACTGTAAATTTGTGCATTTTTTTATTTTTACTTTAGCCAAATTTTTCCTGCTTTAAAAAGTTTTCTACCATCTTTAAGAAAATTCCATTCCATTTTTATTGATATAGTTCTGTCAGTTTTGAGGTCAAGTTTTTTTGCAAAGCATGAAATCAGAGGAAATAGAATAAAAAAAGCCTTTATGTTAGTTTCATTTCAAGTCTCTCAGTTAGTGATTTAAGCTGTCAAAAAGCAAACCATCTGTAAAAATGCAGCACAGAACAAAGTGAAGAAAAATGCTCAGGAAAAAAAATAATATTTAGGAAGATTCATGATAAGTTCACTGCTGACAGTAACATCCATGTTCATAAAAAAATACTTCCTCCTAAAACGCATATAGCCTTCAGTAAATCCACTTTTAATTAAAAAAAAGAGCCAATGTTTCAAGGACACTGACGTGAGTTGCATAAAAATGAGCACGTTTTGTCCAAAATCCACAGCGCAGAGTGAGAAACATGTTCTGTCCAGCCAGAAGATGACCTTTAAAGACACAGAAAAGGAAAAAGGTCACATTTATAGAGCGTGTAGCCTCAGTTAATCCAGCTTTGCAGTGTCCACTGAAGCAGAAGGCAAATCGTGAGCTGTAAATATGTCAAAATTTAGAGCACTAACTGGGGGTGATCACTGACAATGATATTAAGAAAGGCCAAAAGGAGTATGAAGACACAAATAGTAAAACATCAACTTCCTATTATATGGAAAAATATAAAAAAAAGGTAAAATAATTCTTGCCCCTGTTTTCAGATTTATAAGCAAAAAATCTGCCCATGGAGTAAATGTTATTTTAGATTATTTTGATTGGGAGTCAGTTTTTGGATTTTACCAAGAAACAATACATATTAGTTTTGTGTCAATGCCTTTTTTGTACCTCCAACTGAAACATGCTTGAACCCTGATGCTATCCTAGGCACTTTGGGAGTTGGGTCATTCAGACCCACTAGACAGTGTGCTGAACCTTTTTTCTTCAATGATTTGTGATCCTCACTGGTGTCCATGGATAACATGAAATCTTTCCACCTTTGTCATGGTAGGATTAACACATGAAAGTAAGGGTGGGGTCACTTAAGATAGCACAAGGGTTTTTAAAGGGGGAATCCTGCGGAGACAAAAACAAATTTCAATCAGGTCAAACATAGAAAAGATACAGAAAACGAATCAATAAGTGGGGTTGGTGGCAATTAACCAGCTTTTGTTTTTCATTTTTATTTTTAACTATCAATTGGGTTTGCATATAAGAATCCCTATGGTTTAAAATTCAAAATTGAAAGCACAACATTGTATTACCACTGCTGTTATGGAGGCATGCTTTTTTTTGTGATGGTCACCATCAAACAGTCTGTGAACTAAACAGACAAGGACATGGGATCACTGCAAGGCACAAGATGAAAGCAATCCCCGCCAGGTGTTTCCATCTCCGGTGCATTATCGACTGATATTAAAGAGTGGGCATTGTGCTCAACGCCATTCAGTCTGCATTTCCATCCAACACGCGTCTGTTACTATGTGGGGGGGTCATGGCCACTCAGTTAGAGCTTTCTGCTGCAGCTGAGATCCCACAGACACTGACAGCCATGCTTTGTACTCAGACCGCCTTCAATAGAAAGCACAGAGACAGTCGCTGCAAATGTTCCACTCTGCTTTTGTGTTGCACTTGTTATTACTCCAAATATTTCTCAAAATTCAATTTTCTGGATTTATCATTCAGAAAATGCACATAATACATTTCCACACAAATGTATCAAATCTGCCAGAATAACCTGGTGTTTATTTCTTTTTCTGCTGCAGATTTTTGGTGCACACACAACCCTCATTCAGAGCACAAGATTCCAGAGGGAGTTGGGGAAGTTTTTACGATCATGGAGGACAAAAGCTAGAGATAAAATTAAACAGTAAAGTTTTTGAATAGGCAATTAATGTCAAGACATTCCAAAATAAATGTATAGCAAGCTTTAAATCCTTTTTTAAAGTCAAGTGCTCAGCATTTAAGAGCATAACCTTCATTAAATCTGATTGGTCAGTTTATTTCTGCAGAGTGCTGCATTTTCAAAGCTTGGCTTTGATCGATGCCCAAAGCTTATGAGAGACAGTGGAGCTGACACCTGTGGGGTGCTCTGAGTCTGCAGCTGCAGAGCCAAGAGATGTCACGTTAGCCAGGCAGGCTGCTGAGCCCCACACACCTTAGCGGCCAATAAAAATCCAACTCCCTAAAGCCGATGCGACTTTAGTTGATTTAAGCTTCACTAATGCAGCAGGAGAGTGAAGAGAGCCCTTCTTCTGACAACTTTAGTTTCTTACAGTTATTTTGGGAGATATCAAGTCAGTCACACAATAGGTATTTTCTCTTTTCATTTATTTACTTTTAGTGATGTAAAACACAGGGAAATCATACATAACTTCAACGCTCATAACTTTGCTAATGCTACTAAAACAAAAGCATGGCTTTTGTTGGGTCTTTAATTTTCTGGTCAAGTCTTTGATTTGATTTGATTTGATTTAATTATATATGATATGATTTGATAACAATATAAAAACATTTAGGTAATTTCAATGAGTAAAACCAGATCATAGCTTAGCTAATGTCTATCCCCTTCAAATTTGATCTTTGTTTGTCCCTTCTAAACCTCCACAACCTCATCTTCCACCTGTCTGTGAATATCAAATTCTATAACCACCAACAGCATCTAGATTAGAGATGCTAGGCCTGATCACTCACTTGGTTGGTCAGTTCCAGAATCTGATCACCAAAAGACATTCCCTGTTATACCATATCAATTATTCTACATCCTGATATTTAAATAAAAGTAAAACTTTAAATCACACTCATCCTGATATGAAGATCTCTCCATAATTGAATTACTGTGTGACCCAAGATCTCTTTAGGACATTCCTGTGCTCAAGGTTGGCTGAACATTCTTGGATTTGTTGCAAGTCTTCTTATTATAGTGCTTTTTGCGATTGTTTTATTTTTTGACTAAAAAAGTCGGCTTTGAGGTCAAGGTTTTTGGCAAAGCATGAAATCAGAGGACATAGAACAAAAAAAACTTTTTTGTTAGTTTCATGTCAAGTCTCTCTCCATATAAACCATTAGATATACAGTACAGACCAAACGTTTTGGTCACATGAATGGGGAGGTGTGTCCAAACTCTGGAACACTAAGCACATGACCTGTGTCTGGTGTCCCCTGTGTGTTTTGGTTAAACAGTTACTCAGTAAAGAAAGGAGAAGGGGTTTTAATTTTCTAACAAGTAGGTGCTGTGCAAAAGATCTGTGTTGGTGAGTGCAAGCATTTGGCTTTAATTTGAATAGTTAATGAGCCCAGTCATCGCAAGACAAACAGCGGTCAAAGTACATTATGGGAGATTCCTTTTTTAGTTGTTGCTTTTGTTCATTTTTGAGTGTTTATCGATATTTTTGTTGTCAGAGTTTTTGTTAGTGTTTTTATTATATTATGTTCTGCTCACAACTAAATGATCTCACTGCACCACAAGTAAGGACTGTACATACAGGAGAAGAAATTTTGTTTAAAATTATAGCTTTGTTGACAATGACCATGTTCACATGTGATAATTTATAGTTTTTTTTAGCCAAAGAATGACTGAAGGCCAAGTCGTGGCATATGTCCATTGTTTTTCCTCCGTCCTCCTGAAGCTTATGTTCTGTTCTATGTTACATTAGGTCAAGTTACAATAGGGTACATTATGGTAGGGTAGGATAAGGTACGTTTTGTTATGTTAAAATATGTTATGTTATGTCAGGTTATGATATATAACATTACCTTACGTTACATTTTGTTACTTTACCTTACATTACTTTACCTTACGTTATGTTGTATTATGATAAGATCCATTACAGTATGATATGTTATAATACCTTATGATATCTTCTTTGTACCTTACGTTCAGGGATGGTAAGTTAAGATATGATAGTTTACTGTATGTTGTGTTGTCTTATCTGATCTGATCTTGACAACAATAATAATGTTACATATTCTGCTCTAAAACTCAGGATTGAAGACTGTCCACCCTGTTGTGATGCTATCTTTAAGAGTAACCTGAATGCTCAATGAGCAAGGCTTTTAAAGAATAAATATAGTGGCACAGTGTTTATGTGCACACAGAACACACACAGGACGCCTGTGTAGATGTACTACGGCAGCATATGGTGAGCTTCTGTGTATTCTCCTGAGAATGCAGCTTTTAGTATTTGTGATAAAACACAAATATCCAAGAACACTCAGTTATAAAGCTGCTCTTGCATAATCGTAACAGTTCCCTTAAAGGTTTAATATTACTGTTGAGAAAGAAAAAAAACTAAGCTAACCTGAATAGCTTCCACAATAAAAGGAAATGGTGGTTTCTTTAGAAATATAAGCAGAAGCGTCACTAAAAACAGTACATTTAGTAACTAAAAGGGGTTGAAAAACAGAAATGGTGACTGAGCGAGTATAAGATGAACAGACTTAGATAATGACTGCCTCAATGTCTTGAAAATAAACAGGGTCATTGTTTTATCAAATGCATAGTGAGAAACCTACGTGCATTTTCAAAAGCTATTTAAATTCAAACAAATGCCACAATCTAGCATCACAGACGTTCTGTAGGCAGGTGGTTGGGGCAGATGGTTGTTGTACTCATTGCGCAGTGAGACTGTGTCATCTGTAAGGTCTGATCTTGACAATAAAATCACTTTTGTTGGGATTAGCAAGAACCTTATTATATTTGTTAACTGTAACAAATGTAACATCTGTCCTTTGTTCTCTTTTTTTCTTTTTTTGTGCATTTATCCTGTCAATATTGTCCAGCTATCTGTGTTTATCCTTAGCATAAACTACAGCAAGCTTTACTCTATTTGGTTTTTTGGAAAAGGGCTGCAGATGTAACATATGGAAAAACCAAAAACAAAGAAGAACTGGTGCCATAAATGAACTGAGTGATTTTTTTTTCCAGATTTTTGTTAAAATATTTAGCACAGCTATTTCTGTCACACTGCAAATTACACTCACTTTCCTCAATCTGTACGATTTCACAACTTTTCTTTCCACACTAACTAAACGCTTGAGTTGAAGTGACATTTTATATCATGTAAATTGGTAGAGACCCCCAAAAGAGGACTGCATACCTTTGATGGGGTTTGGAATTGGTCCCAAAAAAAGCAAAGTAAAGAACTTGCTTTTATGTCAAACACTTTTTTAAGATGTTTAAAGTCTCCAGAAGCTCTTGTTTTCATCTGGTCAGAACCTCGCATGTTACAAGTTTCTTATAGGTCGGTGGTTTGATGCTTTTTGTCATGTTGTGTACTGGTTTAGTACCAAATAAATCTGATACAACCGTCCTGTTAATAGTGAAATCAAAGAAGGTAAATGTCCCAGTAGAAGCATAATGCTGAAAGATAAACTGCAAAATAGTGAGTTAAATTCATCAGCTTATTTATCACTTTTAACATGTTAATATAACTGTCAGTATTGTGCTGTGTTTTTTCTTTTAATGTAAAAATACTTTAGATGTTTTCCAGTGGAGGAAATAAGATTATTGTACATTTAAAGTGCTGAAGAAATGGAATACATTTTTCTTTGTTTATGGTGCTTAAGAATTTGTGCTTTGCTTATAACGTTAGCATCCTGCCGTATGTGTGTTTGGTATTCTTTTCTTAATGCTATAGGTAATATAAGTAGGGGATAATTGCAGGCGAAGTGTGCATTATCAGAAAGGAACGCAGTGGAAGCCTGACCGATCGGACGTGAAGTGGTGGATGGTGCGTTACGTTCTTATACTGCACACTTTAAAGGCCATTATCCTGCTTATATGGTCACTTACAAAAGAAATAAATATTTAACCAGTTTTTAGAACATTATTCTTGTTGTTTTTTATTATTTAGTCGCTTTTTTCAGAAAAAGCTGACTATTTGCTACCTGGTGCGGCGCCTTGTCACAGTAACAAGACAACAGCTCGCTTATCCGCTTAAAGCGGCACAGATCTTGACTGTAGTGCAAAGGAAAGCAATATATATGCTGGTCGTCACAATGGGTTAAATAAAGCGTCAGAACAGAGACAAATGTCACCTCTTACTGTTTGTTTTTGTCCAGATGATGAAGCAAAGGTTTGTTTTGCCAGCACAGTGATATAGAACATTTAAGCTATATGATCGGAACTTCTTTTTTAGGTGTGCGGCAATCAGTGTTTAATCCACATCCAGCAACCAATCAGAATCGAGTATTTACTCGAACCATAAATATTAATAAATAAATAATAATTGATAAATTATTTATCCCACAATGGGGAAATTCTTCTCCGCATTTTGACCCATCCACTGGGGGGAGCGGTGAGCTGCAGACTGGCTGTGCTTGGGGGGTGATCTGCCAACCCTTCAATTGTTGAAAGACCTGCTCTACCACCTGAGCTAAACTGCCACCCTTTTAAACCACGGTTTAAAAGTTAGGAAAAAGCTCAAGAGCCCAAAAATAATCTTTAGTTATTATCTATTATATATTTCTTAAGATCGACTATAAGCAGTGCAATGATGGAAACTCACTACGACCAACTAACGAATGTATTTTTTAATTATATATTTAACACTTTTAACATGCCATTGTTCCTGTCAATGTTCTTTTTATAAAACAGAACTGTTTAGTAGATTTTTGTCCAAGTAATTTGATTTTGATGCTTGTTCTATCCTAGGCACTTTACCATTGGGAGTTGGGTCATCTAGACCCACTAGACAGTGCTCTGAACATTTTTTCTTCAACGATTTGTGATCTTCACTGGTGTCCATGGATTACATGAAATCTTTCCACCTTGATCCACCTTTGTCATGGTAGGGAGAACACGTCAATGTAAGGGTGGGGTCATCTAAGATAGCACAAGGGTTAAATGTGAAGCTAGGCAATCCACACTCCGGCAGTGAAAACAGATGGATGATTGGAAATTAGTACAGGCTTACCACAACTCAAAGGTGAATTTCTAATGGACTACTGCCGCTCTGCAGAAACTGTCCCAGGTACGAAACGACACAAGTTTATTTTATTTAGGCTAAAAATTGCACAAATATAATTAAAAGACAACCGGGAGCCCTTTTATAATAAATCAAAATATGATTAGAGAAGGACTTTTAATAAAATAATCACTCCAAGAAAAAGTAAGGACAATCTCAACTGCTGTCTGATAATAAAAAAAAGGATTGATATTTATTAATTTTCAGTTCTGATTTTTAGAAAATATTGAAAATGTCTTACATTTATGGTCCAGTTTAGCTAAGAAATGAAGACCAATTACCATAGACGGTACATTTTTGACATCATCCAGCTATTTTATCAGACCATTTTAGCTGGTACTGGTTGACTTTGGAGCTAAAGTCATACAAGTCTCTGTGGTGTCATAGGTGAGAGGACTTGTCTATTACTTTCTCTGTCAAAGGTTGTCATGAAGTCTCGTTCAAATATTCCAGTTTATCTCTTTCAGCCATTATACATTCTCCAGCAGATTATGCTTTTAAAACTGTGTTCAAACTTTCCACTGAGAGAAGCTGATGTGTCTAAGGTTAGATGAAAAAAGAGGCCTGTGTGAGAAGTTTAGTCTTCAGAGAACTGTGAGGTTCACACTGTGATTGATTTTAAAGTAGGTAGAAGGCTGCCAGATCCACTGCTTCTAAAAAGTCCCTTCTGGCTCCACAAATCTGCTCTGGCAGCAAACTATTTATAGTTTGAGGTTGAGTGCTTTCTAATGATTGGCTGGAGGATCTGAATTCCCTTTGTTCTGATTTGATATTTTTTGCATAAACAACCTTTTTCCCTCAAGAAAGAAGTATTGGAATTCAAGATGCGATGATATTACACAGCTTCTCAACCTGCTTAATTCAGAATTCGATACACACAAGAAAGTATTTCATAGGAATCAAGGTCCACTGCAATCACCGTGGCATAAGGACTTCTTTATGAAGGGAAACTTGATTTTGATACAATGTCACAGATGTGATATGCTATCCTGCCCGCTGAAACCAATTTGCACACTTCATTAAACCGTGTTTGCAAACTTCTGAAGATCATGAAAGATTTATTGAGGCTAAAAATCTTTTTATTAATCCATTGTTTACTATTTTTTAAAGTTGGTCTAGTGGAGCAGACAACAGATGAGTAACATGCTCAGGGTCTAGTTTTACACTTAATCCCCACTGAAAAACAGACACTGGCCTTTTTAAATACCAGCACTGAATCTGTCCATGTTTTCTTAAGCCTTTCAGTGTAAACTATAAATGAGCATTTGGCACACAAAAGAACGTTTTTCGCAGTTCATTTTCTTACCTGGAAGTAAGATGACTCAATCTCTGAGGCACCGGCTTTTGCTCTTTGTGGGTAAAGCCCATTTCCCCCAAAATGTGGAGCCTGCCTCATTACCGTGTCTGAGTCTCGCCAACGAAAACAAACAAGATCTGATCGTTTGCAAAGATGGATATGCATATTGTGCACGTAAAAGGAAAGCGTTTTGCCGATTACAGCTAGCTCAGCAAAAAGTCGGTGTGTTAGCCTGGGAGCGGTGCTGGCAGCACAGACTCTTCCTGGAAGAGTTTCTGCCGCTCTGCAGAACTATGTCCTAGAAAACAACACAGATTTTTTTGATTTTGCCATAAAATGGCATCATGATTAAAAGACCAATAGGAACGCTTTTACAATAGATCAAAAGATGATCGGAGTGGGACTTGAAGAGTACCTAGAGAATTGAGAAATTAGAGAGTCTCCATCACTGTAGTGCTTAATAAATATTACAAGAAATTTAAAAGCATTTACTGAATAACCTAAATCAGTATGACGGTTTTTAGTGTAGTTCTTTTCTTTTAGACCAAGCCTATTATTATCTCGAGTTCTTACCAAAACTTTGAGAAATCTATATTTATTATGCTTAATGGTGAATTGAACTTCCGAAACATCTTTCTTACTTTCTAAGGACTTTCTTTGCTTTTATGGAACCTTAGACAAAACTCTAACCAATTGGAAAATGTAAAAAATAAGGAGAAAGTTAAGTTAAAAACCCAAAGACTATTGGACACAGACTCTTAACAACCCCCCCCACCCCCAAACAAGACTGCTGCTGAACGCACGCAGTCACTTCAATCACACTGAATGCTGGTCTCTTTTATTTTATCTTATTTTATTTTTATTTATCTTGTGCTATTGCTATTTTTATTCTTTGATGGTTATTTTTTGCTTGCTACCTAGCATTTTCATGCTAGTGAAAAACAACATCTCAAATACAATGTGTGGAATGACAATGAACCAAATCTTGAATCTTGAATCTATTGATAGCAGAAAGCAACTTCTGAGAGTTGTTCTTTTAGGTGTAGCTTGGCTTGTTTTGAATGTGTTCACCTGTTAAAAAATGTGATTAAACTGATCAAAATTGACCTGTTTTCTGCTGACTCAGCCTTTTCCTGCCCAGGCTCTTTGTGGTTTTAAGAAAAAAAAATGGAGTAATGGAGGGTCATGAATAAAATTAGAGGATAATTTAGGTAAAAATCAAAACTGTTGCTGCAGAGAAGGTCATGCAGAGCAGAGGTTCCAAAAAGATATCTTTATACATGAATTTGACACTACACAGATTTAATTATGGTATTCATATGATTGTTATTTCTATTCCTTTTTTACATGTTGCTGCAAAATCAATGAAAAACTAGTTACTACAATTTTATGGATTTTTTTGATTTAATCAAAACACTTTTTTATTTATTTTTTTGCCATACCAAAAAGTCATTAGAAATCAGTTTTATGGTTGCTATCTAGTGATAAATAAAGTGTGTAAAATACTTTTGTAAAATTAATTCAAAATTCAATTTAATGGCCTGATATGTTAAAGGTAAAGTTCACCGGACAGCATCAATCATACTAAATAAATTAAGAGTCACTTTTTCCAATCGTATCATATCTAATCGTGGTTGTTTAGCCCTTGTGCTATCCTAGGCACTTTAACGTTGGGAGCTGGGTCATCTAGACCCACTAGACAGTGTGCTGAACCTTTTTTCTTCAATGATTTGTGATCTTCACTGGTGTCCATGGATTATATGAAATCCTCTTCACCTTTATCCACCTTTGTCATGGTAGGGAGAACAAATCAATGTAAGGGTGGGGTCATAGGATAGCACAAGGGTTATTTATGATTATGCTGTTTTTAGGACATAGTTTCTGCAGAACTGCAGTAGTTCATTAGAAATTCACCTATAGGTTATGGGTGGGACCATTTGCATGGAGTGAGCCTGCTTCTACTTCCCATCATCCATCTGCATACAAGCACTCCCACTAGCTTCACAACCCCAACCTAACATTACCAATGCAGTAAAAATGGTGAGCAATATTGAAGTTATCCAACCTTTTCCATCAGAAATGCTCATTAGAAATGTGCCCCTTTAAGATTAATTTTCCTTACATATGTCCTCCATCATTAGTAAAATTCCACAAGAACATGATAAAAACACAATTTTCATCAGAGTGGGTTTTTAAAAGTCGGCAAAACAAAGAAAAAAAAGGAAATCTCTACAAAACTAAAGACATTTAAAGCTCAACATCTTTTAATCTACTTTAATACCACATCCCTCTTGGCTTCAGCTTTATCATTTTAAAAGATTTCCGATCGTTTGATCATATGGAATGAAGAAGGAAGTGGGAGGCTAAGAGTGCAAACTCATCTGTTGACGTCTTTTCTCTTCACCTTTTTAAAGATAATAAATAAAGAAAAAGAGCAACCCCACATAGAAGGAGCAAATAAAATATTAATGAAAAATGGAAGATTTATTTTTGGAAGCAAATGGTGGTGAGGGGTGTTTCAGCTGTATTATTGATGCTGCCGCACAACTCGGGGCTCTCTGGTTCTCCCTTCAGAGAAGCCTGGGAACCTGAAGCGTGTGTGCGGTGATGGCGGCTGCCTTTAGGGAGAAGTCATTCTGTTAAAGAGACATAATGGAGTGATGAAACAAGATTAGACGAGAAAACTGCACGGTATCAGTTTTAAATCAGTGGAAGCAATAGGGGGAAGAGGTTTAGATGAGGAAAAAATGAAAAAGATGGCTGCAGTTGTCTGGACCTTACTCTCCAAAGTGAGTGCTGGTGTACAGAAGTCTTTGCCAGCACTTTCTGACACTATTTTAGTATTCCACACAGATGAGAGGCTGGCTTTCCTCTGGCAGCAGATTCACAGAGGGAGCCTTCACGTAGAGACAATGATCCTGCTGTTCTTTCAGACACGAAGCTACGGCATGCAGACACATCCTCTGTATGTGCATGCTTTATGATTTCAGGACTTCAGTGGGTGAAAAATGTGCTAATGAATTCATAGTTGACGACAAAATCCTGTTTATTCATGAAGGATTTTTGCTTTTGACCTGGTTTTCATACTTTGTTGTTTTTTTCGCCCCTCTGCTTTATTTTCTCAACAATTTTCAAAGGTTACAGGGTCATTGTCACACTTTTGTAAAGGAAAAGGGACAAAATGTGTCTCACAATAGCCCAACTTTAACCCCTTGACGCCTAAATGTATTTCTTGCAATGAAAAAAAATCATGTATGCTTTTAATTTCGTGTATATCTTAAATTAAGGTAATTTTGGAGCTGAAATGATTTGATGCATATTTACATCAATAGTCATGAAGGGGCTTTATTAAAAATCTAGTCAGTAAAAAAGGTTTCTATCTTTTTTGTTTACAAAGTTTAGTTCAAAACATCTTCTTCAGGATTTTACATGCAGCGTGATCTGGACCTCAAACATTCAGACGCAAAACAAATATGGAGAAGTGACAAAATTGGGCATCTCTGCTGCAGTGCTGACTGTTTCTAACCATTAAGCTGTTAGGCTATGTTCACACCGCTCTCAACAACGCGTGTTCAAGCGACTACTTCTAATGAGAGTCTATGGAAATGTGTGTTTCTGGCCTCTATGCAAGTTTCTACAACCATTTTGGACTCTACGAACAAAACGCGCAACTTTGAAGGTGCGTCGCAAGTTAAGTTAGGTTGAACTTTAACCAATTAGGAACTTGGGTTTGGCAGTGACGTATAGACAACATCCTTTTTAATTCACTGGACTGCCAACCATTCAAAAATCCATCATAAAGGAGAAATTAATGATTGGGGTTTGTGTCTGAAATTTTATAACACCAAGTCTTTTATTTGCCAGAATGGCGCTATGAAAGAAAAAGCCTGGAGAAATATTTGCACCACTTCAACATTTTGCACCAAGTCTTCCAACTGTAGGTGGTGGTCATGGTAGTTAACAATAGCAAAAGAAAAAAGAGGAAAAGCCCCTCCCTGCTCGTCCAGTGTGAACACCACATGCTGATAGAACAGTGTTGGGAGTGATGTTTTAAAAAGTAACTAAATACATTAATTTATATACTTTTATCATTAGCAGAGGAATGTAGCGCATTACAGTTCAAATTTTGGTAATTAATTTACCATTACTAGACCATGGAAGGCCTCACTACTTTGTTATTCACATATTGGTACAGTGAAGCCATTATAGGTGACTAATGAAAGTAATTAATTAGTGTAAATAGTTGGCTCCTACATTTTTTCTTGTAACCCTTGTGCTATCCTAGGCACTTTAACGTTGGGAGTTGGGTCATCTAGAGCCACAAGACAGTGGTCTGAACCTTTTTTCTTCAATGATTTGTGATCTTCACTGGTGTTCATGGATTACATGAAATCTTTCCACCTTTATCCACCTTTGTCATGGTAGGGAGAACACGTCAAAGTAAGGGTGGGGTCATCTAAGACAGCACAAGGGTTAAAAAACGAGAAAAATCAAGAATGTGCACTGACGCAGGATTGGAGATCAGTCAAAGTAAGCTGGAGGAAGAAATCAGAAACATGGACGAGGACAAATTCGTAGGACCATTCGGCACCTGGAGTTATTTGCATTATTTCTAATTTGTTGAAACCAAAGGCAAAAGCTTTTTAAGTACTCTTCTGGAGATAATCTGTTTCCCACACATGTCAAGAAACAACCTGTCTAAGCACTTGACAAGATCGCACAGCCACACCAAGCTGTGGTGAAAGATGTCCATAGCCACAGCCACAATATGTTTTATGTCATTTTTCACAGTGCTGTCTGAATTCTAATAAAGCCAGGTTATGTCTTAAACCATGTTCACACTTTGCACAATATCATTGCTTTAAAAATATAATTAAATAAAAGACAAGGGTATCTTGTTTTTGCAAGTGTTTTCCCTTAAGAATTTTTATACGAGTGGAAAATAGTAAGGCAGGCCTAAAGAGTAGTGAACTACTTTTAAATAGGTAAAGTCATTCGATTACAATTTCATCCAGTAGCAAAGTAATTAATTACTTTATAATAGCAATTTACCCAAACATTTCTCAAGAATGCGCAATTAGCTTCACATGCTAATACCATTTGTCAACTTGCTGCCAACTCCAAGTCAGTGGAGCTTGTCAGGAACTAGCTGAAAGACAGAATTTGATCTGCAGGCTTAGATACCTCTACTTTGTCTATGTCAACATTTGCAAAAGTGTGAATAAACCTTATAAAAGGTGCCCAGAATGGACTAAACCATCCAAAAAAATTCAAGATGAACCCATTGTAGGTAATGAAATGTGTCGGAAAAATAGCTCAACCAGCAAAAATGCGGCTTATGTGTAAATATGTCTCGCTTTAGATATGGAATATAAAAACAGAATGCACTTATTGATTCTGAAACAGCCTTATCTGCATTTTTATTTTGGAAAGATGAGCCCAAGCCCAAGATTCACATTGTGTTTTTTTTCCCACTCCTTTACAAGTTAAAACTGAGGCAGAACTTTTTCTCCCAAAGCCTCAACTTTTGTTTCTGTTTTCAGTCTCTCCTGCACAGAAGAGATGCCAGACGGGGGCCTTGAGCAAGTCAGTCGCGTTACTTTTGTGTTGTGAGGCAAGAATACAGCTCTTCATTAGACAGCATCTTTTGACAGCACTTCTTGCCCCCACAGCATTTTTGACAGCTGAGCTGTGCACAAGCTCCCACCTACACACCGCTCATACATGGCTCGCTGCTGTATTGCAAACGCACGCGATGAACATGTGGAATGACCAGCAACATGTATGAAAAAAAATCATGAAAGGGTAGAACAATGCAGGAAAAAAAAGGCTGAATAGCTTAATTAAATTCAGAAACCTGGATTTAATCTGCTTTGCATTTGAATAGAATTCACATTTTGTGCTCCTGTAGGACTGGTGACCTTCCTGAAGTTTTCCATGGAATTTAGCAAAAACAAAAGGAAGGTATGACGATATATTTACCTACATTTTAGCTATAATTGATAGCCTCTCAAAATAGGATTTTCAGGTTATAAAGCATCTTGATCAGGGGGATTTAGAGTTTAGAGTAGGCAGTCAGCCTTCAATAGCACTGCAAAAATCTCTGCAGATTGAAATCAAAGGCTATTTGTGATGTGAGCCTGAGAATTTATGATGCCTAATTCATAATGTATCATCCCTTCGGATACAAAAAGAAAACTGATCTTTATGCATACATCCCAAAACAACACTCATATAGAACAGCAGTGCAGCGTGAGAAGACAGAGACTCCTCAAAGGGCTATATTTTTTCCTGGTGTTTCTTTTCCTTTGCTTTCTGAACAGTTCATAGATTAAATAATACCAATAACACACAAAATAGAAAACTTTTCTCGTATAAATGTACAGCTCCGGATGAAACACACACGTGTATAGAAGGCAGAAGCTAAAATTTACTTTTCATTGATACAAAAAACGAAAGTTTAAGAAGTAGGATTGACACATTCACTCAAATGGGCGGTTGACCCATACGCGTGGGGCAGGTTTTTGGGTTGTCCAGGCCCGTAGAGGAGTGCAGGTGTGTCTTGTAGTTTCCCTGTGTCTCCTTTGGCCATCTCAAGGAATGTCATGAAAATGGATTGCACCGTTGTTGATTGGTAAGTGTATCGTAAAGTATTTAGAAGGATAATGTATGTTACACACACTTATGATGCGCGGTGGGAGCTGTTGTACAGTGCCCTTATGCCAAAAATCTAGTTGTTAGGGAGTACCAGCACCTCACTGACCACACGCAAATGCTGCACGCACAGGATGTGCAGGTGATGTGTATGATGTCCATAGCATGCACATACAAACTGTGATTTTGATTGTGTAATTTACTAGATTCTAACAGTCAGGGTGCAACACCCCTTCCTCAGTGCCCAGAGTTTGGGGGGTTAACATAATGTAAAATCTGTATGACACGCTTCCGTCTAACCTAATTAACCCCATTCACCCTTATGTGTTGTTCAAGTGTCCCCTATGACCTGTAATCCGCAGCATCCATGTAGAAAAAATGTGTACGAACATTTTTGGTCTACGGGCTTATTGACCAGTCTACAATCAGGATATTTTGTGAGGACCACCTACGTGCCCCGTACAGATTTACATGCAGCCCATATCCACGTGTAAGGCCAGATATGACTAAAGCATTGAATATCGACATTTAGATGCACAACAAGTAACCCTTGTGCTATCTTAGACACTTTAACATTGGGAGTTGGGTCATCTAGACCCACTAGACAGTGCGCTGAACCTTTTTTGTTCAATGATTTGTGAACCTCACTGGTGTCCATGGATTATATGTAATCTTGCCACCTTTATCCACCTTTGTCATGGTAGGGAGAACACGTCAATGTAGGGGGTCATCTAAGATAGCACAAGGGTTAAAAAAAAATTTGGTTTAAGAATGACCATACTTTTCAGATAAAAGACAAGATTCAAAAGGACTTTTCAAATTCCTGAGATTCTTGTCATACTAGAATGAGCATGAAAGCAAGCCATAGAATTGTGCTGTCCAATAACAAAATTACAGTGACAGACTCACAACAACTTAAGTGAGTGGATAGACTATCTCAGCATATCAGTCTTTGAGCCTTGATTTGGTCACAATTTTTTAAATCAGCCAAATCCTCCCAAACTCCAATAACAGCTAAATACACTGTTTACAGTTACATCATCAGGGTTTTATGACCCACCACTACGGATGACCTAGACTGCTGGCACACAACCACAGTATCACAATTTATGAAAAACAGTTGAATGTGGCGGGAAAGCTGGTTCTGAATAAACTGCTGGAGGAGATTTTTAAAAAAATATTCATTATATGATAATAAAAACGATAAATGTTGCCATTTGTGATTAAATTAAGATTGAATTAGGAGCATAAAGTGACTGCATGGCTGTAAACAAATGTGTATCAATGTAAACTTGCCTTTAAGAAAAATACCCCAGCCAGCCATCGTCTATGATCTGTATGCAGAAGAAAGCAAGACAAACAGTGATAGTAGGAGAGCAAATCAAGAAGCACTGTTGCTCTGTTATGCATTACAAAGCTTTTTGTGAATATTCAAGTGCTCCTCAGCTTCCAGTGGATTAGATCAGACAGCAATTTGTTGGATTTTGAATAAAATCCCCTTAACACAAGGAAAGGGAAAACAATTTCTGCAAATTGAGAAACATGAAACAAAAAATTCTGTCAATTTTTCAGATTATTGCAAAACTAATTCCACCAGGATAATTTATAAAACACAGGGAAATATACATAAATAAATATATGGAGAGCATCCATCCGTGGACCCCACTGGGACAAAAGAAAAACTTTTGAAGAAATATGAGTAATGTTTTTTTTTTTTTTATCCTAATTAGCCTCTGTGGGCTGTGTGTTTTAAATGTTCCAACAACTGTATGACATGTGTGAATGTAAGTGGTTGTCTCATTGTGGCCTGCAATAGACTGAGGAACTGCCCAGGGTGTACCCAACTTTGCTCAACAGTAGCACGGAAGACTCCAGCAACCCAGGGACCCTACATGTGAAGGTAGCAGGTTTGGAAAGTGGATGGATGGATGAATTTTCAGATTTCATTTCAGTGAAATCGATCTTGACTGTATTTTCTGCACTGCAAGCCTTATTTCTTTCAAAAACCAACAGTAACCTAGTAATGCAGAGCTTTTATCTATGGGCTAATATATAACTGCTCTGCATTACAGAGCCAGAATTATACAGATAAATTCTGGTTGTGCTTTTTGATTTATTGTGATTATTCTAACATGGCTAACAATGTAGCATTAGCTGACTGTTTTATACTACACGTGCTACTTACAAGGTCGGGAGTTGTGAACGCAGTTAATTAAGTCTGACTGATAGACGTATCTCTGACTCTTTAGTCTCACTTAAAACACCTTTATGCTTCCTTCGTTCATGTTCTAAACCCGTTTTATTCCTTTCAGGTTCACTGGGCTGCTGCAGCCTATCCCTGCCACTCATGAGCGAAGGCAGGGGTCATCCTTGACAGGTCGCCAGTCTCTCACAGGACCACATGAATCACACACCCATGCACACATATAGACAAATCAGAGTAACCAATTAACCTTTGAAGCATGTTTTTGGACGGTGCAAGCTGGAGCTCCCGGAGAAAACACATGGGCACTTATACATGTATTATACTTCAGTGCACCGTAAATAGGACAAAAGTTTGAAAATAGACCATTATTGACAGTGCACCTCATAATCCAATACTTCATTTTTTGTAAAATTTGGACTTCATAATAAAGATTTTACTGTGGTGTTTACATGAGTTATTGAATGCTTTCCTTAATGTTAGATTGTGATCTTAAATAATGTAGCTCAGCTACAAATTTGAGCTAGAATAAAAAGGATGAAAATTTGTATTTTTTTTAATAAACAATGATAAAATCACCTCACAGAGCGTGTTATCATCTTTGTATCAAGACCCGCAAAATAAGTAATCGTGTCATCCAAACCTCATTATTTTTTCATGAAAACAGCAGTAAACATCATTGAAAATTCAACCAGTTTTTTAGGAACTACATCACAACAAAATCTGTTTTCTGCCTGAGTTGCGAGTTGGCTTTGCAGGATATGAATGTGAGAGGCCGGTAAAGCTGTAAAACAACAGGCTCCTTCCAGAGAATACATGGGGGTGAGTGGTAGGTGTTGGTGCAGAGGTGCAACAAGAAACACATGGTTAAGTTCCAAGACTTGTTTGCGGGGGAAGGCCTGAATGTTGAATTCATAATGTAAGACTTTGCATGCTCTGTATAGAGCCACGTGGTTGCTAGATATTGTGTCTGATTATGCAGTATTTGCAGATGTAGTCTAATTAGAATAGAATTTGCACACCTACTTCCACTCCTCTAAAAGCACTTTTACACATGCATATCTATATGGTCAATTATGTGAGCAGGAAAGATTTTATTTGTGGTTGATGTTGTGCTGTAATGAGCAAAAATTGTGTCCTTCGAGCTCAATGAGTTTTAGCGGTGGGAGAGGGCAAAAATGAGGGTTTCAAATTGCACCATATCTCATAAAGTTTTGTCCTTTTTTCGTTGTCTATATTTCATCCAGCAGCAATAACCTTAAATCCCTCCTCTGTGCTTGGGAGTGGGGTAGGAGTGCAGCTGTTTCTTTATTCACTATTTGCTCTAATTTGATTTCTTTCCACTGGATTTCAAACGGCAAAACAAGGCTTAGTGAAACGGTGGGTTATTTTTGACCTTTGATCTCACTTTTCCTCTTTTTTTTCCATTCATCCTTGAAACTCTCCGGATAAAGATAGTCTCTGCCTGAACTGTTACATCACTATCGCTTCTATTTGTGAGTGACTTCTTTTCGACACTGAAAAGCTGAAAAGGCGCTCTTGTCTTTAGTTCCTGTAAGCTTCCCTGTTTTTATTTTCTGTAATATCAAAGGTGGCCCATCAACTTTGGATTAAGACCGGAGAGAAAAATCACTAAGTCTGGTCCCTTTTTCATTCCTTTTATATGCTGCATCACTTAAATCAACTGTAATCCACACACAAAGGTTCAGGGCTGGAAGAAACAATACATAAATGCAGGAAAGTGAAGTTATGTCATGTATTATAACCCTGTACAGATACTTGCTGCTTTCTTAAATGTAAAAGTGAGTTTTTGATGCCATGAAAACTACATAAAAGAGGAGACAATACAAATATAAAAAACAATAAGAGATTAAACATGAAATTACTGAATTTTGTCTACTAAAGGATAAAGTTAGGAAAAATCACTAAAAATAACCCAAAAGTAAAAGATAAAACTAAAAAACAGGCAAGAAAATACCAGACAGTGACTATACTCGCATTTCGAGGATGGCTCTGAAGAAGACATATTAATCTCTGATATAGTAATGGATTCTTGATAGATTTTTCAGCTTTTAAATCTGATTCTCGGCTTTGAAATCCCTGTAATCATTTAGATTTACTTCCTGGCCTGCAAACTGGCACGTGCTGTCCCAAAACAGTCAGTCTTCTGTATGAATGACAGTAATTATCCCACGGCCTTTTTAACCTTATCCACCTGCCGTCCCATTGTCACATGCGGTCTGTTCCACATGCATGTGCTCGCTCGTGCGTACATCTTTGTGTTCATCTATGCAATTATAATTTCGCTAAATATACAAAGAAAAAACAAGGGTTCAGTCACAAAATTGGAAAGCCATGTACGCAAAAACTTTCAATAAAAACTTCAAACATTTATAGATTTAATTTGGAGGCATTTATTATTATGAAAAAATGTAGTTTTAATATTTGTTATTGTTGATTTTGCTATACTTACAGTGTATTCATGCAAATAATTCCTACCCTAAACCAGTGCTTTTCAACCAGTAGTGTGCCGTGGGAAATGGTCAGGTGTGCCGTGGTAAATTACCTATTTTTAATGATCTAAAATTATTTACCATCTCTAGGATATCAGCTTCTTGTTCATCCAAACAGGCCCTGATAAAACCCTGGGTAGTTAGGAATATTAAAGATAATAAAATACTTTTTTTTGTGTTGAATTAATTTTATTAAAAACACTTTGATAAGAATGACGGTACCGCGATTTGGCCACAGCTTCAGCTCTGTTTTCAGAAAAGTCCCACCCCTTTAGCAGTCTCCATCAATAAGAAGTGGTTAATGTCCTCACTTCCTTGTTCCGTATTAGCTCTTAAAGTCTCTCAGTTCCACCAAAAATAACAGCTAAAGCTCGTCTTTAGTTGTGTAGCTTTCCCCAGAATCCGGTGTCAGACCGTGGAACAAGTATAGAAAACAATTAAACTTTAGAGAAGGAGTCAGTCTGGCATCTGCGGCACTTTTCGCACTACATCTCCCATGATACATTGGGTTAAAGTGACAGCGTCTCAGCGTAAAATGAGTCTTCCTTGTTAAACGTCTTGAAACCACAACAAACACACATCAAACAGTTTTTAAATCTTCTTGATGAAATCACAGGTCAACAGTTTAGCTCTCCTTCAAGGTTTGTGTTTATTAACAGCCAAACATCCAAGAGTTTGGTCCAAGTCATCTTTCTAACTGAAACACTTTTCTTTCACTTTCAGACTTCAGTCACTTTTGAAAAATGAAAACTTAAGCTTAGATAGAAGTAATAACAACATTTAAGAAACAGGAATAAGAAGAAGTGGCCAACAGAAACAATTAAACTAAATTGAAACTATTTAATCATCTAAAAAGAAATAAAACATTTTTTATTAAAGTTTTCAAAGACTTTATTTTTGATTAAGACAAGAGAAAAACTAATAAACTTCAACATGTTCACTTTTTGTGTAGCTACAGAAAACATAAATATAATGTCAGTCTTTTTGTGTAAAATTTATCAAACATATTTGTTAAGGTGCCTGTCAGTCTCCTCCCCCTCCCCCTCCTGCTCTGCTCCTGACTCCATCAGCTGGGACCAATTCACCTCATCACTGCTTCTGCTCTTAAGGAGATCCAGACCCGTTAACATCAATGCAGACTGAGTTTCTCCTTTTTTCATTTTTGGATGCTGGTGTGCTGTGGGATTTTTGGCAAGGATAAAGTGTGCCTTGGCTCTAAAAAAGTTGAAAAACACTTCCCTAAAGATTAAAAGTAACAAAGAAGAAAATTGCAGTCAAATAAAGGCATGCCACCTTAAACCATATGAAAAAAAGATTTTAAAGATTTTTTTTTAAATCCCACTCATTGATCTATTTTAAAAGCGTCCTCAGTTGTGATTTTAAGCCAAAAGTTATGTTTTCTAGGACAGTGCTTTTCCAGAACGGCAGCAGTTCATTAGAAAATCTTCTCTGAGTTGTGGGTGGGACTGCTGGTTTGGAGTAAGCCTGTCCTCATTCCCCATGATCCCTTTTTTTACACTCTCTTTTGCTATTTACAGCACCTCCCAACCCTAACCTAACATTACTGGTGTAACAAAAATGGTGAGCAATATTGGAGCTATCCAGCCATACAGTTTTAAGCCAGATGCTTGCTTAGACGAGGAAAATGAAGATGTATGTGAATCTATTTGTGTGTAAGTGAAAGCACGGGAATGGCACAGATTGTTGCTCCTACGTCATCTACAGCTTTTTTCCAACTGCTCCTGATCTACATTCATTTATCTTCTAATCCGTTTTATCCCTTTTGCGGTCACGAGGCTGCTGGAGCCTATCCCAGCCACTTGGGGGCAAAGGCAGGGGACATCTCGGACAGGTTGCCAGTCTGTCGGAGGGTCACAATCACACACCGATACACTCACATTCACACCTAGGGACAATTTAGAGTGTTTAGTGTGTTTTATATTAAGATTATCATTTTCAATTTTTATACATCTTTACATTTAGTTGACTTAAAATAAAAGTCAAACAGGAGGACGCATCAACTCCTGTCTGTGAGTGGAGCTGTCCTTTGTGCTGAATCTGCAGGACCCGATCCACTTTATGTTTGAGGATCCTGTGGCCACAAAACAAACACAACTGGCTCTGTTTGCCCCAAACCCCATAGAGAAAACCCACTTCCCCGCATTTTTTTCCAGATGAATAATACAAAGCCAGAAATGACAAACAGTCGAAGTGATAAAAGATTAAACAGGCGGCAGGCTGAAAGCAGAAATCTTATGAATGTGACGCGGCTCGCGCAGACGTTTAAACGGGGACAGAGCGATTCCCGCCCCTCAGGGTCGTGATGCAGTAAAGCCGCTCTGCGCAGAACCGGGCGCGCGGTATAAAAGCAGCTGGCACAGGATGATGAGCGCAACATCAAGCGGAACGCGAGCGCGAGGTGGGCGCAGCACATAAACTAACGTTGTGAAGCAGACGAGCACGAGCCTCAGCATGCAGGCGACCAACACCGGGTTCTGCTGGAGGATCCTTCTACTTTCCTGTGCGCTTTTGCAGAGTTTATCCCAAGACTTCGGAGGACAGACGCAGTTCATCTGCACGTCCGTACCCAAGGATGTGGACATTTGCGCAGCCACGCTGCAGAACAGCGTTCCGGGAGATGATCTGAAAACTACTGTCATGCAGCTGCGGGAGACGGTTTTGCAGCAGAAGGAGACGATTATAAACCAAAAAGAAACTATCAGGGAATTGACCTCGAAGTTGGCCCGCTGTGAAAGCCAGAGTGGCGTGGAGCCTGGAGACGCGCGGCCCGGGGGGAGAAGGAAGGAATCTGGGACCAAAAACACAATGGGGGACGTGTCCAGGGGCCCCGCTGACACTTTGGCGCAACTGTCACAGACTTTACAGTCTTTGAAACAGAGATTGGAAAATCTGGAGGTAGGTGAACATATATGGGTGTATATTTAGATTGCGTGTATTGCGCAAAAAGGTCATTCTGCCTTATAGTTATTTATATCTACATTAAAAAAAATAATCTAAAAGCAGGGGCAGATCTACAAGAGGGAAACTTCCCCCACCGCAAAAAGCTTGCCACCCCAACTTTTGAGATAATATTAAGCTTTGCACATGAATAAAACGGTTTAAAATACACATTTTTGTCGTTTCATTTGCCATATAAAATGTTATAGCACTGTCTAACAGGATCAGGTTTCTACAACCCCTAAAGGATAACATCCCATTCTTTTAACCCCTAACAGCAAATCAACAGAAGTAATAGCTCCGTGCAGGCGAACAGCCTCAAAGATCTGCTCCAGAGTAAGATCAATGACCTGGAGAAGCAGGTGTTGTCCCGGGTCAACAGCATTGAGGAGGGGAAGCCCGGACTCCGGAATGAGACGGAGCAGCGTGGGAGAGTAGAGTCCACCCTCACGTCCTTACACCAGAGGATCACAGACCTGGAAAAAGGTATGTGGGAGGGGTTTTCCACACAGCTCCAAGCACAAAGTCAAGGCGATCAGGGAGTGTCCTGTGAGAGGATGATGGGGAACACAATAACCAAGGATATAGAAAAAACAACAAAAGGAAGTTGTGTATAGTTAAACATTTGAAGTAAAATGTGAAGGCTGATGGTGGTTTTCCGTCTAATCCCTGCATCTGGTGCATAATTTGCATCCCAGCGTCTCTGTTTGGGACACACGTGATGCTGTGCAGCAGTGAAATAAAGAGGTGTGAAGGAAGAAAGAAAAAAGAAGAGATGAAAGGGAACAAATCCATTGCTCCATGCTTGGATTAATCGTGCAAGATTAAAGCAGATCTGGAGCCCCACTGCTGTGGATTTATTGTGTAACTCAGTAAATCCATAAAAATGAATTCTTCAGCTTCAACAAATACACGAAAAAAAGCAAAACCCATCAAATAATGTATCTGTTTTTATTTTATCTTTCAGGCCAAAGAGAAAGTAGACCTCTGGATAAATTTCAGCTCACATTCCCCCTCAGAACCAACTACATGTATGCAAAAGTGAAGAAGAGTTTACCAGAGATGTACGCCCTCACTGTGTGCATGTGGCTGAAGTCGAATGCCTCTCCTGGAGTGGGAACGCCTTTCTCCTATGCAGTTCCTGGTCAGGCCAACGAGCTGGTCCTCATCGAGTGGGGAAACAACCCAATGGAGATACTAATAAATGACAAGGTATGGCTGATTTTCTGCACAGAGATACATGTTTTCTGACTATTTGTCTATTGTTTACTGTAATTTTGCTTCCTTAAAGGTGGCAAAGCTGCCATTTCTTATCAATGACGGGAAGTGGCATCATATTTGTGTGACCTGGACAACTCGGGATGGCGTTTGGGAAGCTTTCCAAGATGGTGTCAAGAGGGGAAGTGGAGAAAACCTGGCTCCATATCATCCTATCAAACCACAGGGGTTGCTGATTCTGGGCCAAGAGCAGGTAAACAAACAGATTTCCACATCCAAACATTTAAAATATATTTGGATGTTTTGAGGATCCACTTCCCGTTTTTAATTTATACTGTCACAACAGGTTATGCTATTTTATTTTTCCTGCTTTATCACCTACCCTTTCATCTGCTTGCTTCACCCCAGGACACCTACGGAGGCGGATTTGATGCCACACAAGCCTTTGTTGGAGACTTGGCAAATTTCCACATCTGGGATAAAAAACTGTCTGTGGAGGAGATTTATAATCTAGCAACCTGCAGCAGCAAAGCTCAAGTGGGCAACGTTTTTGCCTGGATGGAGACGAGCCTTGACATTTATGGAGGTGCCTCCAAGTGGACTTTTGAGGCTTGTCGTCAGCTGAACTGAAAAGCAGGGAAGAAAAGTTTGATGATTTTTGCAAAAGCCGAAGCTGTCCAGGTGGTTGGTGAACAAAGTAGACAGATCAGGATAAAGAATCTGGAAATTGTTTTAGATATTTGAAATCGTAGTTTGTGGATGATTTTTTTCCCAGATCCCCACGTGGGACGGAGAACTGAAAGGGGACATTTCGGCCTCTTGGGGGTGCTTGAATCCATGTCATGTCGACTGGTGGCTTCATTTGCAAAAACACCTGAGAGTGGAGATAGCCTCTCGTGAGCAAAATGAAGAACCAAACGCACAGGCGGCGGTCGCATAGTTCGTAGAAATCAGATGTCACACAGTTCAGCAAAGCAGCTGACTTTTTCAAATGTCTTTTCCATCTCGACTGCCAGGAATTTTCACTGTGAAAAAAGGGCGGGGTGGACTCATCTAAGTGGAATGTGATCGACTGAAGGTTTTGAAATAGACATCTTTGTTTCTCTGTCACTCTTCTCTTCTCACCACCTGCTTGGCGTGGCTTCGCGTGAAGAACAATGTTTATTCATTGCCAACTTTTTGAGCCTGAGTGCCTTTAGGCTGTAGAAAGAGATCTCAGCACATTTCTCATTTCTTTGCAGAGTGTTTTTGTGCATTTTGTGTTTCTTCTCTTGTAATTAGAATTTAAAGGAGACGTTTGTTGTTAGACTTAAACCAACAGGTGGCCAGATCGTAAAATGCAAGTCATTGCTGATGAGTATGGCGCCTTTTACACTCTTTTGACCTTCGGTGGGAATGTCCTCTGTACAGTTGGAGCATGTCTTAACTTCTGTAATGCTGCGCCAGCATCTATGATCTCTGCTTTTAATATCCTTTGTTTAGGTTTTCTACTTTAATGTTATAAATATATATATTATATATATATATATTATATATATATATATATATATATATATATATATATATATATATGTATATGCTTATAGCATGGCAAAGTTGAGAGAAAAGTTCTAGTTTTTGTAATAAATTGTGATACTTCAATCATATGCGGGCGTAAACATAACTATTTTTCCATGCATACATGTTGAAGTGGGACAGAGATAAGAAAAGATAATAATAAAAGAAAAATGTTTTGCAAAGTTATTAGTCTGCAAGTTCTAGAAAGATTGCAAATAAAAATGCAAAAGTGGTGTGGGTGTAAAAGTCACAAAAATGTGACACATTTGCCTTTAGTGCAACTTTATTTGGTCAAAAAACATAATCAGTATTATAAAACATCAACAAATAGAAAGGATTTCTTATTTTTGTAACTTTTTAAAGGTTTTAAATTTGACCTACCTAATATTTTTTCACTTTCTTAAAGGTGACTAATTAAATACTTGACAGTTATATCGGAATAACTTGTATCTTTAACCATAATTTCTGCATTTCTTTATCCGAGCAAAGATCAGACATCAGTGTTTTATATATCGGATACAATTTTAAAAAGACAAGTTTGGTTTTTAATTAAACTCTCAACAAAATAATTAAAATTGTTTTGTAGTTCTAACAACCCCTTTATGCTTGATTTTCTTTTCAGCATTGAAAAAAAATGTCTTTGCTTTTGAAATAAATGCAACGTTTCAGTGTTTTTATAGCAGAGGTGGTATGATGCATATTTGCGTCAAAAGGGACTGCGGGATTCAAATCATAATTGTGTATGTGTGTGTGCGGGGGTGGGGGGAGTGAAATGTGTCACACCTAAATCATCCCCATAATTATTAATCTTTTAGTTTCTTAATTTGTGGTAGAAACATCGTCTGAGGAAAAAGCCTCCCCATCCACTTCCACAATGAAGATCAATTTTATTAAATTCTTAGAAAATCTTGCAAAAACTCGCAAGAAACAAATGCCAAGCAAAATGTTCTTGTTGCATTTGTGTTGTTAGATGGATTTTGAAAGATCAAAAGGATTTGAATTCAAACTCTCACTGTCACAGTGAAAGTTTGACAAATACAATGCCAAACTTTGATGGTGGAATTGGAGCTGAAGGGTAAAAAAAAGGGAACTAATTCCAGGTTCTTATAGATAATTCATCCACAGGTTTGAAAAAAAATCCTCCAACAAATAGTGGAGCGCATGCTGGCTTATAAACATATTTCAAATCGTCTTTTGATCTATTATAAACGTTTCCCGGTGGTCTTTTAATTATGTTTATGCTATTTTTAGTCAAAATTAAAACATAATTTCTGCAGAACAGCAGGAGCTCATTGGAAATTCACCTCTGAGTTGTAGGCGGGACTGTTTGCACGGAATAAGCCTTTCCCCATTTCCCATCATCCCTTTGTTTAAACACTCTCCTGTTAGCTTACAGCCCCTCACAAGCCCAACAAAACATTACTAGTACAACAAAAATGGTGAACAATATTATAGCTATGCAGCTGTATAGTTTTGAGCCACATTGCAGCTCGGATGAGGAAAACAAAGATGTACATGGTTATAGTCTGATGTTTCAGAATGGAACAGAGCAGGGAGCTTGTTGCTTGATGCTGTAGGTACTACGTCACATCTACAACCTTTTGCAAAATGCCTTTTGTGGTCTGCTCCTGATTCACAATTTGTCAGAAATACTTTAACAGAAATACTCAGAAATGAAACTTTAAGCTTAATTTTCTTTATTTATGTCCTCTATCATGAGAAAAAAAGTCCCAATATTAACAACACCAAAAATGGAATTTTCATCAGAGTAGGTCTTTAACAGACTTCCTGCCTTGAACCCAAGTCTTTTCTGATTATGGAAATGGAAGAAAAAAAGTAGGAGAATAGGAGATGGGAATAATGTAACTGAAACAGCCAAGTCTGATTGATGACACTAGAACGTTTTTTTCTTCTTCTTTTTTTTTCCTTGTTAGCTGGATTGTTAAGTACCGTCACAGTTGCATCATAAGTCCCACAAATTGGTTTCTACTCTCTGCCTCTGAGAAGGAGGGGCCATTTTTCATCTACAGCCCGGCACAGGCTTTTCCCCAGAAACTGGCTAGGGACCACGGCTACGTCAACACACTAGCAGGTATGTGAAGTGGTGCTTTATATAAACACAGGGAGATAGATACTTTCTTCAGAAGTATACAGCGAGTACTCATGAGGAATTGAATTTCACTCCTTGTTTATATCCTTCTGACACAGCTGACCTCCAGAATACTCTCTGGCAGAAACAGGTTTTTTCTTGACCTAGATCTTTTCAAGTCCGACAAACTGAATATTATCCAGACTGTTAACTGTTCCCGAGCTCTGCTGAACTTCCATCACCTTTTTTCACACATTTTTATTGCTTACGATAAATCTAAATAAAACAGCAAAATAAAACATTCAGGCAATGAATTTAGGGAAATTTCAGAAAGGACCAAAAAATTGGTTCAAGTATCGTTTTGCGGTCACTAAAGCATTTTCAGACAGTTATTATTTAAAGCTGTGATTTGATCTAGTTCTGAGAATGTCATAAAAATGTTATTATCCAACATGAAACACTAAACTTAAAGCAGGTCCAAAAAAAAGAGCCACAAAAGAGACAAAACAGTTATTAGCGAAATCTCATTGCAGAAAGAAAGCTTGATTTCCGTAATGCCACACATAAAATGTCATCACAGACACACATAAACCCAAAAGCCTAACCTTTAACGACAATTACCTTTATCAAAAATAAAATAAAGATTAAAATAGAAGCTACACAGATTTTGAAAGAAACCATCCCCCCCCCAAAAAAAATGGTTACTGTAGTTATTGGGTGAATTTCACAAGTTTTAAAAATACTGTTTCGTCCTTTAATTGGTTTAGGAGCTTTTCAATTCAATTTCAAATTTTAATTTAGTTGCAAAAGCAAACAGAGATGTGTGCAAAATTGAAAATATGGGTTTCTGTGAATGTTCACATCTCCACAATCACCTTCAAAATGAGATTTTTAGCAGTTTCACTAAAAGGACAAAGAAGGACCACAGTTTGAAATCTTGGAGAATTTTTCTTGTCAATAAGATGTAGATTTTTTTAAGTGAGGCAATTTGAAATTTGACTAATTTGCAGTTGGATAAAATCTTTATATTAAACAAATCCAAGTCATATTTATTGCCTAAGTATGAGTGGAAATACAAGGAATTGGATTTTGGTGATTGATGCTCTCATAAACAAGGACAAAGCATAAATAGGTGTACCAAATACAAAATAGGAAAAATATGTACAACAGTTAATAAATCCTCATGTTTTTGGTTTCACTCTGAATGGTCAAGAGTTAATCAGAGTGACAGAAGCTATTTTTGTGGTGAGTGATTCCGGCGTACAGAGCTCTGAAACGCCAGCCTGAGGGGAGGAGACAGAACAACTTGTGTTTAGACAGATTGTTCTGTGGAGAATTTACCAGCTTCCTAACTCTGGACCGGTACTGGTCTTGGATGGAGGAAAGATTGGAACCTATGATCCCCACGCAGTGCTGATGCTTTTCTACAGGCTGTCCCTGTCGTGTCCGGTTGCCGATCCAAACCCGACAGTGATAGATATGGTCAGTGCAGATCACCGCAGAGTAGAAGACGGTCAGCAGCTCCTGGCAGGTTGAACCTCTTAAGTTGTCGCAGGAAGTACAACCTCCGCTGGGCCTACTCCTGGAAGGAGTCTATGTGGGAGGTCCACTTCAGATCCATTGAGATGGTGGACCTTAGGAACCGCGTGAGTCTGTTGGAGGGACTGTTCTGTTGAGGATTGTAAATGGAGAGGGTGGAGGGGGGTTCTTCCTGAAGTCCATCCGTCATCTCCACAGTTTTAAGTGGGTTCAACTCCAGCTGGTTCTGGCTGCACCAGAGAATCATCAGCCACTTCTCCTCTGTTTGCTGACTCATCGCCATCCCAGATGAGTCCAATGATGGTGGTGTTGTCTGCAAACTACAGGAGTTTCACAGATAGGACTTTTGAGAGGCAGTCATTGGTGTAGTAGACTCACAGGGGTGTCAGGTTCCAGGCCTTGATGGCTGGCCTCCCCATGGTTTTCCAGGAATTATCTGATGCTGATCACCTGAATCAGGTGTGTTTAGCCAATGAGGAGCTTTGATGGTAGGTTGGCTGAAAACCTGTTGGCCCTTGAGGCCTGGAACGAGGGAAGCTACATTCACACCAGGCATTCTGGAACGCGCTGAATGTGGCTTTTTGTTTGCGTCTTTACCATATGATTGTTACCCAATACTTGCACACATACTCACAGATGGAATAGGCGTGGTGCGTAATATCGAAGAGTTTTACTTTCTATTTTTGTAAACGTATTATTTGTTGATCAAGGCTACAAAGCTCACACAAGTAGATTTTTTTTCAAAAATGTCGTTGCAGGACAGCTGCGCACATCAGTTTTTTTGTTGCATGCAGGTTCATGTCTCCACAGAATTCCTTCCTACCATTAATGGATGTCTGACCGACTCACTTGCATCCCTTCATTTGTAGTCTGGTCTAAGAGAACAGAAGGTGGGGGGGAGAAAATAAGAACTGAGTCTGCTTGATGAAGCAGAATATACATGAGGAAGACATCTATCCCTTCTTGTCCTTAATCTTGGAGCTACTTCAGCAGCTGTCAGGGTGGTACTCCCACATGAATAATTGATTTCCTCCCAACATGGGAAATTCCCTTTTTTACCATCACCCACTGAACCTGCAATCAAAATATACAAAAATGCACTTCCTTCAGGGAAATGTTAACACGACGCATGCTCTTCTTGCTATTCCTTGAAGTGTTTGCCACATGAGCAGATTCATAATCACTTCTCAGGGACGGAGATCATTTTGGGTTGTTTTAGGTCTAAAAGTCTGGAGTTTGACTGGCAACCAGCATCTGAGGAATTGATGGATGCAGAAGAAAAGTCTCAAACATGCAGATACTCCACTGAATATTCGTAACGTGATTGGAAAACTTAAAGAAAACAATAAGAAGATGGGTAAAAACCAGACATACAGAGAAAAAAGACCAGATGAAAGGAAAAGACAGAGAAATAATACAAAAACAGAAAGAGAAAGAAAAATAAAATTAAGACAAAAAAAATAAACATACTGGTTTAAACATTTTTCAAAAAGGTTCACAGTTTTTGAATCAATTTTCCTAACTTTTTTAACCTTGTAAAGCCCCACTGCATTAAAGAACTCACAGAATATTCAAACTTTTTAAATTTAGATGGTTGTAATACTTTGATGATTTTAAAAAACAAACAATATTTTTATATAAGATATAAATGATACTATTACTATTGATATATTGGGCGATTTGGTAATATTGTAACAATGTTAGTTTAAAAAGGAAAAATTCACTATTGACACGAGTGTTCAGGAAAAAAAAATCTGCTTATTGTATCAAATGTAATACACACATTTTTCTAAATTTGTCTAACTTTATTATAAATTATTTATTATTAATAAAAGTTGCATATTTTCAAACATAAAGAATTCATAAAAAGAAAAAATAACAATAGAAAAGCTATTCTTACCATCAAGTTTTGATTAGCAAAGTTTTCCCACCAAAAGTGTTTTTGCAGGTAGCTATTTTGAAATGAACAGGAAAAGCCATTCTACTGCCCCAAGTGGAATGATGATGAACTACAGGGCAGAAAACAATGACCAAGGGAGGATTATAATGAACGTTTGGATAATGAAACAGGGGTATCAAATATGATACAAGTGGGTATATACAGTTGAAGAAAGAACCTTATCATAAATATATTTTTTACATGATCCATCTTAGGAATTTTGATGAAAAATCAGCTTAAAGGTCTGCAGATTTTGATGTTTATTTAAGAATCTTTCTTTTTTTTATCACTTTTTTTATTCGTGGTATATTTTTGTCAAATATTTACAGATATTTAGCTGGAAATCTTTCCCTAACTAAAATTATCCATTCATCAGAAACAGGAACCCCTAACCATGACTCATCTAATTTCTTTGTTTTTGGTTTTCTTACAATACATTTGAGTCACGTTTTTACTTTGTTACATGCAGAATGCTCCATTTAAACTTTATAGGTTTATATGAAATAAGGCTCGAATTTGTTCTAAACAATTTTAAAATGATTGAAACTGCCTTTGGTTGATGAAGAAGTACAGGTTAAGTACAAACGAACACTTTTCTTTTCCTGCAATCAAATTGGTTTTTAATCTTCTTTATTTCCCAGTATTTTTAAATCACAAAATTTCTTCTAGATTCCAACATTACTGTTGAAGCACAGTGATAAAGTTAAAACTATGGATCCAACATTTCATAAACCAGGGTCTATATGAATAATAATAATAATGGATTGGATTTATCTGCGCTTTTCAAGACATTTAAAGCACTTACATTATGTCCATTATTCATTCACTCCTCAGTCATACTTGGTGACGGTAAGCTACGGTTGTAGCCACAGCTGTCCTGGCGCAGACTGACAGAGGCGTGGCTGCCATTTCACGCCTACGGCCCCTCTGACCATCACCGGGATCATTCATACACATGCACACACCAGTGGAGCCACACTGGAGGCAAGGAGGGTGAAGCGTCTTGCCCAAGGACACAACGACATTTTGGCTGGTGGGAGCAGGGATCGAACCGCCAACCCTTCGGTCATTGGACGACCCGCTCAACCACCTGAGCCACTGTCGCCCCATGAGATCTAATATGTTGATTCTCAAAGTCGTCCTTAAGGCATGAAGCATCAAATGTCTTCCTTCTAGACCCCCACTCCACACAAAACACAAAAATGCTATAGAGAAGAAGAAATAAAGCAGGTTTTTTTTGCTCTCTTAATGGAGATTTATACATCAATTATTAATTTACGATTTATCTGGATTTGTCAGAAACTGGAGGTGCTGGAGAACGTTCCTGGTCGCAGAAACTTAAGCACTTGATAAATAAACTAAAGCATGACAGAACCCATGGAGCAACAAAATGGTGACAAAGCAGAACTTTTTTTTTTTTTAAACAAAAAACATTACCGAAAACACCACTAAAAAGTCAGACTAAACAACAGAATCTTCACGGAATCTATTTACAGTGAGGAAAAAAAAGTATGTTTTTGCTTTCAATAAAGAAGGAGCAGAAGTGGTTTGATGCATATGTGCTTCAATAGGCAACATGGGTTTAAATTAATGACTAAAAAAAAATATCTGAATATTGACAAATGAGAACAGCAGAGTGGAAGGCCATTACAAAAGGAAAGGATCAAAAGTGTGTGTGTAAAAAATAATCACAATAAACATAATTTGTGGGGCTCAATATTTCATTTAAAAAAAGGACTGACTGCTTTTGTTATTTTGCTATGCTTAAGGAAGCTTGTATTGGTGATTTCTTAAATTTTTGTCAATAATATTAATACTTATATTGAAAAATTAGGTGTAAGTGCAACCCCCCTGCCCCACATCGCTCTGTTTTCAACTTTAGCATCTTAAAAAGAAACATATTTTTATTAACACTTAGATTCTCTAAACCACCATAAGGGCTTTGTTGCTGCAAACTACTCAAACTTAATTTTTTACTTTCCATAAGTTTATCTGTAAGGATTGTCATCACCATCATCATCATCTCCTTTGATATAAAAATCCACTAAAAAAAATCAAGTAGATGTGCTGATCAAAGCGCTTTGCAGTTAGGAAATAAGCAATAATGATTACTCAGTGATTAAACACATTGATCGTTTGGGTCCTGCAGGTTTCTCTGAGGAATTTTCTTATGTGTATACGAAGCACACTGGTTTAAAAACGGTATTTAGTTTTACCATCTAGCTCTAGTAAATCACAAACCGTTCAAACAAACCTCCAAAAACTCTGACTGGATTAGTTATAAGCACTGCAGGCTGTAAAGCCTGAATCAGGTTACATAAAAGCTTACTGTGTGCCTCAGTATCCAGTTGAAGCGAGTGCAGAAAAAGAGGGGCTTGTTCCTTGACCAGCTCGACATCTGCAGCAAGTAAACAGGCTGAGATGAGAGTAATTCTCCTTATTTTGGCTTTATTAACTCTAAAAGACAGAAATCTAGACTTTCTGATTATCATTTTAAATATTTCAAAAATGTTATTTACCTCCATATTATTGAAAACCAGGAAATGATTGGATTTCTAATTTCATGATGTATGAATCTGTGATTTCAATACAACAGTTACAAAATTCCCCTTTATGAATTCTCCTATGAATAGGTGGCACCTCTCTGCTTAATATTTGGGGAAAAATCAATTGTGTAAATGCTTCATCATGCCTTCTCATCCCTCTCTCCATTAAAAAGCGCTTCCTGGTTTTTCTCCTCCTTTTTCACCCTTCGCTTATACGCACTCTCTCTCATGGCAGCCCTCCACGACTGCTTCTTATCTACAGGCATCTTGTGACAGAAGTTGGCACAGCAGAGGTATTTTTCATGAAGATACTGCGATCACTGCTCCCTCTGGGAGCAAAGCCAGGGCCTGTTTTCCATAATCAGGTCAATCACAAGCAGCCACAGCAAAAACACTCGTGTCCTCACATCCACCCCAGCAAGCTCCAGGTGGAGCTGTGTGCGGACTTCTGATCAGAGGGAACTGCTAAGTTTCCACCTGTTAGTGTTGACAGAAGATCAAACCCTAAGAGACTGCAAATTTGAGACTGGAGCATCTTGGAATGTATGACTGGAAAGTAAACTATTATTTTTTCCCTGAAAAAATATATAACAGGAATACAGTACATCTATATGTATAGTCTGTTCTATTGCTACCTGTATGTAATTAATGTGTTTGTTGTTGAAAAACAGCTTAGTGTCTCTGTGAGGTTCTACGTGTCAAATTAGAGGATTTTCCTCTTTTTTTGAGGTAGATAAAGGTTGCAGCTAAAAATAATGGTTTAATTAATGATTTTATGCATTTAAAATGTTCCACAAAAACTTAGGGTCTTTTATTTTCAGATATAAGTAAAAGAAAACCTTACAAAAATACCTTACCTAAACAACATAATGTCAATTCTTCAGTTTTGATAGTATGGTCATTTGTTCAGGCATGGCGATGGTCACCGTAGGGGTCCTAGTTCATCTATGTTGAAAAATAGGGAGATTGTGGTTGTGTCCAAATTTCTTCACTACTCACTACATAGAGCACAACATACTGTGTTCCCCATTTTCTACAGCTGTTTAAATCTACGATTACAAAATCGCGTGTGCTAGAAATTTCCCAAAAGTCTCTGCAAAAAACCAGTGTGCAAAGATGATCACTAGATTGAGCAATAAAGACCACAATGATTGCATTTGAATATTGTTCCATGTGAAAAAAAAATATTTTAATTAACATTTTTTTATAACCAATCCAAGTTTTCATCATCATCAGAACACAGTGGATTCATAAATAGTAAATTGTTTGTATTGTTTACTTTGTGAAATCAATGATGTAATATTCCGCGTTAAAAAAAAGTATTAAGCATGCTGTCCGAATTGCTTTTAAAAACCAAGGCACTAGATAGTCCTGCACTAAATAGTTTTCTAGTAGTTCGGCATTAGGAAGGGAATTAAATATCCTTCTGAGTCTGTGTTTTTGATGAAGTATTTATTTATTTATGTATTTATTTAGTTTTTAATCCTAATATAAACTTCAGTTTACTGTTTATGGTGTCTGTGTGTGTACCCTCTGTTGAGAGTCTGTTGTGGATCAAGAGGTCTCAGCATATTTGTACAGTTTCTTCAATGCAATCCAATTTGTTCCATCAACCAATGAATCCATCTGCTTTTTGTAATAAAGAGAATCCAAAATTCTGGACAGTCAAGGGTAAGTGAAATAAATAAAAAGTGAAGCAATAGAAATAAATCAATAGTCTGAGCAAGATCTTATATTGTTATAGAAGAAATGTCCTTCTGTGGTTTGGAACCATTTAGAGAGGCTCGGTTTGGGGGATTTCTTTCTAGTTTTCAAAATTATAAGAAGTTTCTGATCTATTAACTTCATGATGCAAAAGGTTAACGTCATGGTTTGGGTGTCTTTGCCTTAGTGTTTGCTTCCTTTCATTTCTCTCATGTTTGAGTTCTGTTTCCTGTTTGATTTTGAATGATTTCCTGTTCTGTCATGGTTTGGAGTTTTACTTCCCTGGTCCCAATCCCTCCTGATCATGTTCACCTGTGTCTTGTCAGTCCTGTTTTGTATGTATTAAAGTCTTGTCTCTGCCTTCCTCTTGTGCTGGTCCACACCATCTCCTTCCTGACTGTCTTCTGCCCTGTCTTCCTGTTTAGCCCCCAAGTTTAGTTTAGTTTTGTTTCCCTGCTCGGCAGTGCTTTTTGTTAGTTAATAAACCCCTTGGCCTGGAACTCTGTGCCTCCCGTCTCT
The DNA here is from genome assembly GCA_037389245.1 of Oryzias sinensis. Taxonomy (NCBI): domain Eukaryota; kingdom Metazoa; phylum Chordata; class Actinopteri; order Beloniformes; family Adrianichthyidae; genus Oryzias; species Oryzias sinensis. Next base: position 9,683,036 of record CM074506.1, on the reverse strand, counting down.
GCATTTTGGGTTCTTCATGCTCACCAGCCCTCCCTACCTGACAGTTAAAAACACCAAAAACATAATTTATGTGCTTTGTATATCCGTTAGTTTTTATCCTTCTGATTGAATCAACAAAAGAAAACTCCCGATTTGGTGTCAGATCACAAATTTGCAGCCTCTAGGAACATGCAAGACATGCAGAAGATGGAGGAATTTCCAACCAGTGGACTACCACCAGTGCTTCAAAAATGTATCCCGCTAGGTGAGTGGAAAAAGCACGATGGACAATTCATGAACAAACTCTGAGGTGTTCACTGGCTGGACATCAAAAGTTGAGGTCAAAAATTCAAATCATTAGTCTGGAAAGAAGGACGTGTTTAAAGCAGCCAGTCAAGTCCATTATTTTCTTGACATTACGAGTTTCCACCCTGGCAAAAGGCAGGGTATCAGTAGTGACCTGCACAAGTGGATTCCAGCGTCCCACCACAAATGGAAGAGGACAACCCGGTGAAGTAAAAATCCCAGAAGAAAAACAACCAATTTACTTGGAATTTTAGTTGTGAAAACGAATCAACAGTTTGGAAATGATAAATGGTCAACACCTCTTTGTGACTGAAATCTTTGAATTCTCATAAAATTAAAAGATTATAAATAAATGAGAGGTCTGAGTGACTGATCTATACATTTATTTTATTTTAAAGTTGAAATCTTCTTATTTTATGATGGAGAGCAAGTCATAAGTCGAAGGGACACGTTTCCTGTCATACATCATAATCAAAGCTTCAAGATTGTTTTGCTCCATAATGATTCTGGTTTGCCATCATTCCCTACCATGAACTCCGCACACGTGACGGCTTTTTCTGCTGACCTTATGCAGCCAGTTCTGTCACGCTTGCTGGCATACGAGCGGCACAATGGGACCATGTCATCTCTCCCCACATCCCATGAATAATCCATGACCTCAGAGGCACCGGGAACAGCTCCTGGAGCTTGGTGTGAGGTTTGCGGACTGTCAAAACAGGACACAAGAGTGTAGATGCGCTTGCCAGAGGGTGGGAGAATCTAGGCAACAACAACAATCTGAGTTGTTATACTCAACACTGAACCAATGAGCTTTTTATTTTTTTATTTTTTTTAAGGGTTCATTTTCCCCCCTTCAGTTCCAAAAACTTGAAAGTGAGAATGAACTAAAACATCTCATCTAGTACAAATAAATGATAAACGTACAGAATTATAGAAATCTAACATATTTGATTGCAGTATTTTGAACATAAAATACAGAAGAGCTTGCATGTGGAGCTTGTTTATGGAGTGGTTTCCAGCTGCCACAAAAAGAAAGAATGGTTGGAAGCGATGCATCTTCCCAAATTTAGTCTTCTCTGACAGGGAGGCTTTAATAGCACAGTCAGATGACTGGCTCACCTGGTGCACGTCTGCTGTCCCATCTTCCCTCTGTGTTTTGCAGCACAGCACTGCAGGGCAGAGCATCACAACTCCTTAATGAACAAGCTGTAACATTTACCCATCCACCTTCAGACACTTAATCACATTCTTAAATGCAGGCGACTCTCTGTGCTCCTGTACTGAGATTCTATTTGCTCAGATTGTTCAGAAAACTAAATTCTGTTTAGAAATCAGATCAAGAAATAAAAAAGTAAAAAACAAAGACACATTTGGCATTGTTTCCAGTTTTATTTTTGTACAATATACAGCAAACTCAGAAAAGGTGGTAAAAGCCATAATTCACTGGGAGACAAACTTACTTGTGGCTGGCCTGGAGCTTACTTTGTGTTTTACTCCAGATGAAAGGCTGCAAATTTACAGTTTATCACAGATAGCGGAGTCAAAAAAAGGTTGCTTGTCAGCAGAGCTGGGCTTTATGACAAGGTGAAAACACAAAAAGAAAAAGAGAAACATCTCCGAGCATTTTAGATTCGACAAAATCTCAAATGTCAAAGAGGAGAGCTTCCTACAGAAAAAGCAGAGGAAAAAGTACAGAAGTTAATGTATTTGTAATGAGATGGATGACGAGAAAACAAACTAAAAGCTGAAATGTAATACATTTTCAGATCAGAACGGTGATTCAAAATAGGTTTGAGCATCAAAAAATATACTGAGTGAGAAAATACCATCCATCCAGAATGGATAGATTTGCTGTTGTGTCTCATGATATACTGTTGTGTTGACCTGGTGGGGCCTCATAGTCATAGGATCCTTCCAGGGCATGCCCCCCCCCCCCCCCCCCCAGGGGGGACTTATATTTATGGATCCCTCCAAGGATGCACCCCCCCTGATAACTAAGGCCCACTGGTGGGGGATCATAATCAGAGAGTCATTCAGGGGTGCATGCCTCTCATACCTAAGGGCCCTGGTGGGGGCCCATATTCATAGATCCCCTCAAGGGTAAATGACCTTCATAGCTAGGGCCTCCTGGTTGTCTAGCCCTTGTGCTATCCTAGGCCAACATTGGGAGTTGGGTCATCCAGACCCACTAGTCAGTGCGCTGAACCTTATTTCTTCAATGATTTGTGATCTTCACTGGTGTCCATGGATTACATGAAATCCTCTTCACCTTTATCCACCTTTGTCCTGGTAGGGAGAACACGTCAATGTAAGGGTGGGGTCATAGGATAGCACAAGGGTTATGGTCGGACCCAGTGACGCCAATCACAACTGATCTTTGATGAAGCCAACTATTAATGAAGTTCAGAATCGCTCTTAGTCCGGCCCTACTCCTAGGATCTGTCTGCGATGGGAGACCCCACCAGGGGTATTAGCCCATGACAGCTTAGCTCCCAGGAGAACTTGAGCCCTCAAACCCCTCCACCACAGTAAAGTGGCGGTTCATGGAGAGGACATTTTTTTAATTAATTTATTTTATTTATGTATTTATTTTGTAAGGGCTGCACGGTGGCGCAGTGGTTAGCGCTCTTGCCTCACAGCAAGAAGGCCTCTGGTTCAAGTCCCGGCTGGGGGACATGAAAAACTACATCAATGGGGGGCCTTTCTGTGTGGAGTTTGCATGTTCTCCCGTGCATGCATGGGTTTTCTCCGGGATCTCCGGCTTCCTCCCACCGTCCAAAAACATGCTTCATAGGTTAATTGGCAACTCTAAATTGTCCATAGGTGTGAGTGTCAGAGTGAATGGATGTGTGGTTGAAGATATTCTACCCTGCGACAGACTGGCGACCAGTCCAGGGCATCCCTTGCCTACGCCCAAGTGGCCGGGATAGGCTCCGGCAACCCCGTGACCCCGAAAGGGAATAAACGGTCAAGAAGATGAATGAATGAATGAATGAATAAATTTTGTAAGACTGAAAGCTTATTTATTTAGATTTTTAAATTAAATCAGACTTTAAAGTTCTTTATTTACAAAAAGTGAATGAACAATGTTTTTCTTTAAGATTCCTGGTTACTGATTTGGGGCTTCCAGATTTGCGTACGTGTGTTTTCTAAATTTTGAGTAATTACCCCTCATGGCTGAATTCAGCATTGTTTTGAGAGCTGAGTTTTTAAGCTTTTGCAGCATTGAACTTGACCTTTATATAACTATTTCCATTTAAAATTTTAACCACATCCTATAAATATAACTAAATCCTACAATTAAAACTAAATCCTAAAATTTTAACTAAATTTACATTTGTCATAAAAATGTAACTAAATCCTACAATTTTGTTTTAACTAACAAGACTAAGAATCGCTCTCGACCACACCTCTGCATGGACAGAATAGATTGCGCATGCTAGTTGCAAATCGAGAATGTCCTCATCTGAAGCGACCCTTTTTGCAGCGTTCTTCCCTTATTCCCAGGTGCTCCTTTACACAGACCATAACTATTTCAAAAACCGCGTCAGGTGATGTCAAAGCAGCTTTAAGGAACTTTTCTGAGTTGCCAAACTTTTCCTGGAGGTCTGTGATTAGAACTGTCTTTACATTGTTCAAAGTTCCAGGTACTACAAGGCTTTTGCAGATTTCAGATGGTTTATTGGGTAGCACCTGGTCTGACAGACTTTCAATTAAGGTCTTGATTCCAGCAGCCTTCTTAGAGTTTTTCTTTTTCTCTTTAAGTTGGCTTGACCAGAAAGCCTGTCGCAACTGCGTCCTTCCAAGTTTCACCTGCAGGTGATGACTCTTTGACTCATTGATGCATTCTCTGTTGTTGGAGTCCCATTTTCTCTGTTTTCTAAACCTGTCAAAACCTCAGGGATGTTATCCTCTTGAGCTTCATCAGATAAGAGGGATGATTCATAACCTTTATCATATGATTCTTCTAAAGACTCTTTATTAGCCGCGTTTACATGGGCAAAAGTAATCGGAAAGAACGCCTGATCGGAAAGAAAATGCGTCATGTAAACGCGCCGTTCGGAATACTCTGCCCCGATCAGACTCATTCGGATCAGAATTTCTTTCCGATCGAGATAGGTGGGTTATACCGATCTTTTATCCGATCGTGGAGCATGTAAACGGTCATTCCGATCGTGTGTCACTACTGCTCTGGGTTACGTCATGCATAGACGGTGTTTGGCTGTGAGAAAGCTTTGAAGCGCATACGGGACCGACTGAATGCTCTGCAGACGCCCCGTGAAAAGCGCCGCTCCGCTCTCGCCCCGCTGGCTCTCTGCCTCTCCCTCCTTCAAGAGGGGTATGCGGGGCAGCAGCGCTTTGTTCCACTGGCGGCACCGGGGCTCGGGTGCCAGTGGACCAAGTGAGCAGAGGAGTCAGATAACTTTGTGTGTGAAGGGAGGGAGGGATGCTTAGTTACGTGTGGGCGCCGTGCCCAAGATCGAGAGCCCCGACAGCAGATGTAGATTGCTGCGTCTCTCGCACGGTCCTGGATTTTGTGTCCACAAGCAAGGCTAATGTTGTTAGCGCGTGTTTATAGCCTGTCCTCCTAACTCTTCCAGCACCGTTCTTCAACATAAAAATCAATGACCACACGGATTAAATAAACGATGAGCGAGCAAGCGCTTCATACTATTCATAACATTAATAAAAGCACGTTTGGAAGATCGCCTCGTGTTACGGAGCTGCTGCACAAAAGTCTGTGGCAGCGGTCTGTTTACAACGAGCCGCATCTCTTCTTCCGGGTTTTTTTTACCACTACTGCGCATGCCCAAACGATTTACTCCGACCAAAGGTGTGAGCCATGGGAACGCTTGTTCTAATCGGAAAAAGGTTTTCTGATCCCATGTGCACGGGTGAATTTTAACCCGACCATTGATCCGATCAAGATATTCTGCCCATGTAACCGCGGCTAATGTCAATGTCCTCTGCCTTCGTTCATTCAGCAGTTCATTAAAGAGGTCCTCGATGTCTGTGAGAACTTGTTTGACTTTATCTCTTGAACACAAGTCTCTTGTTAACATTTGGTCAAAGAGTTTCATTGCTGATCCTGTGAAGTTTTCCTTTGGAAACTTTCTTCTGGACTGTTGGAATCAGAACCTTCAGAACATCAGTTGCTGATATTTGTATGATTTCTGTAACCAATTCAGCCGAAATGATTAAGGTTTCCCCATTAATGTGTCCATCCTTCAGCAAAGCCCACTGGACAGAAGAGATCTTGTTTAGGTGTCTCTCCACAACTGGAACAAGGGCATTGACTCCAGTAAGCACAGTTTTGCCTTTTATTTTGACCTTTTCTTTGGAAGACCCTGTTCGCTTCGTCTTGTGGGGGATCCGAATATTTAGGGATTTCCAACTCGTGAACCTCGGTGGTTTCAACAGATGCCATTGTTTGGCTCTGTTGTTGGTGTGTTGGTCTTTTTCTTAGGATTCATTTCCTCTGGTCTCCAAACTCAAGCCTAGGCCCACCTGGTGAGGGCTCATAATCAGAGGTTCCTTCCAGGGCATGACTACGGTGGCCCTGAAGTGCAAATCATTCAACAAATCACTCGATACAAAAATATTTTTAAGATCACGACAATTACAACAACAAAAAAATCTTAAAAAGTAGAATTACATTTTGGAAAACAAAAACAAAATTTCCGAAACCAAAACTTAAAGCACAAAAAATGAAAAAACATTTCAGAAAACAAAATTAATTTAGAGAAAACAGAAATATTAAAAAATGAAAAAATGTCAGAAAACAAAGTGAAATATTAAAAAATAAAAACATTTCAGAAAACAAAATGAAATATTAAACAAATATAAAAAAACACTTCAGAAGACAGAATTAATTTCCAGAAAACAAAATGAAATGTTCATAAATGAAAAACATTTCCAAACCGGAAAAGGTAGGTACTATGGTTCAATGCTGATTGGATGATGATGTTTGTCAATCATTTGAACGTTATTTTAAATAAAGCGATGATGGATTTTATTGTCCAAACAACAATGTACCATAATAATCCACATATTTCCCCATTTACACATTAAATCAAAAAAGGAGCAAACTCTTAATGAACTTTTAAATTCTTTTTCTACATTTCGCCCGACACACAAGAGTCACCCGAAAGTAGTTTGTGTGAACTTTTACTATAAAGTCTTTGCGCTGATGTCTACAGCTGCGCGGCTCATGCTATCAATTACCATCATTTTCCAGGTAAGAATCAATTCTGGGATCTTTTCTTTTTTAATATGGGAAATAATATTAAAGTGCATTGTGTATTTTTGAAACATGCACATCCATAAACTGACTCTGAAATGATTAACTGTATCCACCTTTATCATGGTAGGGATAACAAGTCAATGGTCATGTTGACCCCATTGGACAGCACAAGGGTTGATTGAATTAAAATGTGTTATTTCTGCAGGTGAAGTTACTAGAAGGAAAGTTCCAGAAAAGTTTGTGCTGCAGAAGAATAGATGGCAGCTCTACATGGGAATAAAAGAAGACTGAAGTCATTCATTTCGCCATGCAGTAAAGAGGCAAATCACCACAATTTATGTGCAATGTAATCATTAAATATTATTTGACCTTAATATCTAACTTTTTTAATTGCAGGTCCTTTGGAAAAGAAAAAAAAATAACCTGCTGCATAAGCCTGATTGGTTGTAAAGGATGCATTGGGGAGTGAAAGACGAGCCATGATTCCTGCCTTTAGCGTCAGGCTGATGATCTGGAAAACCACATTTATGAGGAATCAGTACCTCTTCCGGTTTGGAAATGTTTTTTTATTTTCAACATTTCATTTTGTTTTCTGGAAATTAATTCTATCTTCTGGAAATTATTTTTGTTTTCTGAAATGTTTTTATTTTTTAATATTTCATTTTGTTTTTTCATTTTTGTTTTTTAAGTTTTGGTTTCCAAATTATTCTTTTTTTTTGTTTTCTAAAATGTAATACTGGTTTTTACCATTTTTTTCTTTTTTTTATTGTCGTGATCTTCTTTTGTATTGAGTAATTTGTTGAATGATTTGCACTTCAGGGCCACCGTATGTCTCTCATAGTTGAGGTAAACCTATGATGAAAATTACAGGCCTCTTTCATCTTTTCAAATGGGATACCTTGAAATCCATTTGGTGGCTGACTAGATACTTTTTTGCCCCACTGTATATACCTCTCTATAGTAGGTTTAGGTATTTTAAGAATACTTTTGAATTTAGTTACAAGCAGGGGTGGAGCTATGACGGAAAAGTGGGGGGCAAAAAGCTAACACCCCCTCCCCATTTTTGAGTCAATATTAGAAAAATTTAAAAAATCATCAATACAAGCTTCTTTAAGCATTAATAATAGCCCCTTAGCTAAAAGAACTGCTGCTTTAATATTAATAACACAAATATAACAAAACTGAAATATGTATTTCTGATACTTTCATTTGTAAAACCTTTCCACTCTGCTGCTCTTATTTGCAATGCAAAGACTTCTGCCACCCCACCCTCTAGCATATAAAATTTTCTAGTTTTCCCACAGGTAACAACCAAACTCACGCGGACTAAAGCCTTGAGGCCAATTGGTTTTCTGTGGAACCGTTCCAAACTGAAATGATTGAAGATCAAAAGGATGATTTAGCTGGTGACACCAAGGTATTAGAATTTTTAAAGTCTAAACAACTGCTGTCAATTTTTAGACAATATCCTGGACATTTAAACAAAATCAAAAGCCTAAAATCCTTAAAAAAATCAAAACAGTTCAATCAAATCCAAAAAATCCCTACTCTCCTTAAAGCGTATAAACTAAAAAAAACTGTACTGGTTCTGACCCTAAATACACCAAGTCCAGCAAAACCTAGATCAACAATACAATAAAGTATAAATATGTGATGGTTGTATGAGAAAATCTCTTAAGCATTTTCAATGAAAGGGTTTGAGGATGTAGGAACTGATCAAACATCCTGCAGAAACAAATCTCCTTAATTGCTGCTGGATGTTCTAATGAATTGATCAATTTTGGTGCAAACAGACCATGTGGACTGTGCCCGGCAAAGTGACACTGGAGATTACGTGATCATCATCACACCATTGGACAACAGCCATTATGGTGTCTGAGATGTAATCTGTCTCCGGTTAATCTCCGTTTTACAGTGAGATGAAACTCCATGGCAGCTCTCGCTGTGTGCCGCGCTGTGCCCAAACAGAGCTGGAGATGTTTTATGCTGGTAACGATAGCTACAAAAACGCCAATAAGCTAAAAGAGTTGATCGATCATTAGCTAACTGCAAAAAAAGATTATGAATTGTTCATTTTTACAGTCTCGAGTATAAAATTGAATCAGAACTGGACACCATACCAGCAACGACTGAGTGGCCCAAAGCTTTTTAAATTAGTTAAGGTAAGGTAAGGTAAGGTAAACTTTATTTTCCTCAGGAAGGAAATTTGTTTTAGGCCACAGAGCTGCAAACTGTTACAACATACTTCAGCATTCGCACAACACATACATGATAAAAGAACATGAAGCAATTACATAGTAAATAGATAAAAACAGAGTATTCAGATTTACCCCCCTGGCCTGACCCACATAGTCGAAAAAAGTAAAAAATTTGTAAAATGTTTAGTACGATCCCTTAAAACCACATTGCTAAAAGTTATTTTTAAAAATCCAGTAACTGTTCTCAACACAAAACTCTCTATAAAAGACATCAACTATTAAAACAAAGACTGGAGTCCAACATAATAAATACATACATAAGCTCATTACAACAAGTGGGAAGAACAATTTGGTTATTTCTAAGGCGACTGCTCTACAAAGATTTCCCTCTGCAAATACAGCTAATCAGTCCTTGTGCAGCAGGGTAACTGCTGCTGGAATAAATGAAGATTTGAATCGAACTGTTTTGTATTTGACTGCTCTAAAACGTCTGCCTGAAGGTAAAAGCTCAAGTTTTGGGAACAGAAAGTGACCAGGGTCATTTGTTATTTTCCTAGCAAGCCTAAGTGTTGTTTCCTCATATGTGACTTGCAATGTTCGATGATCCCTACAGCCACAGACCGCGAGGGCAACGTTTAATTGCTTGCAAAGTTTATTTTTATCTTTGACACTAAGTGCCCCAAACCATGCTGCCATTGCGTACCTAGCCAGACTTTCCAGGACTGCATTGTAAAAGGTGATCAGTATCTTGGAACTGACACCAAACAGCCTCAGCCTTCTCAAAAAGTAGAGTCTTTGGGCGAGTTTTCCACAAAGATAATCTACATGAACAGTCCATTTCATTTGGTTATCAATCCAGACACCCAAGTATTTTATAGAGTTAACTGCTTCAATCTGACTGCTTCCAATGGCCAAAGGTCTATGTGAGGTGACACCTTTTGGGTCAAATATGATTTCTTTGGTTTTTGTTGTGTTCAAGAGCAAACTATGATCCTCGCACCATTTATTAAAGTGTTTGACCTCATCAAAGTAAATTGAAGGGTTATCTGCAAAGGAAAGGAGACTGATAATAATTGTGTCATCAGAGAACTTTATAATTTTGTTTTGGATGTGGCTACTTTGGCAGCCGTTAGTGTAAAGAGTAAAGAGTAAAGTAGTTGAGCCCTTCATAAGCCCTACATACTTTTTAACCTTTATGGCTGTGACTTCTTTCTAGGTTCTCCTTCCTGAGAAACTCCTTACTTTGTCAAGAAAATGTTAATGAAGCCAGGTTTTATAGAAGTCTGGCCTATAATTCCCCTGAGTCTCTCTGTGTTTTCCTGAATCTAGGATGAGGGCTGCTGGAAAGTACAGATTTCCCCTCAATTATATTGCCCAGTGACAGAAGGGCAGAGGTAGAGACATATAGCAGAGTAACGAGCCATATGGGATCATATAGTAATGTGAATTTAAGGTAAATGTCTGGTATCATTAAATGATACCAGACATTTAATCATCAAAATTTTCATCATCATTACATTTATTTTATCTTCATTCAAAAAAAAAAAAAGATTTTCCTCTAATACTTAATAATTTTTCAATTAAAGTCCCACTCCAATCATCGTTTGATCTATTTTAAAAGCTTTGATTATGCTGTTTTTAGCGAAATTAAAACTAAAAACCGTCGTTTTCTATGACATAGTTACGGCAGAGCAGCAGTAGTTCATTAGAAATTCACCTCTGAATTGTGGGCAGGATTGTTGGCGTGGTGTAAGCCTGCCTCCATTTCCCATCACCCATCTGTTTACACTTTCTTCTGCCAGCTTACAGCCCCTCACAATAGCGGTGCAACTAAAATGGCAAGCAATATACGAGCTGTCCAGTTTTGAAACAAAGACGTACGTGGATCTATATGTCTGCAAATGGATACATCAGAATGGAGTGAAGCCCCGCCCATCGCGTTCTCTGCATCAAAATACAATCTTTTTTTAAACAACATTTTTGTCTGCTCCTGATTCACAATGATTTGAATAAAGAAATAATCAAATTCCTTTTTAAGCTCAACTTTCTTAATTTATGTCCTCCATCATCAAAACCGCCTCAAGAATTTTAAAAAACATGATTTTCTTTGGAGAGGGTCTTAACTTAATCTTTCAAAAAACATAAAGCCCTTTTAAAACATGCTAGAGTTGATGCACTCACAAGTGAAGGCTGTTGCCAGGTGACTAAAACAAATGAGAGTTTCAAATGATCCATGTGAACAGCTGCACAAATGCTATTGTCCATGTCTGAGTGCTTATTTACTGCTTTAATTTAAAAGCCCTGCAGTAACACCAGGAATGCTAGAAAACGGACATAGAAGCGAAAAAGTGAGCCTTGTAAATTTTTAAATTCTTGTGTTTTTTGGTACAACTTTAAGAGTTTTAAACAAAGCACCTACTTTGAAAGTCAACCTTTCTACAAAACGTTTGGCAGTTAATAGTAGAAGGGCCTCAAAAAAAATCATAGTGTTAATAAAATGTCACAATTTTAACACACAACTTCAAGTTTTTAAAGTTATCTTACTAAAACTTTGACAGAAGCCTCTTACTTTATTGACAGTTTTGACAAAATAAGTAGATTGCAGTGAAAAAGAGCCAATACCTTTTTTTTTTTTTCACTACGTTTTCCACATAAATTAGACTCAGCCATGACTCATGCAGCTCACACAGATGACAGTGTCTGAGTCACGCTGAGACAATTCAGAGCAGGGAATTGCAATGTCCACTATCTATTATATGATTTAAGAGCTGTGGAGGACACTGAATGCAGAAGGAGAGAGCTGTGTTTAATTTCTGTCATCCTGCACAGCAAAAACAATGATGAAAAAATTCAAATTGGCATTAATGAAGTTGTATTTTCTTTGAGCTTTTGGGTCATTCTTGGTTATAAACAAACAAACAAAACCCAAATGACTCAAGATTTTGGGACAGAAATAAGAAATTCTAAATGACTCAAAAGACTAATCCCTAATGTTTTGATCCCCTAACCCACACACGCTCGCTTTTCCTGTTCCGATAATGTGGTGCCCGATAATCTTGTGAGTTGCGGTTTTAATATAATCCCTGGAGATTGGCCCTCTTGGCAGGTCAATGTGGAAGGGCAAGATTCTAATCCAAGGTCGGTTTTTCCACTCATGTCTGCCAGAGCTCATCCTCATGTTACATAATACAGCTTCTATTTTGACAGTGATCATTGGAAACACTGACAGAGAGAGGATTGCCTGTCTAACTTTTATGGGGGCAAAAGGCAGGAAATGTAGTAAATTCGGTGCAAAACTGTTGTGCAGTAAACTTGTAATGGCAACAAACTAATTTTAAAGGTGAACGGAAATGATGATCGTTTTGAACAGCCAGAATTTATCATGAGAGGGCAACAAACTAAAACAAATACAGATCTTAAAAAAATGTTTTAATGAAAATTACAGTGCAATGTCAATATACAAATATTTGAAGTGTGACTGTTGAATTCTTCCTGAGGCTGAGTAAAAAACACAATTTAAAAACTCCACCTGGCAGTAGCCGCGACAGATTCTGGTGACCCGGTGACCCCAAAAGAGATTAGGTTAGGAAAATAAATATATGGATGGTCTTTAATGTATAATTTTTTCATATTAGAGAACTAATTTTGTTATTTTTTTCAAAGCCAGTCTCACATCTTACTCCCCATATTAGGCTTTTATTTGATTTTGACACATGTTTTTGAAACATGTATGGCTTCGGTTTAGAATTCTTTTTTAAAGGCATTCTTACAAACATGAATTAGATTTAGGTCTTGAAAATAGTAGTTGTATTGATCTACTAAAGGCATAGCTGTTTGCAAATTTATTATTTATTTCTTTTGCCTCAAAGAGTAAGTAGTAGTTAGACTTTGAGGTTGACATTATCATTTTAACTGCCATGTTTTAAAAAGACACATCAATCACAAAACAATGTAGGGAAAATAAAGTCAAATCTGGAGTGGAAGTGGTTTGAAACATATATGCATCAACGCACATCAAGTGGTTCATCTAATTAAATCTATTTACAGAAAGAAAAGATTAAAAATCCCATAAATGATGTAAGCAAAATGGATTTTAGTTCTGGCAAAACTCAAAAATGCATCACACACTTCACCTTTGGACAAAAATAACAGCAAAATAGATGCATTTATTACACTAAATTGGGCACTTCTCAAGTTTAAACTGTACTGCTGCATGCTCTCGTTCCCTTTGACAAAACTGAGGGCTGGGCCTCAACAGATTCATCTATTCAGACAGTAAATGAGAGGTGCACCATAATGAATCCCTCTTCAGCATGTAAAGTGATCACACAAACATGAGGACAGTTTTAAGTGAAACACATGCCACTAAGAGAGGACTGTCCTTGGAAAGAGGGGCCAATATGGCTTCTCTGGTCTCTCATTCAACAGATGATTCAGAAGTTCCTGCATGTTTTTATCTTAACAACTTTTTATACTGTTTATTTTTATTTTAGAATAGCAAGGTTCATTAATGTTGAGCAAAAGCCTTGGGGTGCAGGTTTGACATGAACATTTAATGTTTCCCCAACAGGTTCAGGCTGTGGGGGAAGTAGAACATTTTATATGGGGGGGGTACACTATTAAAAAATCTGAAATACATATTTCGAAGTGTTTTATTATTGCTGTTAGTATTAAAGCAACAGTTTGTTTAGCTTTGGTGATATTACTAATGTAAAGCAGTACTTATCAAAGAAGAAGCTTGTATTGGTAATTTCTTCATCTTTAAATAAATAAATAATAATTGATACTTTTTTTGATCCCACAATGGGGAAATTCTCCACATACTCCACATTTTAACCCATCCCCTGGGGGAGCAGTGAGCTGCAGCCTACTGCGCTCAGGAGGCAGTAGTGTTAAGGGCCTAGCCTAAGGGCCCTCACTGGGTGATGTTCATTGCTCGCCATTGATATGATAATTGACCCAGTACCATTGTTTATCCCCCTTTGGGAATTGAACCCTGAATTCCTGCATTGTAGCCTCTCACCTTACCAACCGAGCTACCCAGCGGCTGAATAGTAATGAACAATGTCAATAATGATACAAATATTGAATCAAAAATTGCGGGGGGCCACCCCTGGGTTCAGTCTAAAATGCACAAAACAGTAGATGAAAGCTGTCTAGTTCCTCTTAATTTGTCCGACAGGGGGTCACATCCTCTTTACCAACTAACATTTGTCTTGTGACTTAATTTGGTAGATCAAATCTAATTACCGGTTTTGGGTTTCACTGTAAGTGGATAAAAAATTAAAACAAACTTTCTGATGAATGGATTCTGCCAAAACTTTGATCTTGAGCTGAAAAAACGAAAGCAGGACTGCGATCAGCCAGAGTTTTTTTGGGGTCCTGAAAACTCTAGTAGAATTTCAATGCACCTCATAATCAATAAGTAAAAAGAATCTGCCTCATTTTTCTGTTTTTTTTTAGCACCATATCACCAGATCAGCACCTTTAGCACTGGGAGATAGCAGCGTTTGGAGAGAAAAAAAAACATTGTGCTGCTTCAGTTTTAAAGTTTCAGCATCCACTACCAACTTGTCCTTACTAATTCCAGCTGTACTGATGCTCTGACAGATAGGTAATGCATCTTTTGTGAAAAATGATTTCCCGAAATATATTTGCCCCATTTAATTCAACATTTGACTGAATATTCTTTATTGATGTTGACATTGTTAGCCATTACTTAATTAGAGCTTTAATTGCACAAGCACATAATGAAAGTCAACAAATCATCGCCAGCGTGACATTTAAATCTCTGTTCATCCAGTTACAGATGCAAACTAACATTACAGATGATTTATTCATGTGATACATCAAAAGTATGATTAACATGTGTTGTTTTCTCATACTTTGCCTACTCAACATGCTAATGATGCAATATAGATGATCACTGAAGAAGATTATGCTTTTATATCACTCAATTAGCTTACGTAAATTTCATTGTATCTTTCTGATTTACTTCATCAAAAATCATCAAAAAAAGGGCTGCACTGTGGTGCAGTGGATAGCACTCTTGCCTTGCAGAAAGAAGTCCCCAGCTCAAGTCCTGGCTGGGGCCTTTTTGTGTGGAGTTTGCATGTTCTCTTCATGCGTATGGGTTTTCAAAAACAAACCAAAAACATGCTTCATAGGTTCATTGATTCCTCTAAATTGTCTCTGGGTGTGTGTGATTGCGGCCCTGCGACGGGCTGGTGACCTATCCTGGGTGCCTTCATCCGGTAGTGGCTGGGCCAGTCTCTGGCAACAAGTTTAGAAAATGAATGAAAAAAGTAAAACTTAATCAAAAATCACTTGAGAATGAGGAGTACTGTTCCCTCTCTCACAAAGAAGCTGATGTAACATTCATATCAAAGCTGCACAGTTGAACTGAGGTTGGAGTCTGAGGTTTTCATCTACGAATCAGACAGGGGTGTGTTTCTTTTCAAATTCAACACCAAAGACAATATCCACAAATTATATATACATATATAAAATAAAGGGTACTCTACAAAAATACAGATGAAATATTATTTTTAAATGCTTTTTTCTTTACATAATTGCATGTGCTGACAGCACAACTACAAAAAAATATTGTTGAGAAAAAATGTATTAGCCTATGACGGTCTGGATGTGAAAAACACACTTCACACACTTGGATGTTATGTCTCTAACTAGTCAAAATGTGGCCTCCACATGCCCAAATGACCTTTCTGCAGCTTCTGATGAGCAAAACATTGGCCCACTCCTGGACAGTCGGCAACCTGGCGTTGGTGGATGGACAGAGACATGATGTCCCAGTTGTGCGTAATTGGATTCAGGTCTGGGGAACAGGCGTGCCAGTCCATTACATCATTACCTTAATCTAGCAAAAACTGCTGACACACTCTAGCCTCATGAGGTCTGGCATTGTCTTGTATTAGGAGGAACCTGGGGCCAATCGCACCAGCATATAATCTCACAAGGGGTCTGAGAATCTCATCTCGGTACATAATGGCAGTCAGGCTACCTCTGGTGAGCACATGGAGAGCTGTGCAGCCCTCCAAAGAAAAGTCACCCCAAACCCTTGCTTACCCGCTGCCGAACTGATCATGTTGGACGATGTTGCAAGCAGCAGACTGTTCTTCACGGCCTCTCCAGACTCTCTCAAGCGCTTAGTGTGAACCTGCTTTTCATTCATCAGTGGCAAATTTGCCAATCTTGGTGTTCTATTGCAATTCCTAAATGTCCTCCGGTGTGTTGGGCTGTAAGCACAACTACCACCTGTGGACGTCAGGTCCTCATAACACCCTCTCATGGAGTCTGTTTCTAATAGTTTGAGCAGACGTGCACATTTATGATCTGATGGAGATCATTTTGTTGGGCTTTGAGAGTGCTCCTCCTGTCTCCTTTCACAAAGGAGGAGGTAATGGTCCTGATGCAGGGTTGTTGCCCTCATACAACCTTCTCCACATCTTCTTATGTACGGTCTTCTGGTAGCGACTCCACACTCTGGTCTACGCTATCAGACACAATAAACCTTCTTGCCACAGCTCGCATTGATGTGCCAGCCTGGATGAGTTGGACTATCATGATACCACTGGAGTGACAACAGTGTCGGCATTTGAAAGTCACTAAAAACAACAGCATAAGGTCAGAGAAGTTATCTGTGGTCACCACCTGCAGAACAACTTCTTTTTTGGAAGGTGTTTTGCTGATCGCCAATTATTTCTACCTGTTGTCTATTCCACTTGCAAAAAAACATACGGAATTAGTTGTCAGTCCGCGTTGCTTCCTTATTGGACAGTTTGATAACACAGAAGTGTTATTGACTTGGAGCAACATTGAGCTGCTTAGGTTTTCCCTTTAAATATCACCCACAGTCTCAACAGTTCATTAAATCAATTACTAGTTAATCCAGCCCTGCACGTTGTTTCTCCTTAAGGAAAGGATTATTTTAATGAGGTTGTCTTTGTTTAAAAAGACAAAAATGGATTTTGAATTACTAGCTGCATGCAGAGCCTTTGAAAGGAGAAGCATATTTTGTGTGAATATTTGATTCTTTCAGTCTTACATCCTTGATGGATTGTCCGGTACTTTATTCATCCATAATGCAAAAAAAAAAAAAATGTCATGCTGGAACAGACAACTGGAATGCAGAACAGATAAATAATTCATAATCATATCTGTAAGTGACTCAACATTAAGCTTTGCATGTGTGGGCAACTTTGTCAACCAGCAGTATTTACAAAGTTGCCTGACTGCCAGACAATCTCGACCATAAAAGATTAAGAAAAATCACTAGTTTATCGCATTAACACACACAAAAAAAACAACATTTCATAATTAGTGCTGTCATGTAATTAGTTTTTTTTAATGGTTAATTCATTCACCTAATTAATTCATCTATTTTTAATCTAACCTAACAAATGAAAAGCTGCAATGTCACTAAAATTTGGTGCACATTAAAAGATCAAAATACAATTAAAAAGTGGTTTTATGAAAGTTTTTTTTTTATTATAACAGAACTCCAATCATTTGCCTTTACACCACCAAGGGCTAAAGGGGTTTTCTTTTCAATCTTGAACACAAAACAAAATATCAGGTCCAGAATTTTTTCAATGTAACACACCAAAAAACAGTGAGAACCTTTTTTTGAGCAATCCAAAAAATATTGACTATGAACTTCTTAGCTTATCACAACAGCAAGACAGTAGAAAAGACATAAGTCATTTTATGGGTTTCTTTAATGTGTTTTGTGAATTTGACCAATTTGAAGACTGGAATGCAGCAGAAGAAGAAAATGGAAGAGAATACAAGGAGGAGAGAGGGAACACCAAAGGGATTTTACAGTTAGACTTTGTTTTTCTGAAACAAGCTTTTGCTTCATCATCTGGACGCAAACAAGCAGTAAGAGGTAAACTTTCTGGCTGAAGATGATGCTTTATTTTTTTTTAAAACTTATATCACTGCAGGTTCAATAGCCATTACCGTGGCATCGTGTCAAACCACGTTTCATATATTCCTCTGCTTTAAGCCTAAACATAGAACAAGATTAAAGTACTCAGAATTAATTTAACATGCATTTCTTTCGTAAGTGACCATAGTTAAATCAGTATAATGTTGTCGGCCATTATCCCTGACATGATACAAATTAGTTACATATTAAAAATGAGATAATTGCAATTTTTAAAAAAAGCACTCTAATTTGTCTGTAATTATTGAATAGGGATTAACAAGATAGATTGACTTCTATAAAGTTAAAGGAAAGATAGAGTAAAGTTTACATAACTATTTTTTAAATCGCTATCAAAGTACGTTCTGCAAATTTTATCCAGTCTTCACGTTTAATGGTGTTGTCTCTTCCCTGTATCCATTTATCTACCAGACATCAATACCGTTTAAAAACTCTAGCAGGAAAAAACATCCCACCTTAATGTGGTTAGCACATTTGACATCAGGCAGACAAATCATCTACCGCAGCAGAGCAGGATTAGAACATCAGCAAAACCCTTTTTTCTTTCCTTTGGCTGACACTTTTTCTTCTCTTTAAAATCTGTCTCTGTTTAGATGCACCACAACCTCTTTATCTCTGCCTCTGTTATTTTCTCCAATACAAGCATGACTCACCTCTGATGACACCTGTGGTTTAAAAACTAAAAGAATACATAGTGTACACATGGTTTACTCCCTGATATCTTGAGCAATTACTCATTTCTGTGAATGCAGGTTCTCTTTTGAAAGTCCGCCAGAAACTTTTTTTTTCTCCTTAATGAGAAATATTGAAACAGCATTATTAAAGTGAGGCAGGAAAGTAAACCCTGAGATAATAGCATCACATTCTTGCCATGTTTTTAGGTCTAAACCAGGGGTCTGCAACTGTTAACAGCAAAAGAGCCATTTGGTCCTGTTTCTTCCTGACTTAAACCCACCGAGAGCTGCTAAAATTCAATCTTTAATGAAAATACTCTTTATGTGGCCACAAAGCCATTCATTTATTAAATATAGCTTTTAAATATTTACATTAATTGAATTGTTAAAGTGTAATTTTTTTCTCTAAATAAAAACTTCTATACCTTTGCAGCGGCACTTACAACTTCCTATTAAAGTAAAGTATGCCCAAGTGTCAACCAAGACCCTCTTGCTGCAACAGATTTACTTGAATTAAAAATGCAACAAACTGAGTCAAGAATTGCATCTTGTATCATCATGACAACTCCTGTGCAGCCCAGATTAGAACGTGTGCTTGACAATCTAATGTAATATTTAATCAAATTGTTACCATCTTTCTTTAAAGCCAAAGAGCCACAATGAAGGGATAAAAGATGTGGTTCCAAAGCATCAGCTTGGTCTGAACAGTTAACATTTTCAGAGACAGGCTTATTGAAAGAGGAAAAAAGAATAAAATTTGGACTGACACTATTGTGAATCACCAACGTAAATAAAGAGAACAAAGCAGTCATAGGTTAGATTTCAGATGGATGGATCACTGACATGAAAACCATAAATTACATCTGGAAAAGGACACGTCACAGGATGGACTGACAGTTGCCTAATGGGAAATGCAATCAAGAGCAGGTTGGAGTCTGCAGATCAATTAGTGTTAGGACAGAGGCATCAGCCTTTGCACCGTCCAAGGCAGCTTTCACACTCGACAACTCTGCAAACTTGGCCAACACTTCAGAAGGATGTGCTTCTTCCTACCTTCTTTACCACGTATCTTGACCCTCATCATAACCTCACCCGGGATCCCTACTTTGCTCAGTTTGACTCAGTCCTGCTACGTTATGCCAAAGCTGTAAACCCATTAATCACCTGAGCTGTGTCTGTCTGTCTTTGAGGTCCAGCTCAGGCTTCAGACCTCAAAGGAAATTTGACGAGGCAGAAAAAAGGCACATGCAATCTGCAGCCACCATTTTGCATGCATGCTTGCAAACAAAATATATGAAATTCCCTACTGGGGCTCTCATCTATAAAAAAAATATGAACACGAAACCTATTTTGATGCAGCAAAATCCTCTTTTTTGTAAAACAATATTCACCCATGTCTAAATATGTACTAGTAAGCAGTGCTCCTCTGTCTACACAAGCCTTTCCACCACACAGGTGTGGCATATCAGAATACTGATTTGTCAGCATGATTGTTGTGCAGGTGTGTCTTAGGATGCACAGTATGAAGGCCATCCAAAAAGAATATTACTGCATTAAGGGGAAAACCAGTTGGGATCTGGTGGTGCAAATGTGCTGGATAATTGCCTGAACTGAAACATGCTGCTGTTGTATGTGGTGGTCCGAACAGCTCATGCATGCTCAGTGGGTGACGTGTGCAGTGAGAATAGTGACCTAAAATATGTTCAGAGACTTTTAACAGATCCTTGCAACGTGAAGCCGTTTACTGTCACGCAGGACTGAAGCGTTTTTTTGTGGTGGATGATTGGTAAATGGCGTATACTTATATAGCGCTTTCTACCCTCTTTCGAAGGCCCAAAGCGCTTTACAGTCACAGACCCATGCACACACACATTCACACACTGATGGCGGCTTTGCTGCCCAACACTGGCGCCAACTTCCCAACAGAGGCAAGGTGGGGTTCATTGTCTTGCCCAAGTACACTTCAACACATGGGTGTGCAAGGCGGGAATCAAACCTGCAATATTACGATCATGGGTCAACCACCCTACCGCTGCACCACGGCCGCCCCGGTGGGTGCAAAAATGGGCTACAGGATCACATCTTTGCGGATTCATAATAACTCAAAACCATACATGTGTTTGTTAGCTACAACAGTCACATTGTTCCCCTCCAAGCATGACCCACTTGATTCACAGCTATGAAGTCAGAAAAATGCTCAGCCACTAAAATCCACAGATGCCGTCAGTACGCTTTGAGTATGAATGCGAGCCGACTAGTTCCAGGCTTTTTCTTTCACAGTTCTATTCAAATAAATGAAAGACTTGGTGTCATAAACCTCTGGCTGGACGTAAACTGGAGTTATTAATTTCTCCTCTATGCTGTGTTTTGAAATGGTCGCCACTTCAATGAGATAAAAAGGACATCATCCATATGTCTCTAAAAAATCGGAGTCCCTGATTGCTCAAAGTTTAACCTGGTTTAGCTTTCAACGGCGTTTACATAGACTTTTCATTTCAAAGTGGGCACTTGAAAGCTATTTGCCGATGACAGTGTGAACATACCTCAAACTGAGGTTGTGAGGCTGGTCGGATTCTTTAAAATACCTTTGGAGATGTTTTATACCAGAGAGATGAACATTCAAATTCAAACCAACAGCTCTGGTGAAATTTCAGATAAATCAGAATTTCAAGCACTTGTCCCTCACCCATTGTGTTTTAAGTTTCTGTTGAGTGTTTGTCAGCAGAAAAAAGTATTGGTTTCTAACAAAGAAAAATAAAAAAATTGACGAAATCTGTATGTACACAAGGATTTTTGGTAACACTTTATATTAAGATTCCTTAACAAGCTTTGTTAACACATTAACAAGCATTATAAATTAATTTATAGGGTGTTAGTAAGACATTTATTAGTACAATAAGTCTAATAAGGTTTATTAAATTACTTAGTTAACACATTTACAAGCATTATTATTAGGATGTTTTCAAGATGTTAATGATGCATTTACTGATATTATAGGTGCCTAACAAATGTGTCAGTGTTAATAAGCTTAATAAGATTTATTAACAACCTTTGTTAACAAATTAAGAAGTATTATTATTGTTTGGGGTTCTAGTAAGATATTTATTAGCATTATAGATGTCTCACACAAGCCTAAATGTTCATAGGCTTAATAAGTTTTATTAACTAACTTAACAAATTAATAGGCTTTATTATTATAATATCAGTAAATGCATCATTAGCATCTTGAAAACATCCTAATAATAATGCTTGTAAATGTGTTAACTAAGTAATTTAATAAACCTTATTAGACTTATTGTTCTAATAAATGTCTTACTAACACCCTATAAATTAATTTATAATGCTTGTTAATGTGTTAACAAAGCTTGTTAAGAAATCTTAATATAAAGTGTTACCGGATTTTTTTATTTTAGTTGTCTATAATAAGTCAATTGATTGTGGATGAACATAGAAAAAATATATAAAAACATAAGTTCCGGTATAGAACGGATATCATTATTGTTTTTATTTGCTTTATGTGAGGTTACATAACATTGCATTTTAATAAACTGGAGGAAAAACAACTGCATGGTCAAACTTTCAAAAAGATATTAAGTTACTGAAAACATTTGCAACTTTTATTGCGATTTTTAGGAATAACAGCTGCAACTTCAGGCTTTTTGTGCCTCTGTTGTTACAAAAATATGCAGGCAAGGTCATGGAGGGACTGTTCATCAAAACAGACTAAAGAGTTTTTCTTTTTAGAGACTTTTGGTTGTTGTACCTATGCTCAAAAAAAGGTTGAAAAACACTTTTCCAGAGCAGAGGTCTACAACCTGAGGCTCTTGAGTACATGTGACTTTTACTCCTCCATCTGGTTAGAGAAAAATAACACGTTTTTCATTTTAATTAATAACTGTAAAGTAAAAAAACGAAGTAAGTAAGTAGTAAAGTCCAAAAAGTTAAAGCAAACTAACCAAAAATTGTATTTAACCCTTGTGCTATCCTAGGCACTTTAACATTGGGAGTTGGGTCATTTAGACCAGTGTTTTTCAACCAGTGTGCCGCGGCACACTAGTGTGCCGTGGGAGATGGTCAAGTGCGCCGTGGAGAAATTGCCCTCATTCATTGATCTAAAAACATTGTCCATCTCCAGGAAATCAGCTCTTTGCTCATCCAAACAGGCCCTGATAAAACACTGAGTAGTTAGGAATATAAAAGATCTTAAAATTACTTTTTCTTTGTGTTTATTTAATTCTATTAAAGACATTTTGATAAGAATCACGGTACCGCGATTTAGCTGCAGCTATAACTGTGTAAGAAAAAGTCCCGCCCCTTTTACTGTCTCCGCCAGTCATTCTTGAAGGCTTAATCACATGTCATCAGTCTGACCAATCAGAAGTGGTTAAAGTCTTCACTTCCTTGTTCTTAATCCTGCTGATAAAGTCACTCAGTTCTAACAAAAATACCAGCTAAAGCTCATCTTTAACTGGTGGTTCATCTCTTAGAAAAAAACAGCCGCAACTTCCTGCTTTTTCTGCCACAATTATCACAAAAATCCACGTGAAATTGCGGGGGGGGCTGTCCCTTCAGAGGGAAAGCTGTGACCTTCAACAGGATGTCCAGAGTTCTGCTTCTCTGTGAAGGTCACATCCTCATCTGGCAACAGGCAGCTCATGATGTTCTTCTGATGGGGAGGAATGGAAGATATGAGACACAACACAATAATATAATTACCACTTCCATCAGTTTTCTTCAAAGACAAAGTTCAAAGTCTCCATGAAAATGTTGTCTCTAACTTGTAAAAGTGGATACATAATTTCTTTTCCCCGTGTTGGGAGAAAGTTGCTCCTCTGTGCACACAGTGGGGAAGGTGGAGATGAAGCTGAGCTCGTCTGCTCCAACATGGAAGTCGGTGTCCTGCAGCCATAAGCCGTGCAAATGAAGAACTAGTTAAAAAAAAGAAACGTCCTCCCTGTATTGGTGTGGATGTTTTCAGTGGGAACCAGTAGACTTTTCTAAAGGTTTGCTCACATCAGCCCATGTTTAACAACTCCTTCCCACTTCCTGAGCGCCGTCCTTCTGACCGTCTGGATCCTTCTTCAGCAAACGGCTCGAGACTCCCCAACCATGCCACCACTCTGTCCAGGGGAAATGAGTTAGTTCTTCTAGTAACTAACAACATCAGGGGCCTGTTTCAGAAAGGAGGTTAAGTGTAATCTCTGAGTGCGTTAACCCTGAAATCAGGGAAACCCTGGGTTTTCTGTTTCAAAATGGGAGGTTTGTTAAACCAGAGAAAGCAGAGTAAGTCAAACCCGTTTCTTAAAGAGAGGTAACTTATACTCGGAGTCAATGTCCATGGTTACTTTTGCTGTGAACCTAATCTGGTCGGGAGCAGGTTTTATTCTCCAAACTCAAAGTTTCTGCCCGTCCCCTCCCCTTTTTAAAGACGAAGCGGTATGTTTCGCTTTAACCTTCATTGCCCAAATGTCCGTCACACAGAGACGGTCTAAGTGACAAGAATGGCTTGTTCTTTTTTGGAGGACCCTTCTCGATGAATGTTTGGAAGCAATTTAAGTTGCAGTGAGCTAAAGTGATTTAACTATGGTAAGAAGTTCAAAATTCTCCCTGATGCATAGATGACACGTTTGGATCACGGACAGAGGATGTCTTGTTTACCTTGTGGCCACTGTGGGACTTTCCAGCACAGCAGTTGTGGTCCCAAAATTGGCTGTATTTGTCACTTATCTGTAATGATAAACACACATTTCAGTTGGAACTCCAGTTCATTCAAGAATGAAAATGTTCATCTTCTGCCGTTTTTTCCCTTTCGGGGTCACGAGGCAGCGGAGCCTATCCCGGCCACTTGTGGGCGAAGGCAGGGGACACCCTGGACAGGTCGCCAGTCTGTCGCAGGGCCACAATCACACACCCATTCACACTCACACCTAGGGACAATTTTGAAATGAATTGGGAATGAAATGAAATAACTGAAATGGAATGAATACAATCAAGAATGAAAAGCTCATTTTATTATTTTTCAAACATTAGAAACTAAAGGTCAGTTACCCACATACCTTTGTCGTTCAGTCAACTTGTTGAAATCATTTGTTTTGGCCCAGTTCTCTCAGGTTTATTGTTATTATTGACTTTGTACAGTTCTTAATCAATCAGGTCTTGCTTTCCTTCCTGTTGCATTTCAGTGTTGTTAAAATGTTGCTTTTCTTTTTAAGGATGTGGATTGCTCTTGCTATTTCCCCATTTTCCTTGGTTCCTTTATGAGTTCTTTAGTTTTCTGTCTGTGTCAAAATGTTGATTTTTGGTTTTGAGGTTATCAGCTGCTCTTCTTTGTTTATTAGTTTGTAGCAGCTGAAAATATCATGCTCATCCGCTGGTGTATATTTAAATGCTTGCAATAACTGCAGTTCTAGTGTTTGTAGCTCTTCGGGTGGAGCTTTGTCGTCCAACTGGAACCACGCTTTGTTAAAAAGCCAAAGTACTTTTCCAGAGCCTGCTGTTGCTTCTCCAATATACAGAATTCATTTTTTATCTTAAGTTTAGAACAGGCATTTATCTATTGAATCTGGTGTGCCAAACTAGAATAAATATTATTGCTAATCTTAAGTAATGTTGTAATTTTCCTGTGATTTTGAATGATACAGAACAAATACATTGACCTTTTTCTAGGTTCCGAAAGTTAGTCTGAATTCATATAGTGTTGAAAGATTTGTTGAGTGTTTTCTGAGTCGGACGTTCATTTCATCAACCCATGAATGCAGCATTTCTCTATTGCGTTTGTCCATGAGGGACATCGACCCATTGGTACAATTTGCACTAAAACAAGAACGGAAGCCACACAGTTTCAAACAAAAACTTCAAAAAATGTTCTATTTTAATGTATGTATTAATTTTCAATTAAAATAAACGTGTTTTCATCCAGATTCCGTGTTGTTACTTCCTCTCATTAGGAGGACTACCAAAACACTTTACATATCTGGTCCTGGTCCAGCCCTTCTGCCAAATTTTAAAAACCCTTTGTGGCCCACAAGTCAAAAAGTTTGTCCACCCCTGTCCTAGATCATCAAAGTGGTATTGTCTTATTGACTGATTCTGGTATTTCCATAGTTTTCATTGTATCACTTATCAGGGATCCTGGCACTCATACTGACATTGAAACAGGAAGCAGGTGTTTTACTGAAACCCTCTGTCCCACATGGACAGTCAGAACACCAGTATTTTTAGACCTGACTGCAGGTTGGAAAATCCTGCAATGAATTTGTATTACTGCTCAAGTAATTAAAGCTAAACTGAAAGACGATGTCAGCCGAATAAATTACAAATGTGTCATTGAAATGGGAAAGGAGAAAGAGGGGCAGTGCCACCTGAAAGATTACGGGATCCAGGGATCATGACAGGTTCAAAGTCATCATATCACAGGTGGAACTGGGCTGTCCTGCAAAGTGATGGTGCTTCCCAAACAATTAAATGCCACAGAGACGTCTATTAAAAGCACGGCAGGAATTCACCTCACATGAAATTGCAATTTACAGCGATGAAGCCCTCTTCTTGGATTCTAATGAGGATGAAAGGGAATTTCCTGGCTTGGCTTCAGTTCAAGGTGTAAGCTCTTCTTTACCTTTCTTTCTTGCATAATCCTGATCAGCCTGAAAGCTTTAATTCAAAGACGGTGAAGACGTCTGGATTCAGGTGTTGGAAAATGTTTGATCAGGATGCAGGGACTTCCTGACTGAAGCTGACACAACCGTCCATCTGATCCCACTCAAGCAAAGAGCCGAAAAAAGGACTCCAGACCCATTACACTGTATTACAAACTCGCTCGAGTTTTAAAATGACCTGGGATCATAATCTAAATACAAATGTTACCAATTATTAACCCTATACCATTTACATGCAACTTTTCACATTTGTAAAAAAAAACATGTGTGACCTAATCATTTACTCTTTATAATGCAAAATTGTAATTGATAATGGGTTTGTAGAGTAATGTAAGAACCCAGCGTACTTCTAGGTGAGATAGATCTTCCTCATTGAAATTATGCCAAAAGCTTCACTTAATAACAACTGATTTTTAACTTTGTTTTCATATTTATGAGTGTAGATATTTGATAGGTGGGTAGACACAAAGGTGAACTCAGCAAAGTATTTCTTTGCATTTGAGTCTGGCTTGGTCTGTGAGTCCATTCCACTTCAGCGTTCATTTTAGCTGTAAAGACTCCAATGAGTGAAGTCAGAAATTATTACCCAATTATAAATGTCTATAAGGGGAGTAATCGACATAATTGATAAATTGATTTATGTTCCTGTGATTCAACCAGATCAATCTGTCTGAGGCAAGTGTTAATGGAATCGACCTAAACAATTAAAAAAATTGTTTCAAAATTAAGTAAATTGATTATAATCCATTTTGGAAAATATCTTAAGGTTGAGGCACGTTTGGTTTATTTTACTATAAGGTAAAAATGGCCAAGTGCCATCACAGCGAACAACACAATTGTGATGGCGGTAAAAACGAATCAATCATCATTCCACGCCAATGTGTGGAAACACTTTGAATTTAGCAAAGCCATGTAGAACGTTCTAATAATGTTCTCTTTGTATTATTTTGATGGAAAAAAACAACAGTGGGCTGAACTTCAGGAATCTAAAATGTGAATGGATTTTCCATTGATTCTTGTTTCCTTGTTTGATTGTACACATATTAGATTTACACTTGATTATCTTGCAAGAAATACAAGGAATTGGAAAACTTCACATGCACTGTTTCGTAGCCTGGCATTAATCTCCGAGTCACTGGTTGAATTTTTTGGCTAAAGAAGCCCAGTGAATCCGATCAAATTAGATCGTTCAAAACTATGAATCGAGTTATCAACCACAAGTTATAATATGCATTGAATCATTAAAATGAAATATAGCATTTTGAAATAAATGACCCTATTTACAGCCTCTTGATCATCAACATTTAAATAAACTCACGGGTTTCCTAAAACTTATACAGTAGCACACTTTTTTTCTTAATGAATCTCATCTATATACTGAATAAAACTCAGACCATTGTGATTTTACATTAACTTCCAGCTCCAGTTCACATTGTGCATACCAAAAAAAGCATTAGCAGTAGGCATAAAACTCTCCTCAATTCCTCCTTTAATTATTTCCACAAGTCCAAGTATAAAACCCTGCCTCATTCATCTGTAGTGGAACTTAAAAAATAAAAAAAGAGGCTTGAAAAATGTATATTCTTGCTGGTTAACATGTGCCTGCGTTGTCATAGTAACTGTAGAAAGGGTAGCAAAGAATACATCATGATCTACCTTAATAAATTGTAAAAGGAAATAGAAGAATCTTTAATTCTTGTGCACCAGGGATCAGGGACACCAGCGAAATAATAATGCACATCTGACCAAACTACTTTAATTACTCAAAAATTCTCTGTCCAAAGCAATCAAATATTTTAAGTGCGAAAGGTCACATCTTAATGAAAAAGTTTCTCACGATAATAACTCTGTTTTGGCAAACTAAAATACTTGTATTTAGTTTGGGAAGTCTTTCACATTCTGGAGATGGAGGGTGGGTGGGCTAAAGTTGGTGCATAGTGAATTCCACAGTTACACTCGCTTCCGCAGTCACTGCAAAAGCACTGAACAATATGAATTGTTGGTTCTTGGAAAAAAAATATATTCAGAGTATGAAGAAAAAAACGTAAAATCAAATGCAACCAATATTAAAACTTCTATAGAGGAGATCTCTTCATTAGGAAAGTAAATTATTTTGGTTTTCTCTTG
This sequence comes from Oryzias sinensis, assembly GCA_037389245.1. Classification (NCBI taxonomy): domain Eukaryota; kingdom Metazoa; phylum Chordata; class Actinopteri; order Beloniformes; family Adrianichthyidae; genus Oryzias; species Oryzias sinensis. Next base: position 9,654,885 of record CM074506.1, on the reverse strand, counting down.
ACAAGATTTAGCTCTAAGAAGTAATTATGTGAAACTCATAATTGTTTTATGAGTTTTGAAATAATGCAAGATTTGTTCTTTTGTTTTGTTTATTTATATTTGCTAATTTCTATTCTACTAAATTCAATCAGATCTGTACATTTGTTTGGAAACACATTCAATGTTTGAACAGTTGTTTGGATCAAAACCTTTGCATTGTATGAACACTACAAGGTGCAAACCCATTGTTTCATGTTAATATAATTTGTAAAAGAAGATGTTTTGTTGTTTATGATTTTCAAGGAGTAGATGTCCCTATGCCTGAAAATCCGTGTTGTCCGTACTTTAAGAAGAGGTTAGGAAGGAAAGGAAGGAACAGTAACAAAGATTGACCTCCATCCAGGGGCAGTCTAAGCAAAGATGCCCAGACTTCCCTCTCCCCGGCCACTTCCTCCAACTTCTCTGGGGAGGGGGCCTCAAGAGGTTTCCAGTCCACCCGAGAGACCTAGTCTCTGCAGAGTCTCCTGGGTCTTCCCCGGGGCCTCCGCCCAGTGGGACACGCCCGGAACACTTCCCCATGTGGCATCCGGACCATATGGTAGAGCAACCTCAACTGATGTGAAGGAGTAGCAGCTGTACTCTGAGCTCTCTGGGGTGACTGACCCCCTAAATCCATCTCCAAGGGACTGTTTTCTGGGGAGATGAGTGGCTTGGGTCTGACTCATCTCCGGTAAACAGCAGGAGCAGAACTGGTTCATAGCTAAGGGGTTGGGTAACTGGGATTTAATAGGAACAGGCAGCATGGCTAGTTGGGGACACCCAAAACGTCAAAAGGTGACGCAAAGGGGGCCCCGAAAATACGCCCACATGACAGGTTGGGAGTGAGAATGTGTTAGCGGCAACAACAACAAGCATTGCACCGTTTCCAATCATATTAGTTTTGCGCCAAGTTCAGATCCTGGTCCGGGTCCCTTTACCCAGCATCTCAGTCTGGATCAGGACCACGGTCTGCAAGTAAGTGACCCCTGCACAACAGTATTTATTGGTTTCTTGTTTAAAGGGACTTCCAGTTTGGCTTTGACTATTAGAAAGACTTCATGCATTTTTCCCCAATACATCTTCCCATTCATTATTTTTTTGTGTTAGACAACAGCAGATGGACATCATGTAAACAGAAAAGCAATGGCAAAAACACTCATTGCCACAACAACCTTAACCTTGTTTGATTCTTTTGTGGAGATTTTGGTATACAAATAAGTACATGTAAGAGCAGCAAACACCAGTCGAGTGCATTTCAGCCCCCTGAGGTGACAAGTCTCCCCCAGGCACAAGCAATAAGTAAACTTGTCATTCTCCGGTTCTGTTACTCATCAAAGATGCTCTCCCAAGTACCGGTGGTTGGTGAAAAACACTCTCCACATTTGCATCCAGCTCCGAATTTTCTCAGAGATTTAGAGTTGCAGACTCAGTATAGTTACATCAAGAAAGAACAGAAAAATGTGGAGAGAAAGAGAGCAGCTCACCTCTCCCCTCATTTTAAAGAGATTAGGAAGAAGCTGAATGCCTGCAGGAGCCAAAAAATTGTCAGCATCAGTTCAGTAAACTGAAAAGAGGAAGAAAGGCCAAAAAAATACAGTGGGGTAAAACTTGTGCCAAAGCACAATAATCTACTATATTATTTGCCAAAATATGAGAAGATTATGTGTCCAATTTTTGATCGTCAATCTCACTTTTTGCTTTAGGTTATTGGACATTTTAAATGGACGTGTTAACGGGCTTCACTATAAGTCACTGACGACTTATGTTAAATGTATTTTTTAATATATTGTATGATTAGTAGTTGAATTCAACATCAAAAAGATTATTGTTAAACACAAGCATAATTTTGATGAAATTGGAAAATGACTTTACACAGATAGGTGTGATGCTAACATTTTCTAAAACACATTATACACATTATGTGCATTATGAGGTTTCTGTGAGTCTTTTTTTTATTATTTTTTTTTATAAACAAAGCTCACCTAAAACAAAAAATAAAGCGATAAGTACAACAGTTTTATACACATAAAAACACCAAAGAACTTTATAGAACAATAGAGAATGCAAAATTGGTATAGACATAGCAATGATGCAACAATTTACATACTGGTTTTTCTGAACTATGAAGCCCACTTAAAAGCCTTCTTTTTTTTATTGACAGTGTCTTATGACCTAGAGTGGTATGTAAATGGATTTATTCTGGTTGTGTTTTATAGTGTGTAAGTGACAAAATGTCCGTCTGTTATTTTAATTTTTTTTAACGATTTGGGTGTTTTTGTAAACATGTTGCAGAGTTGGACTGTGATTTTTATTAGATACAAGATTTGGGCTTAACCTAGTGTAACCAACTTCTTTTGACTTTTATTTTGGGAGAAGTGTGTCCCTCCCGGGTTACCCTAGAGACCAGAGACCAAAGTTCAGCAATGATCAGGGCTTCCTCTACGTCCGTGGCCCCCTGCTCCAGGCACTTGGCTTTCGAAGCGGGATCCAGACCCGCGAGGAAGTGTCAGAATATTTCCACTCTCTGCGCCACCAACTCGTACTCCGGGAACGCCTCCGCAACCAGCCGGCGCACATCAGCTGCGTAAACCTCCAAGGTTTCACCGAGAGCCCGGGTCCGAGTAGACAGGCTGGCCATAAATGGTCTCTGTCCGAACGCAGCGGCAAGTCTCTCTTTCGCGGCGTTGTAATCAGATTTAATCACATCGGGAAAGGCAGTCCCACAAAAGGAAAGCAGACTTGCTCATTCGGGCCAGCTCCTCATCGCCGAGACCGCCTTGTCCCACCATGGCTCTGACTGCCACCTCCAGCTGTCTCACCCAGCCAAGGAACCCCTGGCTGCTGTCCCCGGTGAATGGGGCGGGCAGATCCACTTTGAAATCACGGAAGGGAGAATCGGCGAATCGGTGCATCCTGGATCCTCATCTACACGCCACATGTTACTGGAGGAAATTTTCGAGCTGCACTAGCTAGGTTAGCAGAAGGTAGGAGTTGAATGACTGAATGACGCCACCAGCAGAGTTCAGAAAACTTCACGTAACTTGCAAACTTGTTGACGCGCTGCCACCATTGCCAGTGTAACCGAGCGATGGGGAAGGTTCAATTATCAGTCACTCTGTAGTTACAAACAACGCGGGACAGCAAGTCCGCCATTTGGTGAATCTGCAACTCAAAATCCACAATACTTGCTGAACTTGCCATGCCCCTCTGGTCTCTAGGGTAACCCGGGAGGGACACACCTCTCCCAAAATAAAAGACCCAAGAAGTTGGTTACTAGTCACAGTAATGTTTGTTTTAGTGGTATCAGTCTATTTTGTTGCGTGTTGCAAAAAAGGTTTTGAGTTACAGCTATCGTGACTATGCTTACGAAGCTAACGTGTAGCGGGTCAGATTGAGTTTTTATTTACAAGTTAACACGATTTGGAGTTAACCTAGTCACATCAACGTTGCTTTTAGCATATCAGTCTGTATTTTCTGTACGTGTTACAAGCAAGGTTGGGAGTTACAGGTATTGTTAGTCTGCTAACGCTTCTATAAGAGCGAACATGTAGTAAGTTACAAATAAGTTCTAAAGTTACTCTGAGTTAATAAATTCTGTCTGACTGACAGACTTGTCTCTGAATCTCATCTTATCTGGATGCAGAACACCTTTCTCCAGCTAAACTCAAACCAGACTGAAGTTATTATTTTTGGCCCACAGAAACAAAGAGAAAGTGTCAGCAGCTACATTCATTCTCTGTCTCTTAAACCCTCAAATCAAGTCAGAAATCTAGGGGTAATCATGGACTCTGACCTGAACTTTAACAGCCATATCAAGTCAGTAACATCAGCGGCATTTTACCACCTGAAAAACATTGCCAAAATCAAAAACATAATGTCAAAGCCAGACCTAAAGATACTTATTCATGCATATGTCTCCAGTAGGTTAGACTACTGTAACGGCCTGCTCACCGGCCTCTCCAAACGAGCTGTAAAACAGCTTCAGTACATCCAGAATGTTGCTGCTCGAGTCCTGACCAGAACCAGGAAGTATGATCACATTAGTCCTGTGCTCAGGTCTCTGCACTGGCTCCCTGTACCTCAAAGAATAGACTTCAAAGCAGCACTGCTCGTGTACAATGGGACCTCAGGGGCCGGCTTCCTGTTGATTCACAGAGTCAGAACTAAACAAGGGGAATCAGCGTTTCAATATTCTGCAGCTAAAATCTGGAACAGCCTCCTTGAAGTCGTAAGACAGGCCTCTTCTGTGTTCATGTTTAAATCTAGACTTAAACCATTTCTGTTTAGCCGTGTATATGACTGAAAGGTCCTATCTGCACTTTTCTTTCCTTTCCTTCCTTTATTTTTAAATCAATTTTCAAATTTTTTCTTTTCTTTTAAAGTGAAATATACGTTGATTATTTCTATGATGTATTGTGATTTTAATGCATTTTTTTTGTTTTGTGAAGCACCTTGAATTACTTTGTGTACGAATTGTGCTATACAAATAAACTTGCCTTGCATTATCTCATTTAATACGCCTTATAATTTGGAGCTTGTGGAGGAGATAAGTTAAAAAATAAACCATTCATTGAGGCTGCATCTTAAAATCCGGTGACCCCCATAGGTAAAAAATACTGTACTTTCTGTATTCCAAGGTTTTTGGTTTATGTTTAGCATTGGCACATGGTGCTGTCACTATTTTTTTCTTTATTTGAAACAATGTGTGTGTTGAGAATCAATAATGTACCTGTTGTCATAGATACGTTTCGTCAGAGGAGGACGCTCTCTTGAGAGTTTGAGTGTCTTTATTTAACCCTTATGTGGTGTTCGGGTCTGTGGGACCCGTTTTCATTTTTTATCAAAAGAAAAATGATACAATTAATTAATTTTTCAAACTCAGACTCACTGGCCTTGGCTCATTTTCTGTGAAGAACATATATCAGAATACATTTTTAATGACCACACACCGTATACCCCCCCAACATATTTCTATTACATATAAGATGTTCGGGTCTGCTGGACCCGGGGCTAATAGAAGTGTGGAAATTGATGTTTTATGTACCTACACTCTGTCCTCCACCTGTCTGGGCCTGCTGTGTATATGTGTGTGTGTGTGACCAGTGAGAAAGAGAGAGAAAGTGGCAGAGAGAGAAAGATTCACTGTAAATGTGAGTTCTGTTTCTGCACCTGCGGTTCCCGCACAAGGTTGCAACATTGTTAGAATAATTCAAGCATCAACTCTGTTTGCTCTCGTTCTCCCGCACATTTGACCATTTGACTTTCTTGCGGGAATCTTTAATATCTCAATCTTTATCGACTACAAATTGGAGGTGGGACACTATAAATATAGCTTTGCCAGTGTGGTTTCTTATCACAACCGATCAAAATGGCCAAAAGACTTTCTGCACAGAGGGCCCTGGAATTGATTTTAGAAGAGAGAGACGTTTTTGATGATGATGTAGAGGGAGACGATTCAGAAGAGGAGGTTTCAGAATTAGAGGATCACATTTCTGAAAATTCAGTCTGACAGTGACTCTGAAGAAGATGATTAGATTGGGGCGGCCGTGGTGCAGCTGTAGGGCGGTTGACCCATGATCGTAATATTGCAGGTTCGATTCCCGCCTTGCACGCCCATGAGTTGAAGTGTCCTTGGGCAAGACACTGAACCCCACCTTGCCTCTGGTGGTAGGCGGGCCCCTGTGTTTGGCAGTGGAGCCGCCACCAGTGTCTGAATGTGTGAGTGAATGTGTGTGTGACTGGGTGAATGGGTCTGTGACTGTAAAGCGCTTTGTCCTTGTAGGAAGAAAGGCACTATATAAGTATATGCCATTTACAATTTACCATTCAGATTGAGCATCAGCCAGTTCCAAAACGAAGCCATCAGCACCCAGCCACAGGACCAGGCCGTCAGTAGCTAGGACCATGTGTTGTATAGGCTAGTGGCTAAAAGGCCATGTGTTCAATGGGGCTGATGTGTTGTCTTGACTAATAGGTTTACTCTATGTGTTCAGCTTGTGTTGTGCACCTGAATGGGTTCAGTTTCTGTGTTCAAATAAATAAAAGTCAGTAGTTTTGAAAACCCTTGCTTCACTTGAAAAAATTTTTCCACTCATATCTTGATTTTAATTGATTTTCTTTATCACGTTTTAAATAATGAGTTGTGAATGTGATCTAACAAAGGTAAAGGGCAAATATTAACCAAATATACCGATTGTAATTGGATGAGGTAAACATCTGTCGAGTATTTTAACATCAAAGTGTTTGATTGTGAGGCATTAAAAACCACAACATGCAACGGGTCCACCAGACCCACGAACACTGGCTGAGTAACAACAATATGAACACCACACAAGGGTTAAAAAAAGGGACGATGCAAGAAAATGGATCACATAAAATGTAAAAAAAAAAAAGATGTGTTATGCCAGGTTACAACAAATAAGAAACAAGTACAGGTAAAAGCAAACTTGGTAACTTGAGCCGTGGCCTTTGACGCAACAGAGCGCCCATCCAGTCACCACAAAAACAACAGCTGATAGAAATAAACATGGCCGTGTGTTTTAAACATGGACTGTAGTGTGACATCACACATAGAAAACAGATATTTCGAGTTTCAATGAAAGTAAGTCAATTCAGTCATCATTTTATTCTCACAATGCAGACGCCGGCATGTTAGAGCCATGTCAGTAAGCAGTGATTGGTCCCGTTTCTTTGGGAACCACTCTGGCCAATCAGGAGTAAGCTTGATGACAGTCTACATCCTTACCATTTGAAAGTGGGCTCCGTAGATTCTATCAAACAAATGTTTCAAACATTTGATGTGAGATCACACACACCTTTATTGAGGCATCTGATTGGTCAGATACATTGAATAACTTCCGCTACAGGAAAAATATCTTGAAAAAAAGCAGAGCATGAACATGTTTTAAAAAAATGGTAGTAAGACAAATAGAATGACTAATAAATAGCTGTTTATTTCTATATGGGATTTTGGCTTCTTGGAGCCAGCAGGTACTTCCTGTTTGGAATGCCAGGAGGGAGGGGTCAGTCAGTCTGGTTCGCATAAACAATCAATGTTTTTAAAAAACATGCAAACAATTGAACATCCAAGTTCAGGTTAAATTATGATACAAAAATGTTGATCTGCTTTTGTGTTATATGTCCCGTCTTCACTGGCCAGCTCACTTTATCTTAGATCTTGATAAGAAAGCTGATTGAAACCTTTTCCTCCTTCCTACTTTAACTACTACAACACAAGTAGCGTATATTCTGTTTTGCACATGTCAGAATCAGTGTGTGCTTGTCAAAGTTGTAAAAGTCAGGAAGGTAAGTTTCCACTTGAGCAAAGTCTCTGCTTTCAAAGTTGAAAAGGATGAAAAAGCGAGACAGTTAAGATGGCAGCTCGTCCCATGGGATTAGCAGAAGTTCTCCGAAATCTACATCCTACTCTTAGTCCTCCTTTCACAGCTTCACTTACATGCAGCAGCCTTCAGTATTCCCCTTTATCAGGGAGGCTCTGCTCTTAATTCAGTGCATGCTCACATCCCTGCAGTGTATGGGGGATTCCTGCCAAGCCCTCTTCCTCCCAACAAGTCAAGCCTGTGCTCACTGAGGGGTGGTAATTCTTGGCAGGTAGGAAGAGTGAAGACAGATGCCTCATATGCCATTCTTCACTTTTTGCTTGAATTAAAAAAAAAAAAAAGTCCTCCAGGCATCGACATACCCCAGACGTTAGCTGCATGGTGACACGCACACAGGAGAAAGCTGTTTCCTGTCACGCTAACAACAAAGATGTATGTCAATGAGGCTGTATGTTACAGCAACGAAACGGTCAATTGCCTCTTGACTGAAATCAAGTGAAACAATAACGTTTTAACTTTATTAAAAAGTAGTAAATGCTTCCAAGACCAACAAAACTGTTTTAATATTTAACAGGAATATTTCTTTTTTAAACTGTTGACATAGGCTTAATATTCACACTTTGCTGCCTTTTTTAAAAAAAAAGTTCATAAGGAATTCAATGTAAACAGCTTCTCCCCTGATGGTTACTGGTGAGCTTTGGGCTAAAGCCTCTATAGGAACTAGAGGGATTGTGTTTCTCTGCAGCATCATAACAACACATAAAAAAACCCTTTGTGGCTCCATTTTTGTGGAATCATGCTGTTGATATACGAACAAAATCTAGGTTAGTGAGAGAGAAAAAAGTGAGGGTAAGATCTGTTTTGCTGTAGCAGCAAGGCTTTTACAAACACCATTTGCAATACAAGCACATAAAAAAGCTGCTTCTTTCTAAATATTAAAAAAAAAAGAAAAATGGTTACCAGAAAAATAACTGTACAGATAAAAACACCAAATCTTAAAGGAAATGTGTTCATCTAAAGCAGGGTTGGGCAAACTTTTTGACTTGTGGGAAAAAAAGCTAACTTGAAGAAATGCTGCATTCATGTGGTTGGAAGAGGGGCGGCAGGAGGGGAGCAGAAGACTTTGGAAAGGGGGCAAACGACAACAGCTGAGTGGAAGGCCATTATGAAAGGTAAAAAAAAAACTTGCTTTTCCAACAGTTTTACTATTATTATAGTTTTTATGTCAATTGAAAATATTGCCTTTGTTATTTTTGCAGTGCTTAGGAAGCTTGTCATGATCATTTCTTAATCTTTGTCATTAATGATACTAATATTGACTCAAATATGACTGTCCGACTTGGAAAACGCAGATAAACTTCAGAAAACAACAAACTCTTCCAACACCACATGAATGCAGAATTTATGCACATGAATGAAGGTCAATTCATTTGTAGTGCACCATCTGTGGGGACACCCGAATCAGGGAAAACAACATATTTGTATTTGCTCATTTTCATTTATTCCAGTTTGGTGGACCAGATTCTTTAGTTTAATGGGCTGCATTTGGCATAGGGGCCAATGTTGGCCCACTTCTGAATATAAATAAATGTCCATTTGCTTTATTGTTAAAGGAGTACTGATTTTGAAACATAAAAAAATAAAAAAATAAAACAGATAATAGCTGGTCATGTCTCCCCAAAATAAGATGCAGTTATTATTATTATTATTTTGGACACAAAAATGTAATTTCTCATTCATATACTTGTCAAACCTTTTTGGATTTGTCAGCAAACTTCTCAATTTGAATAAAGTTGTATGAGTGTACTGGATTCCTTTGATGAATAACTTGTATTTTATATTTAAGAAAATGAAAATTTGTTTTATAATGTGCAGGGAATAATATTACTCAAATAAAAGAAAATAACAGGAGTGCAGATACAAAGCTTAAAACACATGCGGGTAGAAGTGAACCTGTGCAGATGTCCATCGAGCCAAGATACGAATAGACTATTTTTATAAAAACAGGAATTTGACAGAACCTTGACTTGGTAAGAATAAACAGATATAACCTGGACTTGGAAATTTGGAGGTGGCTTGGAGGACAAATGGGGTCGGGAAAAGTTTCTCCTCCAGTGTTGTGAGCCTCAGAAAAATAATTTACTGCACCAATTCAGAGCTCTCCTTTTCAATTAGCGGGAAGGTCAAGATTGTCAGAAAGAGCCAAATAGAACACGGCTCACGTTTTAATGAGGCTGAACAGTACAGTAAAAGTCTGCAGCCTAATGCATTAGAGGACTTTTTCCTCACATTATTAAATTTAGTCAGAAAATGCACATTTGTCCTCTAAAAATTGATAATTGAAAGTTTTATAATTTAGAGGACTAAAATTGTCATTCATGTTGATCAAAACCCTCATTTTTCATTTATATCATTATCTTCTAGTCATAAAATGTCAATACAAACAGAAATGGTTCAAAGCCAGGTCCCATGTTGGTCCTCCCTGTCTGATATTCCTGAAAAATGATAATTCATAATCATGTTTAAATTCCCTAAAGAAGGTGGAGATGTTTTGATCTGCAGCATCACGGATGACACCATTTCATTTGCATATCATTGCAGTTCTTTCTGATTTTAATTTTCTCAACAACACACTCAGTTTCTCTGTGGTGGAGTAGTTTTTTTCTAATGATCTTCACCACCATGAAAAACTAAGGAGACGTGGTGAATGTTAAGGTTTGCGAGGCAAATTTCCCCAAACTTTGTGATGGTATCGTTGCTGCTGATCAGTGCAGCAGATTGCAGTGCTTAGTTATTAAAATGCAGGGTTTGAAACCCTTCTCCTGAGGTTTCTACATGAGAGCCTGTTCTAGACAGCAGCACAGGAATTAATGGTGGAGGAGGCAAAATTATTTTGCATTGTAAGAGCCTGATAGTATACACTTTATGAAACTGAAAATTATTTGCAGTAAAAAAATGACCTCGAAACGATTATCAGACAGAGGCTCACTCCAACTGAGTTTTAGAAATAATACAATAAAATGTGCCTGAAGCAAAACGATTACTTACAGTTTAGAAAAACCTGCTCCAAAAATGTATTTTGACATGAGGAAATATAACAGTGGATTGGGATCCAAAAGCTAAATCCATTGCAGACAAGATCTTTGGGGCAAGAAAATAGGTTTGTTTTTACAAGACCCATTAATAATAATGGGTCATAAATACTGAACAGAAATCTACACGATACACTTATTTATGCTCCAATTTATCATGAGATCAACTCAAAGATTGAAAACATTTTGCAAAAAACAAAATAAACATTTCTCTCAAAAATTGTTCACAAATGTGTCGAAATTTGTGATAGTGAGCATTTGCTTAGTTGAGATAATCCATCCATAAACCTCATAGCTGTGCCAGATCAAGGTGCTGATAAGACATCCTGACTGTTGTACAGGGTGCCTTAAGGCCCGTACACACCGGGACGAATATTCGCTAGGCGTTATTCGCCAGCGTTTTTCGCCACGTTTTTTGTGTTCACACCCAGGCGATTTTCGCTGACGATGAGCCGAGTGAACATGCAAATTCATTCCCTGACATTAGATGGCGCTTAATGTAAAACAGAAATACTCCTGTACAAAAGGTGGCACCACGCAACTTTACGCTTCTTAAAGTCGCTTTTCACTCAGAAGAAGAGAACAAGTATTTACGCGCTTGTCAGAATCATACAAAGAAAACATGAATATTTCAAGCACCAGTTGCTTCAACTGGTGCTTGGTTCGGGGACTTCGGGACTTCGCGGCAGTGTAGACGCTACTTGGCGTCTATCTTCTTCGCTGGTATGTGTGCTCAGCAAGGCAGTTTTGTGTTTGAGCGCCCCCAAGTTGTGTTTTGCTGTAACTTCAGAAGCTCCAGACACGTGTGCAAAAGCACCATTCTCATTGGTCGAATAGATTTTGACGCGACGCGTCAAACCAAAAAAAAAGCCCGAGGCGTTTTTTAACAAGTGACGCTTTGACGCGTGGCGTTTTTCGCGCCGGTGTGCACACTCACGTTGGTGCCCTTTGTTTAGTCACGAGGCGTTAAACATCAGCGAAAATCGTGGGCAAAATTCGTCCCGGTGTGAACAGGCCTTTAAACTAGCCACATACAATAAAAGCCAACTTTGAATCATGCCACGTTGTTTTATTGGGGTGGGGGGGGAGGGGTGCTAGAAAACCTGTTAGTATTTGAGGTGACCAATATTTCCCTCTCTAGTTTAAGACCTAAGTTGCGGATTGTGAAATGTTGGTCCTGTCTTCTTCAATGGCTGATGGCTGTACCACGTTTTGGGAGGAACTGGAACAGGCCGTCGTATTTGCCAATCCAGAGCATCCCAAGAATTGTGTACAGATGTATCGTGGGTCTGTGCATCATCATGCTGCAACCTGAGGTGGTGTTGTTGAATGGTTGGATGGACAGATGGATGGATGGAACAACAGTGGGCCTCAGGATCTCATCACAGTACCTCTGAGCATTCAAAAGGCCCATAACCACACCCCCACCACTCAACAGCCTGCTCATGCAAAGGAGTTGTTGCCCTACACGAGACAGTGGTCACAACAGAAACTGACAGTTTTCTCAATAAAACAAAACGGCATGTTTCAGAGTGGCCTTATATTGTGACCAAAGGCACACCTGTGCAACAATCATGCCGTCTTATAATCATCTCAGCATGCCACACCTGTGAGGTGGGATGGATTATCTCAGTAACAAAGATTTAGACACATTTGTGAACAATATTTGAGAGAAATGATTCTTTTGTATGTAGAAAATAGTTCAGATTTTTCTGTTTGTCTCATGACAAATGGGAGCAAAAACTTCAGTTTTGCGTTTATTTGTCTTCGGTGTATATCTGATATATATAAATAACGTCACTTTTTGAAAGCACGACTGAAAGGAATTATTTTTTACAAAAAAACAACTTGAGAGCTGACAAAAAAAAAGAATGTAGGTCATTGTAAGTGATCAAAATCCACTCCAAAAATCCTCATTTAACTATTTGTTGGAGATAAATTCATGTCTAAAACGCTTCCTACCCTTCTCTTAAAACCCTCTTAAAACCCAAGCTTTATGGTGAGTTTACCCAGACTCCGCTTTAATTTCTTTGCACTAGTCTGATCTGGAATAGACTAAAAGTTACTGAAAATGTTTGCTCGGCCCAATAATCAAGTTCTGTTGACATGTCAAACAAAAATGGACACAACTGAACAAAACAATTAAGTCTAAAACCTAAACATTGACAGTAAAAATGGAAATAGTCCTTATAGCCATTCATTCATAGTCAGTCTGAATGTCTAAATGTTAAAAAGTGGCGTAGGGTTTGAACGCATGAATGACGTAATCTAATGATCACAGATAATCTGATGGATTGGGGCTTAACAGTGGTGGGGAAAAACAGAAAATATCAAAATAATGTATAAACTTTTTACTGTTATGATTTTGTCAAATGACCAAATAACTACTTTAAGCTAAAAAAAAAAAGTATTTTTTTAGCATCTTTTGACCTGATGATTAGAAAACTATATGAATAAAGTAAAATGTGTTTTTATATATATTGGATTAATATGACATTCTGCTAGAAACTTGTGACCATGTTAACATGCCAACACAATTTAGGATGACAACTGTGGTGCACCAACAATGCTGCATTGATGAGTTACCATGGTGATGATGTGAGCTAGCATCAAGGTTTTGCTTGAGGCGCCACTGTTGTAGAACACAAAGCCGCGGAAGTGTCATTCAGATTGAGTGCCGTTATAATAACCTGATTCATCAGAGAGTTTGGAGGGTTTTCATTGCGCAAGTAGGAGCTCCTTATCTCTTTACATCAAGTTGAGAAAATGTTTAGTTGATCAAACGCCGAGATGTTTTTTTGAAGCCTCAGAAAAGGAGGAATAGTAGAATTATTATAAAGTTGAGACCTCTGGTTCGGCAGCTAATGGCTCTAGAGGCCCTGTCATTCTTACAGGAAGTGCTCCGTTTGATCACTTCACCCCCCCAGGGGAAAGGAAAAAAAACTCATTTTACCTGATTGAAAATTGTGTTCAGATAAGCAGCAACATAGGTTTGCAAAGAAAAGCAAAATTCAATTAAGGTTAGCTGGAAGCACTTTATAGGTTTATGAAAATGAAAGTTGTATGCAAATGAGCCGTCTTCCTGGCCAGATCGCGATAGGATGAGCGCCATTTAGCATTTCAATGAGGTGATTCAGAAAACTCTGAAAGCCCTCAGTGGAATCTCAGTGGAAGAGGTTTATGAAACAATGAAATACGCAAAAAACATGGCAGATCTATTGCTTTATCTATAATTAAGGCACAAATAAATTCAAAAAGGATTAATTTCATTACTACTCCAACTGTGTTCAAAAGATTTTAAAAAAATGACATCTCGAGACATAAATATTACAGCAAAACTTTCTTCATTTGACCATTTCTAGCTTCCTGTGAGCCCAGATGTTCCACAGCAGAACCCAGAGCCGTTACAGATGAGGAGAAACACTGACATCTAGTGGATAAAAGCAGCAAAACATCAAAATGTGTTTTTCTTTCCATCCAGACCTGCTCTCTTTTGTATGATAATATATTTCTAAAAACAGAGGACGTACATGTGATGTTCAATGCTTTTCAAGTATTTCCTTCATCACGCATGAAGCTCAAGGATCGGTCAATAAAAATGGACTCTAGTGAAATCCAAACATCAATGAAATGGAAACAGTTTAATCACATTTATTGATCGTCTCCAAGTCCTCAAAGCCCTAAAAGGCATGTAGATGTAGTCCACTGTTGCATTCCAACAGCTGCTGAACAGATGCTACCTTGAAAGAGTGGAGCTGGCATGTGATTGGTTGGAGGTAGTCGTAGCAGCGCTAAGCTGTGAGAAACCACTTTGACACGATTCCAGACTGCTCAGGGATCCCCTAAGGAAAATAGAGACCAAAAGCTTTAAAGAGTTCCTGTTAATTATTCGGGATTAAACTCTTAATTAATTTTTCAAAAAAAAAAAAAAGATTCAAATTAATCTGCCTATTAAACACCCACTGCATCGTCTTTTGATCTATTTTTAAAGTTTTCTCAGTGGTCTTTCTGATCCCGTCTTTTGCCAAAATAAATAAACCAGCATCCATTTTCCTCTGAGTTGTGGGCGGGACAGCTTTCATGAGAGTGGCTCTTTGAGGTGAGTCTCACCTGAAGTCGTTTGAGGCCAGCACCTCTGTGTAGTACATGATTCTGCACTTGTGGGAGGAGACCTGCAGGGAGGCCAGCACATCGTCCACGCGCGGCAGGCTGGAGGCAGCACCGGCGGCAGAGCTGTGGAAGCGCCACTGGAGGATGTAGAAACCAGGCCAGCGTGTGATGTGGGAGCCCTGTTTCAAAACAACAATGATGAAGCGGGAACACAAAAAAACTGAGCACTTCCTTCCTCTAACAGTTTGGGTCTTACTTGTATACTTTCTCCCTCCCTGCATATTAGAGCCTTCTGCACCATGCTATAGTCCTGCCCCAGCACCCAGCTCTTATCTATCAGCTGAGTGTTCACAGAACCTAGAGACGTGATGCCGTGAGCTCCCAGAGTGTCCTTTTTTGGAAGCTGAGGAATCCTCTTGGAATGATAAATGTTGAAAACCGCGTCTCCTTTAGACACGTCAAAGTCCCATGTGATGACAGAGGAGGCTTCCGTGATCTCAATCAGCATCTGTACAAGCATAGAAAGAGATGAAATACGTGTATTTGGCAGTGAGGATGCACTGTAGAGGGGTTTCCAGAGGGGGGCAGCATAACATAGTGCATAAAACCTTGTTTCAAACCTAATGCCATGTGTATAACACTTATCCAGCCTGAGGAGGCTCATAGTTGAGACAGCACCTCAAATGGAGTTCCCTTGAAGATGTTAGCAGTCTTGTAGATACAGTCAGTCAGCAGGCAGTTCTCCTCACTCTCAAGCTGCTCTGCAGTTCTATACAGAGATTTGGGAACAGTTCCTCCATCAGGGATGTCACACTGAAGGGGAGAAGACACTAAGTGAGCTGTTTGAATGTGGATTCTTAGGTCAGAAATACAGAAGGGTTATAGATTCAACTTTTTTTGCAGAGCTTAAACTATTCTTTTAGTCTGAAATACTTTAGTAGAATGAGATAATGGCTGCTTAGCTGTAGAAAACTTGTACCTGCTGTAATGAAGAAGCTGTATTGATATTCATGGTGTGAACGTAAAAAGATTTAAAATTATTGCTAAAGGTTTTCTTCAAAGAGATTCATCTGAAAGACTTTAATAATTTAAAGCTGTGAGAGGCAGCGTATGGCCCGAAGGCGCTACCCGCCCTTGCCGACACCTTTTTGACCTCAGCGACTGTGATACGCCCCTTACTCCCCCTTCTGCCCCTGCCACCCTGGTCAGAGCAGCTGTGTAGTTTTCAGAAGAATCGGCAAAAGTGCACTTTTGGATTTCCTTGGTAACGGACGTTTTTGGTTAAACGCCCACACATTCCTAACACGTTCATTCTGTAGGACATATCGTTTGGTTCAGCTTGAGCCAAGGATCCGTGCACTACATTTTCCCAATATCCAGGTAAAAAATGTGAGAGCAACAGGAAAATCCCACTTTTGCAAGCTCGCCACGCTAACACCGTTTAAAGTCTACGAACTCAAAAACAGCATTTTTCCCCCTGCAGCTTCCCAATGATGCTCGAGGAGTTAGACGGGGACAGATCAACATCCCTAGGAGGAGTTTCAATTTGTAAAAAGTAGTAAAGGCAATTTTGTTAGTAAAATTTAAGATGGCGGCTTCATCCCGAGGTCAGAGGTCAAAAAAAACTTTAGTTGTTGCTGTAGACCTCAGCTGATGACACGTGTGAAATTTCGTAAGAAATTCAGAGCTGCATGTGAACGAAGACGAAACTTTTTTTTTCCCATGACGTGCGGAAATGTGAAAGTTGCCAAATTTCCTGTTTTGCCTTAACATGGCCACCAAGCCGTAGGTACTGTGGCCATCCCATAATGATTTTAAAACTTCCTTGGAATATTCCATGTTTTCTGGTTTCGTTAGTGGATTTTGAAATATCATTTCTGAGCCCATAAGAGATTTTGACTCCATACATTTTTTATTTTTTTTTACTGTTTGTCCTGCTGTGATGTTTCCACAGCGGTTTCTCCCATATATGGCAGGAGCAAAATATTCGCTCTAAGCCGCAGCGAGAAAGAAAAACTGCTAAAACAATCTGGTCCTTTCACTCCGGGACTGCTGCGGGACACAATAACACATATTACAAACTACCATCTTTTTTCCGTGGAAGGTTTGTTTTTTAAACTGTCAGCAGCAGCTTAATGTGCAAACATAAGGATTACATGAACATTTCTTCCTGCTCATACACAGAGGAACTCATTCTGGTGAGCAGCAGAACTCACCAGGCAGGCTCCTCCTAGAAAGTCTGGGATGATTTCTCTGTCAATGTAGTCCACCAGGCCTCCTGGACCCTGGTAGTCATTTCCAGCATAAACAAAGAACTTCTTCCGACTGTTCTCGTCAATCAGGGGACTAACCTGGAGCGGATTTTGGAGACGAAGCATTATGTGAAGGACAAATGGCATGACAAAAACATGTTGATCAATTCAAATGTGCTAAACTAACTGCCTGATTAGTTTAATAAACTGCTCTAGGTTTTGCACAATTAATCCTTCCAATACATCATTTTCAGGTTAAAATGATTTACTTTTTTGCGTTTCATCATCGTTGGCAATGTGTGTTTGGAGTCGGCTCCTCATTTTCATGTCTGAATGTCTGGCTATTACTATCCGCGGCACAAAGGCTCGCCAGTGATGCTCAAACATCCCCCATGGGGATCTGCTTCTGCATATCACACAGCTATTATCTTTATTTGTCAACATTTGATTTCCTCTTTTCTTCGTCTCCATTTCTCCTTTTTATCAAGGCGGTCATATCTGCGGGCTGAACTGGCATCCGCTCTGCAGAGTTTCCATTTCAGCGGCTTGGCGCATTCTTCCATAACACGGAGAACAATCAAAAGCACATTGTTAGCTAAATGGGGGCACTTGGGTTTTTTTCCTCACCAAAGTCCACAGAACCGGAAAAACCCTCGGAGCGCGAACTATAAGCAGGCGGCCCAGAGTCTCCGGGTAGTTGGCTTCAACCACCTCGATGATTCTCAGCAGAGCTTTAACTCCTGGTCTCCACATGTGACGCATGTTCAGGCCATCCAGGTCCATCAGGCACGTCCAACAGCTGACCGGGAAATTCAAACCTTTAGATACTTTTTAGTAGTTTTATATTCATTTGTTGTAATTCATTGTTTTAAATAACTAAATTATGCACTTTTTATTTATTCAAATTTCATTGAACATGTGACAATGTCAAATACAGTGTCTGTCCCTCCCATCCATCCATCCATCCATCCATCCATCCATCCATCCATCCATCCATCCACCCATCCATCCATCCATCCATCCATCCATCCACCCATCCATTCATCCATCCATAACAAACACCCAATGATAGTGAACTGCTATTATTTAAGTGTTATTAATACATTTAATCAGAAAATACCTTGAGTGAACTTTTTGTTTAAGAAAATTAAGAAGAAACTAAATATATCTAATGGAAATGGACCACTTGGCTGCCATATTTAAACTTTTCCCCTAAAGCTTTGTGCACACCAGGCTTTTGAAGAGCATTCAAGCACATGGTGTCACACTGGACAAGCAGGGAGAGGCTTCTTCTCTTTTTACTACGTTTTACTAGCGCATGTCCACCATGCACAGTTGGACGTGGCGTGGAAGCAGCTCGGTTCATAACTCGCATCTTTGCAATGGAGGATATGGATTACCACCATGCAAGAAGAGTATGGAGTGATATTCCTGCCACCATGTTGCACACAAACTTTCTAAGATGAAAGTGAAAATCAGTTTCAGTTTTTTTTATTCTGCTTTGATTTTTTTTTAATCAAAGCAGAATAAAAAAACTGAAAAGCAAATGTTTAATATTTTCACTTACAACTTAGAAAGTTTTGTGGGCAACATGGTGGCAGAAATATCACTAGAAGATAGAAGAGGGGCCTTCGTTTATCTGTATTTGAATAACAAACTCAGACGCCGTCAGGCTCCTTCTCCATGATCCATGGCCGCTCCCGTGAATTAATAGGGACGTCGTCCATACCTCACTATCTAACCCTGAAAGTTTAAAGTTTGACATGATTCAGAGTAAACTATATCCATATACCATATGATAATAGATTACCTTTGGCACACTAAAGAATGATTTATTTATGATATATAAGTTAAAAAAAACACGGGTGATCTTTGTTCTAAAATTTTTAAGAACTCACTGATTCTTGAGAGTCGGGACAAATGACCTTCAGAAAAACTGAATCTGTTCCATTTACTCTTTATACTGAAGAATCTTTTGATTTTCATAATTATTGTTTTTAGACATTTTTAACCCTCATCTTTAGTTTGATAGAAATCTTAAAGACTTAATCTGGACAAGAGAAATAGCATAGGGCGCCTGATCACAAGTCGTACATTTAAGCCAACATATCTTAAATAAAAGTAATTATCTAGCCTAAAATATAACACCAGTATTCACAATCCCGATAGATTTAACATTGTGAAGAGAGCCAATCCATTTTGAATTAATGATTTTTATTAAAAAAAACAACTTTTTTTATGTGGGACATGTTTTTTCCTGAATCTGTGAACTACACATGTAAAGAACAATAAACTTACTAACCACATCTACTCATGAAAATAATAAGATGAGCTGCAAATCAAAGCTGAAAAGCCACAAAGTGTCCGTGTCATAAACATGACCCGTTCTGTTTATGTGCTCCTCACCATCTCACCAGTCATGTTTGTTCTTCCTAATTAAGTTATCCACTAATGCTTTGGGGTTGTTGTTCGTGAGGAATGAACATTATAATACACTTAAAGCTCAAAAGTTGGATTTTTCATGATAGAGGCCTTTTATTTGGCAATGAGCATTCACTGCCACGCGTTTAGAACTTAGAGCCAAAAAACGGTTGTCCACATGTCCAAGTAGCCGCTTGGACATGCGTTGCTGAGGGAACGTAGCATTACAGAAGGGTTTTTTTTTTTTTTTTGCTGAAACTTTCTCAACTTGTGGAACTCTCTCAATTCACCCAAAACTTAAAATGTGCGTTACGACCAAACAAAAATGACATACCTTATGGGTCGACCGAAAACTCTGGTGTTCTCCTCACAGCGCCTCAGTCCTTCCTCGTTGAGCGACAGAACCTGTGTAGCGTCGACATCATTGGAACGACCACGAAAACAACAATTTATTTTCTTTGAGAACATCAAGGAATGAGCGAATTTCACCTGTCTCAGCAGAACCTCTTCTCCTAAAGCTCTCACTAAGCCCTTGGTGTCCATCTGACCCAGACGGAGAACATATAGAGGACGCCCATCTACACACACACACAAACAGAGTTTCAACCTTTGCACAAAACAAAACTGATTATTACTCGTATGCATGTATGCATGCATGCATGCATATGTATACATAAATGCATATATGTGTGTATATACATATATGCATATATGTGTGTCTATGCATATATGCATGTATGTATTTACAGTGATCCCTCGGTATATCGCGTTTTATCTTTCACGGCTTTGCTGCTTCACTGATTTTTTTTTACAGTGCGAATATTTTTACCGTGCACTGATAAAAAGGAGGAGGACGGACTAACACTTGGTCGCTTAGCAACCATGGTGAGAATGGCCACTGAACTTCAGCGCACGGCACAAGAATGGGACCCTTTGATGAGTCGTTCATTGCAGTTCTCAAATATAATCGAAGGTGGCATATCAGTTTATAAAAATCTTCTTGCTCAGAAAAAGAAAGAGCGCCAACAACTACCCTAAGAAATGTTCTCTCGGAGAAAGACTCCTGCGCCTTCAGTAGAAACAGACGCTACAGCGGAGCGGAGTCAGGACCAAGAGGCACAGCTGGGACTGTGAAAATACACAAGTGACAATGTTTACAACCTTGTATTACTACATTAAAATTATTGTTTTAAACAAATTTTGGGCTTTAAAACAGGTTTTGATTTTTGGTTTCATTCTATAGTTCGGTATTGCATTGTAAAATAATAATAAAAATAAAGTTGACTACTTCACGGGTTTCACTTTTCGCGTGTTATTTTTGGAACGCAACTCCAGCGATAAATGAGGGATCACTGTATGTGCATCCAAGATCCATGAGTACATCAAGCTCAAGGCCCCAACTGACAGTGTGCTCAGTGAATGTCTAAGACAATGGATAACAGAGGATGCAGTGCTGGAGGACAGATCCTCATGGGAGGACAAACCCCTGCATGGGATGTACCACCGGACCATAACTGAAGTGGCTGATAAAGAAGTCCTACCAACGGCTAGAAAAGGCTGGCCTACAGGACAGCACTGAAGCGCTCATCCTGGCAGCTCAGGAACAAGCCCTGAGCACCAGAGCAATAGAGGCTCAGATCTACCACACCAGACAAGACCCAAGGTGTAGGCTGTGTAAAGAGGCACCTGAAACAATCCAGCACATAACTGCAGGGTGTAAGATGCTGGCAGGTAAAGCATACATGGAGCGCCACAATCAAGTGGCTGGAATAATATACAGGAACATGTCACATGTTCCTGTATATTACACATTGTGTGCAGAAAATGGACTGGAAACCCCAAGGTCAAAATGAAAAACACCTCCAAAGGTGGTAGAGAATCAGAGGGCAAAGTCAAAAACTTTTTTTTAGATTTCAAAAAATAGTTTTGCATCTGCAACAGAAGTTTTTTATCGTGCGTCGTATCTCATCGTGCTTTCTCCCTGTTTTTCTGCGTTCATAAGTTTCAGTTTAGTGTGACCTTACTGTCATCAAACAGCCTGCTGATTGGTCTAGATCAGGGATCACCAACCCTTTAGAGGATGAGGGCAATTTTATGGGGTCTGAGCTACACAGGACCAGTAGCAGTAGTTATTCTAACAGTATTAATTGATTGCTCGCATATCAATAGTAATGATTTTCCACAATTCTAATAAATGATTTCAGCAACAGTAACAACAAGAAAAACATGAATAAACATGAAATATTTTTAATAATTTATTTATGTTTATCTGTTTAAACAGTTGAACATCAGGAGGAACACTTCTTGTTTTGGTGGTAGAAAAAAATCATTAAACTTTTTTTAAGGCACGGAAAACATAAATCTTCTTGTCAGGACAAGTTTTTTAGTTTTTTAAACACTTGATGAATGACAATTTAACAAGTGCAACATTTTCAGCTTACTACTGTTAGTTTTATCAATGGTCTGATCATTTCATATTTAGGTGGGAGGACTTCACAGAGGCCTAACTGGCTCCATATGAAGCTTTGGTTGCTCTCTGGGATTTTTCCACAGACACTGCATCTTGAAAAAAAAATTTTTTAAAAAGTAAGAGAATCAGGAGAATTTACTTCTTTCCATTCTTTCACAGTCTCCCCTGCTGCTATAAAGCCCCTCCCCACTGGTTACAGAGGAGCAGCGGCTAATATGACCGGGTCTCTCATCATCCGAGGTCGAGAAATGCGTTCAACAGAAGCTCCTACCACAGGCGTTGACACACTTTTGGACAAACGTCAAGCAGCAACTTTGACGCATGTTAAAACAAAGACTGTGAACGTGAATTTGACAGTTCATTTAAATGATGCAGACGAGAAATGGAGGGTAATCAGTGGTACATGCAAGTGTCCGGAACCTAGATATCCATTGCTACCCTAATTTGTTCCAAACAGGAACTAAACTTTTGAAAATTAAACTGAATTCCGTTGTGATCTGGGACATTTTTACAGCATGCCTTGCGGGCGCTTTCAGTGGTCCTCGCGTCCGCATGGATGCCCGCGGGAAATACTATTACGGCTGTGGCCGTATTTGGTTTTGTTTGTTCTGTTTATTCTGGGTTTTGTGTATTTGATTTCTACCAGAGTGGGACTTTGTCTTTTTGTGGATCTTTGTGTGTGTACGTCTATGCCGGATTGTTTTCAGGTGTTGTGCTGGAAAGGGTGTGGCTTCCATTTTGTAAATAAATATATATAAATATAAATATATTTGTATGGAGACATTCGTTTGGTGCTTTTGTTCATTTAAATTCGGTGGCCAAAACTTTACTCTTACGTTATGCCCCTCTAGGTACCCCTAGACCAAAAAAGGGGCGTAACATAATATGTTGGTGACCCCTGGTCTAGATTCTAACCAATCAAGTGTCTCAGTATTGCACTGACTGTACTTGTAGAGATACATGGACTTTGGACTTTGTATTGGTTCTGTTTGACCAGTGTTCTGCAGTCTTCAATAGAGGTATAGAAAAGAAAACAAACAAATAGATTCAGCAATATATCGCGATATTTCATTTGGCGATTTTTGTATCGATTTAAAATGCTGTCAGGATGATATCTATTTAATTATTAATGAGCGCCTTTCAGCGTCTGACTCGTTTTCCACCTAAACCCAAGAATCGCTAGTTGGCATCCAGCGTCTTTAAAATATCCACAGCAAAAAAAAAAAGAAAAAACGATCTGAGCTCCAACTCCGCCAAGCTTAAAGCTATTACTATTACTATTAAGATTTGTATCTGAACTATTGTTTTATTTTCATGAATAAATGTTGAAATATTAAGAGAAAATAGCACTTTTTCATGAGTAATATTTTTTACTAGGACAAACGTTCACAAGTTCTTAAAAAAAAAAAAAAAAAAAAAAGAAAGACACTGTGAACATGAACATAAAAGTTAAAAATGCTTCTATCAAACTTTTTACCAATATTTTGCTCCGGAGGATTCACAGATCACACACAGACCTGTTGATTTAGCGTAATGTCAGCAGGTAAACGTATTTTACCATTTCAGGAGCTCCTAAATTCACAAATCTGACAAATTAAAAATGAATCAATGCTAAATAAAAATAAAGAAAAAAAGGAATATATTATTTTTATAGTGATGAAAAAAGAATTTTTCTTCAGCCAAAGAGGCAAAAAGAGCCAGTCCGGTGTCTGAGCCTCGGTAGCAGAAACACTGTTAGAGAAATGTGGCGATTTGATTGGATAGAATCTACCAATCAGAAGGCTGTTTGAACGCAGTTATGTCACGCTACAGTGAAACTCAAGAACGCAAAATCAAAGATAGAGAGAAAGCGAAATGAGACACAACGCATGTGAAAATGTATGTGTTGCAATTTTTGGCATAAATATCACTTCATACAAAGGTCGATAATTTCCTGTTCTTTTTCAGAAACGTAGATTAGATAAGAGAAAAGACTGCATCCTCCCTTTTCTGATAGGTGTGCTGATAAAGCTCTAGGAATAACTGTTTAGTACCCCTGTCATGGTGGTGCCAGGCTCCGGTGAAGAAGTCCTGAAGCAGCTGTGGGCGCTCCCAGGTGTCCAAAAGGAAATCCACTTGGTGCTGCTTCCTCCAGGTGAGAGACTGACACAGGAACTCTCTGGCCTTGTCCATGTTGAAATCTCTGGCTCTGAGAAAGCGTAGGACATGCTGATCCTTTGGAATCTGTACATAAAGGTTAAAGGTCAAAATTTAGATTGCAATGATCAGCAGTCAGTCCCTGATAAGCATGTGGAAAGATTCAGACCCAACAACTTTATACTTTTGTTTCCTTTATCCATCTTTATGCTTAAAATTAGGCCTAAAAGCTTATAAAAGTATTGTACCAAGTACTGAGCTATTTTAGATCAAAAGGGCATTCAAAGATAAGTTTAATATTTAAATATATATGATTTTAGCAAAAACGATAATTTAAAAATTGACTCAATGACAACAAACCTTTTTTTGGCACCAATCTAATATAAATTATAGTTTCAGATTCCTATTGGGTCCCTGCGGAAAAAATCTGTTGCCCCATTTGTTTTTCTTTAACACTGTCTGCAAACTCAATTTTGTTTTTGCTTTGGATTAAATCCATGTTTGCTTTTTATTTTTTTTTACTGTTTTTTTTTTCTTCCTCAGGACAGATCAAAGTGCACGAATCCCAGCAAGCAGATGTCCAAGCCTTTTTGGTACAAGTGCTTTACAGTATAGCTGGAGTCGAAGCTGCATAAAGCTGGTCTCCTTGGTAACCAGTGAGAGAGAACTCACTTCTTCCAGACAAAGACTATAAAATAGGGCTAAAGCTGATTATTTCAGCTAAAATAAATAAATTAAATAAAATAAAAATCACCTGAGCTGAGTAGAAGTGTTTGGGTATGTCTGCTTGGATTAGGAAACTAAAAGACGTGTTGACTCACCAGTTTTTGCTTAGGAGGAAAGTATTAAAACACACTCAAGTAATACAGTCGAATTGTAAACAACATATTCTAACAATTGACCCAAAAGTGATTAAAAAAAAGTCATAAATATACATGAGTTGCATATAGGACATTGTATTAATATTCCTATTCCTACTCCAGCCCACATAATATCCCTTCACTCTTCACAAAATCTAATCCTCTGAGCCTTTCTGTCTTCTCCAACTCAAAACTGTGTTCTCCTTTTTCCTCCAGTCCTCCTGCTTTGTGAGCACAACTGGGACCCTGGGCGTTGTGTATCGTAAAACATTAAGGGAATGTGTCTGTGTTGTAAAATGCGGCGAAAATTCCAGCAGGTTTTAAAAATGTGCAACTGGGGCACATGCATGCATGTCTACCAAAGGCAAACATGCTTTATTACCTCATCTGGATGATGGCGGCTGTTTACAGGGAAGCGTCTTATCATCAGAGCTTGCTCTTAACCGTGGTAATCCTGGCAGGTTGAGTATGGGCCAGTATACAAAGATCAAACTGCGCACAGCCAAAGGGATCGCTAGAAAACGGCTAACAACTGTAACGGTGAGGTGTTCCTCCCAGGAAGGTATCTGAGCAAGGCAGCAGAGTTGAGTGTGGAAATACGAGCTCAGCAGAAGCTGAAGCTGCACGATGAGCCTGGAGAGGAAGGTGCAGAACTGCACAGAGTGCTGTTTGTGCATACGTGACCTTGCCCTTGTGGGTTTCCTGCAGCCATTGACGCAGTCGGATCAGACAGCTCTCCTGCAGAGGCGTTAAATCACCAAGGTAACGTCTGATGTAGTCAGCATCCAATTTATCTACAGGCCAAAACACATTCAAAACCAAGAGTTAACCCATATTGCGTGCTTCAAATGGAGCTGTTTGCCTCGGAATGGGGGCACACCAACCATCGGGTGAACCAGCCACCAGCTCTGTAGCTGGGTTACCCGCCTGTCCTTCCCCGCCAGCGTTCACAGGGATGGCAGCAGAGAAGGTCGGCCTTGCACTTTCGGCGGAGGCGGTCCAGCGAGGTATGCGAGTTAATCCTTCTTCCTGCAGCTCTCTGAGATGATGCTCGATTATTTCTTTACCCTAACACAACAGCAGAGGTTCAATTGAGGATCACGTAACCACCAAACATGAAGAAATGTTCCTCCACAACTTTTTGTCGATTCAGCTGAAACACCTGCCAAAATAAAAGCTTTTGTTCTTTTTTTTTTGAACCAGTCTTTTAGAATACCACCTGCATTTGTACGACGTAGTTTTATGATCACATTGAGGAAAAAAAATTCTGGCAAACATGACGAGATTAAAGTCGTCATGTCGACTTTAATCTCATGATGAGAAAAAACTCGGCACAAAAAAAATGGCGAGAAAAAACTCGACACAAAATTTCGAGAAAAAACTTGTCGTAACCAGCCATAACACTGAATACTCCTGAAAGACTCAGCTTCACTGCTCTCGCGCAACATTGCGACTTTAATCTCGAAACTATATTTCAACTTTTATCTCGACAAGACGAGTTTTTTCTCGAAACTTTGTGTCGAGATTAAAGTCGACATAACGACTTTAATGTCGTCACATTGGCCAGAATTTTTTTTCCTCACCGTGGCCCTAAAACTCCGTCGTAGCATTTGAGATACTTGTATGATGGCAATATTCAATGTAAACATTTTGAACTATTAAAATATTAATCTTTAATATGCAAGTGTGTCAAAACAAATGGATACTTTTGCAGCTTAGTCAAAAGAAACAGAATAAAACAGATGGCATCTAAAAAAAGAAAAACAACAGTAGTAATCTACTGTTTTGATAGACATAGTTATTAAGTAAAAACTTCTTAAAAATAAATAATAATAATTGTATAGATGACTTCTAATAATATATCTACAAATAATCATCTTTGCAATCACAAAGAGGACTGCAGTGACACATTTTTGAAGTTTGACTTAAAGTTGCAAAACCCCAAATGTTGAAATAGCAAACTAATTAGCATTCATCATGAGCTAATGAGATACTTTCACCCTAGCAGTATTACATATTATATATTATAGGAGCGCAAAAAGGACAATTTCCACCTAACCAAATCTATTTTTAGAAGTACAAAACTTAAAATATTATAATCAGTAAAAGAAAAATCGGTTTATATTGTATTAAAAGGAGTTGAGTTGGAACAACTCAATGAAAATATATAAAATGATGTTTGAATAGAATTGATCGAATAAATGTGTGGTATAAATATCTACCAAAAAAACCTTGAAAAGTAAAGACAAACCTTTTTTATGCTACTAGCGTACTGTTTCATGGCTATCTTCTCTGCGGTGCTCTCAAAGCCAAAAAATGACTTGATATCCAGACTTGCTGCCTGTTCAAAGCACGTCCAGTCCTCATTCTCTGGATGAACCTGTGAGGGAACAACAACAACCCAAAGAACTGTCAAAACGCTTTTGTTTTGCATCTGACAACATCATGAAACAAAATATGAATAATTAATGCATCAGATTTATTTCCTGAAGGCGCAAGAGAGTGCGATGGGCTGAACAACACAGGAGGAAAACAACAAGACCAGACAGCAGTAAAAAACATGCAGGACTGTGTGCAGGACTCTGAGGCTCACCGTGTAGCTGCAGAACTCGCGGACGATGACCCGGTTTGAGAATGTCTCATTGTGGACTTCGATATGGAGGGTCCTGTTTCTGTAGTTCAGAGTGTTCTTCTGGATGAAGTACAGGAACTCTACACCTGCAATCTGCAAACAGAGAAACAAATGTGTCTGGGATCTTTTTTTTTCTTCTGCTATCAAATCTAAAACTAACACCATCCAAATACCAGCTTAAAGAAAATGTATCTATTCTTTGCTTTAACCCTGAACTGATGTACCCGCTTGAGAAGCCGGGGGGCGTCCACGTCGATGGTGCAGCGCCTCTCGGTCACGAGGACCGAGCCGTCTTGGCTTCGACTCTGGTTGATGACCTCACTGTCGACAAACATTGGGATCAGAGCGCACTTTGGGAATCTCCGCACATATGCCTGAACGGGAAAAGGGCACACACACGGAAAACAGGTTTTATCCAACTATGCTTTTTTCTCCTGCATTTGAAACATCCTCCATAAACATTTCTAACCCGTTTGTCAAACTATTTGCTGACTGAACACCATTCAGTAGCTCCCACTGTTTAATCAAGAACATGAATCTTTTTATGTTTGTGAACGCTCGCAACCTCCAGCGCAGCCGGCTTTTACAAGCATGGAGCGGCATGTGACCATCTGTTTAACAGCCCTCACCTGTCAATATTGATGGAGTCACAAGACAGTCATTGCAGGATGTGCAGTAAAAACGGTCTGTCTGTGTGACTCGAATGGCAAAATATTAACAGGTAGCCAAGATAGGACATGGAGATCGTGATCTGGACAGCTGCCTTTTGTCATTTCCAGATCGTTGAAGGTTCAAAAGGGTTCCTACACTTTTTTAGCAATGGTTTTCCATAACTTTTCTATATCCTGTCACTGAATTTCCAAAACTAAGAATAAAGACATTTCAGAAATTAACTGCACTAAGGTATGAAAGCATATTGCATTCAAGTACAAAATTAAAAATAAAAATTATGATTTTTGTTCTCATTTTAATTTTGTGATTTTCGTTTTTTTTTTAAGAACTACAACCTTACTAACCCCGTCTGCTCATGAAAACTATTAGATGAGCTGCAAATCGGAATAGGAATATGGTGACGAGAACATTAACAGAATAGATCAGGTTAATGACATGGACACTTTGTGGCTTTTCAACTTTGATTTGCAACTCATCTAATAGTTTTCATGAGCAGATAAGGCTAGTGCTCAGCATGTTTGGAGTTCTTTGCTTTTGTAGTTCTTAAAAAAAAAAATTAGAACCAAAATCACAAAAGATTTGCTTAAAAGCTTCTTTTTTTTTCTTGAATGCAATACGCTTCAATACGTTTCCATAGTAACGCCATCATTACCCGTTTTTAACAATTCTCTGACCGACTGGCTTCTGCTGATGTCGAAGGACTTGGAGCAAAGTCTGCTTTATGCAAAATCTGGTCAGGGTCTTTTAGTACCCACAGTTGATACTTCTCCATGAAAAGCCACATTTTCCAGCATTTTGTAGCATTTCCCTGATGAAAAACACCAGATTTATGGCAACGTAAACTTCCATCAGCAATAGCACGAGGTTCAACTTCTGCCACTATTTAAATTCAAATCTCAAGTTAAACTATTTTATTTTTTCAAGTTTTTCCAAAATTTTTACTGTAGTTGTCATTTTCACACATTTTTAAAAGGACCTAGAAATTCCATTTTCTATTTCTTTTCTAAACGTTTACAGGTTTTTCATGAACGTACAAACCCTGTTTACAAAAGCTGAAATTTGATCATAAAATCAAGTAGGTCTGTAGGGAAAAATTAATTCTCTTTATTTCTAAATCCAGTTGAGTTTTCAAAGCAATCGAATATTCTTTTGCCTCCTGCCTCACATTTATTTTTCGTCTGATCTCAAGTGGGCCAGACCATAACATAAAAGCAAAATAACAGCTTTGTTTTAGTTTTTTTACTCAATTTGAAAAAAATGCCTCAACCAACATAGTAGCCTAATCACTTGGGGCCAATGAATCTCGAATAAAATTAATTTCAATAAAAAAAAAAAGTTGGTCTATTTAATTTTATACAGACTGAATATTTTACATCTGACACTGAAGCAATCCAGAAACTTTTTTTGGTAAGCCTCTTAGTGGTGCTGAATGTTATATTCTTTGAACACTGCAACCTGTTGATGACATACCAAACATGGGGGTTTTGCATTCACCTTCGTGAAAGAAAAAAAACTCTGGCCATTTTTCCTGGAAATCTCTTCACTCCACTTCACTTTTTGACAACATTTTGGTCATTAAGGTGTTGCTACTGATCATCCTTATAGCAAGATAACAGCTGTAAGGCTCATAGGGAACCCAAGTGCATTGTGCCCAGACACAGAGCTGTTATGTTTCGCTTTTGGCACGTGCAGAGATATGCTGATTCACCTGTTTTGCCTTTCCTTTGCTCCCCCTAGTGGCGGAATTGCGCATTTCTGTTATTTCTTTAAAAAATCATAACTCGCCACAGGAATGGACTAGAAACTTGCTTTCTTTTTTAAACATACTTATGATTTTTACTCTTCATGTGTGGGCCGGACTAAACCACCTGGCGGGCTGGATACCACCCGTATGTTTGACACCCCTGGCCTAAACCCAAATTCAAGAATGCAGGTTCAGCGTTTCAAATGTGAACGTAGTTTATTGAATTCCAGCCACGCTGCAGAAATTATGTCCTAGAAAACAACACTGGTTTTTTGATTTGGCCTAAAAACCGTATAATCATAATTAAAAGGCTACCTGGAACTCTTTGAAAAATAGATAAATGATCAAAGTGGGACTTAAATCTGCATAATCCTTTCTTTTTTGCTGTATGTCAGCGAAGGGACGTCCCTGATGTGACTGGGTGCAGGTTTCACGATGTATTCTGGACACTGATGAGCGCTTCTGTCTGGAGTTATGGTCTGTCCATGACAGGATTAACCCGGGGCTAATAAGACCCCTGCATGAAGAATGGAAAAGCTAGCAGACGTCTCTCCTTTATGCTTCTCACAAGAGCCATTAAGTTTTTTTTTTTTTTTTAAACACAGATTCTTTCACATGAAAAAGCCTATAATTACTTCACAGTCTCTCATATTAACTTTGACTGGTAAAGAAGCCTGAGCCGCAGAGTCGCTGCATAAACAGTATTTGAGGACATTGAAGACATTGCACAAGGCTTTGGCTTAATGAGTAACTTTGAGGAAGAGGAAACAGACCTGAACAGGATGAAAAAGGCTTTAAATTACAACAGCTTTTCCTTGTAATCTATATTCATTTTTTCATTTATGCAACCTTTGCTTTACCCAGAATTCCTGATTCTTTAAAGACTTTAAAGCACGGTAATAAAGATTTCAGGGAGAAAAAGAGCCTAGTGAAGCTAGTTTACCAAAATCTATTTCAAAAATTGAATTTGTGTCACTTTATCAGTAGTAAAATCAGAATTCACTGTCTTACATAAAAGCAAATTAGTGCTGATGAACTCTGATAAGACCTTTTCATTTTGGCTTACATCACCTTACGCAATGACTTAACTTTTTACTGACAAAGAAAAGCTTTAATAAACATTTCTTTCTCATAATTATCCTTTTTTCCAAGCATCATGAGGCAAAATGAAAACAGCAGGCGAAACGACTATTACAGAAGATATTAAGAAGATGTTCTATTTGTATTTAAGTGCCTGAAGTGATCACTAACTCCAAACATAAATAAATGTCATGAAAAGAGCTCAGATTTAAAGGCATCTGTTGTGTTTAAAGACCGTGCCAGGGTGTGATCACCCAGACTTCTTATTTTCTCCTTAGAACTGCATCCATCCATCCATCCATCCATCCATCCATCCATCTTCCTCCGCTTATCCGGGACCGGGTGCTTTTAAATATTTTTTGGCTTTGTTGGCAATTAATCTTTAAAAGAGGCAATAAAAAAAAAAAAAAAATCACCTAAATCGAGAAAAACTGGACTAAAAAGTAAAAAACAAAACAAAAAAACATCACAATTAATTGGTTTTCAATTGTTGTTTAAATGTAAAATGTAAGATTTCCTATTTGTCTTTGAATGCACCATATGTAATGATATTAAATACAACAAAAAAGTGAGCTGGCCTCCGGTGTAGGTACCGTAACCATTCTGCCAGCAATAACCGTTCGGGGTTCTTTCGACTGAGGATAACGTCCCACTACGGTTATAATAATAATAATTGATATTTTATTTATCCCACAATGGGGAAATTCTTCTCCGCATTTTGACCCATCCCCTGGGGGGGGGGCGGTGAGCTGCATACTCGGGGGGCGACAGCTGGCTGGGGAGAGCGGGGATTGATCCGCCAACCCTTCGTTTGTTGGATGACCTGCTCTACCGCCTGAGCTGAACTGCCACCCAACCCCACTTGGACAAACTACGTAGCGTGGAGATCTGCTTGGGTTCTACATATTATCATTTCACATTTCCTTTTTCGGTGATCAGAGCAGCTGGAGTCTTGTAGCTTAGTGTTCACAGGCAGGGAAGGAGCTTTGTTATAGTGTGCGGTCCGGAGAAGGGTTCGGACCGCAGTCCATTCGGCTGCAAATGCACTTAATAAAAATCATAACAATAATAGAAGCACTTTTAGAAGATAATCTTAATCTGTGTTGGAGCTCTGTTTGTTTACAACGGACTGCATAATATCTTCTTCTATGGTAGTATAGTAATATGTCCAGACCAATCACTATCTGACAAATCATCGGACCAACGGACAGCCAATCACATAATGTGACGTCAGCACTAGCCGAAGAACCCGGAACGGTTGTTGCAGGCCGAATGGTTGTGGTACCAACACCAGCTCAAAAGTGTACAGCAGGATAGCTCCAATATTCCTCACCATTATTGTTGCATTAATAACGTTAGGTTGGGGGTGTGAGGGGCTGTGAGCTAGCGGAAAGCGTAAGAGTATGGATGTTGGGAATTAGAAGTAGACTTACTCCATGCCAACGGAGAGGAAAATTTCTTTAAAAACTCCTGCTGCTCCTGCAGCATAATCATAAATAAAAGGCCACTGCTTTTAAAATAGATCAAAAGATGATCAGAGAGGGACTTTAAAGGCATCTGTTGTGTTTAAGGACCGTGTCAGAGTGTAATCTTCCAGTCTTCCTGATTTTCTCTGCACAGCTTCAAGCTTTTGATTGTATTTTGCTTTGTTGTCAACAAATCCTCAGAAGAGGCAAAAGAAAGTTGACCTAAATTGAGAAAAACAGACTGTTTCAGTAACAGTTCACATTCTTAAAGATTTCTTTTTAATCAGTACATTAAATGTCTTTGAATGCAGCATCTATGATGACATTAAAAACTAACCCAAAAAAGGGGTCTCAAGTCAGCTAAGAAAACAGGGTCAACCTCCTAAAGCCTTAAGAAAGCTTAAATAAGTGCCGTCCTCTAACGGTTTACTGGCTTTGATCTCCTCCCTGATGACCTGCTTCTTTATCTGTCTGTCTGGGTGTGTTAGAAATCAGGACCTGTACTTACCTACAGAAATGGCTAAATATACATATTAGGTAATAATAGTGTCCTAAAGTTTTTAGTTTCCATACTGTAATGAAGTGCTCTGGGGCAAAAATGTTCATTTAAATGTTCAGATCTACTATGAGATGAAGCGAGAAGCCTTCAAACTTCAGAAGAACTTTAAACGAGCTCAATATTCCAAACAGACCCTTTGCTAATATGTTTAGTGCTGCTGTTTAGCATTGAATAAAGCTTTGCTTAGCAGCTTTCTCCCAGCATGCAACCCGGCTAATAACTGTGTTTCCCCACAACTAAAGCAGCCTCGAAACGAGCTAACCTCTGACTGAGCATTTGCGTTTTTTTAAGTGGAGGCTAATGAGGCTGAATCATCAACTAAAGTGTTTGCCACGGCTAAACCTTGGACTCTTAACTCCATTTCAAACGCAGCAGGAGCGACACTGACTGACCCGAGGAAAACTCCAGAAACACTCACCGCCATGACCAACTCGAAGGGGTACTTATAGACCCGGACAGGAGACTGGTACTCTTGCACCATCTTTGACTCTCACCTGCTGAAAACACACATACGGTTTGGTCTTAAGCTAGCTAACGTAACGACAGACACCAACCAACACAAGACTACATTTTCATCCTACTAAAGAAGTTATGTAATAAAGGGATTAAAATAAAAAATGTAAAAAATAAATAAATAAATAAACCGACACAAATTCATACTTAAAAAAAAAAAAAGTTGTAGATTTACTTTCCTCGTATAAGAAGGGACGAAGGAACTTACGGTGAATTGAAATGTCAAAATAAGAGTTTTGGAGTCTCCCTGAAGCTGTGAAGGAATGACGAGGTCCATTACGTCAGAGAGCTTTACGTTGTGAACGAGCAGCGGTTCAATTAAAAAAAAAACAGAAGTTTGCGTCAGCCGTCATACCGCTGGTTCCGCCCATTGCACGCAAACCGGAAGTGTTCGCACGGCCAGGCCTCCTGCAGGAGAAAAAGTTTTCCCAATCAGAAATCAGGCCCACTGTTTAAAGAACAAGCACAATTTGGATTGCACATTCATAGATTAGTCAAGACTTATTAAAGCAGTTTATACAAAGTTAACACATTTAATCAGAGCAAGTGCACAAAATTGATAAATTTTACCTCAACTTTTAAAACTGTTAATTATTAACATATGTTTTACAGATAAAAATGCAATAACAAACTATTAAGAGCCTCCTTGACAGCTAAAATATTTCCACTTCCTGTTAGAAGTAAAATTCTGTCCCAAACCTTTTCAAAAACAGACACATCTCACATTAGATCACGTTTTCTTTCGTTTCCCCTACCTCCAAAAATGAAACAGTCCATTTTGAAACAATAATGACATTTATCCATGTGAAGATTTTTTACGTATCAGATCTAATATACAAGGTAATTTATGCCCCCTATGTGCAAAAGAAATTGAAACTCACCTGTTTCATGATTGCAATCTGGTTAAAATCTTCTGGAATGATTAATTGTCTTTCAACAAAAAATGTAAACCCTGAATATTCAACATTGAATTCGGGCATTTTAAAAAAGAAAATAATACTCTGTTTTTTTTTTTTTTAATAATTTTGCTATTTTAGATCATTTTTATATTTACAAATTTCATTTTAGGAAAGAGAAGCCCAATATCCTGCTTTTTTATATATCCCTTCAAAAAATACATAATGAGAAAGCTATAAAACTTTTCAACTGCTTATCGGTTTTATCTGGATTAATGCCTTTGTTTCTTTTTATTTTATTTTAATAAGTTTTGTTTATTGCTTCTTTTAGTTTGGCTTTATATGTCTATCTTTTATTTATTTGTATTACTCATTACTCTATTTTATAATATTATTATATTGTTTTCATGTGCTGCTTAGACTTTGTTCTTGTTTTCTATTTGTAAAATCCCAAACTGCCTCATGTTTTTGGATTTGAATGTTCCAAATGGGAAAAATGCTGTATAGTTTTGAATTTTGACAATAAAAAAGAAAATCTAGGCCCACTGCGACTGTTTTGAGCCAGCACCAGACAGCCGAAGGTCAGTTTTCATAGTTTTATCATTTTTCTTTCATCAATTTCAAATTGTACAACATACAAAATGGCAAATGCACTTTATAGTGCAAAGTAGTGAAATAATTTAGACTCAAATTAAGTATCCTTGTAGTAAACTTAAAAAGACTACCCTTTACTAAGGTTGAAAATGAATGAACAGGGATTCAGCACCTATTCACGGAATGAAGTATAAATAAATTAAAGATGCTGAGGTTGGACTGTATTAATCTTCTATTGACTCTTTCAAAGAAGACTTTCTTAAAAGTCTGCTTCTCATTCAGATCACTGCCGCTTGAGTTTTAGAATCAGGAGTAAAACAACATCTCTCCTGTTCTGAAATCTTTCCATTGGCTACTAATTAAATACGCAACTGATTTTAAAGTAAGGCTGATCATTTAGGAATTACCTAATGTTTTGTGACCCAAGTACCTTTTTAGTTCTAGTTGGTTACCAATTTCAGGAGGGCTTTAAAGATCCACTCCAATGAAAATGGTGTACTTGACATGGTGTACTTGACATGTTTATTATAGCATTTTTTTCACAATGGAGGACATATTTATCTATTCAAATTGTTGTGAATCAGGAGCAGACGAAAAAGTTTGTAGTTGTGACCTAAAAACAACAATCATCAGGTCACAAGCTCCCTGCTCCGCTCCATTCTGATGCACCTATCAGAAGACTAGATCCACGTCCTCATTTTCTTTGTCTGAGCTGACATCTGGCTCAAATCTGTACAGCTGGATAGCTCCAAAATGCTTCAATTTGTGGTACATAAAGAATTATACTGTACTTGGATTTCATTCATGTCTTTCTTTTGTTTGGCTCTTCGCTACAGACTTTTGGGGGTGTCAGATGATTGGTTTGATTTCATGTTGAATTTCCTCCCTAATTGACCGCCTGCCTTCACCCGTACTTGGGAGCAGCAGACGATAGCACTGCAGTGTGCCCCTTTGTGGTGGCATCCCTTGGAGTTTTTCTTGTACCACACTTCTATTTATATTTTATTACAATAGCTTTGGCATCTATAGAACTTTGAATAGCATCTATCTATATGGAAATAATACATATTATTATAAGTATTGAGGAAAATAACGTTTTTGTATTTTTGTTAAAGAACGGTGAACAAAACATTTGTATATACGGTAAATTAATTCTCTGCACATATATAAGAAACTATGCATAAAGTACCTTAAATGTCCTTAAATGAGGTTCAGTTTCTTTACAGATACTTTTTGGAGTTAAATAAAAAAATTTAGGATACTTATCTGTTGAAATTTACATAGTTGAAAAGAGAAATTGTATTATGTATGACTTTGACAAAATGTGTTACCGTATATATATATTTTTTATCACACTTCAATTCGTTATGTCCAAATAATTTTTTTTTGCATAGTTTTACTTATTGCCTATACAGGAAGGCATATTTCTGCTAAGGCTGTCCTTATATAGCCTTTATTTATGTTATTAAAAAGCAATTGAGAAGACGTGAAGCAAAAATATAAATAAAATTAGGTCACTGAAGGTAAAAAAAAATGAAAATAAAGAATACATAAAAGATAAATGAAAAATTTGAGGCATTTTAGCAACAGAGCTGTTCCTTAACCACATTTTGGAAATGTAACAAAATGCCAGTTTGTACAACTGCAAGCTACCAAAAAGCATTGAAGATTAACTTTTTCTTTTTTATTAATCAAATCTGTCAAATAAATATTAGATCTGGACATTGTAAGTGATGAAAAGCAACCTCATCATAGATAAAGCCACATCTCCAGTCACCTAGTCCTCTCAAATGAACTCTTCAAAGCAGACAACCAAGAAAATGGGCAATGAGGAGGGCTTAACTGCAGACCTTAGGCAAGGAACAAACAGAGGAATAATTCTAAAATGCATCTAAAAGGACGAGGGAGGAAAACAAAAATGGACAAAATGGAGAGTAACAAATTAGCTTAAGGTGCAAAAAAAGGGGGAAAAAAGTTTTCAATGAAACTCTGAAAATGGATAGAGCAAAGAATCATATATCTTTATATATATAAGCTGCATGCAAGAAAGTAATGTGGTAGAGAAATGAGGCAGATGTTTCCATATATGATAGTTACAGTTTTATCATAGCAAATAGGGGTAGATTATTATTTAAAACTTTTGTAAAGACCTTTTAGGTCAAATTTGGTCAAATGTGGCGTGCTAAACATGCATTCTTGAATGCGGGTATAGCCCATGGTGTCCACAGTGGACAACAACAATTATTGATTTCTCTTCCATGATCAGTATTTAAATGGTTGGCACTTCCTTGAATTAGAAGGGACCCCATCCATAGGACCTCCCAAAAGTGAGTCCCTGATTGGTCAAAGTTCAACCTGGTTAAACTTTCATCGCACATTTAATGGCTGCACTAACCACACCAGCCCAAGACCTCCACATCCAGCATGTCCACCTCCAAGATCGTCTGAGACCAGCCACTCAGACAGCTGCTAAAACAATCGGTTTGCATAACCACAGAATTTCTGCACAAACTGTCAGAAACCGTCTCAGGAAAGCTCATCTGCATGCTCGTCGTCCTCATCGAGGTCTCGACCTCACTCCAGTTCGTCGTCGTAACCGACTTGAGTGGGCAAATGCTCACATGCGATGGCGTCTAGCATGTTGGAGAGGTGTTCTCTTCACGGAGGAATCCCGGTTTACACTGTTCAGGGCAGATGGCAGACAGCGTGTGTGGCGTTGTGTGAATGAGCTGTTTTCTGATGTCAATGTTGTGGATCGAATAGCCCATGGTGGTGGTGGGGTTATGGTATGGGCAGGCGTATGTTTTGGGCGAAGAACACAGGTGCATTTCATTGATGGCATTTTGAATGCACAGAGATAACGTGACGAGATCCTGGGGCCCATTGTTGTGCCGTACATCCAACAACCTCACCTCATGTTGCAGCATGATAATGCACGGCCCCATGTTGCAAGGATCTGTACACAATTCTTGGAAGCTTGCATGGCCAGCATACTAAACGGACATGTCGCCCATTGAGCATGTTTGGGATGCTCTGGATCGGCGTATACGACTGCGTGTTCCAGTTCCTGCCAATATCCAGCAACTTCGCACAGCCATTGAAAAAGAGTGGACAAACATTCCACAGGCCACAATAGACAACCTGATCAACTCTATGCGAAGGAGATGTGACGCACTTCACGAGGCAAATGGTGGTCATACCAGATTCTGACTGGTTGTCTGAGTCCCCTGACCCCCTCAATAAAACAAAACTGAAGATTTCAGAGTGGCCTTTTCTTGTGGCCAGTCTAAGGCACACCTGTGCAATACTCATGCTGTCTAATCAGCATCTTGATATGGCACACCGGCGAGGTGGGATGGTCTTGGCAAAGGAGAAGTGCTCACTATCACAGATTTAGACAGATTTGTGAACAATATTTCAGAGAACTGGTTATTTTGTGTATGTGGAAAATGTTTAACATCTTTGAGTTCATACCATAAAAAATGGAAGCAATAACAAAAGTGTTGCGTTTATATTTTTGGTCAGTGTATATATATCTATATATATTTTTTTTTAATGATGCCTCGTGTTAGCTGTCCAATAAGAGTACAGCTTTGTACTTTTTTGAAAAAAAAAAAAAAGAGTACAGCTTTTTTCCACGTGGCAGCTGCAGAGTCTGCGTCTGGAAGGGAAATTTCATGGATCGGAATTTGACAACTCACAAAAAACAAAAACACAGAGTCCTAAACAGATGAAGTTGAGTTCATATTACTAATAAACAACTTCAGGCAAAAAAGATTAAAGTTTCCAACGGTACAGTGCTCCCAACAGCTGCATGACAACAAGTCTTTCCCTCCAAAAACA
Source organism: Oryzias sinensis (assembly GCA_037389245.1). Lineage (NCBI taxonomy): Eukaryota > Metazoa > Chordata > Actinopteri > Beloniformes > Adrianichthyidae > Oryzias > Oryzias sinensis. Next base: position 9,616,187 of record CM074506.1, on the reverse strand, counting down.
TCCTTCTCTTTATCTTGAGTGGGTGTTTTCACGGAGGATATGGAAGCTTGTGTTTCCTCATTTTTTTTCTTTTCTTTTATGATCAAGGGCCTTAAACAGCCATTAAATTAAAATGACAACAATTTTATTTGGAAATTCACAAGCTGCCACATCCCACAGTCTCGCAGAAGAGCATTGTTATGACTCATCTGTTTTCTAAGACTAAAATAATCACCTACACTCAGTTTGGCACTTTGACAGAGAAAAATGGATGCATTGAAGTTTACTGCTCGTCTCCCTTGAGCTCAGCTCATCTTCCGGAACTCATCATTCTTTTTAGGATCCTCACAACTCTCCTGTCTAATTATCTATAACAATGACTAAAAGCATACTGGATGGATTTTTTTGTTTTTTTTTACCCAAACAGCTCACAATGTCTCCTCCCACTTCAGATGCCATTAAGGTGAAACCTACAGGGGCAGAGCTACAGGTGGTAAAAAAGGGGCCCCCAGCAAAAAGCTTGCCCCCCTAATACTTTGAGCCAATATAGTATCATTAATGACAAAGATTAAGAAATCTTCAATACAAGCCTTTTTAAGTATTAGTAATAGAACTTCAGCTAAAAGAATTCATGTTGTAATATTAGCAATAACAAAACAGTTTGATCAAAGTTCAATTGTTGTGACCACTCTGCTGTTTGTCATCCTTTCAAAATCGTTTGGCCCCCTTCCACCCCTTTGATAAAATATTCTAGCTCTGTCACTGGAAACCTGTCTTACCAGATGCCATTCGATCATTCAGTGTTTGTATTCATGCTAATCCAGGATATAAATAAACCTCTTTTAATCAGTAATTCAGCAGCAGTAATGAAATAATGATGTTCTGGTAAATAAAATTTGTATCCAAACAGAAAATACCTGATAAATCTAATCAACACAAAAGCTATTAAAATAAAACCAAAATGAGGAACATTGGTTGGTAAACACTTCTGTTTTGAATAGCTAAAGTAAAATAACATCTTTAAGAATAGAGATTTACTTTAGTATTCAAGTAATAATTTAAAAATGTACTTGGATATTTCCCCTCCCACACTTTTCACACTCAGCTTTTAACATGCGTCCAAACCATCACTGAAGAATGCATCTGTTTACTTCACAAGAAGGCTAAATGATTTATGGATGCGCTAGCAAAGGGAGGACTCTGAAAATTAAATAATTAATCAACAGCTGTTTACAAATAGATGACAAATGCTCCGTACCAAATAATAAAAAGAGCATCAACATTTTAGACTGTAAAACCCATCTGCTGAGTCAGTTGTTAAATATTAGTGATTCATGTCCAACCGGGAGACTGAGGCTGTGTCCAAATTCCAACCCTAATCCCTAACTACTAAAAAATGATATAGTGCAGGACTATGTAGTGCCTTGGATTTTAAAAGCAATTCAGACTCCATGCTCACCTCTTTTTATTGTTTTTAAAGGACGAATTTGACTTCATCGATTTCCCAAAGTGAAAATCTAATTGATATGAGCGTTTTGCGATGACCATTTATGAACCCACTGTGATCTGATGATGAAAGCATTGATGGTGTATTAAAAAAATACATCTAAAAACTTGTTTTTTTTTCCAGAAATTTTTAAAACGCAATGCATTGTGGTCTAGATTCACCAATCTAGTGAGCATCAATGCACACTGGTTTTTCGCAGAGACTTCTGTGAAATGTCTAGGGCACTTGGAATTTTAGATTCGGACAGCACTACAAAATGGGGAACACACTACCGGTATATAGTGAGTAGTGCAGGAATTCGGACATAGCCTGCATGTTAGAGGATATTATACATATTGAGTCTCAAAAATGGTGAAATTAAGTCTCCAAAGGCTTTCTTAAATTGCATCCTAAAATTTTGAACCACTTTAATCTGAAGTTAAAATAGTATAAAGTAATTTTTTTTTTGGGGGGGGGGGGGGGGCAAAACAAAGTCTTTAACTTTTGGAACAGTCTTCTTCTTTCTCTTTCGGCTTTTCCCATCAGGGGTCGCCAAAGCGAACAAGTCGCATGGTAAACTTGGCAATGTTTTACGCCGGATGCCCTTCCTGAAGCAACCATCTCAAAGCAACCGGGCTTGGGACCGGCAGAGAAGTAGAGAAGGGAACAGGGAGCAGCCCAGATTTGAACCCAGGTTTCACGGACGGAAGGTGCCGCAAACCAGCACGAGCTAAACCGGCTCCCAACTTTTGGAACAGTGGTATGTCTAAAAATAAAAGTGTAAATCTAAGTATAATGCTTTTGATTGTTTACAAAAAAAGAAAAATGATCTAAAGGTTGTGTCACACAGATACTTGGTTACTTCTGTGCATTATCTACAACATTTTCTGACATTTCTGTCTTTTGTGATATTTTTGGTTTGTGCATTGATGTGTGCAGATGTCTGAGGGTTTGGGACAGAAGACCCGTGGCGTTCTTGAGACGTAAGTTGCTGTACAGAGAACTGAGATATTCCACTGTGGAGAAAGAATATTTAGCCATGAAGTTGGCCATTGACTCTTTCTGATATGATCTGCTTAGACGTCACTTAATCCTGGAGACAGATCATTGTCCCCTGCAATTGCTAAACCGCATGGGAGATGCCAACACCCGCCTTTCTGGATGGTACCTTTCATTGCAACCTTATGATTCTATAGTGCATTATAAACCTGGCTGTTGTGATGTTGTTGCAGATTGTTTGTCGAGGTCAGTAGAGGTTTGAACTGTTATGACTTGTTCGGGGGGGAGGAGTGTAACAAAGTGGCATTTGTTACTTGTGTGTCTACTTGTGTCCACCTACATTTACCTGTTTTCCTGCTTACCAACTTCCTCACCAGGGCGTGTTTTGACATATGTTTGTTAAGCTGCTTGGCAGCCGTTTTGAATGTCCAGTTGAAACCATTTTTGAAAGGGATGATAAGTTGTTATCCACTGCATTCCTTCTGTAACGGTTTGCACCAATTGGGGCAAAGCTATATAAGCAGAAGTCCTTACCCAGAGGGGAGGAGAGGGGGATGGAGGTTGATCATGAGACCATGGTGGACGGTGAAAATAAAACTCTTTAAATCCAAACAAACCAAAACCCAGACTGGTCACTTGACCCCAGCCGCTTCTGCCATTCTGTCACATATTCGTCCATGCAATATACACAAAATGTAGTGGCTGTGTGACAAAAAACTGCAGATGATAGCAACAGTGCATTGTTTTTTACCCTCTTTCTTTTTTATGTATATGTATTTGGATATAATTTTTAAGGCACATCAAAAATTTTATAAAAGAAATACACATTTTTTGTGTGGAACAATAACTTGAACACATCTCCTCACAGATGGTTTTAAAAAAGTGTTAAGAGAATCAGCAGAATTCAACTCCATTTGACTACAATTATAAGTCTTGCAATCTGTTTTTCCGTTGCTTGAGACATTTATAATTAGGCCTACATTTATCCAACTTCTAAATAAAACAGAAAAGAGATAGAAATGTTCATCACTGACATGTATATAACTTTAGTTAGTATTTAATTATTTAAAATGTTGGGCCTGAGGTATTCAACCATGTAACACAATATTTAATTTGTTATTTTAAACGCAGGCTACACTATGAACGGAACTGTAGGCTAATATATTAAATGCAAATCTTTATTTGGCCCATTGTGGTTTCCTTACCTGGAGATACAAAAGCAAGAAGGAAAAATCGCTTAACACTTTAATTTTTGTTTTGCTTTCTATTTTTTTTTTTTTTGGATAATTATTTTTCCATAAATATGCTAGATTTATGTTATATTTAAAAACGTAAATACATTTTCACTTTCAAATTAATAATAATAAGCAAATTCTAACTTTCATTCAAAATGTTGCTTGACAAGTTTTTCTGTCATGGGTCAAATAAGTAAACATTTGCCTCTTTCTAGTATTCCTTTCATCTGCTTAGGGTTCAAATCTGAGACACACAAAAGTAAAGAACAGATTTAGAAAATGATCTTCCTCTCATCTCGGTGGGGAAAAAAATGGTAGTGATATTCTCTCATTTACATAAGGATTGACCACTGCAGGGAAACTCAAAAGGAGCAGCTTGAAAACAATCTCAGACAAAAAAAACTGTTTATGGCTTCATACTGGGCCAAAAATATTTACATCAAAGATGAGCAAAATGTTGCGTGGGCCTAAAGAAGCGGCAGAAGAAACAAACACTGCAGACAGCAGTGAAGCAAGATGAAAACAAAGATTCAATTCAACATATAAAAAGCAATAGATGCCACATCAATGCTTTCTTCAGCTAAACATGCATTATTGGCTTGAAAGCACATGCAGTCAGTGCTTGTTCACTGTACTACAGACTTACTTGAATTGTAAGCAGCAAATATCAGAAGAAGTGAAACTTTGTTTATTTAGTATAACCAGAACACGGTGGTATGACAGCAAATTAAAAAGCAAAATTGAGATTTGAAATTCAAAATTGAAATTTTGAGAGCAAAATTGTAATCAGCCTAATGTGATTTTGAAAGGACTGTCATTTTCGTTATGTTTATGAAACATATAGTTGAAAAAAAATGAAAATAAATGAAAAATGAAAACAACAATCTTGGGCAATTCCAGTTTGGGTTAAATGCATTTCCCAGCATTTTCCTGATTAGGTCAATTATCAGAAAATACTGAAGAAAAATAAATTGAAAAAAAAACAACAAATGAGATGAGACCGGCTTTAAATGTAGATCATGCACATACACATTGCCTCGTAAGGGTACCCATCAAGACCACTGACTGTATTTGAGAAGTATGCAGAGTGAATATGACGTCAACCGTAGAAAATTGTTTACTTCCGGATCCATTTTGTAATGTTTGCCACCACAAATCAGTTTCCGACCATGACCTGAAACTTGAAAACATGCATTTATTTAACAGGTCTTATTTCAAGGAAATTTGTGGTCATGTGTTGTATTTGTCATCACCCTTTTGGATGAATGGGACCAGCTGACAGGTGACGGCTGGTGACAGGGCGACACAGTAACCAGTGATTGGTCTATGTCAAAATTTCTATGGCAACCACCCTCGCCAGTCAGGAGTGAGCTTGTTAGAAGTCCATCTGATGAGCCAGTTTATATTTAAATAACTTACACTGAAAAAAATATAATTTAAAAAAATAAGGAAAGGTAGCAGAGCAAGAATATACATCAGAGCGTTAGAGCCAACATAAAAAAATACATTAACGAGAATAAAGTTGTAAAATTGTATGAAAAAAGTCGTAATTTTACAACAATAGAGTCGTTATGAGAAAATATTCAAATATGTGAAAAAATAAAATCAAAGAATAATTTCGTAATTTTACAAGAATAAACTCGTGGAACTATGAGTAAAGGAGTCAATATTTTACAATAAAGATATATTCATACATATTTATTTCATTCATTATATATTGAGAATTTTATAAGCTAAAAGTCAGGAAGATTTATAAAGCAAAAGTCTTTTTACTAAGAAAATATTAACAACAATAAAAAAGAACCAATATCATGTTTCAGTCTAAGAGACGTAAAGTAAAGCACATTGTAAGAGAAAACTTGAGCATTAGTTTCCCAAATAAGGAAATAGGAAGTCTTTTGGTGAGTCAACATCATTTCCTTTTAAGAATAAGGACAGAAAAGAATTTGCAGGTCTTTTCAGAAAAAGATGGAGGCTGGATAATGTGGATGGAGGCTTTTTCAAAAAAGCATGGCTTTTTCCTTGTAAAAGTAAGACTTTTTTCTCACAAATGTATGACTTTTTTTTGTAAATATACTACTTTTTTGTCCTACATTTCTGAATTTGTCCTCTCAAATTTTATTATGTAGGCCCCAATACTCCGTCGTGAGATGGTTATTCTGACAAAAAGAATGAGGTTTTCCTTTTAGAAGTCTATGGAATTTTGGCTTCTCGGAGCACTTCCTGTTTGGAACACAAGGAGTCTCATAGTCTAGTTCTCATATCCATTTAGATCAAGATGTAGGTACAGTGCAAATGCTCTCTTAATTTATAAAAAAAAAACAAAAAAAAAAACGTTTTTCTTCGGCCCCTATATAAATGTTTCAACAGCTGATTTTTCTTTTTTTTTGCCATAGTTCCTCCTCCAGATCCTAGAAGCAGGTTTTGTAGGTTGTTTCCTAGAATTGTGGATGCTCCAGATTGATCACACTGTCAATACTTCCAGAGCAGAAGATGAGAAGTTGATTGAGCTCAGGAAACAGAGTCTGCTGTGGCTGCAACAATGTGGGAATCAGCAATAAGATGTTGGCAGATGATTGAGGGGAGAGATGACCTCATGACCAACTGGCTTGTCCTTCTCCTGATTAAACTCTTCGAATAAAGCTTATGGCTTAACGTCTTAGTTGATAAAACAACTACGAAATGGAACTTGTTTCTTCTTTTCATGCTAAATGTAAATTTTGTAAGAGTCATTTATGATGAAAGTACATAAAGTGAAATGAAAGTCCTATTGTGGTCACTTTTCATGTTCCTCAAAAAAGAGTTTGAAAACTCTTCAGAATGTGTGATTTTCACACCTTTAGTGCAACAGGTAAACAGCTAATGACTGATACAGGTTTATAGGTAGACATGTTTTGCTGAAAGATTTACAGCTTTAGATTTGACATTTGATCAGTTTTTGTGTCATGTTGTTTTTTAAATATTTTTAGAGTTTCCAATGTCACTGAAATTTTCATATGATACAGAGATTATTTGGTGTTACTATCAGCTACAATCCATGGTTGATTAAAGTCTTATTTCTAAGGCAGGCATTTGGATATTATTTTGCTAAATCTGATGTCATGTGGAGTGCCTCAGGGCTCAATTTTTAGACCTCTGCTGTTCAGCTTGAACATGCTTCCTCTGGATCAGATCATGCACAATTGTAAAATTTTATACCATCATTTTGCAGATGGCACTCAGCTTTGTAGAGTTCTGTCATCAAACCTGTTGTGTTGACACGTTCACATTGTGTCAAGAAAAACTCAAACCTAGGACTCAGAGCTCACATTAAGGCAGCAATTTGATCCGTTTTCCAAATCTAAATCAAACAGTGAGCTCAAATATCTCACTGGTAAGTATCAAAGAATATATTTTCTATTTTGCCATCAACAGCCTTAAGTATGTGTTAATATTTTTCTACCAGGGGATTTTTGGTTCCAACTTTTGGCATGGACAGATATACAAAATGAAAACTATTCCCAGGTGGAACTGCTGGGATTTGGACCCAGGATCTCCTGTTTACTTGCCAGGTGCTTTAACCAACCAAGCCACAATGCCTGACGTTAAATACAAACATGTTTTTAATAATGGCTTAAAACATTAAAAAATGTTTTGTGTTTTTATCTAGACCAACTTTTAAGGATTGACTGTTTCCCAATTATGGCCTTGTCACAAGAAGAAATGCAGCAGGTTTATTAGCTCAGCTAAAAATCGACAAAGCTCAATCAGAGTCAGCCAGGCAGGAGTCAATAACATGCATGAGAGCATCAAAGAAGAGACAGGGTAGTCAGGATCCAGGTGAGAGTAGGGGAAGGCAGCAGGCAGGCACAGTCAGACACAGGGTCAGGAAACAGAAGCTCAGGTCCAACTAATGAAGGCAGAGTGGCACAAACAATAATTTGCATTGAGCTTCAATCGGTGCAGTGTTTAAGCATGCTGTGGTTGATTGAGTGAATGAGAGTCAGGTGCACTGCATCCAGGAGGTGTGCGCTGAGGTTGCTGGGAGATGTAGTGTGGTTAGAACTCTGGGGACGTCTACTGCCGGTGACCAGTGACCGGTGACCGGTGATAGTAAAAATAAATAAATAAAGTAAAATCAACACAGAAGTTTTGCCATCAAAGGCATTTGGTGATATATTTCTACCAGGAGACTTTTCGTGCCAGTTTGAAGCCTGGACAGATATCCATATGGGTGTCATTTTCCAAGAGGCATCGCTGGGATCTGGACCCAGGAGCCTTACAGTCTTACTAGACAGGTGTTTCGCAGCCAAGCAACAGGATCTGTTTTTATTTGTCAAAATGGTATCTCATATTGGCTAAAAACTTAAAAAAAAAACATTATTGTGTTTTTATTCATGCCCATTTTGATTAAATTTTACCTGTTTCTAATGGTTTTTACGTTTTTTAATAATTAATTTATTTAAAAAAATGAAGGTAAAAATCAACAACATTATAGTTTTGTTTTTTGGTATTTGTTATAGTTTCTTTTCTTTGCTTTGTTTCCTTTTTTTACCGAAATTGCATCCTCAAAACCATCTGGACATTTCTCCAAACTTCTTGGCATGTGTATAATAGATTAAATATTTTTCATACAAATCGCTGGATTCCAAATACTTTAGTGTTGGAGTGCAAACAATTAACTACAAAATCCAACAGTTTGAACAAAGCTTTAAATGACTGAATCACTTTTCTAAGATGATTATTGGCCCTGAGCTATGTTGGTGTGTTTTCCCTTTGTTTCCTTCCTGCATAGGTGCACATGTTTTGAAGATCCGCCTTGAGAACTTTTAAAACAGGAGTGCTTCCCTTCTGGAAGAGCTGCCACGTCTACATTCATCGCTGCGGCGATTCCTGGCTTGTGCTTGTCTTTTGGCTTCGGTTTGTTTTTCTCCATTTGCATTCATGCATATACAGACACTCATACAAAAGCACACCTTCAGGATTTTCTGTTGTTTCAATTAATAGTTTTTCTTATGCATTGTAAAGGTGCTTAAACTGGTTTCATCTCCCCATTCATTTGTCTGTAGCAAATATTAACCCTGTTATTTCTCAGTAGTTTTACCCTCCAAAGCATGTCAGTGTTATCTTCATGTTTTAACATGTAGATAACTGAAGATAACATCAGTTTCCTCAGTTTTTAAAATGTGTCATGAACACCAAACCATGGATAAGAAAACATTACTGTTGATAACTTAAATGACATTCAACATTTGCTGCATTTCTATAACTGCTGTAATTGAATTCAAGGTGAAACCAAATCCAGACTAATAAGGTAGTTGAGACCCCTTCACACCCTACTGGTTGTGGACAAGGCTGGACCCAATCTGGCCAAAAGACAAAGACGTGGCCGAAATGTCTTTGGCCATCAGGCCACGGTTGATGTCTCAGGCCAGCATGGGGGCAATGTGTACGGTGTTTATGGTGTGCGCACCCACCTCCCTACTCTTGGCCCAAATACTGAGAAGCTCGCGATTTTCTTGGACCAGGTTCAGATCTTCCTGACAATAAGAGCTTTTGCTGGGCATCACTTGCCACATTGCCAGTGTGTCCACCATGGCTTAGGTTTCAGAAACTGGCTCCTCAGACATTCTACAATACTGAATGTGTTTCGGCCACCACACACATCGTTCCTCAATGCTACAGGAGGGTGTTTTTTCCAGCTTGGAAGTGGAAGGTCTATAAGTTTCAGGCTCAGGATCAAAGAAGTCTCCTGCAAGCAATGGATGCTGCTTGTGAAGATGTTACAGTAGAACAGTGTTGTGGTTTGTTGCAGCATGCATGTTGCTTTTCCCCCCGTTGTAATTCAAGGGAGGATAGTCAGTGGGATGTTGATGAGACTCTGTGGCCAGACACATGCCAGCGGGAAGAGGCAAAAGAAAGTAGAGGGAAACTCTGACTGTTACTTTCGGTTACCAAAACATTTTCTGTACTTTTGAGTTATATACACAATATCTTTGACTGTTCAGGGGATTTGACTTTATTTTCATTGTGCTCTGAGAAATGTAAGTTACAGTGAAGACATAAATAAAAACAATTATCGCAACAATCTCCTTGCCAGTGTGAGTTCATTATGTGTTATTTTTCTTTTCTAGCTTCATTTTTAGTTTGATTCACTTTTATATTCTGTCAGCTTGACATGAGGGATTGTTATTTTCATTCTGATGAGCCTTAATGACAAAATGTCAAAACATTTTGATCTGCAGGACCAATCGAACGATAAAGGGACGATGTATTTTGAGGACACTGACACTATGAATGATACAGGAACTTTGTATTGGAGCATAGGTTAACCATTTTGGGGGAGAGACGAGCTTTTGCTGCTGGTCCATGCCGTTGTGCTGCATGTCATGGGTCTTTTTGAGGAACGATCAAAGAGTTTTGAGAATTTTAATTCTGATAAAAGAAATGAGCCAAAGTCATTGAGAATGAACGTGTCATTTTGGTGGATCTGTCTATTTGAATGAGACAGAGATTTGCTTTGAAACAGGGGTGAACTGTTTTGGGAGAGTGATGACATTGTGCAGCTGATCATGGGGGTTTTGCCAAACCGTATAGACGGCAAAAGCATAGAGAGCTTTGAGAATATAAGTTCTGTTTCAAGAAACCAGCCAAAGCTATAGAAAATAAAACTTTAATATTTTACAGTTAATTCTATTCTAATCCAATAGTTGATTGCTAACCTAATCTAAACAGACTAAACTAAACTAGGCATCTCTGCCCTTAGACCCTCTTTCGCGGTACAGAAAAACTCCTAAAGGGCACTGCCGGGATTTGGATCTAGGATTTCCTGTTTACTAGACAGGTACATTAACCAGCAAAACCACAGTGCCTGCTGGTATGTGTTAATATCGTTTTTGTAATGGCTGAAAATAAAAATAAAAACTTTTTGTGTGTTTATATACACACCAATATTTTAGGAATGTTGCCTGTGTCTAATGGTTTCAATTTATTTCTCTTAATGTTTTTCAAGAAAGAAAAGTAAAAATTATCGACATTATTATTTTGCTATTAAATGCATTTAAAATGTGTGAAGATTGTTCTGCCAGGAGGCTTTTCATTCCATCTTTACCATGGACAAATATGCAAAAGACGATCTTTTCCAATGAAGCACGGCTGGGATTCGGATGCAGGATTTTTTTTTGTTTAGACAGATGCTTTAACCAGCTAAGCCAACAGCGCCTGAAAGCAAGTGTTTAAATGTTTTTTTCATAATTGCTGAAAACATAAAAGACAAAAAAAAACTTTTACTATGTTTTTTACACACCAATTTTCAAGGTATTTTGCCTGTTTTCTAATTGATTGATTAATTTATTAGAAAAAAATTAAAGTAAAAATCAAAAATAATATTGTAGTTTTGCCATCAACAGCGTTTGGTATATATTGATATTTTTCTACCAGGAGCCTTTTCATTGTAGTTGTTAGTATGGAAAGACAAATGAGGCATTCCTGGGATTTGGACCCAGGAACTACTGTTAACTAGACTATGTGCTTTAACCAGCTATGCCGCAGCACCCGAAAAGTAGCTTTGAAATGGTTTTTATGATTGCTAAAAACATGAAAGTTACCTTCCAATGAAAGTCATGTTTATTGAGTTTGTAAGAGAACAAATGTAATTTAAAAAAATCCTTATGTTTTTGCATTGTGCATCCAAGGCTGGATTTTGTTGTTGGCCACACATATTTGAAAAATTAAACTTAAAGTTGAAGTCCCAAAGTCTGCTCTTCATTTGTGTTCCCTCTCTGACTGAGTTTGAAGGCTTGCTGTGTAAATTATGTCTCTTTTTTTTTCTTCTTTTTTTTTCGTTTTCCTCATCACTCCGTGTCTACCCAGAAAGGCTCGCCCTGAGCGAATTTCCCATAATCCCCAAATCACTGACACTTTTACATAAATGAAAAACTCCTGTTGTGCATTTTTGAAATGTAAACCTCCGTAAAGTGACAAAGTGTCCATTATCAGCAGATGATGGTTGCTTTTGTGAAGTCCGTTAATTTCTGATAAAGGACACCTAGAAAGTCATTATCCACTTCACTAACAAAAGAAATAACTATTCAATCAATTTTAAACAGCTTTTAAAAAGAAACTGACTTTTTGATATATTGTGCGGCGGATTGTCATGTTGACTGAGCTGGCAATAACTTTGACTGCAGCGGTGAAGGAAAGCGTAATAAATGCTGATCGTCACAACAGGGTTAAATATCAGTTCAGAGAGAAAATTCACCTCTTACTGCTTGTTTTTGTCCAGATGATGAAGCAAAAGTTTGTCTCAAAGAAGCCAGCGCTGTGATATAGAACACTTGAGCTACGTGACTGGAATTCTTTTCTTTAGGTAAACACCATCAATGTCCATTATCACTTTTACATCCACACCCAGCAGCCAATCAGAATCGAGTATTCACCAGGACCATGGTTTAATTATCAGTTGAATGAATATGAATATTATGGAGACATGTGGAAATCTGTGGCAGCCTCACTGTTTTCATTTTTTTTTCAGTGCTGACAACTGCAGTCAGTTGTGACTCAACTCCAATGATAATGCAAGAATGACTAATTAGCCAAACTTAAATCTTTTATTCACAAGCCCCTCGAGATTGATGGCAAAACTCTGTAATGTGAAACAACATGAAAAATGACTTCCTGCAATCTGCTGTATATCAGTCATCTTGATAGATCTTTCTGCTGCCCTTTCATATTCAAATATAGGAGAAATTGGAATTGTGACATTCTGACACCCCTGGAGAAAATGTCACTATTGAGATACTTAAGGGTTGTCTATTTACCTTGGCCAAGCCACAGTTTCTTTACTAAATCTGCATAATAACTTGCAGACAAACTACCGTATTTTCCACACCATAGGGTACATCAGACTAGAAGGCCCACTGTCAAAGAATGGTCTATTTTCGAGCTTATGTCATATGTAAGATACATTCAACTATAATAATATTAATAATAATAATAAGTAGTTTTATTTGTTAGGCGCCTTTCAAGGAACCCAAAGTCGCCATACATAAAAGTGAAAATAAAATAAAAGCAATAGAATGCACAGAAAGGGGAAAAATAAAAACAAAATCAAATCACGGGAACTTTTTTACTTTTACCTCGATGAAAATAAGAAAATGATCATGAAGTTCAGGAGGCCCCGAGCAGGCTAGCTCCTTATTCCAGTGTCTGGGCGTCAGCACATTTCCCAGGAGCTGGCATAGTGATGTGAATCGTTCCAGCTCTATAGGCCCAGCTACAGACTGTCTAGGGTGTGCCCGTCCTCGCCCAACAGCGCTTTGGTTCAGACGGGTACCAAATTGCGCTGCTGCCAGACCTTTTCACCCGTTGCTGAAATTGCATCGCAGGACCTCAAATTGCGTCAAAAACGTTGACTTAACTTTGAAACTGGCCGCCTCTGCCACGAATCGCGTTCACTGTGAACGCATCTTAACCCTAAACCGTAATCCGAAACTTAACCCTTCCTTTAGGTCCGTGCGATCAAGAAAAATGTTCAGCACTGGCCGCACCTATTTGGAAAATTAAGTACGAATCGTCACTTTCTTTGTGGCATTACATTTTATTAGCTGTGCAAGTTAATTCAACCATCTGCATGTGCTAATATCAAATCAGTTCTGGGCTACAGCAAGTGCTCCTTGATGGTACAATGTGGCCTAAACTATAGTGTAATTCAAAGCATTTGTCATGTTCTTATCAAAGTTTTTTTGTGTGTAATCGTATAAAACAGCAAGGCCTGGTACGCACATTTTGTCAGTCCACACGTCCTTTAAAAGAGTGTCGATTTGGAACCAACCAGATGTCAATTTCCCCTGTTTTTTTATGGCTGAAGATAAACTTTTAAGAAGATAGACTGTCAGTTGGTGTCGTTTGTGCCCCCCCCCCCCTGAACTTTTTCACTCATGCAAGACGCTTTTGCAGAAGAGGGGGGGGGGTGAAATTGAATCTATATCCACTTGAGTAACTTAGAAAGAAAATATTTTTTATATTAATACTGAAACCATATTCTATATACAATTTTTTTATACTTTTCTTCAGATCTTTATGATCTACACAGCTGTTACGTTTGATAAGAAAATTAAACTTTAAAAACAGTAAAATAGTAGCATCTCTGTCAAAAACAATCACAACACATTATCAAAGAGAATTATAATATTTTTGTAGCCCTAAGTCTTACAAGAATCTATTTTTACATCACCAAGCAAATGCTTTCTGTGCCCATCTTTATTATACCTTCAAGGTATAATACAAATATTTGTTAAGGGAATGTCAGAAGCAGATATTCTAAAGGACAGAACATAAATAATGCTTTTGTAAGCAATGAGATAACCTTTCCAAATATTTGGATAGAAGAATATGTTTTATTCATTGTGTTTTTGTCAGAGGACACCATGTTTCTTACAATAGGTTAAAAGTCTCATTCAATATTCAGACTCTCCCTCTGCAGAATAAACAGCTATTCTATACAATTTGTGTTAAACAAATTGCATTTTCTTTTTTCCCCCAAAAATGGCCTTACTTTGAAAAAGATAACTTTTTCTGATTCACAAGTGACAAGTAATTAAGCTTTGACGGGCAGGCGACACGCATGTCTATCAGTGTGAAAAGAAGCCTAACCGCCTCAGATAAGACGGCCGTAGGCGGTGGGAGATTATGGCAACCAGACACGACAGCAACACGCGACTGTGATTAATATGTTCAACCGTCCGTCTTCTAACCAATAAGCTCTTGGCAGTTGCTGTTAGCACAAAGAAACACACTCTAACACATCCTTGCCATGTTTTCCTGTCACTTTGCTAAATTACCAAATACTGTTATCGAGCTGTTCTCTCTGCATGGCAGTTCTGGGAATATTTCTCTGTAATTACATTCTCAATTGATGAAATCAAAAGCTTGATAAAAGATTAATAAAATAAAAAAGCAGGTTCCCCAAAGTTAAAGGTTTACTGAGTAGAATTTTAAGAAATTACAGTTTACCAACAAAATTGTTCATAAAATGAAACCTTTAAATACTTTTTTTAACATATTTTTTAAGTATTAAGTAACTAAGAAGTAAGTTTATTTATAAAGTGCATTTCCCAGATAAAATCACAAAGTGCTTTAACTACACATTCAGACAAAAAGGAAATTTTTTACAAAGTATAAGTCTTTTTTAAGTGTTTAAAGGGTTTTGGATAAAGCTATAACTTGTCTGGTCCCAAACTTATTTGTCCATGCAGTACTAACATAAATATTTGTTTAAAAAAAGTATGACAAATACGTTTTTGTTTTTTGTTTTCTTAATTCGAATGAGCATTTTTTTTATATAAAATGTATAGGTACTGTAGAATTTTGTTTTTATATTTAATTCAGAAGACGAAAACGTCCACATAAATTAAATGTATGTATTAAATGTATTAAAAACAAGCCAACACCAAAAGGAAAAAAGGGTTAAATGGATGTTCCTAAATGTTTGAACTGATATCTCTCATACAGTTTTTTACCTTTCATTGTGACATTTACGAAACACCTGAAGAGATTAAAATTAGCATCAGCTTGTTCATAGCTTCCACAATTAAAAGCCAATCAAATATTCTGTAAATAAAAATGAAATGTTTTGGCAGTCATGCAATTTCTTCTTGAATGCAACCTTATTGAAATGCACTACACCTATAACAGTAATGCTACAGCCAAATACCAAAGAATACCTATAGATTCTAGTCCTGCTTGTCTTCACATAACTTCGCCTTACCTACTGTTGATTACCTAAATCAAGTGTTATCCACCATTGAGAGAAAGCAAGGGAAGATGGGAATGAAAAAGAAATGAATCCGACTGTCGAGGACTCTGAGGATCTTTAGAAAAAAACAGTTGATTCTTGTGGATGTCACTGGCTTCCAACTAAACATGCCATCAATTATTGTGGCCTTCTGGTGTATCAACTAAAATACACAAATGTAACACTTCCGTCATTTCTTCTTTGAAGAAAAATACATCAGTCCACTCAATGGAAACTTTATTTTGAAAGCATTTTTTGTACCAAAATAAAAAAACCTGTTTCCATTCAACCAGTATGGAAAAATATTCAATCTGACCAAAAAGGTTCTTTAAAACCAGAAACAAAAGTCTATAAAAACTGATAAACTATATGATATGCATCATGTAAACAAAACAATATTTGAAATTGAAACAAAAAATTAAAATTTCGTTTTTTCTTTTTTTTTGCTTCTTCCGATTGTTGTGAAGCACAAAAAAATCCCGGGTGTAGATGGCCTTTCAAAAAAAATAAAATAAAATAAACCTTGTGGTACTGACTCATTTATCAAACACTGACTTGTACCTGCCTGGATACAAGTCCTTATAGGTCCACATCTGAAGTCGGTCATGATGAAAGAACAATTTTAAACATGGATAAGGAGCTCAATGATTTACTGCAAAGGATGTGCTTTTTGGCAGAACGCCATCTGCTGCTAATTGAAGCCCGACTATGACTGCTCACAGGACAGAAAACACGGAGAGTTGACAGAATCATTTGTTTTAACATTAGTGTACTTCCTGCTAAACAGAGTTTAAAGATTGACTTTATAAAATCTAATTAGGCTCGTTTTCCACAAGTCCTTAAAGTATTTCTATGAAGATTTAACCAAAGGATGTCGCAGGCCTTCATAGAATCTTGGGAAATTGTGCTAAAAGGTGTATAATGCCTCTTTTTTTACTGAAGACAAGTATGATGTTGAGCCTTAGAGAACAATCTCGAATCATCTTTTAGAGCCGACAAACTCACTGTTCGACAAATCAAAACAAGTGAAATTTTGAGACCTGGTTGATTTAGAAATCAAATCATGCTCAAAATAAAAAATTAACCAGTAAAAGCATCTAAAGCTTTTCCATTTTAGAGATAGTAAATCAAATCTGAGATGATCAAACTTGTTTTATCAAACAGCTGTGAGAAAAAACTAATTTTCTGTAGCTCTTGAGAGATGAAGAAAATAAATGCAGGTTAGACATAAGAATTCAATCAGTAAAAATGTAAAAAGTAATTTTGAAGATAAAAAGGGTCTCAGAAAGAAGTTTCTTATATATAACAGTATATATATATATATATATATATATATATTTATAATATATGGTAATTCTGTAAAAATACATTCTGTATCCATATACGTTTGGAGTGAAATGAGAAAACTGGCTCTGACTCAATAGGTTGTGAAACTTCATCCAAAGCTCCTTGACACTTTTTGCATGATCATTTTTTGTTATACTTGTGTTCAGTCAGTTCATTAGTTCAAAATAAATAAATAAATGTGCATCTATTTTTTTTCCCACTTATCTGTCAAAAATAAATAAAAATATTTACAAAAAAAATTGTTAAAAACAAATATACATATACAAATTCAAAAATGAAGTAATTAATAAAATATGAATTAAATAGTAAATAAATGAATGAAAGGAATATGTTATAAATATATATAAACAAAATCTAAAACAAAAATATTATTAAAAAAATCTAAACAAACAAAACTAAATTAAGGTAGACAAATAAATAAAAATTGATAGATAAATTAATCGGAAGTCATATTTGTCTTTGAAATAGAAACCATAAGTCAAACTCCACATGTTACTGCATTGAAACAAATCCAAGCTGCAGCAGCTCTCTAAGTCTTACTTTCAGGAACTAATTATCATGACTGAGCACTTTCAGAGTTGCGATTTGCTCAATAGCTCTTACTCAGCTCCTGCGTCAGTCTGGACTTCAATAAATAAAACATCCTCACAAGTTCATGTCTGCGGAACACAACATTCACATTACTTCCTCTGGAGCCTTTTTAAATCAAAAGAATGCAAGAATCCATTCAAGATAGCATGATACTCTTATTCTGGAGGACTTTATCTTGTCATGTTGATTTAGACTCAAGCTGCTTCTTCTCTATATATATTTTACATAATTAATGACTACAAATCTTTCTTTCTTTAGAAAAGTTTATTGTATTCCTAATTTTTCTTTTAGGATGGTCAATTTCTCTTCCTGTTGCCTTCTCTTTTTCTCCCCTTCTGTATCACACATATTGCATCTTGACAGTCCAATCAGTCAGCCGGGCCACCAGGGGGGACCGTCTTTAAAAAAAAGTGGCAATCTCTGTCATTCCACTCCTTTTAATCTTCTAGCGTGCTTTATTTGTGAGGACCAAAGCCGTTCAGTCAGAAGGACCATCAGGTCAATGTGAAGTGTGCCGCAGACAGCCAAAAGCTGCCGCCGCTTTTCCACAGGACGCAGAAGATTGGCTTATATGTGTGCAGAGAGTCTCAGACTCAGCTCCATAAATTCACTAAGCCACAGTCCTTTGGTTTTGTTTGAGGCTGCAGCCTGGAAGCCTGAGACTGCAGCTGCCAGCTGGCAGTGTGGGCCAGAAAAAAGGGATGAGTCAGAAGCCGAAAATGAGTGTGGAGAAGCTTCTTGACTCGTCATTGTGCATGAAACTTCCTCTCAGGACACGCATAAATAAATAACACAAAAAGCAGTGTAAGTCTTGAAATGAATTAGTGAGCAAGATTCTGAAAAAAGAAACAAATCATGCCGGAGGGTTAGGCTGTCTTTAACATTGTAACCAGCTGTTTGAAATACACTCTTTACAGAAATTAGGGTTTTACTAATTTAGCTTTTTAATCAATATGAACTAATGTCAAACATGTAAACACATATTTTCCAAATTCCCCAAAATAAAAAAGTCCTCTTATTCTTTTCAGTTTCTTTAGGGTCTTTAGTCCCTCTTCAAATGTTCAAACAGGAATTCCAATGTCCAAAAAATAGGAATCCACAAGAAAATGTAAGTCCAAAAAATAAATGGAATTATCTCACCAAAATGTGTTTGCTTGTAATCCGTTTTTCTTGGGTAGGTCACATCTTTTTTAAATTCTTCCTGAGGTCCCTCGTAGGCTTCCCCAGCCTTTTCCCTTATTTTCTCCTCCCACAGCAGCCGACGCCCCAAACTTTTCTCCTTTTCTTCCCTTGCTGGTGACTCCACCCACTTCCTCCAGAATTGACATAATCCAACATAGAAATATAAACAACATTTGTACAAACAAAGAAACAGAATCTATTTGTGGTCTTTCTAACCCATATTTGTAGTTCAGTTGTCATTAAGGTTTATTTATTTCCGTCCACAGGATACCTTTGTGGCAATGCTACATGTTTTACACTTTTAGTTAAGATTTACGTTTGCAGTTGTTTTCTTAAAATTGACTTGTGTTTTGTCAACAATATAGGCGTAGGGTGGCCCTGAGGTGCAAATCACACCAACAAATCACTCAGCGCAAAAAGAAATAGATCACAAAACCAATGAAACAAAATAGAAATAAGGTATTTCAGAAAACCTGCTATGATATACCATGACTCCTTACACAATCAACATAAATCAGCCTATTCTAGGGGTGCAACAGAACACAAAACTCTCGGTTTGGATTGTGTGACGGTTTGCAATTATTGCATTTATTGCATTATGGTGTATTGCATCTTGGAAAAAGACAAAAGTATATTTAATGAAAAAAGTAAGAGAAGCAGGGGATGTCAGAATAAACAACTTTAAATTCTTTCACTATGACCCCTGCTGCTGTAAAAATCCTCCCACGGGTTACAACGGACCAGCGGCTGCTCTCCTGGTTGGGCTGGAGCTTGCACTCTCTGTCCCCCTATGCCTCCCTGCTCTCTGGCTTTGGGGGCCCCTGTGGCGGTCCTGCTGGCCCTGGCTTGGGTGGCAGATATGATTGCAGATATGGGCGGTTGTTCTCTGTCTTCTACCGTGCAGAACATAAACACTAACTTGAGCACAGGTGTTCACCTTTTCACAAATAGTTTGCGTGATTGAATGAAATGTTTCACACTAGTTGGTTTGAATGCATAGGTATGCGTGTGTGGACATTAACTTTATTGTGTACATGTTGACATGTGAACGTTTTTGGAGCCAACAGGTATGTTTGTGGCATTTGGGTATGTGTGTGGACAGGCCCCACCCTTATAGACTTGTAGTACATCTGAACCTCACTGTAATGAGTATAACCATGCTTTGTGCTGCTTCATGGGGTTACCCCCCCCTTTCTATAATCACCCTCTTACCCCCCCCCCCCCTCTCTAACATCCCTCTCTCTTCTTCCCTCCTTTCCTTTTCCGTCCGGTCAAACACAAATATGATATGATTAAAATGAATAAAGTTTGGCCTCGATTACAAAAGGGGTTTATTCAGACATACCTCTGGTTTGTCAGAAAATTCAGAACCCCTATTGTTAAAGTAAAATATGTCCAACACAAGAGGCCTTCAGCTCTCATCTGTTAGCCCAGCTGTTGGACAGGACAAGTTAGAAGAAAAAAAATTCTTTAACACCATAAATGGTCGTCTTCACCAAATCTACATTTTAAGTGGTAAGCGTCAGTCTCCCTGCTCCTGCCAGCAACATCCTTTATAGCATTGTTTTTCGGTGAAATAACTATGAAGGTAAAAATGTGTCAAAAAGAACGCACTTGTAGATTTGATTTGAGAACTTGTAATATAGAATCTGAATACTTGTGCATCAAAAATCTGCATCTGTGTGTAAAAATCTTCTGCTGTGAACTGACAAATTTCCAATTGCATGTGTTCATTTAGAGTTACAACTTCAAATCTGTGATTACAACTGCTCAAATGTGCTTCTGCGTGTGCTCGAATCTGCTGCCTCAAATCACAGGTGCGCTACAACTGCGCTCTGACTTCTTACACATTCCTTGCGAGAAACTTGGGTCAAAAGTGATCTGTGTCCGATAATGGGACATGGGGGGGAGGGAGGGTAAGAGGAGGCGGAGTCAACCAATCAGAGTGCTGGATTCGGAGAACTTGGTCAAGTTAGAAAGACCTTCACAGATTCACACTTCCTGCTTCAATAACTCTTCTGATAAACGTTCAAATGTGACAGCAAGTCTCTCAAGCATTTTGTATGAACACAGAGAGTGAAATAAAAATGCATTTCTACAGAAAAAACTTAGTTTTCTCCTGCATTTTAATGAGAAATGATCTCTTTGTGCTTTAAATCATAAATGCAGACATGCAGCTATGATTTGCATGCAGCTTGATGATTTTTCCAAGGAAAAATCATCAAGTGCGTTCTTTTTGACACATTTTTACCCTCATAAATAACACTGATAGCGGGTTTCAATTGGTCGGGAGCTCCATGTGGGTTAATGTAACACCAATGTCTTAATCAAGAAAACAAAAGTGCAACATAGTATAAAAAAATTAATTAAAAAAAAACTTAATTTAGTATAAAAACCCTTCACTGATTTGCAGAAAAAAGCGCCTTTGCACCAGTATGCAACACAACTATTAAAAAGTGTTGCACACTGGTGCACACTTTTCTCTGCATCAAAATAAACTAATTCCCGTTGATCGAGGTTTGAAAAGTTACGCAAGTTGAAGGAATGTAAAACATGCAGCTTAGGCTATGGTGTAAAACGGGTTGACGGTTTTACAAATCAAGTACTGAATAATTCATTTATCTAAATACTGTTAAAATCTATTTTGAAAGGAATATCTTTATTGCAGTTCTTTATCCCATTTTAAGCTCATCTTGCGCACTAAAACTTTATTTTGTACCTGAGAGTTAACATTTATTCACAGTAAAAAGTTTTTCTAAAAGTGTTACAATTCTGAAAACTTGTGGAATTTCACTTCCGGCTAATAATGATGGCTGGGCGCCATCTTGCCTGCTGCCAGATCCCCCTCTAAAGGATAAGTATGTGACATTGGCGATCAGATTATCACAATTTTGGACGTTTGACTGTGTTGATTTGCGTCTTGATTTGGACAAGGCATAACTAGTATCGCTTCATGCCAAATATTGTTTGGTTGAAATGATGGCCAAACGTCATCATCCAATCAGAGATGTCCCCTAGCGCCTACCTGTTCTTGTTTCTTTTTTCATCATTTAATTTTGATCTCTGGAAATTACTTTTGTTATTTGATTTTTCTTTTTTTCTTTACTAAATGTTATGTTTTTTAAGTATTCATCTTGTTTTTTTAATTGTTGTGATCTTTAAAATGTTTTTGCCTTGAGTTATGGTTTTCTGCATGATTTGAACTTCAAGGCCACCGTATGGATGAGGAATTCCTCACTCCTCTTATCATTCCTCTTGACTTTTTGGCATTTAAAAAAACACAATAGAAATATCACTTCAGCTTTGACATTTAGCAACATTTCGGATGCCTACTACTGTTGAATCTAATACTGGCTGACCGGAAAAAAGTATCTCAAATAGATGCTTAGACCCTTTCAGCATTCCCAGAATGATTCTCATATTTTTCTTCCTTTATTTTTCCAGGATTCAAACGAATGTTAGTATGGAGACTATAAACCAGAAAGAACAAATTAGCTTATTTTGAAAGGGCCCTTCCCATCAGTCACAGAGACTGTAGTGCTGTCATTAAAGAAAAACTAGAACATTCCAGCCCTGTCTGGAAGGATATCTCATTAAAATCCTCTTATCTTTCTAAATGGTTTTAGCTTCAGTGGAGCGAGAGCTCACACAATAATAACTTCAGCAACATTGTGCCTATTCTGCGTGTTATAATGTATGTTTCAAAGGTGATTTTTTTTTTAAATAATATACAGAATATTCCGTTTTGCGGTTTTTAGGATATTACTCAAATAAAACTAAAAGTTGGAAGAAATGAGAATACCTAAAAAAGTGTATCCTTGCTTGCAGAAGTCAAGGAAATGCTATTTTAAGCTTTTAAAAATCAAGTTAATTGTTGGAATGTAAAGTAAATAACTCACTTTTTTAATTTTGAGTCCAGTCAGAGGTTTTACAAAGTTATCAATTTATCTGATGTTGAGAATTATCTGGGATTGCATATTTTAACATTTCTGTCTTCTATGATGTGGAAGTCTAAAGATGCTACTACCTTGAAACATTTTATTTTAATTCCAAAAAAAAAAAAAGATAACGTGTACCTGGCAAAAAAAAAAAAAAAGAACCCAAAGCATGGCCCAATATATTCTATGGTCTTAAAAGGCCTAAACCATGCAATTATTAAGCCTTATACAGTGATCCCTCGCTATAACAAGGTTTACTTTTCACGGTTTCGCTACTTCACGGATTTGCATCGTGCATTGTGTTCTGCATTCTGATTGACTAAAAAGTCACTCTGCTTCTTCTTTACCTGTGCGTCAATAACGTTGCAGTTTAATATTGTAGTGACGGTCACACACCCATTCGTCTGCTGTCAGATCTGGCAGCGCAAAGGATTATGGGATGCAATTTCTTCTGCTGGTTTTGGCCTGATCTGAGTGGGTGTGTGGGTTTAATCTATGTGTTTTATGTCTGACTGTTCTTTAGTTCGGTGTTAGTTATTAATCAACCCTGGTGGTTTATTTTGTCCTGCATCGTAAGTGAGGAGGGGGGCGAGGAGAATGACCCCACTGCATGTCACACTGTCCAAGGTCAATAAACAGAAACCAGTTCTGCAAAGTTCCTATCTCTGCCTCGTTCTTCGTAGCGTTGCTACAATATGTACACGTAAGTAAATCAGCGTGCCAAATTTACAACACTTACTTGCAAATCATCTTGCAATTTCGAGTTTCTCTAAAACCCATAGAAAACAGAGCGACAACAACTGCTTATCACTACGTTCTTCTCCCTAACAAACACAGCTGCACCGCGGGCTTCAGGAGAATACACTGCAGAGCGGAGTCAGGATGCAGCGGTTCACTCTCAAGAGCAGTGAAATACACCTGAGTCACTATTTGCCTTACTGTACTTTGTATTTTTTTTATTATCATTTTAAATTTTCTCCCGTTTAATTCAATTACTCTCGTGTCGCGGTGGGCTGGGCTTATCTCCGCGATTTGAAGCCTTCTGTTCACATTGATGATTAAAATTATTATTTGACAGTACAGTACAGAAGTTATTTGTTGAAAAGCAAACTTTTCTAAAGTACTTTTATTTGTGAAACAAATGCTTGAGCCTGTAAAATGGTTTGTTCTTCCTTTTCAATGTATAATATAGAATATAATTGTAGGATACTTGTTAAAAAAATAGAGGTTTCTACTTCACGGATTTTGCCTATCACGGGTTCTTTTTGGAACGTAACCCCCGCGAAAAACAAGGGTTTACTGTATAGTGAAAAATATCGGTGTATATGATGTGATATTACCTTTGGCACACTAAAGGAAACAATTTTTAAATTAAATATTAGTTATTTTAGCAGCCCTTTTCCTACGACTTGATCTCTGAGGTACCGACCTTGACTCTTTGTAGGTGCTACCCATTTATTGACGTCAACGTAGAGCCGGCCTTGGCAGCGTGTCTGCGTTTCGCCCATAAAAACAACTTTTGCAAAGATGGATGTGCATATTGTGCATATAAAAGGAAAGCCTTTTTGCCAAACACCGCTTGTTCCACGGAAAAGCTAGGTGTGAGTGTGTTAGCCTAGAAGCGGTGCTGGAAGGGGCTGTTCACTATGGAGTCCTATACTGTTCATAATTAAATAAATAAATATTTGATTAAATAAATAAATATGACTTCATGCAAATACACAGTCAACCAATAAATCTCTCATAAATATATAAAAAGACCATGAAATGGTGAAAAACCTGCACACTGATTTTAAATTAGCCATTATATTATTCACACTGATTTTAAATTAGGCATTATATTATTCAATATATTTCATTTTGCTTTAAAAACCTGTTTATTATTTTAAAACAGCATTTTAAAATATTCATTTTTAATCATGTGGAATACTATTATAATTCTACTTCTTTTTTCAGAACCTTAGATTTCAAAATCAATATTTTCCAAAGTAGCTTTTTTTATTTCATGTTGCTGTTTTCCACAATGGCGTATTTATTTCATGAAGAGCTTTTTCAGCAGAATGGGTCTATCTGTCAATCAGTGAAGGTGGGCGGGATCTAAATGCTCATTGGCTGATCCATGGAAATCGACTCTTATTCCTCGATACCCGCTCTGACTGCGGTGTTCCAGTCAGAGAGATGACATATTTCAGCGATATCCGCACGGCTTTATTGACATTAGAGATCAAATAGAGACAAGCAATCTGTCTGCTGCAGAAGATGCAAACATGGACCACTCTGTTTTTGTAATTGAGGGTTTGTGTGGACCAAAGGAGCTCCGGTCGTCCACGTCTCGAATTCCACGTGAAACACTCCTGACTCTTACGCCATTCACTCAGCTCTCGTTTGCTCTGCAGCTAACAGCTCTGCTGTCTGAGCTCACAGATCCAGTCTGACGTCATCGTGCCTTATGTCGGCTCGCAGGAGGCGAGCTGGCGGACCGACGGAGAGTCGGACCAGACAGCAGTGGATAGGGGAACAAGCCTGCTCGGGCCTCCTGAATCTTATGATATTTTTTCTATTTTCATTGAGACAATGATTATAAATCAGGTTCTCTTTTTTTTTTTTCCTCTTGGGGAAAATGTTGAACCTTTCCTGCGAAAGTTTCTCTTTCTGGTTGTAAACGCAGCGGAGATCCGGGGTTTGATTTGGGATGACTTCCCCGTTCAGACCTCTCAGAGCTGGTTATTAAAAGAATCAGTCTCTATACTTTGGATATACTTTTTTATTATTACTTTTCCGGCGAACTGAACAACAAACCCTTAACTTAACTTGCGCTCACACACACACACACACACTTTTTGCGCTGGGCGCTCTGATTTATACGTAACAGACATAGTTTGACTAGAGGAGCTGAAGACTCTCTGGGATGATCTCATGAACTCAAAAATTGGAAACATTGTTGTGGAACTATTCCAAATAAATAAACCTGATCTCTTAACATTCTCCGTGTGCATTGTGCATCCATGCATTTTAAGTGAGATAAACACAGGCAATCACTCCAAGTGGCTATCAGGCTAAAGCATTAGCTGCTAGCTCCTCCCACACGCGGCATGGTGTGTTTAATGAACTCCAGTCCACAGAAGTTTTGTGAAAGGCCAACAGCCACTCAGCCTAACTTAGGCCACTTCTAGATGTTCATGAGAAGATGAAAATTGCAGAACCGACCACAAAATCACCCGGATTATGCACACTCGCCCAAAGCCACTTTTATCCGCAAATTTAGAACCAAAACTGCCCAATTTCTGGTAACACTGTGGATGTGTTGAGGTGCATACTCCCCCTAGTGTTGAGGAGTGGGCATCGCGCCGTCACGTTCACTGAAGCATCTTCGATCGATGTAGTCGGGGTGCTGCTGCTCATGTCTGAGTAAAGGAATAGCCAATCACAAAAGTGTCTCCGCCTTGTCTGGTTTGATTGACAGATAGACCCATTCTGCTGAAAAAGCTCTTCATGAAATAAATACGCCATTGTGAAAAACAGCAACATGAAATAAAAACAAAGCTACTTTGGAAAATATTGATTTTGAAATCCAAGGTTCTGAAAAAGAAGTATAATTATAATAATATTCAACATGAATAAAATGAATATTTTAAAATGCTTTTTTTAAATAATGAACAGGTTTTTATAGCAAAATGAAATATATTGAATAATATAATGGCTAATTTATAATCAGTGTGCAGGTTTTTTACCATTTCATAGTCTTTTTATATATTTATGAGAGATTTATTGGTTGACTGTGTATTTGCATGAAGTCATATTTATTTATTTAATCAAATATTTATTTATTTAATTATGGACAGTATAGGACTCCATAATTCAGAAATCCACATAGTCTGTGTCACAAATGCACACACTCCGATTCACAACTGTCATTTTATGCAAACGTGCAATATAAATTTGGAAATGCACACGTTGTGTTTCACAAATGCACACCCTGTGTTTCACAAACACACACGTTGTATTTTACACATGCACACTAAAAGTTTCACACATGAACAATAAATGTTTCTCACAAATGTACAAGCTGTGTTTCCCAAAAAACACAATAAATGTTTCAGAAATTCACAATAAATGTTTCAGAAATGATGTTTGATTCGCAAACAGGAATTTTAGGTACACTTGTAATTCAAACTCACAGATCATGCGAATTGCAGAATGTGCATTTACAAAGTCCCTATATTTGTAAGGGGAAAACCCTGTGGTGAATTTTGAGACTCTCCTGACTTGGCAGGTCAATTAATGTCATCATTGACTAATGAATCTGTCAATCAAACTCATCAGTAAAGAAGGCATGTTTGCTTTCAGCCAATTGAATGGCCCTTAGACTTTCTCTACACTTTCAAACTGATGGCCTCATAGTCCTCGCTTGTCTACATCAGCTTGGTTTCATCAGTAGCGGTTCTAGGCACGGGCCGTCCGGGCGGTTGCCTGGGGCGGAAAACTGAAGGGGGGCGGCACCGGCGGCTCAGCCCTTGTAAAATATTATATGCACCAATATTGGTTTACTTATGTCACAGTTTGTGAGTTTGTAACAGCCTGAACCTGGCCGCGCCGCCGCCCGCGCCCCGCAGCTGCGAACTCTCCTGTCTTTGAGAAGTAGACACAAATGTGTGTGAAGAAGGAGAAGGGAGGGGGCGCGGGGTGAGCACGGAGCGCCGCCGCGTTTGCGCATGCGCAAAACCTGGCTGGCTCATCTTTCAGGGAAGGCGACGGTCGCGGGCTTGATGAAAAACATAAAAGTAAAAAACTGCGACTGCGCCGTCATGCTGGAAATGTGTGAAGAAAGGGGGGGCTGCGGGGAATCAGTTCAATTGTGGGACGCTTCCAAATTAAGTGGCTAGGTGGGGACAAGGGCGAGGGTTTGAATCTACTTTATAAAACCTGTTTATAAGTCAGTCATAAGGTGACATTCTATAACCTACATTTTAATAAAGGTATAGAAAATATATTCTGCTTTTTTGGGTTAATTTTGTGTGAAATGCCCAAATGAAAAAATGGCAACACAAAACAATGCTGGCACTAAGGTGACAGTTGGTTCAGTCGACAGACTTGATGCCTTCTCGTGACGTGAGGACATTTATGCCAAACAAACGCCAAAAACATCTAAAATATGGAGAAAAAAAGGTCAAAGCCATCTGGTGCCCAATTTAGAAAGAAAAGAAAAGAAGAAGAGGAGAAAAGACATAAAGAAAAGGGGAAGTCCTCACAGCTTGATGCATGTTTTTCTAAATTCTAATGCTACCTGCCCTACAACAACGTTGCTGATGAAAACTTTATTTTGGTCGATGGCCAACACTGAAGTAGGCCCAAATGTTGTGAATAGCGTCATTTTTTATTTTTTTTTAGATTTTATTCTTAAAAATTTGCTCTACTTTAACTTGTAACATTAGTTATGATTCATGTGTCTGTCTGCTCTGCTGTAACACAAAGGTTTTGTTGTGTTTTGCTGCTGTATACTAGTTCATAATGTTAAAAAAGCTGTGATGGTTACACAGCATGCTAGTGCTGCTGCCATAAGATGCTAATGGGGCAAATAATTTGAGATTGGTCATTAATTTAATAATCATTTGTGGCAGCCTAAACATTTTCACAATGTTTTTTTGACATTTAACTGGGGATTTAGGGGTTAATTTTGAGCCTGCATATGAAGTTTATTTTTTATTTGTTTTACAAATGTTGGGTTATATTTTTAGCCAATAGAATTTCCATAAATCTGTAGGTAGTTTTAAAAATGAATATTTACCATTTACTGCAACTCTATGGGGACAAAACATAACGTAACAGGTCATAACTAAAAATGTGCCAATCAAAGGATTGAAGACGGAAAACATGAGCTAATTTTTCCACTCTGAAATAGAGATCGAGATAGAACATGACAATTTAAATTTCCAATTCATAAATGTTTTTCTAAGGCCTATATTGTAGTATATGGCCTTTTGAAGTCAGTATCAAATGCAATTTCAGGGGCACTTCTAAGATATTTTGGATCGTCTACCACTGCTCAAGGTGAGCGTGTTATTTGTGTGATAAAAGGTTTGTGCTTTATAATATTTATTTTATATTATTTATTTAATATTGAGTTTGATTCAATATTTTCTTAGCTAACTGTATTTTTGCCATGCTTATGGTCTTTTATTTTTTGTGTTCTGATAACTATTATAATGCTGTTCAGAATTCTGGCATCTTTTGTATCCACTTCTTAATTTCAATGACAATAAAACATGTCAGTTGACAATGACAAACAAAGTTCTGTTGTGACTGGGGGGGGGGGGGGGGGCGCCTGGGGAGGGTCTCGCCCGGGGAGTAATTCAGGGTAGAACCGCCACTGGGTTTCATGGATTAGGAGGGACTGGTGCTCAGATTGCAGTTTGTTAGAGGAATACTCAGAAATGCATAAATGGATCAAAATGCCACTTTGGGGATTCTGTTCAAGAGAAATTAACATTATAATACACTTAAAAACAAAAAAAAATTGCATTTTGCCTTTTAAATCCTAAAACCCTGCGTTTCTGTAAAAATAGCGTTAATCTTTAATTTTAAACCGCGGTCCTTCAGGTCTAAACTACAAATAAAACACTTCCTTAAAAATTGACCACTGATACTTTTCATTGTAATCAAAATAAATATGATAGAACAGAATTTCATAAAATAAGAAATATCTTAAAGTCCCAGTCTGATCACCTTTTTTTGATCTGTTAACAGCATTCCTAGTGCTCTTTTATTTATGATTATGCCTGAGGGGTTAAAACTAATAAACTTGTATCCTTTTCTAGGACAGTGTTTTTCAACCTTTTCTGAACCACGGCACACTTTAACCTTGACAAAAATCCAGCGGCACACCAGCATCCAAAAATGTGAAAAAAAAGGAGAGACCCATAGTCTTTATTGATCTACAGCCCCTCCGCAATCTCACATGCATTTTTGTTATAAGTGTGGCAGAAAAGCTGGAATTTGCAGCTGTTTTTCTAAAAGATGTAATAAAAGTTAAGTTAAAAGATTTAAAAACTGTTTGATGTGTGTTCATTGTGGTTTCAAGAAATTTAACAACATAGACTGATTGTGCGCTGAGACGCTGTCACTTTAACCCAATGCATCATGGGAAATGTAGTGCAAACAGCCGCCGAACGCAGAAAGATATCTGAACTTCATTGTTTTGTTCAATTGTTCTAGGTTCTGATACCGGATTCTGTGGAAAGTAACACCGCTAGAAACGAGCTTTAGCTGGTATTTTTGTTGGAACTGAGCGACTTTATGAGCAGAATCGGAACAAGGAAGTGAAGACTTTAACCCCTTCTGATTGGTCAGACTGATGATGTGTGATTAAGCCTCCAAGAATGATTGGGGGAGACAGTTAAAGGGGCGGGACTTTTCAGAAAACATTTATAGCTGCAGCTAAATCGTGGTAACGTCATTCTTGTAAAAATGTCTTTAATAGAATCAAATAAACACAAAGAAAAAAGTATTTTACTATCTTTCATATTCCCAATTATTCAGTGTTTTATCGGTGCCTATTTGGATGAACACAGAGCTGATATCCTGGAGATGGTAAATATTTTTAGATCAGTAAATGGGTAATTTCCCACGGTACACTTGACCATCTCACACCAGTGTGCCGCGGCACACTGGTTGAAAAAACCCTTTTCTAGGACATATTTCCTGCGGAGCGGCAGGAGTTCCTTAGAAATTCACCTCTGAGTTGTGAGAGTTACTGTTGGCGATGAAAAACCCCCGCCCCTTTACCCATTAATGAAAGGTCGAAAAAGGGAAGTTGTGGCCCACCCAGCATAATTTCTTTGTCACAAATATAGTTTTTTATCAAAGTGCATTTTTAAGAAACATTAAGTTTTTGTGTGTTATTGCTGCCTGCTTTATGAAAGTTTTGTGTTTCTTTCTTTGGTTTTGATGTTTTTTCTAAAAAATCATTTGTTAGGAATGTTTTTTAATATGAAGTTTGTTTAATATTTCGTATTTAATGCTTTCATTTAGTTTTTCTTCTCCGTCTTTTGTGTCATTAGAACCTGGATAAAGCTGCTAATCAGCACAGCTCCTTCTTGCGTCTAATTAGTCATTTCAAGTCTATGGCTTTTTTTGCTCAATGGAAAGAATGTTGCCTCTTGCCCTGTTTGAGTAATGTCATGTTGTGAATTGTACTGTTTGAGTCAGCTTTTGTCATTTTGAATCATAATTAAGATTATTTATTAAACTGGCTCTACCATATAGTGCAAAAAAAAGTCCAACTAAGAATAAGGATCCAATAAACTGTTGTTTTTTTAAAAAGATAGCTATGTGTTGTTTCCAAAAAAAATAGCTGCTGTGTGCTTTAATACCCATTGTCTGTATAAGAGAATTTGACTGAATAACTCCTACCCCCTGGTGTTCCAAACAGGAAGTAGCTGCCGGCTCCAAGAAGCCAAAATCCCATAGGCTTCTATAGAGAAATAAACAGCTATTACTCAGTCATTGTTTTTGTCAAAATAACTTCTTATTTTTCCTCTTTTTTTAAAATGTTCTTGTTAATCTTTTTTTTCTTTCAAAAACATTTTCTGTAGTGCAAATTATTCAGGTTATAAATCGGCCCATCAGATGCCTTAGAAAAAGTATGTGGTCTTAGTATGTGGTCTCACGTAGAACGCTCAAAACATTTGAGCGAAATGTTCCAAGAAGACATTAGGCCTGGTTGCCTCAACTTCAAGACAATAGTTGCATTTACATGGACATAAGTAAGCGAAATGAACGCCTGATCGGAAGAAAAATGTGTCATGTAAACACGGCGTTTGAAATACTCTGCCCCGATTAGACTCGTTCGAATCAAAATGTCTTTCAGATCGAGATAGGTGGGTTATGCCGATTGTTGATCGTATCGTTGTTCAGGTAAACAGTTCATTCCGATCGTGTGTCACCTCTGCTCTGGTTTAACGTCATGCATAGATGGTGTAGAGAAAGCTTTGGAGCTCAAACAGGCACGACCGGCTGCTCTGCAGACGCCCGGTGAGAAGCGCCGCTCCGGCCTCGCCCCGCCCTTGCCCCGCTGGCTCTTTGCCTCTCCCCTCTCTTACACCCCTCACGAGGGGGGGTGCCGAGGAGGAGCGCTTCGTGCCCCGTGACGTCTGGACCCTGCGCAGTCTGGGCTTGGGTGCCAGTGGACTGTGCGAACTGTGTCTCTGAGCAGAGCAGCCGGATTTATAAGTGATTTATAAGTGATTTATATTTGTGTTTGAGGGGAGGGGAGGATGCTTTGTTACGTGTGCGTTTTGTTGTTTTGTTACGTGTGGGACTGAGACTTCGGACTACGAGCCGTTCCGCCGCTCTGGGTTAGCGGCTGCCGGACTCAGGATAACCGTGTGTCCGAGCAGACCTCGGACCGCCAGCTCACACAGCGACTTTGGGGGGGTGTTTGAGCTTTTAAAAGCAGAAATGTTGCTCAGTCCTCAGAAATTGTTCAAATAATCAACGTGGATTTGTGTTTCCAGTCATGTCACGACAAAGTAAAGGCTGATGTTATTCCCACATATTTACGTGCAGCCAAGATGCAGATTGCATCCATGCAGCATTTCCCGAATGGATTTTCTGTTCATCCAAGGCTAAATGGTATGTGAGCCTTCTCCTTACCCTTCTTCTAGCTCCGTTCTTCCACAAAACAAAAGCGCGGACCATACGGATTAAAAATAAAATGATGAGTGAACAGGCGCTTCATAATATATTATTATTTGTAACATTAATAAAAGCACGTTTAGAAGATCATCTCGTATATTACCGAGCTGCTGCATAAATGTATATGGCAACTCAGTTTGTTTACAACGGGACCCATTTCCTCTTCCGGTATTTTCAACACTACTGCGCATGCCCAAATGATTTATTCAGACGAAAAGTGTGACCATGTGAACGTTTGTTATAATCCGAAAAAGTTTTTCTGATCCCATGTACACGGTTGAATTTTAATCCGACCATTGATCCAATCAAGATATTTTGCGCATGTAACCGCCGCTAGTGTCATATGAATGAATCAAAATCTGTATCGCCATAATCAATCTCACACTAAACGTGCACTTTTACTTTAAAATAACAAAGAACGCAAAAACTTTGCTATGAAACAGTTTTGAAACATGTTTTTTTATGTATTTTAAAGATGACAAACTTTTTCTGAACTTATTATGGAACAACATGCACTGAGCCATGCTGTGATCTGCTGTGTCAAAGTCTAATGAGTTGTCCTAATATGGGGACGAGGATGACAGTGTAACTGAATGGCCTTGTCAAGCTGTGACTGCAACATGACTGTATTCTGCATGGCAAAGCACCGGAAGATAATGGAGCAGACTTCTAATGTGATTAGGGCAACCATCTGTCAGCTGTTTAAGGTAAATGTCACAGTTTTAGATTTGCAAGAGGCTGTGGAGTGTGGAGCAATTTGCTCTTCCTTCACATCTGTTCCATGCCAAAGAACAAAAGGGGCTGTTTTCCCGTCTCTTTGAAACACTTCCTCAGATCAATTAACCAAAATTTGATTATTTCTTTTGTTGACGTAGTGCTTAATTTTGAAAAGTTATATTATTAGGACAGTTTTAACTATTTCAATGCATTATAAATTTAGCTGTATTTACTGTGCTAAAATGGTGATGGAGAACCAATTGGCAGATCATTTTATTAAAATTAAAAACAGCAAGAACAACATTGCAAAAACTGAATCTTAAAGTAAAAAGACACTGTCATGAAAAAGGGTTTTATTTTCTGTCTTGATAGAAAAATATTTGTATCAAGAAAGTTTTTTAAAAGCAAAATAAACGTAGTTTTTAGAAAACATGTCTTAGGCCACATCTGAATTCCCTTCCTTCTCCCTAAATACTAAAATATGATGTAGTGCGGGACTATCTAGTGCCCTGGATTTTAAAAGCATTAGTTACTGCTTTTTGAACGCCCAATATGACATCACCAATTTCCTGTAGTAAACACCGAATGCTAGGTTGACAACATGCATATGATACATGCTCAAGAATGCGCTAAACACTCATTGGTGGCTGTGGTATGGTCGACTTTTGGGAACCCAGGGAAGGTTCTAGGTTCTGCTCCTGCCCAGCACGCCCATGTGCCAAAGTGTTGTTGGGCAAGACACTAAACCCCACATTGCTCCTGGTGGTTATTGGTTGATGCCAGTGT
Source organism: Oryzias sinensis (assembly GCA_037389245.1). Lineage (NCBI taxonomy): Eukaryota > Metazoa > Chordata > Actinopteri > Beloniformes > Adrianichthyidae > Oryzias > Oryzias sinensis. Next base: position 9,582,461 of record CM074506.1, on the reverse strand, counting down.
TTGGCAGCGGAGCCACCATGATTGTGTGAATGTGTATGTGAATAAGACTGTGACTTTAAACTGCTTTGGACCTTTCTGAAAAGGTAGTAAAGCCCCATATGAGTATACGCCATTTTATGATGTTCACACTGGAGTGTCACTACCTGATTCTAGCGCATCCCCGCCACCTACAGTTATTTAAACTCTAACACTTTCACTGGAGGGTCAATGTTTTCTCTTGTAAGAGGGTTTATATTGATAAGAGGTTTCGACGAATGAACAACTTTTTATTATTATATCCATGACATTTTCAAAACTCAAATGTGCTTTTTTTTGTTATTCCTGGGTACAAACCCAGCCTTTCTCTATCGGATCAGGTGGTACTAGAGACTGAATTCTTCATGGCCTTTTTTTGCACACTTCTGGTTTGCAAAAGCAGCTCCTAACCTTCAGACAATGTATGATCTGAAGCAGAGTATCAAAGCATTCCAGTCATGCTACGAAACAATATGGGTGATGTCTATGTTCCAAAGTAAGTTGTGTGTATGTCATCAAGTCACAGGTTTGTGTGTGGGAAGGGTTTGAGTGGTTTCCAGAAGCTTAATTGTGTCTTCATTTATAAGCTTAATAAAGTAGAACCAGAATTTTCTCAAAAAATTCTGGATAAGAGGAATTACAGTAAATTAAAAAAACTAACCGTTCACCTTTCTGCGGTGGGAATTGGATTCTAAACAGAACACACTACATTATAGTCCATAAATACAATTAGCTACTCATGTTTATGTGAGCTTCAGGCCTGTTTGCTGATACCTATAATTAAATTTTACACAGTCCTTTAAATCTGCGACTGGAGAACACCAAATTGCTTCAGTCAACCTGTTTCTGCTCTGATGAATGTTGTCCTTACTAACCAACACAGCCCCCCTACCAATTTGCAAATGGTTTTCCTGGTTCACGCTCTGTTTATTAAAGTGGGATAAATTCCTCAGCAAAACTGCAATGAAGCCTGTAGCTCAGTGCATTTAAAAACACAAATTAAGGGTGGTGTAATGGAAAATTATGCATGGTAAACAAATACGGCTGTGGTCAGTCTGTTTTTGGAGGTTTATCGACTTTCTTTTAGCTTGCTGCTGTTGGATGGCGTGTACTTTAAAAAATGTATGCATTACAGAGAGTACTGTATCCACTTTTCATCCCTCTTTCCTATTTTAGAAAAATAGCCCAAGAAATATCAGAGATGCTCATAAACATTTGGTACATTTCTTGTTTTTGTATTATTTTATAAACAATATAACGTATAAATATGGATTGATAAGGAACAATTTCCCCCAGACAAAATATTACATTTAAAAAACAGATGTTCTGTGTATTGCTAATGCAGTTGAACTTCACCTTAAATCATGTTGCATTTGAATACATTTTAAAGGTATTAAATCTATATTAGCCCTTAGTAGTACAAGGCTTTTTTGAGGGTTTTTTCTACTTTACAAATTGCATCTACTAATTTATCTTAAGATTGTTTTTCGTGGCAATGCCCGATATGAATCTTTTTAGTACAACCCCAGCTTCTTTTTTTTAAACATATACTTTTCATTATATTACGGACGAGCCCCCAATTTGTTAATTTCAGCTCAGATGTGAGATGAAGCCAATTTAATGAGCATAAAGAATAAACAGCAAAATAACAGAAAGCATGAAAGTGTGGTGTAGCATGAGTGTTTGGGTGTGTGAGTGAATGTTTGCAAATGGAGTAAAGAAAACCATTGGAACCAAGTTGAGGAAGAGTGCAATCAGGGGAGGGAATGAGAAGCCTGATGATTCACAGCAGCACTGCAGCAAAGACCTGGACACTGCAGTAAAGACAGGAAGAAGAACTCACCATGAGGAGCCCCTTCTGTAGCTCTTTTATTTTCCTCTTCTAATCGCAGGCACCTACACCTGGGCAGGAGGAGGAGAAAAGGGGCAGGCACCAGGAACACACTCTCATGCCTTAAGGCCATTTTTGAAACGTTCATATTAAATTTTGAATGAAACTATACTAATGGTGGTGGTGGAAGTGGGGGGGGGGGTTGGTCTCACTCCTACGTTGTTGTAAACATCCAATGGGATTCCCAAACTCACCAATGAGTTTAGAGACCACTGAGAATTAAGCAGTTCATGGAATGTGTAACCGAATTTCTATGTTTTTAGGTGCCCAAAAATGTGATTAATGAGCAGAATAATAGAAAATTAAATAATCACATGCATCAAAGGATTATAAGAATGATTAATTTGAGGATCAGCAAGTGGTTTGTAAAATATATTCAAACATAATCCAAATTTTAAAAAATGTATTGATGCCATAAATCTATCAATGTTAATGTTTGTAAAATGAGCATTTCTTGATTATGCTTTTCTTTCTCACTGCAGCAGAGTCATGTGTTATTATTTTAAACAGCTAGAGTGGGAAAGGAGGTATTAAGGAACCTGTACTCAGATATGAGCTGCAGTGTTGCAGTGACTCATGATAAAATGAGTTGTATAAAGCAGATACACAATGCCGGCAAATCACACCTGAAACAAAGGTCATATTGCAATAACATGAAACTTCACCCAGGAGTAATATAATAGCCTCGAATTTCATTTTGGCAAGATTGGAAATCAGTTATTTCATCACCTTTTACCACATGTCTGGCAGACTGGTTCTGACACTTGAAAGGAAAGAATAAAAGTTCACCTCCAACTTTGTCAGAACTGGTTGGGCTATTTAAACCTGACACTTGGCGAAAAACAATCTATTCGATTCGCTAGATATTATATATGTGATGAACGGTGCAACAAAATACGAGACTGACAGTTTATTTGAGCAGCTTAGGACAAAAAAAATACATTAAAAAAGTTTATATATTTACTGTATTTTCTGCAATAGAGGATTTGCATGTGTTTAGTAGGCTAGTAAAGAAAACTTTGTTCATAATTTGTTCATAATTGTCAAGTGTCCAGGGCACTTTCACCTAATGACCTTCTAAAGACCCCACTCCGTAATGTGTGTGGTTATCCTGGTCCTGAAAACTGTTGACCTGTTAAAAGCTCATTGGGAGTGTTCTGAGTGTTAGAATTCAGAGCATCGGACAGTCACAAAAGCAATGAAAAGTGCTTAAACCCAGTTAAATTTGGTTTGTGCACAAAGTTTTGACAATTTGTGCAGCAAATTGTGATTGGACCTAGGGCTTTCTTAACTGTCCCCAAGTCTGCGCCCTAACAGCGAGACCTGTTGCCGATCTAATTCGTTTTGGGAACCTGTGCTTTGGAATACAGGTTCCACATACAGGGGAAAAACTGAACCCCTGTGAAAGTCGTATATAATGCTGTTGTTAACCCTTGTAAATAAATGAAAAACGTTGTGACTGGGATGAAGGGGAATGCAGGTAAAAAAAACTACATTATCAATACAAAAGTACCAGTTTTGCTTGGGAGTGAGGGTAGAGAGTGCTGTACATGAGTTTGGGACAGGCAAAATGGGCATAGTGATAATGAAATTGATTAATCTAAGATCACGAGCCATCCTGAATTTATTTGTCCCATATTTCTGAACTAAGATAAGCTTGTGTTCACAAGATAAGCGTGTTCCAAGAGCTTTGTGAGGGTTCCAAGACCATCTTTTGCAAGAAAACTGGCTATGGTATCCGCAATGCCGGCCTCTGTCTTTGATTTATGTATATGATAAATAATCCAAATCAGATTTGGAGAGTTAAATGTGAATCAAAAGGGAGGGCAGTACAGAAACAAACGTCAGTTGGTGAGATTGACCACGGAGAAAAGGGGAGAGATCTCAGCATGCCATCTTTTTTATTTTTTATTCTTTTATTTTCACCTATATTTAACCTAAAAAACTAATTGAGATTAAAAATCTCTTTTACAAGAGCGTCCTGGCCAAGAGGCATCAGCACAATAATAATACACAGCTCTCATTTACACTCACACTCAATCATAAAAGACAGTCTTAAATAAAGCATTTACAGTTTGAAAGCTTTGCCTCACGTTCATTTAAAAGTTTTTTAAAAGAGCCAAGGGAGATCACTTCTTTCAATTTAAACTCTTTCTGGAGTTCATTCCAAAACTGTGCTGCAGCAAATCTAAAAGCCTTTTTTCCCATCTCTGTGTGCACTCTGGGCACAGAAAGCAGGAGCATGTCCTTAGAGCTCAGGCTATAGGCAGGCATCTGCCTCGTCACGGCCTACCATCTCTCTCCCATGCCAGCAATCCAGCTTTTTGTGTTCTAGGGCAGAATCGTCAAACATGGATACAACAACCTGATATACTTTTAATGTGGGGGAAGTATAAAAATCCTTCCCACTCTTTACTTTTCCAATCAGTCTGAGCCGCACATCATTTAATCGTTTGACCCAATTCTCTAGCCTTATTATTCATATGGATGGCGAAAGACACTTGGAAGAGATTTTCTGCCCCCACATGAAATCAAGCATGTTGTTCTGGTTTCAGCTGGACCTCGGCAGCCACTTCCTCCTCAGCCACAAAAAATCTGTTTGATCTAATTTTCCAATTATATCCTTCTAATTGTGTCTAGAAACTGTCATGATAGAGTTGGTGTTCTTTATGATCATACACAAGTGTCACCTGGAGAGGGTCAACAGGTAAGCCACTGGGTCGGAAAGACATTATCCAAGACTTCCACTTCTGGAATAGGCAAAGGATGCCGCCTCCCCGATGCTTCCCAGGGAGTCCACCCGACAAATTTACTGGGGTTGAATTAGAATACAGTTATCACAGGTTTGGTGAATGGCAAATTTAAAGTTTCCCCAGAGAAGCCAACCAAGAACTATGTGCCCTGCAAAGACTAGATAGTAAATATTTCATGACTTAATTATGCTTTTGTATAAACCATGAGAAGCAGATCAAGGCTCCAACCTGTACAGATAGTGTGGGTTCTGCCAGCCCATCACCCAGCCCTCTCTGTGGTGTGGGCAGCATGATTGAGGACCGTCAGGTACCTTCCCCCATTGTGAACTGTCCTGGGGCAGGTGGGCCCTATACCAGACCCCTTGATAGTTGCTGCCCAGATGGGGAAACCATTAATCCCCAGAACTCTGTTTATGCACTAGGTTGAAAGGGAAATCCTCGACTGAGTGCGATGGGTACCCACAGCCGAAAGAACTGCTCCTGTCCACCCCAGAGTTTTGATCTCCGTTGTACCCCTCCCCCCACAGCAACCCATCCCTTCCAGTTTCTTCCTCTGCAATTTTGTCCCCAGTGTCTGCTCATAGGTGGCCGGGGCATCCAGAAAGAATCAGGATGTGCACCAGAAGCCACACTCAGAGTGATTATTTGTGCTGGTAGGTAGCTGAAAAGATGAGGTCCGAGCAACCATCTGGGTTGCAGAGATGTCTTACTTATCTTTTCTTCGATCAGTGGCCTTCTTTTGGGCCGATTTGACCTGTAATTTTAACAGCTAGAGCTGTTGATTAAGTTTGGTTTTCTGCCAATTCATGTTGCGTACCTCTCCCATGCAAATAAATAATTCCCAGGCAAATCTGGAAGGCGACAGAACTTTTCACTCATCGTTTCACCAATATGCCCATAATGTGTGGAAAAATGATCAACTTTTGGTCTCAGCAGAATGCCTGCAGCAACGGAAAACTGTAACTCTGGTTCTCCAAACTCCAAATGTCAGCCTATGGCCCTGTGTTAACACATCAAACTCATTCCTCCACAATGAACCCCTCTCTAAAGAGGGAGCATCACTTCAAAGAAATCAAAACTTCAAAGCTATAAAGATCATATTTCACTATCCCCTTCCTCCTACAGGTGTTAACTGGAGGGAAACAAACCAGCTGCCAGTTGGGGTGCAGTAACTCTATTGCAGGCAAAACCCCACAATTCACACACACATCCATGGCTTAAAATACAAACACAGAATGACTCAGACAATAACTTATTGACAGCAATAGTTTTCTCAAAACTGAACAAAAGCACAAAACACAACACAAAGCACCACAGACAAAACAGAATAACCCAAAGAAAAGCTTTTAGACAGTGGTCGTGCTCACAATACTAAGCAAAAACACAAACCAAACCACACAACAATTTAGGCACATTAACATTTAACAAAGTAAACCATTTCACTGGAATTAATCTTTTAATATATGACTTTTTAATGTTTTCCTTCTTTTTTCTTCACCTTATAAGACCCAACATCACTGCTTTTTCATTTTCCTCATCAACTCACTGATCTGTTTCATTATCAAGGGGTTATTGATGAATAACAGTCGTCTCGATATGAAGCCCATCAAGACGACTGTTGTTGTGAATTTGGGCTATACAAATAAAATTGAATTAAATTGAATCTATGTTCTTTTACTTCTTGTCAGGTTTTTTCTTCCTGTGCTTTCCCCATGAATACTTTGAACGACATTTTTTCTCCCCTTTCAATCCTGCTGCTCTGATCTCTGTATCAGCTACTTCTGTCATTTTCGCCGCAGCTGCTGTGTCTTCTTTTGGGTTTACTGGCCCAAGGCAATAAGCCAACATCTCCTGACTCTGCTCGTTTATCGTCTTCCACTTCACTATCAATTCTGGCTTAACACAACCATGCATGTTCAACTATTCCCATGAATAGTCCTTCAACTGAGTTACTCCACTCAGCTCCACGCAGACAGCTCAACACACGTTCACGCACCTGAAGTGAGCAGAGCTCCAGAGCACGTGCAAAGGAACCCAAAGGAACACCAATGTATGCAATATGTGTTTAGCACATTGAAAAAAATATCATCATTATAATTTTATGCCTAATCAGTTGTCCCCATCAAATTAAGAAAAGTCATGAAATATGAAGTAAAAACAAAAAAGTCAACTATTATTTTTTGAATGACAAACATTGAATGGAATCAAATTGACCCCGATGGTTGATAGTTACGCTGCTTCCAGACTGACGTATTTTCACATTGGAGTCACATTTCAGCTGTCCTCTGTTGCCAGGCAGGGTAGGGGTATGCACCTTGAGTTTTGAAGGCCTCCTAAAGCAAAATCAATCTTGGTCATTCATTTCTTTCAGCCAATCAGATTTTGAGTTGGCGTCAGCAGGGTCTTCTAGCAGGCTTAGGCAATGTCACAGTATTCAGACCATCTGATTGGACAGAAGTTTCAGGAAGTCACATGCAGCCTTCCCCAGTATGACACAGAGCCACGCAGCACTTTTTGAGTTGTCTCGGTTAAAAACAGAGCTGACTCCAATGTACGTAATGGATGATTTTGCAGGAAAATCTCCCACTGATCTCCTTGACTTCCTTCATCAGAAAAATCGCAGAGAAATCGTGAGCAGCTGTACAGATTTTTGTGTTTGGCACTGACCATCCCCGTGTCCACCGTCTATCAAGTTGACATTTTCGTCTCTAAAGCGAATTAAAACCTGCGCAGAAACACAACTGGACAGACTCGGCTCTCATCACTGGCCTTGATGGAATAAAAAAGGACTTCTTGATGGAACAAAAGCGTGATAATCTAAATTACAGGGTGATTGAGCTATTTTTGAGGAAATAGAGGAGGATGAATTTTGTTTTCAAATAGTACAATTTTTTGATGAGTGAAATAATAAATATTACAATAAATAATATTCCAAATGTACGTGGTTGTTTTCAATGTTTTGTGCTGGTTGTAGTTGCATTAGATTTGTTTACTGTTTTGTTAATTTAGTTTATTTAGAGGCATAAAAATGGTTAATGAGGGTTTGAGGTATGTAGCAAGGTTATTATAGTTAACGAAAACGAACGAAAAAACTAAAACTAGAACTGAAAAAACATTTTCGTTAACTGAAATAAAAATAAAAACGAGAGTTTAAAAAAAAACGAAAACTAACTAAAACTGTTTGTTGTGTGTATAAAACTAACTGAAACTAAATAATATTAACCCCAAAAAATACTTCGTTTTCGTCTTTGTTAATACATAAGTCTTTTGGGTTGAAATAAAGTCTATTTACTTCACCCTGCTAGTTTTACTGTGTATCTGAACTAGAGGGCTGCATTGGGATTGGGTCCCGCCGGGTCCCGCGGGACCTAACCCAAATCTCGCGGGATTGGGCGGTTTGAATTGTGCTGCGGGCGGGAGCGGGCGGCAGAAAAAACCCCCGCGGGATCAGTGTTGCCATGAATATCTCATGAATATATATTAGCGGACTAAGGTAGGCTGAGCGGCTGTTGGATTCTTATGTACTGAAGCTCCGTGAAGGCACCAGGTAGAGACACTCAATGGCCTCTGTCATCTAACCTGTTGTTAGGGGTGTGCAAAGCCCCGCCCCGGCTCTTACTAAGAGCGCGCTTCAGGCCGTCTGTCTGCGCGCGCACACACACATTTTTAACCGAACGGGATTTGTGAAAATATATTTAATAATTAAGTTGCAAATTACACAAAAGAGGAATGCATGAAAAGATGAGGCTGGAGGAGGGACACGAATCTCTTTAATAATATCAATACAAATGCGTGTTTTTTTCCTGCGGGACGGGACACGATACAAAATCAATGCATCTCTATCACTGTGCGGGACTAAATTCTATGAGTTTTGCGGGTGCGGACATACATATTGCGGGTGCGGGCGGGAGTGTAACGCATACGTTGCGGGAGCAGGCGGGATTGGTCAGAAAATCAGCGGACGGGAGGGGGATGAAGAAAATAGTCCCGCGCAGGGCTTTAATCTGAACCTTACGGCATCACGTAGTCTGTGACGTCACATGATGTCTGTCAGACACTGCCGGCTAGCGTTGTCATAGACATTTACATGAGCGTGATGGCTGCATTAAAAGTTGGGAGAAAGCGGAAGAGTCCTATTTGGGACTTTTTTGAATATAACAGCGTCGAAAACTAAAGTAAGTGCCTTGTAGTCGTAGCAGGAGACAACATTTGTGGAACGCTCCTCAAAGGGAAAAACCCTACGAATCTAAAAGTACTTTTAAAAAGCGCACACAACAACGCAAATCAACAGTACCTAGACAGGCTAGCCTGTCGCCCGCCCTCCCAGAAAAAGAAGAGAGCAGATAACGTAATGCTGTTATCGGCTGTTGTATTTTAATTTAAGGATGGCTGTCCTTGTGTCCTCTGAATAATAAGTGTTTCAAAATGTATCTTTGAGTTTTTATCATACAATACTTATTCTGGTGATTTTGAATCATGCACCTGACAAATATCCTAATTTACAAAAAAAAAAAGAAAAAACTAAAACTAACACTAAAACTAATAAAAACTAAACTAAAACGAAGCAATTTCAAAAATAAAAACTAATAAAAACTAGTAAAGCAGCCTCTAAAAACTAATTAAAACTAAATAAATTTAAAAACAAAAATTCAATACGAAATAAAAACTAAAACTAATAAAAAATCCGAAACTATTATAACCTTGGTATGTAGCCCTTTTAATAAAAAGTTGGATCAAACTCGTACAGAGTACTCTGGGTGTTCACCATGAAAGACAAAGACCTGTAATATTGTCTCCACATATACAGTATATCCCAGAGACAAGCCATGGGGCTTCAGGCCAATGTCTAGCAGGACAGTAGAAACCCCATGTTCTTTAACATTAAGATGATTAATAGCTTTTATTTTCAGTGGGAAAATACTGGTTTGGCCCTTGAGTACCACCTAACTTCAATTGTTCTGGGGCTCCATGTGGGTTAGTTTAACAATGCCTTCATCAATGTGATAGTAGCAATGTATAAAAGTCTAACGTAATTTAAAAAGGATTAAAGGACCTTAAAAAACCTTTGTTTAGTATAAAAACCCCTCAGAGGTAAACCTCAAGTGCCTAAACTCGTTATGAAGTTTGCTCTTCTGATATTGCTTTGAGAAAAGCTCATTTTTTGAACTTATGACAAAATGTACTTTGTTAATCGTATATGTTATATAATTTTTTTTTCCTTGTCATATAAAAAATATTTAAACCGCTAAGAAAACATTTGTTTACTATGTGTTGTACAAGCCGCACAGTTTTTATAGACTTACAATTGTAGTTGTCGAATATCCTATTTTCTTTGAATGCCGCATTCCTGATCCTCAAAAGCTGCAGCTAATTGACACCCAGAGCAGAGTTGCAATAGAAACAACAGAGAGAAGAGGACTGAAAGAAAAGTTAGAGTGCTAGTCATTGGTAATACAGATGTTTGCAACATGATTGATATTTTACCACATAAGGCTCCTGTTTTGAAATCATATATACATATATATATAAGACGGAACAACAAGAACAAGACGGAAATGGACTAGATGTGAAAACAAGGTTCTGTTAGAATGCTACTACTCGAGTAATCCCACCAAGAGGGGTTACATGCAGAGAATGTGGAATGAATGGATGCTTCGAAACCCACAATCAAGGCTAACTGCCAAACATCTGGTAGCCCAGTGCTCTAACATCCACAAACAGCAACTCCTATCACAACTTGAGATTGAAGCGATACAATACAATGCCACGGGAGAGCCAGAACAACAGGTCAGAGAGGAGGTTATACCACACTCCCACTCTGAGATTGGGTACACAGCCCCAACAACCACAATTCCACTGAGCGAGGCAGCAACTGACCTGAAAGACAAGATCATGTCTACAATGAACACTAGGCAATCCCGACACCAGCTACAACGGTTAAGTGATGTACCGCCTGAAAGTCTACTGGAAACTGTGAATGAAGCATTGAGGGCAATTCCTACCACAACCATCACAGAAACCAATGAACTGGTTTACCCTTCAGCAGCAGTGATCCTTGAGATGCTTGGCTATAAGAGCAACCATGGAAGAAAACAGTACCCACCATGGAAGCAACGGTTAGAGGCCAAAATCAAGGCAACACAGAAGGATGTAAGTAGGCTGACAGAGGCTCAAAGAGGCACAATGACAAAGCAAGTACCTAAGAGATACAGCCAGATGCCCATACCTGAAGCACTGGAAACTGCCAAACAAAGGCTCCTAGCCTTGAGCAGCCGCCTAAAGAGGTACACAAGAGACAATGAAGCCAGACGAATAAGCAGGCTCTCCGCAACTCAACCTGCAAAAGTGTACGCTCAGTGGCAAGGTCAAAACCCCTGATCAGACCCACCAAGGCTAGAAACTGAACAGTTCTGGAAAAGTATATGGGAGAAAGAGACAGCACATAACAGCAATGCCCAGTGGCTGGTCTCTCTAAGAAAAGAACATAGCAACCTCCCTGGACATAATCCAGTAACCATCACAGTGGCAGACATCCAAGAAAGAGTCTCAGGTATGAAAAACTGGACAGCACCGGGCCCTGACATGATACATGCCTACTGGCTAAAGAAGCTAACCGCACTCTACGAGCGCCTGGCAGCACAAATTGACCAGCTGCTAAGAGATGGGACTCACCCCGAATGGCTAACGGAAGGGCGAACGATCCTGATCTCTCAAAGGTTGCAGTCCCATCCAACTATCGGCCAATAACCTGTCTCTCCACAAAATGGAAGCTCATGTCAGGCATATTTGCAAACAAGATAAATAGGCACATGGATCAATTCATGAGCAACACACAGAAGGGCATTGGTAGAGACTCCAGAGTAGCCAAACACCAACTCCTGGTCGACAGAACAGTCGCTTAAGACTGCAAGTCACGACACACCAACCTGTGCACAGCCTGGATTGATTACAAGAAGGCCTATGACTCAATGCCACACACATGGATCACTGAATGCTTGGAGCTGTACAACATCAACAGGACTCTAAGGCTGCCTTTACACTGCATGGTTCAAGTGACCCAATTCCGATTTTTTCCTCTCACGTGGCACAGATCGGATATCATCGGTGAACGTGTAAGCAGGACAAAAGCGCATGGATTCCGTTTTTCTCAGATCGGATACAGGCCTCTCTCATATGTGGAAATAAATCGGAAACAAATTGGATACGTGCATTTGCGTGTGCCATGTAAGCACACAAATCGAATATTCCCCAGGAAATGCGAGTTGTACGTCAGTGACGGCATATTAAGGAGACCACCAACTGAGATCACATGACTTATTAAGGTGCTTTTTGTGCGCCGATCTTGCTGTCAGCGTGTTACCTTTCAGCCTCAGGCTTCAGACCGTAGTTGGAAACCGCTGTTATGTCCGGTCCGGTCCCGGTCGGGAAGCAAACGGTAACTAATGAAGCGGGACACCGTTGCTATGGAACAGGCTAGAAGCTGTTTATTTCTTTGGGGGGCGTGTATGATGGGGACCATGTGTGTGTGTGTGTGAGCGCGCGCACGCGTGCTTGCGTGTGTGTGTGTGTAAGGAGAGAGCCCCCCCCTCTCTCCTGTGAGCGCGGAGCGGGGGACTGTCGGAGAACCGTAAATTAAAAATAAGGTGTCTCGCCCAAAAATTTTGGAGTCGTTTAGCCCACTCTGGAGGCTGAGGGTTCATAACGGAGAAGAGAACCCCGAGGACATCTCCCGTGTGTTTCTGACTATGGTCAGAAAAGAGAAGTCATCGCGCAGGAAAGATTCAACACTTGGATCAAACTGTTAGTACAGCACAACGTCTGCAAACACTTCCTCATTCAAAACTCAGAGAGAGCACATAAGACGGCCGACCAGCCCTCATTTTTACTACCCCATGCATCCCCTCAGGAGCGCCCAGGGCAACGCCTCCTTCCGTCGCTGCGTTGCCTCCATGACAACCACAATCACAAAAGTCTGAAAAAGGTCCGGAAATACTGCTACGTAGTCCTCTGAATGTCTACGTTTGATAGTTTCAGCATTGTATAGTGTAAATGCAAAAATCAGATATGGGTCACTTTTAAAAGATGATGTAAGCGGGTCATCAAAGAAATCGGATATAGTCAGAAAATCAGATATGAGCATCAAGACTTGCAGTGTAAAGCCGGCCTAAGAGCCTTCATAGGAAACTCAATGAAGCTGTGGAAAACCACCCTTAAGCCAATCCAAGCCACTTGCACAAGTGTCCATCAAATGTGGGATATACCAAGGTGATGCTCTCTCCCCACTGCTGTTCTGCATAGGTCTGAACCCCCTCAGCCAAATAATCAACAAGACTGGCTATGGATACCGACTCAGAAATGGGGCCAACATCAGTCACCTCCTCTACATGGATGACATCAAGTTATATGCAAAGAGCGAGCGTGACATTGACTCCCTGATCCACACCACCAGGATCTACAGTACTGATATTGGGATGTCATTCGGGCTCGAGAAATGCAGCCGGATGGTGACAAAGAGAGGCAAGGTAGTCCACACAGGAGGGGTCTCACTCCCAGAAGAAACAATAGCAGACATCCAGGACAGTTACAAGTACCTTGGAATTCCGCAGGCAAATGGCAACCTCAAGAAGGCAACAAGGAAAGCTGCAACAGCTAAATACCTCCAACGAGTGATGCAAGGATTGAGAAGCCAGCACAATGGCAAAAATATGGCAATAAACAGCTACGCACTGCGAGTTATAAGATACCCTGCAGGAATAATAAGATGGCCAAAGGAAGAGATACAGACCACGGATCTTAAAACACGAAAGCTCCTCACCATGCATGGAGGGTTCCACCCCCATTCCAGCACCCTGAGACTGTATGCTAGCCGCAAGGAAGGAGGCCGAGGACTAGTGAGCGTAGAAGCCACTATCCAGGATGAAACATCCAAGATGTATGAGTACATCAAGCTCAAGGCCCCAACTGACAGTGTGCTCAGTGAATGTGTCAGGCAATGGAGAGCAGAGGATACAGTGCTGGAGGACAGATCCTCATGGGAGGACAAACCCCTGCATGGGATGTACCACTGGACCATAACTGAAGTAGCTGATATCAAGAAGTCCTACCAATGGCTAGAAAGGGCTGGCCTACAGGACAACACTGAAGCGCTTATCCTGGCAGCTCAGGAACAAGCCTTGAGCACCAGAGCGATAGAGGCTCAGATCTACCACACCAGACAAGACCCAAGGTGTAGGCTGTGCAAAGAGGCGCCTGAAACAATCCAGCACAAAACTGCAGGATGTAAGATGCTGGCAGGTAAAGCATACATGGAGCGCCACAATCAAGTGGCTGGAATAATATACAGGAACATGTGTGCAGAATATGGACTGGAAACCCCAAGGTAAAAATGGGAAACACCTCCGAAGGTGGTAGAGAATGAGAGAGCAAAGATCCTGTGGGACTTCCAGATCCAGACTGATAGGATGGTAATGGCGAACCAACCAGAGATTGTAGTGGTGGATAAAGAACAGAGGAAAGCCTTGTGGTGGATGTGGCAGTGCCAAGCGATGAGAACATCAGGAAGAAGGAACATGAGAAACTGGAGAAATACCAGGGACTCAGAGAAGAACTGGAGAAAGCCTGGAAAGTGAAGGTGACAGTGGTGCCTGTGGTAATTGGAGCACTCGGAGCAGTAACCCCCAAGCTGGAGGAGTGGCTACAACAGATCCCTGGAAAGACCTCAGACCTCTCAGTCCAGACAAGTGCAGTGCTAGGAACAGCTAAGATACTGCGCAGGACCCTCAAGCTCCCAGGCCTCTGGTAGAGGACCCGAGCTTGGAGGAGAAACCACCTGGGGAGGGTGAGAGGGGCATTTATTTATTTATTGGCAAGCAATGATAATAGGGTTACTATATCAGTAGTGAGCAATTACTGGGCAAGACCCTTGACGCTACAGCCTACCTCGTAATATGAGAGACAATGACCAAACAAGCTCTGCGTCAGGTAATGGGGGACCAGAGCATCCTGATGGTAAGTGGGCTACTGGAACAAGACGGAAATGGACTAGATGTGAGAACAAAGGTTCTGTTAGAATGCTAATACTTAAGCAAACCCACCCAGATGGGTTACAAGCAGAGAATGTGGAATGAATGGATGCTTCGAAACCCACAATCAAGGCTAACTGCCAAACAATTGGTAGCCCAATGTTATATCCACAAACGGCAACTCCTATCACAACTTGAGATGGAAGCGGTACAATACAATTGCAATACCACCATGGGAGAGCACGGGCAGCAGGTCAGAGAGGTGGCTATACCACACTCCCACCCTTAGCTTGGGTACACAGCCCCAACAACACCAGATACACTAAGCGAGGCAGGAACTGACCTGAAAGACAAGATCATGTCTAGAATGAACACTAAGTTACCCCGACACCAGCTACAACGGTTAAGTGATGTACTGCCTGAAAGTCTCCTGGAAGCTGTGAATGAAGCATTGAGGGCAATTCCTACCACAACCATCACAGAAACCAATGAACTGGTTTACACCTCAGCAACAATAATCCTTGAAATGCTTGGCTATAAGAACAATCATGAAAAACAATATCCACCATGGAAGCAACGGTTAGAGGCCAAAATCAAGGCAACTCGGAGGAATGTGAGTTAAGCTGACAGAGTTTCAAAGAGGTACAATGAGGAAGCAAGTACCTAAAAGTATTAGCCAGATGCCACCTGAAGCAAATGAGGAAGCAAGTACCTAAAAGTATTAGCCAGATGCCACCTGAAGCACCGGAAACTGCTAAACTGTTTCCAGACTCCTAGCCTTGAGCAGCCGCCTATAGAGGTACACAAGAGACAATGAAGCCAGACGGATAAACAAGCTGTTCGCAACTCAACCTGCAAAAGTGTACGCTCAGTGGCAGGGTCAAAACAGCCGATCAGACCCACCAAGGCTAGAAACTGAATAGTACTGAAAAAGTATATGGGAGACAGAGACAGCACATAACAGCAATGCCCAGTGGCTGGTCTCTCTGAGAAAAAACATAGCAACCTCCATGAACAGAATCCAGTAACCATCACAGTGGCAGACATCCAAGAAAGAGTCTCAGGTATGAAAAACTGGACAGCACCGGGCCCTGACATGATACATGCCTACTGGCTAAAAATGCTCACCGCACCCCATTAGCGCCTGGTATCACAAATGAACCAGCTGCTAAGAAATGGGACTCACCCACGAACGATCCTGATCCAGAAGGATCCCTCAAAGGGTGCAGTCCCATCCAACTAACCGGCCAATAACCTGTCTCTAACCCACATGGAAGCTCATGTCAGGCATCATTGCAACCAAGATAAATAGGCAAATTGATCAATACATGAGCAACACACAGAAGGGCATTAGTATAGACTCCAGAGGAGCCAAACACCAACTCCTGGTTGACAGAACAGTGGCTCAAGACCGCAGGTCACGACACACCAACCTGTGCACAGCCTGGATTGATTACAAGAAAGCCTATGACTCAATCCAACACACGTGGATCACTGAATGCTTGGAGCTGTACAACATAAACAGGACTCTAAGAGCCTTCATAGTAAACTCGATGAAGCTGTGGAAAATTGGCCAATAGCAAGCCACTTGCACAAGTGTCCATCAAATGTAGCATTTACCAAGGTGACGCTGTCTCCACTGCAGTTCTGCATACGTCTGAACCCCTTCAGCCAAATAATCAACAAGACTGGCTATGGATACCGACTCAAAAATGAGGCCAACATCAGTTAATGCGCCGTATATTTCAGTGAGCCATATTTGACATCAGTTTGAAAACAGACCACAGTACACCTTGTAATCGGTCCACCCTATAGTACTGGAAATATGGTAGCCAATGTATATTTTTGCCTTATAATGACAGCCAATTGTCATTGGCTTTCTAATATTTTACATGCTGCCAAAATCAACTCATTACATGTAGTTGGTGTAATTTTTCTCCCAGATATGCTAATTAATGTGTCTAAGCCACAGTTTAGTTTTATCAACAGAAGGGACAGTTTTCTTTATTTAATGCTAAAATGAATAGAGTGTGAAGCAATTAAAAACATTTGCATCAAAAAGCACTGTTTCGTCTTGTTTTATTAAATATATTTATTGACATAAATATATTCATCACAGAAAATGTAAAATACCACATCTTCACTTTTGTGTACATGGCTTTGGGTGCATCAAATACAAATATTCAAACTCCACGATGACAGTTTTTATTCACACAACTATGAATTTAAAAATAATCACATGTAATATTCTTTCCTTTTGCAGTCATGGGAAATTGTAAACAGAATTTTCAAACTCATTAGATTCAGAGTACAATCATGCAGTTCCCTGAGATTATTTATAACTTACCCTTCATTTGCAGCCACTTCTGGATCTGAGGTAAATGTACCCAATCCGTGTTTAGGTATTACAGTTTCATACTGTAGAGTTCTTGATAAAGGTGGTCAATTTGGTTTTGTACAACTAATGCAAAACTGTCTCTCTCTACTGGGCTCCCCTCTGGTCATAGGCACTCCTTGCATAGCGCCACCTGTCCATCCCGGTGGTCCCTGCAGGGGCAAAGGCGCTGGTGTTTGGCACTAGAACCAGCGCAGCTGAACAGAAGTGGATCCACTTGCAGGGAACATTCCCCATGCTCCGTTGAGAAGGCAGGGAAGAGGTGGTTCATCTCTGACTCCACTACTTCACACTGGAAACCCAGCCTAAAATATGAAGCCAGAGGACAAGAACAAAATAATTAACTTTGAAAGCTGAATCTTTGTGCCAGTTTTCTACTACATTATGCAGCAAGAATTGAAAATGAAAGGACAAATTAACTGTACACCAATAAAAAAATATATGCTGTTATCACAATGCAAATCAGATGAGATCAATTATTCAAAAGATTCATATAAAGTCAAAAAAGCCAAAAAGTACAAAAATGGGATAACATTGTAAATGGTTTGCAACCTTGAAACTACATTATGAGGAATTAGTGACTAAAATCCCAAACCAGGACTAAATCCTGAGTGTACATGACAAATTACATGCGAAAAGCAAGTAAACGCGAGTGTTTGTAAAGACCTACTCAAATTAAAAATTTGTAATTTGCTATTCAAACTTTTGTGAATCAGGAGCAGATGAAAAAATGCTGTATGAAAAAGCTTGAAGCAGTGACATACAAGCTACAATCAGCGTGCCACAAGCTCCCTGCTCCGCTTCATTCTAGTAGTTGACAAGATGCTTATACCTCTTTGCTTTTCCTCGTCTGTGCTGGCATCTGGCTCAAACCTGTCAGACTGGATAGCAGCAATGTTACTCACCATTTCTGTTGCATCGGTAATGTTAGGCTGGGGTGTGAGTGGGAGAGATTTTAACATGGATGACGGGGAATGGGGGTGGGTTTACTCCTTGCCAATCGCCAAACTGAGTGGCAAACTTCTAATGAAGTCCTGTGACAGAACTGTGATACACTTGAGATGGTAAATGTATGTTTTTATAGTTTTTTTTTAAGTTCCTCTTTAAAAAAAGTTAAGCTTCTTCATGTTGTTATTACTGTAACCTTTTTTTTTTTTTTATAAACACTTATTGCAGGACTAACCCGCTGTTACATCACTGATAAAATATAACTGAACCTCAAAAACCTAAACCATGCATGCGTGGGTTTTCTCCACGGACTCTGGCTTCTTCCCACCGTCCAAAAAAAGCTTTGTAGGTTAATTGGTTAATCTAAATTGTCCCTAGGTGTGAAAGTGAGAGTGCGTGGGAGTGTGATTGTGGACACTCTACCCAGTGACAGACCGGCGACCTGTCCAGGGTGTCCCCTGCCTTTGCCCACAAGTGGCCGGGATAGGCTCCGGCAACCCCGTGACCCCGAAAGGGACAAAACGGAAGAAGATGAATGAATAAAACTGTAATAATAAATAAACCTGTGCGCTTTTACTTTAAAAAGCTGGTTTGAAGTTGCCTGCTTTTAGAACTCCCTAATATTTCATCTGCTAAGCTAACGTGAATGCAGCTGCACAGTAGAGGATTTGTGAAATGTATGATTTTGTATATGTATATGATTTTGGATGCATTTTTGTTCAAAGAAGACTGACACTGTCAGAAAGTAGTCAGACAGGCTGCTTGTCAATGGAAGACAAATGATACATGAAGCCCTTTGATCTGTTCAATCACAGCTTTAAAAGTTTAATGTTGATGAACAAACCCTAATTACTTTGTGAAGAAGACAGTCCCCGTCTCCCTCTGTATAATAAAACACTAAGTGAGATTTCCATAGGACAATTACCATAATGATCACATCAAATTTCAATTTATTATTAAATATGATTATGCCATTTTTGGCCAAAACGTTTCTGCAGAGTGGATGGAGTTCCTTAGAAATCTGCCTCAGACTGTTGGCACAAAGTGAGTCTACCCTTATTTCCCATCATCCCTTCATTTACTCTCTCACCCGCTAGCTTTCAGCCCCTCACAACCCCAACCTAACACTACCGGTGCAACAAAAATGGTGAGCAGTACTGACGCAATCCAGCCACACAGTTTTTAGCTAGATGCCAGCTCGGACGAGGAAAACGAAGATATATATGGATTAATTTGTCTGCAAGTGGATGCTTCAGAATGGGGTAGAGTAGGGAGCTCATAGCAGTGAGCGCGTAGCTCGCCGACTGGAGCTTCTTCTTAACAACTTCAGGCTTTTTCGATTTTTGGTTTGAAGACACTATTTTTTCATATCTCTCCGCTTGTAAGGACAGAGAGAAGCTGTAGGGGTAGGAATGCAATTCGGGTTCAACCAAAGTGTTTGTGGAAAAACTGAATTACAAAAATGTTGAAATTTAAAAATACATTTTTAACCATGTTGTCAATGTTTAAAAGTTGACCAATTGTAAAAAAAAAAAAAAATTCAATGTAAAAACATTTTTTTTTTTTAAATAACTATAAATGTTAACTGATCTTTTATCATTAGTTTGAACTGGCTTATTTTACTGTTGTTATACTTCTAGGGCATTGTTTTTTATACTTTTATGACATTTTTTTTATACTTTTTATGTTATGGTTTTTATACTTAATTTAGGATTTTATTTTTATCCTTAAATCCTTTATATTTTTTGTGTATATAGTGGCAAATGGACCTTGAGTCTGTAATAAAGCTTCTTAATAGGTTGTTCATTGTTTGTAGAACTTTTTTTTTTTTTACAAAAATCAAAAGCCTTACGCTTTAAAGGCCTCCTTAATGTTGATGAAGCGGTAAAAGGCAGGTTCACAGGTCAGGCCTTTGCTCTGACATGCTTCCACACATGACTGGCCTTGCAGTGATGTCAGGAGCCGCAGTGCAGTGAGAGGAGGCCACGATGGGAAGGAGATGATGCTGGAGGCCCAGCTAAGGATTCTGGAGTTTGGCTCCCGGATGAAAAATCTTTCGAGCAAAGCCTCAGAAGAGTTTACCGGAGGAAACGGAACCTCAGGGGAACAAAAATCCTGCAGGTATAGGAGTAAAAAAGAACGGACAAGATCAGACATGGTTTTGATGTTTCATCTTTCAAAATCTGAAGAGCTTTTCGCTTCTGTGCAGCAGAGACACAGTTTATTGCACCAACAACACTGAAATAAGAAGAAAAATATTTTTCCAAACTATTAAGGTATTTGATAACATTTTTAATAAAAATCTGACATAGATGATGAGAAATTAGATGAAAAAGCTATAAAAACTGTTATTTTTTTAACAGCAGTCATAAAACTATTTATTAAATTTGAAATTTGTACTGATTGTCTTGTATCATTTATTGTTTTTCTCCTTTTTTTGTAATTCTTTTAGGCAGAATAAAAAAAAATCTTTTTCCTCCTAAATTTTCTGATCTTTATTACGTCTGAAACGCAAGAAACTACGAAGGTTCCATAAGAAAAAGACATTTGAGTCTGGGTTTTGTTCTCTAATTAGTTTTGTTCGGTGGCCCTGAAGGGCAAATCAAACCAACAAATCATTCAAAGCAAAAACAGATTAAAGATTACAACAACAATTCAAATACTAAAACAAATAAAAATTTCTTCTTTTTCATTCATTTTTAACATTTCCTTTTGATTTCTAAAAATTCCTTTTGTTTTTGCAAAAGTTTTTTTTTATAAACTTACCGTTAATCAACATCGAACATTGCAGATTAGATGATAGCACTTGTCCATCATACTAACTGAAAGTTATTTGGCATAAAGAGTAACTGGATTTGCCCTGTACTAATCTTAAAATCTTTACAAGTAAGCTGTTAATGAAATTGCAGTTGCAGAAACTCAAATGTCAAAAATCAAACATCATCATCCAATCAGCAATGTCCCAGACTACCCAGCTTTTCAGGTTTATTGTGATTAATTTTTATGTGATACAATTTTAGTTCCCCCGTAGTTGTGTACCTGTTTAATGTATCGGTTCACAGAGTAGTGTGATAATAAATCTATGAATAAATTGTCTAAATGTCAAAGACCGCTACTCCAACCTGGATCATTGGAGTAGCGTCCCTCCACCTTAGATTTTAAGAGTTGATTGCTGTTAATGCTAATCCTTTGGCTTTGGTTTTCACCAGTAAAGCATGTGACATTGTGTCTTGTAGGTGGAACCCCTCCACTTTTATTTTTTGCCCTGGCAACATTGCTTAATAAAATCCACAATATATTCATATAAAATATTCTATTAATGTCGGAATAAATTATTACAATCTGCACTTCTGTCCACCCTCCAGCCTGAAAGTTAGTGGATTTGCACTGTAAATTGATTGAGGGAGGTCTTTGCTCTCTTGGCTCCAGTGCGCAGTATTCATGACCATCATAAAAAATGGATCACTTTGATTTGTCAGATCTCAGAACTGTTTTTCCACTTCACCTCAGTCCATTTCAGCTCCATTATAAAAAGAAATTGTACAGAATAGTTGTCAACCTTCAAACGTTCCCCTTTCTTTCTCTGCCATATCTGCTTCTTTTTTATTGTTTTTTTGCTCAGTGAGAAAATTGAGTTATCGTTGCAGAGCCAAGCTTTATTCATACTGATTTTTAGCAAAATTTCTGCACTTATGCCTTAATTCCAACAACAAAACCATTTTTTTAAATCCACTTTTGCTTGAAGGTGCAATCCATGGTCACTGGTTTAGCTTGCGATCATGATTTCTTTGTTAAAAAAACAAATGTGTGACAAAAAGGATAAGATTCATAATTATATTGTCATTTAATCTTTTTCTTTTTCAGAATACTTTTTTTTTTAAAGTTAAAAATTGCAAAAATACATTACCAGTTTTCTAACTGTGCAAAACTCCACAGCAGATCTATATTAAAATCTAAAATGTATATGAATTTTAGTTAAATATAGTGCAGTGTAATAATATAGTGTATAATTGATTTATTAACACTATATACATAGATTTTAACTTTACTAGAATTAAATAGAATTAAAGCTGTCAAGTGTTTGTTGAACACTTGGTAAAAGCCATGCCCCCACTGAAAAACGTCCCCAAATGACACAAAAGAGATGCAGACTTTAGACTTGAGATCCTTCTTCTCATACTGGGACTATTCATAAAACCCAGGTAATAACATTTCTCTGACAAGTCCCTCTGGTTTTCAGATCCATTTATTAAACAGGGTCCTTGTGCCCAAAGGCAATAACCAAGCTTCCAATCCTAGCTCCCCCGAAGTTAACTGCAATTTTCCCCCTATAGGCATACAAAAAAACCATACCCTTAACCATGCACAAGCAAAAAAAATAAATAAAAGCATGAAAGGTAAAAAAAAAAAAAACACTTTCAAAAAGTACTGTACTATTTGAAATTGAGTTATTTATATTAAGATAAAATTTGATAATGTTGAACAATTTAAGCAGCTTTTTATCAAAGCATTACGGGTTTTGCAGTTGAAAGAGTTCTACTTCACATTCTTGTTGTGATTTTTTTTAATTTTGCGAATCTAATATGAAAAGAAATTCCTGAACTCTCCAAATCAATGGTGTAATAATGGTAATTATAATGTATATGATTTCAGTCAAGTTTCTGTTTAAGTAAAGTGCCATAATCGCATCATCACACATCTAGAAAACACCAGCGTAAGAGGATTAGAAAGGCATTAGAGACATTAATCAGGAAGTTTTAGAGCAACCTTGATAGACGACTATAATAGATTCAATTTGGGAGCAGAAAAGTCGATGGTAAAGGACAGGTGCTAAATGAGAACTCTGGTTTAAAATTGGAAAAGTTCCACAAAAACCAGAGAATCTAATAAAAGTATAATAAAGACAAGGGAGCAGTGTCTGTCAATGGGTCAGACCTTGAGTGAGCCAGGAGGCGATTGAGAATTCCAGTCAGTTCTGGCAGGATAAGAGTAAGGTTATTTCGTTGTTGACAGCTTGGGTAGATGATGCCAGAGCAGAGCAAGAGCCAACATACAACCACCAATGTTTACACCAACAAAAATTAGACAAAGAAAAATATTTTAGAATGTGCGTAGCTATACGTGAACGCACGGGTTTTGAACGTGGCAGCCTGAAACACGCTTTTACATGCTTTTAAATAGACTTAATTTAAATTTGCCTCTTTAACATGTGCTTTGCGGAGGGCAGTGTGAACATAGATTGCCTCACAGGCAAGAAGGCCCCTGGTTCACGTCCCGGCTGGGGAACTTGAAACAGAACACCAATGGGGGACCTTTCTGAGTGGAGATTGCATGTTGTCCCCTTGCATGCGTGGGTCTTCTCCGGGGACTCTGGCTTCCTCCCACTGTCCAAAAACATGCTTCATAGGTTAGTTAGTTACTCCAAATTGTTAATAGGTGTGAATATGAGTGGAAATGGGTGTGTGATTGTAGCCCTGCTACAAGCTGGCGAGCTGTCCAGGAGTCCCCTGCCTTCACCTGCAAGTGGCTGGGATAGGCTCCAGCAGCCCCATGACCCCGAAAGGGGGAAAAAAATGGATTAGAAGATAAATGAATTGACTAGTTAACATAGTTGACTTGTTAACATATTCTTTATACTGAATAATTGTTCATTTGTTGCCTCTTATGATTCATGGAGCTAAATAAGCATCAATGTGTAAAAGTAGTGATGCCTGCATATATTTAGTCTATTAATATGATATATTCCCTTATTATGATGTGCCTTACATATTTGCTTAAATAAATTCCCCCCCAAAATTTGACATACTTCAGTGCCACTTTTTTTTTTAATATGCATTTCGTGGGATCTGCAACTTGTACTCCGGAGCGCCTTATGGTCCAAGAAATTCAGTAAATTGATTGGAATACTGCCAATTATATGTTGTTGTTTTTTTACCTGTTGTATAATGTTAAAATATAAGACCCTCCAAGACATTGTGGAGTTGGTTGTGATTGAGGAAAAAAAACAGCTCAATATAAATGAAAAGTTTAAATAAAAGTTAACTAAAAATATACAGGATAAAAGTATAAAAAAGGCCTAGACATGGAGATAAAAAAATCTATTTGGTATAGTTTTTACAAAAATCTAGACCAAGAAAAAAAAGATAAAAAAATATACATTTTCAGTCTCATAAAAATATGATGACACCTGTGTGAAAACAAATATTAAATCATATTAAATTAAAGTCAAACACTGCCCTAAGTCACTCACCTGTCTGTAAAAAAAAAGAAATATGACCACATTATCTATTTTATTTGCATATTTTATTAAGCCTGTCAAGGCACCAAACAAAAATATGTTTACCTTTTAATTATGATGACTTTAAGTGTAGAAACAGTATGAGAAAATATGGAAATATATAAAAATGTTGGCTTTTAAACTAAAAGAGCCTGAGGAGTTGCAAAAATATTGTTAAAAAATGTAAACAATCCTATTAGCTTCCTTAGATGTGTTCTTCCACACCCACACATCCACATTTTTAAGGCCAAAACACTGGAATTGTTCATTGAAAAGTTTATATCTAAGCTTTATGTCTATTTTTGTTGCAATTCATAGAGTTACTTTTTCACACTCCTTTCTGGCACAACACAGCTGCTCTGTGTTGGAACGATGCTGGCCTAGTTGAAGTTCCCAGATTTCAGGACCAGAGGCAGAGCTTCAGGGTTTTAGGATCCTCTCCTGAGGAAACAGCTCCCAGTCTGCTGCATACACACATCCTTTGCTTTAATTGTGAAGTTTAAAACTTTACTTTTTGATCAAATTTACTAATCTAAACCTTTGTGCTACAACTCACAGCGAAACAACCTCCCTTTCGAGGAGGAGTCGCATGGTTAAAACTTGGCAATGTTTTACGCCGGATGCCCTTCCTGACGCAACCCTCTCAATTTATCCGGGCTTGGGACCGGCACAGAAGCACAAAAGGGAACAGGGAGCAGCCCGGATTTGAACCCTGGTTTCACGGAAGGCGCCGCAAACCAGCACGAGCTAAACTGGCTCCCCTTATAGAAAATATATTGATAATCTTGGAATTTTAATGTCGTCATAAAAAACATCTAGGAACTAAACTTTCTTTTTCTTCTTTTCTCTTTATTCGTGACCCCTAATGTGTGTGGGGAGGGAGAGGGGAAGAATGTAGGGGGGGGGTGGAAGAGAGTAAAGGGAAGAGAGGTGAGAAAGTGAGGGATACAAGTACTAATTTGAATAAGTTATTATTTTAAGCTGTAACATTATTCCAGATCTGCTGGAAAGACAAATATTACATCAAAGGTGAAATTCTGACACGAAGATGAGCAGAAAAATGTCTGTCCATCAATACAACTGTGGGTAAGGAGGGGGGATGAAGCAGACAGAGAGCAGTGTGGCAGTGTGCACGTGCACATGGGTGTGGAGATACATGCATGCTGCCGAAGTGAACCATGTCTTCAAAAGGGGAAACAGATCCTAGCCAGCCCGACCAGGCAGACCAGGAGAGGGGAGGAGAGAACCCCAAGCCAGGACCCTCAGCAGCCCGGGAGGGGGGGGGCGGCGAGACAAGGGCCAAGGACGAGGCCAGGGCCCCGAGAACCCATGAGCCGCCCACCACCCAACCGGCGCCCCGTCTCCGCAAGCCAGCTCCGGCACCCGACCCGAGCAACCCAGATATCGCTGCGCACCCACAGCTCCACACCCCCCACACCCCCATGACTGTACCCTCTACAACCCTCCTCACCCTCCATATTATCTGACCCCTCCTCCCAAACCCCTCCACTGCCCTCCCCACTCTGTGATGGGGAGGGAGAGCCCCAGAGGATCCCAGCGAGCTAGCCTCCAGGTCCCTCCCACCCATGCACTTTCACACAGCTACTCACAAACTTCTGGTTGCCCCCCACCCCCCGTCGCCACGCAGTAACCCCCTCCGGCCCACCGACCCCCCATCGCCACCCGCCTGACCACCACTGCAGCCGACAGGATATCCACAAGCCTGGCCGCCCTGAAAGGACCAGGCAGGAGAAGACCGGCCGCCCCTGCCCTACCCCACGGATGTACGGAGGTGTGGGTGTGCTGTGTGTGTGCTGCAGTTATTATAGGAGGTCTCCAGTGTGGCGGGCCCCACCGCTGCCAAGCAGCAGAGCCCCCCCACTCCGGAGTCCCTCTGTGTGTTGTGTGTACTTGCTGTGTGTGTGCTGCTAACATGTAGTGTGTGTGTCTAAACTGTAAGTTAAAATTGTGGGATGTTTCATCGTGCCCCCCCACAAGGCCCTAGATAAATCAGGGTGTCTAATATGCAAGTAAAAGCGGGATGGAGGGTGGGCGCCGACACGACCCAGAGAGATATAACCCCAGTAAGCCCTGCCAGCATCCAAGCCCTATGTGCAACATTTATTTGGGTGGGAGTGTGGATGAGCAGGCGGATGAGCACAACTGGCGGAAGAAGGCTCCCCCGAGCGACCGGCCAGCCGGCCGCGTTAGGTGCCCCCCCTCCCAGGGTGGCCAGGCAGTCAGGAGGCGGCAAGCCAGCCGCAGATCGAGGCCAGAGCCTCGCCAGTGCTGAGAGACAGTCAGCAAGGAAGGGGCCGGGTGCCAAAACGGAGAGGAAGGAGGTCCAGCCCCACCATTCATGCCCTGACATCCCTAGGGACTAGCACCCCCCCCCCCCCCCAAAAAAAAAAAAGAAATAGTTAAAAATAATAATAATAATAATAATAATAATAATAAATAAAGGAAATAATAATAATAAATACTACTCCTACTACTACTACTAATAATAATAATAAAAAAGAAATACATTGAAATAAAAGAAATAAATTCAAGAACTACTAGATCTTTTACACATGTGAATATATATCTAGTACCACATGTCAGAGGCAACATGTAGTACTGTCTCTGGATATTAGGACCGTTATCCGTTTGTTGATTTTTGTGTCTATACTCACCTGATTTTGAATGTAGGCGTGTACTCGTTCAAGCATTCCCTCACAGGTGTACTCATAAGGAAGGAAGGGCTCTACCTAAAAAACACAGACGTGACAACAGGAAGATGTGTGTGTTGGCCTGTGTGCTTATAGAACCAAGCCAATGTAATTACAGGAAGCAAGCATCTGACAGTTAATCAACTTATTTATATTCATTAGTTTTAATTATGGAAGGCTTACATCATGCCTCAAGTTTCTCATTAAAATCAATGACCAATACGCCACAGGTGACAGGTCTTAAAATGAATGTCATTATTTTTTAGTGACGAGTGCATCAATATATTGAACAATAGATGAAACTGGCAGCAGAGCAGCAGGACCTCAAGAATGGCAGCTGTCTTAGAAAAAGCCTGACCCTTATATAACTCCCCCTCTGCAACTGAGTTTGACCCCCCCATGTAACACAAGTCTAGAAAATTCATGCATGTTTTTGTGTAAAATGAGCAAATAAAAATAGGGCACACAAAAGGGCGTCCTCAAATTGTGTTTGTGTGTGTGTGTGTGTGGGGGGGGAATAGGAGATTTCTAGTAAACGGGTCCTGTGGCGCCCTTCATACCACTTAGTGCCCATGAAATAGCCCTCAGTCTCAAAAAGGTTGGTGACCCCTGGTTCAGATGTATGTCAAAGAGTGCCTTGTTTAGTTTTTATCTGCGACATATTCCATGTTAAAGATGGTGTTTTGGGTGTTTTTAACATGTTCTTGTGGCCTTTTTCTGATGGTGGAGGACATGCAGAAAGAAATTGAAGCTTTAAATTGCAGTTTTGAGTATTTATTTATTCAAATCGTTGTGAATCAGGAGCAGACAAAAAAAAGCAGTTTGAAAAGGATCGTAGTTGTTGCCCAACTCCATTTTGATGTATCCACTTAGATCCATATACGTCTTTGTTTTCGTGGTTGTACTGGAAGAAGAACAAGTGTGTGTGTGTGTGGGTGGGGGGGGGTTGATACTCGGGGACAATGGCCCCGTCAACATCTCAGAGGCAAATTTCTAATGAACACTTGCCGCTCTGCAGCAACGATGTCCTCCAAGGTTTTTGATGTTGGTTAAAAACAGCATAGATATAATTAAAAGACCACTGGGAACACTTTTAAAATCTTTAAATGGTTAACCCAGATGTGACTCAACAACTTCAGTATTTATACAAAACATTGAGATACCATTCACTGCGTTCCACATTGCCAAAAGTGCCTTAAACTGAGATCTGACTGTTTACCAGCAAACCACTGAAGCACTCAAGCTTTTAAATTGATAAATGCTTCCTTTTAGCGTTGTGATCCTTTTGGCACTGTCTTGTCACTTTGTTTCAACCAAGTGAAATGAAATGTATCTGGCATTTCATCAGCAATTTGCCTTTGGGGCAATTCCATTTAACAGAATGAAAGTAAAAAGGGGGGCTTAAGAGAGACATTTGAATGTAAATTCCTAATATTGGTGTATTAGTTGAATTTATGTATGCTTGTTTGCAAAAAGTTTCCTGGCTGCTGTTTCAAGAAATGAGAAGATTAAAAGATAATAATATCAATACGATGGCAGCATTAAGCCGAGGTCTGGCGGAACGCTGAAGCGGAGAAGACTCTGAGTTCAAACCTCCTTCTTTAGGGTCCCAATTAAACAGAATCTCTGAAGCAGACCTCCATTTACAGCAGCTTAACCTTTATTTCTTTAAATTTGTGGCAGCCTTTAAACCTTTGTGACAGTGTAAGCATAAAAAAAAGTCTCTCAGCCTAAAACCTGTGAGAATCGGTGCATTTTTAATGTCTTCTTCTCAGTTTTCAAATCAGCTTTTTTGTTCAATTATTTTCTTCTTTGAGGTTTTTGTTCCCCCCTGTCACACCAAATGAAGTTGGTTTCTGTTTTTGATAATTAGCCCTAAAAACAGTAAAGTCAAAGGTTTTTCTCCACCATTTTCATCATATTTAATTTGAAATTCTTAGTTTGGCTTTTTATCCTCATATTTTCTCCTTATGTGCTGAGTCTGCTGCTTGTCTTCAACCTTTTTCTACTTAGTTTACTAACAGGCCATTAACTTTATCTTCATTTGTGTCAAACACCATCTCTGAAAGAACAGTTTTTGTGTGTTATATGTCTTAATTCTTTAACGACTTTTTGACCCAAATGCTGCGTTTTCACTAAATGTATCAAATGTTTCAAATTCCGTCCACCGCCTGTCTTTTGACGCGTCAAATGCGCTGCTTGATGCTTGTCCATAAGTGTGTTGTGCTGTGTGTTCATAAACGTGATCCTCCAGACGCGTGTGGGCAGAGCTACTGTCTAAAAATTTTTGCCTTATACCTACATGAAAGCATTGACTGTATATTTCATTTACAATGCATGGAGGACACATAGCATGTTGACAGATCAGGTTTATTTATTTTAAAGAGCTCTACAAAACATCAGTAATCCCGTCTCCATGTCTGGGTTCATGGGATTATTCCCAAATTCTTCCAGTATAGTGAGCTTTACCGTCTATTACAGGAGCTGCGTCTTAATGACGAAGCAATGCTCAATGATACTTTTGTCTATCAGAGACCCAGTTTGATGTCTTGCTGTCCCGCATTAGCGGGTCAGGAGTTCCAGGTATTGTAAATACACTAACGCTTCCAATGTGGCTAACATATAGCGGTGTCAGACTGTGTCAAACGTTGGTAGTTAGTGTAGTCAGTAATTATTGTTTTAATGGTATCAGTCTGTTTGTTACGTATTGCAAACAAGGTAGGTTACAGATTTAGTAAATACGCTAATGCGGCTAACTCTTCTAAGGCGGCTAACGTGTGTTACAAAAAAGTTCAAGAATTACTGTAAACACAATTAATAAATTCTGACCGATGAATTTATCTCTGACTGATGGTGCGCCTTGTAATCCAGTGTGGGCCATAGTGCAGTAAATACATAATGCTAATATTTAACCTTTAGAAAAGTGTATAAACAATAGGGCTGGGTTGATAAAATCGATTAATCGATCTGAATCTATCAAGCCTGAATAATCAACAATCAACCACAAAAGTAGAGATCAATCTTTAATGCCTTTCCCTTTTTCTGTGATCTAACGCAAAACGGCATTAAAGCCAAAGTCGGCTAGTTCAATGCTAACATATAATGGAATCACCCACAGGACGGCTAATGCCAACAGTCAGTCGACCTTAACTTACAATGCTGGCTAAATATAAATATCTTCAAAACATATATAGATTATTGGTGTATTTCTTTACAAATACGTCTAAATGTGTAATCGTGTAAATTCAAAATTGAATTGAATCGTATCGAGTGGACTGTAAGAATGGAAAAAACAATCTGATAGCTTGCTTAACTCTAATTAATTTTGTGACAAAAAGCAGGTGTCAAAGTCAAAGGCGCCTTAACATGTAAATACTGAACTGAAAGTGACCACCCACAGTCATCAGCTCAGTGTTGCACACAAGGAGCAGAAGGGAACAGATTGTCTTTCTCTGTCCAACTGTGGCAAAAGCAGCCCAACAGCACATCTAAGAGGTATGTTGTCTACACAAAACCCAAACGAAACAAAGTTGCCAGTTGCCAGGCAACTGAGACTGCAGGAACTTGCAGCTTCCAACCAACACAGAGTGCGACACCGACCCCTTGGGAAAAAAAAAAAAGATTTGGGCTTTTAGAAACAAACCAAACGTGATGTCATAATTATAGTGACTTTTTAAAGTGCTGATAAGTAGATTTTCTTGCAAGGGAAAGCAATCTTAACCAAGACCAAAAAGATTGGCCAGTACAATATCTAGTAATTGTTCTAGCTGTTAATCACTTCATTTCTTCCCTCTTGTTTGTGTTTAAGAAGACTTTTTATGTCTTTATTCACTTTGTGAGCACTTTGAGTGTGCTTTCCACAACTTCCAGAAAGAGGAATGCATGCATCGAGGCATTGAGGGAGGCTTGCCCGCTCCCCTGACAGATTGAGAACAAAGGGATTGATTAATACGATGTGCTGCAAACAATGCACGCTGCCTGCGGAGCTCGCCTGTGAAAAGCTGCTGTGCAAAACCAAGGTGTAGGTACAGTTTACCCACTGAGTCATTCAATATCTCAAGCAATTAGGAGTGTGGGGAGCAGAGAGGGAGCCAGCTAAGCATTCTGCTGTAATGTCAAAATGCTATGATTAAGAGCTCCATTACTGGCTGTGTTCTTCCAAGTGGGTCAAACCAGACAAGTGTGAGAATTGCACGTTATGCTCCATCCATGTCAATATGCAGCACTTTGGCAGACCTTTATAAGACAAGACTCCTCTTTTGTTTAGTGGTAATTCAGATGGAAAGCTCAAAGTATTTACATACATTGATCTTCATGATGTCATGGATGGCTGCATCAAACTCTGCCGAGTTATTGAAGTCGATGGTGATGACGTGTGGCTTCCCAATGTATTGCTCTGCATAAGGATGCTGGGAGGAAACCTGGGAAAATACAAATGGAAACAGAATCAAGGTTTAAATCAAGATTCTTTTTTGTGTTTTGTGTTTTTTTTTATCAATCCTGTGGGGAGCCTTTACCTTCCTGGAAGTGGGCTTCCCTCTAAAGAATTCGTTATTGAGCGAGCTGCGGGCCGGGTTGAACTTGGGCTGCAGAAAAATGCAGCCGTTCGCGATTGCCTCCAACGGGGCGGGACCTTCATAGGGGAAGCCAAATCCGATGAATACCTTTGAGGAAAATAAAGAAAAAATCTAAATGTGAGTCATAGCTTTTCAGCTCCACCATCACTATCAGATGTGATTGTCTATTTAGGAGTGTGAGGACTTCTCAAGCTGAGGAAAGTCAGATTGAACATGTATTTAGCTCATGGTGTTCACACTGGACAAGCGGGGAGGGGCTTCGTCTTCTTGTTTTTCTACAGTTTACTAGCACATGTCCGCCACCCACAGTTTGAAAAGGCTTGGTGCAAAATTCACAGTGGTTCAAATATGGTGAATCTTGCTCCAGGCTTTATTTTTTTACAGCTCTATTCCGATATATGACAGACTTGATGTCATTTAATTCCAGCCCGACACTAACCACAATCATTAATTTCTCCTCCCTGATCAATTTTTAAACGGTTGGCATTTCCGTGAATTAAAAAGGACCAGCCCTTCATCACAATAAAATCCAGGTCCATGATTGGCCAGAGCTGGTTTAACTTTCAACCTGTGGTAAATGGACATGCGTATAGTACCTAGAGTCATAGAAACTTGCATCTATGCATGACCTCAAGAGTTGCAAGAGCTGTTTCTGAGGGCGGTTTGGACGTAGCTCACCTTCGCTTTTCGGAGGAGCTGCTGGAGCTCCTGCTGAGGCAGCAGCCCATGGTTCTTCACAAATGCTGGCACCTCTGGGGGGCGCTGTGTCTCATAGTAAACTGTCCCGTGAATCTCCATGTAGCGATTCAGAACGGCAAGAAACTTTTCTTTATCCTTTGACACAAAAAGGAGAAGCAAATACCTTTATTTAAATGAATAAAAAGAAAAGATGAGTAAAGACAACACTAGAAACGATTTCTTAACGGTCTGCACACCTATTGATTTGACTAGACATGTCCAAAGTCTGGCACATGGGCCAAATCTCGGTCCTGCGACCCCCGGCATTTCCTAAGAACTCTGTGTACGATGTCTTGACTGCGATTGTCTAAATGTCATTATAGGCCTGTGGCGACAACCAGTGTCTCTAAGAGTCTTAAGGGCTGTTACGGCTGTGGCCGTATTTGGTTTTGTTTAGTTGTTTATTCTGTGTTTTGTGATTATTTCTGTATCAGAGTGGGACTTCTGTGTTCTTGTGCATCTTAGTGTTTGTGTCTGATTATTTTCAGGTGTGCTGGAAAGGGTGTGGCCTCCCATTGGACAAGCTGAAGGAGGAAGCCTTTAAAACCACCACTTGGACCTCCAGTCCGTGAGAAAGGAGCCTTGTAGCAACAGTCATCACTGCAGCTTGGCCCTCTTCTCCAATTTTGTTTTTGTCATCTCCATTTTTGTTTTTGTCATCTCCATTTTTGTTTTTGTCATCTCCATTTTTTGTTTTTGTCATCTCCATTTTTTGTTTTGCTCTTCTCCATTTATTTTAGTTTGTGTTGCACTTTGTTTTGTACTTCGTAGTTCTTCGTAGTTCTTTGTAGTTCTTTGTAGTTTGTGGTT
This sequence comes from Oryzias sinensis, assembly GCA_037389245.1. NCBI lineage: Eukaryota > Metazoa > Chordata > Actinopteri > Beloniformes > Adrianichthyidae > Oryzias > Oryzias sinensis. The sequence continues at coordinate 9,549,324 of CM074506.1, read as the reverse complement.
TTGTGCCTACTGCTGTAGGGGTGAACTGCCATTTTCTTTAGCACATGTTTTCTCCTTTTTTTGTTATTCTATGGAGGTTAGTGTTTGTCATTGATTTCCCTTTTCTTTCATTTACAGGTAAAATTACATGTTTCAGTTAGGTGGGGTTTTGTTTGTTATTTTGGCCTTGGTTCACCCTGAAGCCTTTTTGCTTCACTTTTAGTTCTTGGTGTTTGTTTATTTGTAAATAAATTTGTTATATTTTACGGAGACATTCTCCTGGTGTTTTGTTAATTTTAAATTAGTAGCCAAAAACTTTACTTTTTATGTTATGCGCCCTTAGGTACCCCTAGACACGGAAGGGAGCGTAACAAGGGCCAAAAAAGAACAGATCTATTTGTTCCTCTGATCAAAACCACAATGTGTTGTACTTCTGAATAAGTTAACAGTGTTATTTAACTGTTCACATTATTTAAATTTAGAAGTTTACGATGACCATTTGAATGTGAATAATATGTAACATTGGCTAAAGTGTTTTTTTTGACAGACTTCTTCTTTTTGTTTCTGCTTTTAAAAATGAAAATAATTTAAATGTATGTATTTCGATGAATTATTGTTTTAAATTAAACATTTAATTTTACGGGTTTTATGAAAGGGTAAATGGTTGGCCCTAACACTTTTTTTTACCTCACCACAACTGACCTTTTTGGCAAAAAGTTTGGACACCTCTGTTATAAACGTAGCTTTGTGTCCTGCATTTACCAACTACAGTGGGGAACAAACATCCCTTTAAAACAAAATCTATCCAGTGATCATTCTAAAACCTATGTGCCCCCAATTTTAGATGCATCAAAACCCATATTTTTCTAATACTAGTGAAGGGGCTTTAATCTTTTTGCCAATATTGTTCTGGCTTTGGGGACCTGTTCCCTTTTTAGCAACCAATATGATTTTTGGCTGCTTAGATATATATTTGTTTTGGAAGCTTTTATTTTGTGGTGCTTTAAGGACAGATTTAAAGTATGTCTCTTCCTCTGTTTTTTTTTTTTTTTTAATCTGCAAGTTTTGCATAAACTGAAATGAAAACCTCAAGGGAAATTTCGTCAAACAATAAAAATTGTTGCTTTACATTTCAGGCCTGAACTCTGAAGGACGAATTGTTTTTTTGTAGGAATCTTTTGGGTTTCCAATAAAAAAGTAAACACTTTTTAAAACTTATAGTTTTAATTTATTGCACCTATGTATTCACATAATCTTCATCTATAAATCTTTAGTAATGTCGGAAAATCTTTGTACCCATAGTGTGGCAAAAACGTTGTAATGTTGATCATTCACTTGAACTGTACATGTGCCGAAATCTTTCTTTTTTTTGCTTTTTTTTTGTTTTAAATTTGTATTGATGTATTTATCGTGGAAAAAAAACTTTTGCTTCAGTGTGGCACCTTTCTGAATTGATCACACGGCATAAATGGTTTTATCAGTAGCATCCACGCACACACTGATACCCTAACTTCCATTCGGAAGAAAGGAAAAAAAAATCCTCAAAGGTGTTAAAAATGAAATTGAAGCCAGCAGAAAAAGATGTAATGATTTGATACTATCTTCAGCACAAATACTGTCAGCAGAACTTATGGAATTTTAATGCAACATACAGAAATATAAATGCCTATCCTCTGCAGCAGTTTAAACTATTATTTGTAATATTTTGCAGTGAATTTTTTGCGATAATGTCATAAAAGAACATATAAAACACCTCTTTCGGTCATAAATCATATGTGCTCTCCATATTATAATGATAATGAAACCCGTTCAATTCATTTTTCTGAAACTTGATGGCTCGCCTTGAAAGAATCTTATTTTTGCTTCTTAAATATAGCAGGAGAAAGATAAACCGTCAAAAGAATCTCTTTCGGAGCTTAAAAAATAACTCAAAATCAGGAAACAAACCAAAATGCAGTCGAGGATTTCAAAAGACATTTTAAAATGATTATGGAATTGTCACAGCACCTACGGCTCGGCGGCCATTTTGTCGCAAAATATGAAATTTGTAAGAGCAATCTTCACAAAATTTCATACACACATCGTCAGCTTAAGTCTACAACCACCTTTAACTTTCTGTTGACCTTTACCCTTAGGAAGAGGCCGCCATCTTGAATAAAAAGAAAAGAAACTAGTAGTAGCCAACTTTTCACAAATTTAAACTATTTTTAGGGATTTAAAATCACAGCCCCTTCCCTCCTCAAGCATCATTGGGAAACTATGTGGGATAACATGTTTTAACGGCATAGTTAACAAAAAAAGGGGGCCTGAGAGTGAGGGCCATGTAGTGGGGGGGTATTAGATGGGGGCCGCGAGGGCAGAGTCGAGTAGTGCTTGCGGGCCATACAACACCACTTAATTCTTGTCTTATCTTTTTACTTGCAAAATTTTACAGTCTTTGAATCAACTTTCAATAGATTTATGCTAACAAACGTAAGGTTCATTTAGAGATGTATTGCAGAAATAAAGTCAATAAACACCTAATGTTTGGCCTTTAGCTATTAGAGAATTGATGAGTGAGTAGTTGTACTCACTTGCAGCTGTTGTGATCGATCAATGATGCATCAGGACATGAAAAATACAAAGCAGTACAAATTAAAAACAGCAAGCGGAGAAAAATGCAGAAAGTTTCTCTCCTGAGCTCAATATGGATTTACCATATCTACAGAGACCTTAACTAAAAGGCTTTTTCACGCCAATTTCTCACGTTCAGAAGTGTTACATCACAGCCAAGGCTGTTATGTAAAAGGAGGTTACTCTATGGCAGAAGAAAGACAAATCTGCAGCCACATTGGAGCATTACAAACCTAGAAGGAGCACCTACTTCAAAGTTACAGCAAGAGCCAAAGCCCTTGGCAGAACCTCACACATTTTTTCTTAACTTCAAATAATGCCAACTGTTCTCTCAGAAACCTAAAGGGGAAACGTTTTTGCAGGAATTTGCTAAATCCAACTTGTATAAAAATAAAGGAGTTTATTTTGTGATAGAAACTGTGAACTTGCAAGTAAAAGTCTGAAAATACAAAACCTGCAACAAATATGCTATCTACGTATGTGACTTACCTTCCACATGCTGGCATCTTTGCCATACACAACAGCCATGTTGTTGATCTTGTTCCTTTGAATATACAGCCTCTCAGTCTCATTCAACTCATCTGCCACAAAACCCATAAAGGAGTTGTCTGGAGTATGGGCTGCCAAAGACACAGTTCGTTAAAAAAACAGAATTTTACATCTTTTTTAGGGGTGAAAATAAACAACGGTCATGTTTTTTTTTTCTGTATTGATGGGCAAAATGCATGAAATTGAGTGTTAACTGTCAGTTAAAGACTCTTCATTGTTTTGTTTTTGAAAAAGCTCTAAGAGGACAAACTGCAGATGTGCGGTTCCAGGAAGCAAACTGAAGTAAAAATCTAACAAGGGAAATCTGCCACAACACAAATCTGTGAAGTGGTGAGAAGAAAAGAAACATTATTTTCAATCAGTTTCCAGAGCTGGGATTAAAGCTAAGATCTCTCTGTGATAGGTTGTGTGATAACACTATTTTGGAAACAAAAGGCTTGCCCATTCCTGTTGTAATAATTGCAGACTGATACCAAAGCCTAGGATTTCATCTTCCAGCAGCTTCACTGAATCTTTCAGTACTACGCGTGTGCTACTTGTGTTTTTAAAAATGTATTTCTAGGTTGCCTTTAGGGTTTGGCTAAAGTTATAAAGCTGCAGGCATCTGTGCAGGTGCAGCTGTTCTGATGTCTCTCTGGTAGCCCCAAAGTTGGCCTGTAACAGCCTGAGGCATCTGTCAGTTAACACAATCTGCCTGCATGTTTAGTCACTCAAACCAGTGTACAACCTGTCTACACAAAGAAATCATTACTTTTTTTTTTGTCTTTGCAAAGAATCTTCTGCAAAACAAAAGCAAAAAGTTAAACCATTTCTGTACATGCTGAATCAGCAAAAAAAGAGTGCAAAATGAGTCTCCACATACGGAACATGGTCATATACTGCTGCCCATGAAGGTTCCAGTATCCCCAGTTTGTTCTGTAGCCGTGAAGTGTGGCGTACTCCTCGTGGTTGTAGGCCGGTTCAGTGCCGAAGGTGTCTATGACTCGGATGTGGCACCTTGATGAAGCAAGACTTTTGCAGTTAATATAATTGCACTGAGTGTTTTAGTTATAATTGAAATGAATTATTTCAAGTCAAATGTCTAATGACAAATTATTATTAACACAAAAGCATCCTTAAACATGTCTATTTTTTAATAAAAATCCATTCTAAACATTTTTACAACATTCAGTAAACCATTACCAGTATTCTTATATGTGCTGATTTACATGCAGAGAAGTCAAAATAATCTGGGATGATTTATAAAAGCTATGTATCTGCAACCACAGGTGAAGCTGTCAAGAAAAGTGCTAGTATGTTCTGCGTGGCCAAAGAGGGCTGGTCAGGACTAATGGTTTTTAAAACCATCAGATAGTTCTGTTGCTGCCATGTTTTCAAGGGATCAGGAGTTAAAACAAACAACTGTGATGCTGCAGTGTTTCAGGTGGTCAGTGAAAGCAGCATTACTTTTTTTTCACAGCCAGAGCAAATGTGGCATCAGTATATGTTACTAGAGCGCTATTATAAAGTTGGAAATGTTAATCATTTACTAAGAGTTTTACCATCGTCTAGGTGAATACTCGATTCTGATTGGCTGCTGGTTGTGCTTTAAAAAGTGATAACCCACAGTGATAAACGCACGACTAAAAAATAAGTTGGAGAGGAGCTTTCATGTCTTTACATCTGTGATCTGTATCGCTTCCTTTTTCATCTTTTTATTCCTGCTGGGTGTGTGTGCGGAGCCGTTTATTGCCCGGGTCTTGTTCTTGCCATTAAGCTGGCTTTGCAGGACTTGCCTTACTTCTTAGAGGTATTTGGCTGTTGCAGCTTTCCTTGTTGCCCGTTCCAGGTTGCCATTTGCCTGAGATATTCCAAGATACTTGTAACTGTCCTCAATGTCTGTTATTGTTGCTTCTCGGAATGAGACCTCTTCTGTATGGACTACCTTGCTTCTATTTGTCAAAATCGGACTACATTTCTTGAGCTCAAATGACATCCCAATGTCCGTACTGTAGCTCCTGGTGCTGTTTTTGTTTTATTAGTCATTGGTATCATTGTTTGTAAGTTTTTTTAAGTGTACATTTGTGCAGACCCCATCAGCTGTGTACAGATAAATTGGGTATTGATGTATTAAAAAGACAGAATAAAATGTAGGCAGATCAACAACCCTGAAGCAAACACCTAAGTCATTGATCTGGCTCCAAAAAAAAGAAAGAAAAAGCTAAACTGGAAGAAGACATTTTTTGCTGATGCGCTGCAGGGTTAAAAGTCTGTACTGGTGCCAGCAAATAACCCCGTGCAGAAAGTCAATTACAGTTTTTTTTTAAGCAGCACACAAAGAAACACAACATGACCTCACAAACAGGGCTTGTGAAATAAAAAAGAACTGCAGATTTAGGAAGGTGGGCAAAAGGAAAAAGAAAAATTAGAACTGACTTGTGCTTCCTCAATGACAGACCCATGTGTTGCTTCATTTGCTGCAAGCCATGGTAATCGGTGTAGATGAGGTCAAAGGGCAAAGCTCCGGTGAGGGGGCAGCTACCTCGACCAGGGGGAACACCTAAAAACCTAAAAAAAAACATATGTGGTCAGACATTACCATAAATAATGTATTTCCACAAATATAGGGCACACAGGATTAAAAGGCACTGTCAATGTACGGTGTATTTTAGAACTTGTGTATAAGTTGCAAAAGAGTCAGAGATAAGTCCATCAGTCAGACTATTAACTGCGTTCACAGAAACTCTAGAACTTTTTTGTAACAAGCAACACGTTAGCCACATTAGAAGCGTTAGCCACGTTAGTATATTTAAAATACCTGTAATTCCGACTAATACTGCTAAAACAAACATTACTGTGACTATGCTAACTCCAAACCTTGTTAGAAATACGTAAAAAAAACACTGTCCAAAACCGCTACGCTAGCCGCATTAGGGTGTTCACACAACCTTCTTTGCAACTCGTATAAAAAACAGACCGAAATTTTGACAGAGTGCTGTGTGCCTCTCAAATTCACTTCAACATCAGTAAACACAACCAGAAATAATCCATATAAGGCGCTCCAGATTATGACCATATAAAGCACCCCAGATTATGGACACCATTTAAAAAAAAAAAAAAGTAATGTCTTTTTGTGCCTTAAAATGTAGAAAACACAATAAGAGAATGTTTTCACATAAGAACCAAAATAGTACTCCTAAAAACAAAGTATGGCGATGAAAACATGTTAATTTTTGCAAAACAAAGTTAAACTTAGTTCTCATGAAACATGAATGACTTCTCTATATTTAGGAGTAAAGAACGAACTCAAAGGAAGAAATAATTCACACAGTAAAGCAGGATGGAGCTCTCAAAGGAGCAGAAGTCATTCAAGCATAGAACCAAAAACTACAATGGGAAGTTTCTCAATTCTCCTGCATGCCATCACAAAAATACTCAAGGACTGCTCATGCAGCACTTCTATTTACTTTCCTATAATTGAAGTAAGATGAACCCTTCTTCCAAATCATCCAGTATGAGGTCAAACGCAGCTTTTCTAGAAGAACAGCGAAATCCGAAAGCATTTCCCTCAAATTTTTTAAAAGAGCTCCTCCCGGATGCAATTTTCTTTGGAAGTTTTCAAGAGTTTACTTCAAAAGTTAATGAAAGAGGACAAAGTTCCAATCAGAATGACTTTTTTTTGCAATAATTTAGCATAAAAATGCAAACTAAAAATTATAGTATGCTTATAAAGAAAAAACAGTGTATGGATTTAAGACGAGACACAAAACCATAAAGTAAAGTATAAATTAAATGAAGCGAATAGACAATGTTTTTATAGGAGAGCTCTGTCTCTTGAACTTTTAACAGAAACAATTTAAAGACCTTTACAGAAACACAAAAAAGTACTGAAGACACTAAAACAATGGTATTAGAGTCAGAAAAAAGGTGAAAAACAAAAGATGAAAAGGCCAGATCAGAGCGGATAATGCAGTATATCTAAAAAAGTTTGGGTTTAAATGTGGATAAACTCGGGGCACATTAGTCATTGGGATGATTGCTCTATCTGAGCGGTAGCTTAATCCAGCATAACCGCAAATGGTTCTTATCGCAGTTGACACCTGCCTTGAAATATTCTGGGCTTGTTTAAAGCAGTTATGCACAATATTTTACTCTTAGAACATCTCTAGCAGTTTCACTTTAACCCTTTAACACCACGGACACCGAAATAAAACACGCTCTTTGATCTACCATTATTCTTTGACTGTTTACACAATCAATATAAATCAGCTGATTCTCTCGCAGAGAAAAGTAGTTCTTCACAGTGACTTTTCATAATTAGCTGAAAAACGTCAATTGTATAAGCATGTCGGCTTCTGGATCTGCTGGAATTATGCTAATTGCATAAATGGTTAAAGAGTCACAGTAATCAAACGAATGTCAAGCAGACATTTGGACAGAAAGAAGTTTTAAACACGGCATTAAAGGGTTAAACAGGTTGCCAAATAATATCTCTCTCTACTCTACTCTGCTGAAAAGCAGGCAAGTCTGCATGTGCGGTTCAGGGTTTTCACAGGATTTCAGAGGGGCAGCAGCTCAACATCGGAAAAGGGCAGCAAAAACACCTTTTTTCGTCCTTTACACTATATAGAAATTTTGTAACATTTAAAAATAGACCACTAATAAATAACTACACAGCTACCGGACCCGTGTAAGTGAAACAACTGTTATTTTTTATGTAAACAAATTATTGTCAACATGAGTTTATTCACTTTATCATATACTTGGAAGACATAAGAGCAATAAAATACTGGAGATTATTTATGTTGGCACAATGTGTTGCAGGCATAATCATATTTTACTACAGATGGTAATATTTTAATCACAGAAATCCTACAACTTTTATCCCCAAAATGTTGGAATCATTATTAATATGTTATTCTCATACTGTTGCTGTGAGGATTCTGTGGTTAAGTTTGGTTTTTCAGTGGTGTCAATCACTCCAGATTCATGTTAATCATCTTCATCTGTCTTCATTTCTGTGAATTATGTGTAGTTTTCAGTTCTACATTGTCAAGTCATCTACTTTATCTCCTTTTTGTTTTTCCACAGTTATTGTCTTGTTTAAGTTTATTTACTAAATCTTTTCATTTTTGCCTCAAGCCCAGTTTCCTGCATTTTGGCTCCTGCACCTCCAGTTCCTCACAGCTGCACCCAATGTGACTCCTGTTCTAAATGGGGATTTACAGCCAGATAAACTCTCTTCTGCATCTCATCTTTTAACACAGGCCTTTGTTGTGATTGGAAGGATTTTAACACAAACGATTCTGAAACAGAATAATGCAGAATGTATAGAAGGCAAATCTAATCAGAAAATATTAACAGATTAATTTATCGCAGTGTCAAACCTGTAGTGAGAAAGCTATGAACCCGCTATAAATGTAGTCAATTTATTTTAAAATTTCACCCGATGTTTTATTTTGAACTAAGTATCCAACTTCCTGTCCCGGGATAATCTTCGTTGTTTTGACTAGATGCGCCTTGCTCAGACGTCTGGCTAAAGTAGAAATGCACTCCGTGAGCCATGAGCCTGATCATAACCATATTTGAGGTAGTTGAAACAGTGGATGGCAACTATTTAGACCCGAACTCACAGGTTCAAGAGGCTTCACTGTCACGTCTCTTTAGGTCTCTGTGGAGCAGCAGTTTATCTTGTTATCTTTCTCTCTCTGGCAGCCCTGAGACTGAGTGGAACCGTAAAGCAGCTCAGAACCCCTGTATTTCAAGAAAATGGCTATGAATAAAATACCGGCAGGATTTCATAGCAACGATTTTTTGCCATGTATCTCTAACAGGAATTTAGTTATATTAATACTTTTTTTTATTGCAGGGCAAAAAGGGCAGGTGCTTAAGCACCCCATAGGGCCCTATGAGTGCACTTTCCTGATACCAGTGAAGGTAGAATTGTTTTTATGCTTTTGATTTAGAAAATAAAGGTCTGATCTTCCTCTTGTCTTGATGTGGTCACCAAATCTCAGCTCTTACACAATCATACCTTTTTAATTACTATAATACATTTTTCATCTACCCCATACTTCTAGATTATCATTAACCTCATCCTTTCTATTTTTCAAATGTAATTTAATGTCTGACCGTAAGAAATCTGACTGAATCCAGGCTTCCAACTGATGAAGCCACTAGAATAAATGCTCAAACATTTCAAGAAAGAAACTACAGATATCAAGATTTAACTTTAAGACAAGGTTACCTGGAAATGTAAGAACCCTCAAAGACATATCTATCTTAGTCTCTTTTTTTTAAAATAAACTTTAATGACAAATATTGCACATACAAACTAATTTAGTCTCTTTAACCAGTTGAAGAAATCAACCTAATCACCCACAAGCAACCTAAAGAACAGTGTCATCTGCAAATGTGATCTGTGAATGAGGAGGGAGCCCTTATAAAAGGAAAAGCAGGAATCCTAGGATTCCACCATGTTAGCTCATACACTGGATCAGGTTTGTGCGTGATTGAAACAATTTCTGACCAATCAGCATCAACCTTCATGTCCATGTCTGATTGGCTGGCTTTCATGGAACATTTAGAATGTAGTGTCTTGTTCTGTTTCAATGTTTCAATGGCAGAAGAGAGAGAATTTCTCTCGAGTAACAGTTGTAGTGTCAGTCTAGTGATGAGAGTAAAACTGTCATGTTTACACATTTTTTTGAGTTTTAAGTGCATTATTCTGTTTCAAGTGCAAAATAATTTTTTGAGCAAACACATTTTTTTTTTTACTTTACGTTCAAAACAGTGAGTGTTGTGCTTGGAATTATGGCACAAAAATCCCCCCATGCTCCTACAGTCCAAAAACCTGCTTCATGGTTAACTGGTGACTCTTAGGTGTAAATGTGAGTGTGTGGCCCTATGACAGACTGGCGACCTGTCTAGGGCGTACTGCTGGGATAGGCTCCTGCAAGGGATTAAGTAGGTTTGGAAGACAAATGGATGTTTCTGAGAAATATGTGATACCAGGGAATTTTTAAAAAAAAGCTTGCAGTTACATAAGAAAGTTCAAACAATAATGACAGAGGTTGACTACATTACATTCACAACAGACCAGAACAGTGAGTTACTTGAAATCTGTGAGGACAGAGTAACAGTGCCACGTCTGCTACACCTCGTGCACTTTACTGAGGTGAAATATTACAAAGAATGAACAAAAGAACACTTCCAAGGAATTTAAAAAAGACATAAATGCTGATGAGGCTAGAGAAGGTTACAAAAGCATTTCTACCGAGCCCAGACTCTTTCGATTCACTGTCTGTGAGAGAACAAAAGCAGGAAATTAAACATTATTATTACTGGCCCCTCTTAGGAGTTTTCAAGAAAGATTGCATAGAAAAAAAGCTTTGGGTTCTATAGTCTGCAGTCTTTGATGAGATAAATAGATTTCTCTCAAACACTGTTAAGAAATATACTATTCTTTGTAAATTCTGAGCATGATTAGATGAGAAGAAGAAGCCTAAAAAGCCACTGTCCATCATTAATAAGTGATGTCTAAGACCCACTTTGAATAAAACTATGTTTTTATTGTTTATAACATGTTTTTGTGTGTATGTGTGTGTGTTGGGGGGGTCTGACGATGGAGAACATACGCAATGAAAATTGAGCTTAAAATTGCATTTTTATTTTTTTTCTCTATTAACTTGTCCTGTCCAACAACTGGGGAAACAGATGAGAGCTGAAGGCCTCTTGTGTTGGACATATTTTACTTTAACAACAGGGGTTATGAATTTTCTGACAATCCAGAGGTATATCTGAATAAACCCCTTTTGTAATATGAGGCCAAACTTTATTCATTTTAATCAAAATCTTTTGTGTTGGACCGGACAGAAAAGGAAAGGAGGGCAGAAGAGAGAGGGATGTTAGAGAGGGGGGATAAGAGGGTGATTATAGAAGGAGGGGGGGGTAAAACCATGAAGCAGCATAAAGCACCATGGTGCTTTATGCAGCTGGATGCAGCTGGATGTTTATCATTACGGTCAGGTTCAGATGTAATACAAATCTAGAAGGGGTGGGGCCTGTCCACACACACTCAAATGTTACAAACATAGCTTAAAATTGCCTTTCTGAACATTCTTTAGTAAAATCACTCTGGATAAGGATCAAATAAAAAAATGTTGTTTAAAAAAGATCATATTTATTACATACACGATTAGATCCATGTACGTTTTCGTGTTCCTCGTCTGAGCTGACATCTGGCTCAAAACTGTACGTCTGGATACCTACAATATTGCTCGCCATTTTTGTTGCACAGCTAATGTTTGGATGTGGGTGTGAGGGGCTGTAAGCTAGTGGGAGGGAGTGCAAACAGATCAGTTATGGGTGATAGGAAGTGGGGGCAGGATTGCTCCATGCCAACAGTCCCGCCCACAACTCAAAAGCGAATTTCTAATGAACTACTGCTGCGCTGCAGAAAACAACACAGGTTTTTATTTAACTTTAGCTAAAAACAGCATAACCACAATTTAAAAAAAAAAACTACTAGGAATGCTTTTAAAACAGATCAATAGATGATTGGAGTGGGACTTAAAAAGAAAAAGAAATATGAGAAAGTACTGAAAAGATACATTCAAGGTTTCTTGAAAGTATTTTTGGTGTTTTCAAACCATGATCTTTTTATGAGTGCCTCTGGAGTCACAACTTCAAGACCTTACAGTTTTTCACTTACCACAGCCAAACATCCATGCAAACACACAATAATAAAGGACTATCGATCTTCCGTTGGTTGGTGAACATGTCTAGGCTGAGCTGCAGCCCTTTGAAAACCATTACGCTGTCTGCTTTCCTATTAGCAGCTGGAATAATGAGCAAGAGTGTGAAAGTCAACGGGGCTTCAAGCACTGGTTTCATCAGTCAAAGAGTACACCCCCTGGGAATTCAGTGCTTCCTCCAAACAACAGAGCTTTTTTTTTCCATAACATCCACCGTTTTCTATACAAAGCGGTCCAACTGAACTCAATAAAACTCTGTTAGTCAAGATCTCAAAATCTCTTTCAATTTGAAAGACTTTACAGCCCAATTTTAAAGGAAAAAGAAATGTGAATAACTAATCATCAATATGCTGTGTACAAAAGGCAATAGAAAATCCCATATTCAACTCACGAGTGTATTAGCATAAATCATGCTGGCTAAATGTCTCACAGCTAGCCTCTCAGGTATTCATTAAAGAAAGGTAAACAATTACCACTGAATATAATTAAGAGTATAATACAATCATTAGAGAAGAAGCTGTGATGCTGGGGTGTGACAAAAGCTCCATCCCTTCACAGTATGACATGCTCTATTTTTCTTTTTTTAAGAAGAAGAATGCAAAAGTTGCAGGTGGAAGGTAAAAAAAAATGGCTTGGTTATTAAAGTCATTTCACGAATATGTGACAATTTGTGTTCCTCTCTTACTAAAGCTGTATTTAATATAATTGGTCATCAAGCTTTATTTTCAAACAGCTTAATATATACAATGAAATGAAAATTTTAATACTTCTTTTAAAAAATGATGAAATTATGTGTTTTAATTAGAAATAATATTTGTTTTCCAACATACACAATCAATTTTGTCATGTCCCTCATGACCTAAATTAAAGTTCACATTGCAAATACCAACCAATTTTATTATAAAAAGTGAATAATTTTTACATGAATCTAAAGTTTTTTTGTTACTCTTTTGATAGCAATGATTTTTATGTTTTAATATTACTATAAGTTGTTATTTAAAATAGTTTTAGTTTTGTCCCTGAGTAACGCCTCATCCCCGTAACACCACGTTTCAGGCTGCAAACATTAAGATATAAAACATATTTTTGTGAAGAATCATCAACAATTGGAACACAATCATGAAGTGGAATGGAATTTATTGGATATTTCAAACTTTATCAAATAAAGAACGGAAATAGCTGAAATGTATAGCTGAACTACAAGATGTTCCGGTGGGGGTTGGGGGAAGCACCCAAGCACAGAGAGGAGGAGGCAGGAGTTCCAGTCGAACAAGGATTTTAAGTTAAACAATGTAAAAACCAAAAACCACTGCAATGCAGGAAAAGCAAAACTAAGAAACTCGAAACAGGGGAAACAGCTAACTTCGCAAAACAGAGGAACAGCATAATTTGGACCAGTATAGGAGAAAGTGAAAGACAAGGCTTAAATACACATAGATAAGACGAGACACAGGTGAACACAATCAGGACGGATGGGGACCAAAAGTAAAACTCAATACTATAACAAAACAGGAAACCTTTCAAAATAAAACAGGAAGCTGAACTGAAAACATAACAGAACAAAAAGGGAACCAAAACACAAAGGCAAAGAAATGGAAACCATTGTGGGTACCGGATGTTCTCGGGTTGCCGGATGTTCTCGGGTCCTTCTGGGTCCTTCCAATGAGTTATATCACTAAAGGAGACATTACGAGGAGAGCACCGCCATCTTGGTGAGGTCAAGTTTTGAAGACCAAACCACTTTTTATAACATTTAATAAAGAGCTCTGTTTTAACTTTCAATCTCTTCATTATATGAAAAAGAAGAATGGCTTGAAATTGCTTAGTTTTGTTCAGAAATATAAACTTCACGAGTACCCCTAACTTAACTAGTATTAGACTATTTAGATTTTTTCTATGTTCCTTTATTTTATTTTACTTATGTTTTTATTTATTTGTGTGTTATGTTCATTGTTTCTTTTTTTCCCCTCTATTCTTTATTTTCTATGTTAATATGTTATGTTTGGCAATGGTGACTGATCTTCGAGGCAAAATTGATTACATTGTTATTGTTCGTTGTTAACGTTAATGTCATTGTTAATGTATGATACCGCAATTGTCAATAAAGTTTTTTAAAAAAAAACTTAGCGACGTTAACTCATTGGTCGTGGCAACTTACAGCCAATCAAATAGTGTGACGTCATCATTGGTCGAAGGACCCCGAAGGACCCCGAGAACATACGGCAACCCGAGAACATCCGGTACCCACACCGTAACACAAGACAGACTTGAAAAAGAAAGAAAATCTAAAGAAAAAAATACAAAAAAGATGCCAATATTTAATTCACCACGTTCAAAAGTAAAAAGGAAATTTACTTCAACCACAACTAGAAATAAGGAAAATTTATAAAAACAAAATAATGCGTGAGATGGGCAAATATTATTTTTTTAAACTTAAACAAATTCCCAATAACTTAGATCATATTAAAAAAGGAAATTTTTTGGTAAAAAATGACAATCATGTCCAAATGGACACATTTTCATGGAATGAATGTTAATCAACATCCTGCTGTGTAAATCTAGAAGAAATATGTCCACATATCTTAATTCCTCAAAATTCTCTCATTTGTATATTTTTTCTCTGATGTACTTTCACACTCTGCAAAAATGTTGTAGTTTAGGCTTGATATTAAAGGTTTTTTCAGATGTTTTAACAGCAGATGCAACAAAAACTGTCGTCAACACTGTGACACTTTTCAGATGGTAACTCCGCAGCAAATAAAAAGAAAAGATGTTGGAAATAAAAGAAACACTACAAACAGCTATAAAAAAAAGCTGCAAATAAAAAAAACACTTCACGTTCTTCCAAGTAACTCTAAAAATAATAATAACACATTTTATTTCAAACACCTTTCAGGTCACCAAAGATCACTGTACAAGGTCAAAAAATAAGAAAAAAACATAATAAAAGATCAATAAGAATTTAACAGAGTAAAACTTGAATAAACATAAAGATAAAACATCAATAAGACATAATAAAACAGGATAGAAAAAACAGGATAAAAACAGAAAATAAAACTGGATAGAAAAACAGACAAAATGAAGTTGACTATTGTTACAAAAGCTTTAAATCATTGTTAGTATGATCATTAATGATACAAACAACAACAACCACAGTAAACAACTGAAGTATTTAACCTACAGTTGTTTCCACTCTGGTGTATTTTTGTTCGAGGTCCTCAGTACCTGTTAGTTGTGTTTGCCTGGGGTAGACACTGCTCTGGGTGTGTCTGTGTTTTGCTGCATATTGGAGTAACACTACAGAACCCCATTCTCCACTGGATAGAGGTGGCGCTAACAGTAACCCGGCATCTTTCAGGTTATATTCAAATAGGCCTAAATGGCCTAACCATACAACACAAAAACATACACACAGTGACATTGTCCACTAAAATCTTCATTTGCGTTCTTGTTTGTTTTCCAATTTATACTACTGTTGTTTTTTCTGCTTCTCAAAGTGGTGTATGTGATAAAAAACAATCCCAGATAATTCACTTCTGTTGTGACTTTTTTTATTTACAGTCTTTTTTTCAGCAGCGTCTCTTTTTATTTTTAACATCATTTCTTTTAATTTGCTGTTTCTTCATTGCATTTCAGTGGTTCTCCTATTAAATTGCTGTCAATCAAACTGTCGCAAAGATGCTCGATTTGAATTAATGAGCTGTTGTGATGTCACAACGACCCAGTACCACATGCGTGTTGCACAAACTCACTGATCTGCCCTGTCCAGCGTGCACAAGCTCAGGTGAGAGAGAAGAGAAGACGGCACATTCCTGCATTGCCCGCGTGTATTTAAAATTGAACTGTAAGTTAAAGTCCCAAATGTGCTTTCCACATTTGTGGTCTCTCTCTGACGGAGCTTGAAGGTTTGCTGTCCCGCATTAAGCAGAGAAGGTAAAAATAAAAACAAGCATAAAATCAGGGGACCTTTTTTATTATTGCCTCAATGAAAATAAGAAAAATATCATAACATTCATGAGGTCTGAGCAAGCTCGTTCCTCATTCTGCTATGGGTCTCTGTCTGGCCACCAGCTCGCTTCCCAGGAGCCGGCATAGTGATTGCTCCAGCTCCATCTGCCCTGTGACAGACTATCCAGGGTAAACCTGCCTTCACCCAACAGTAGCCAGGACAGGTACTGTTAGGCGTTTTGGTTCAGATGGTTCAGACAGGTACCAAATCACACCGCACTGCTGCCAGACCTTTGCCCTGCATCCATCGCTCAAATCGCACCGCTCAACCTCAGAATGCGTCTTTACCATTGACTTAACATTGAAACTGTCCGCAATCCTAATCTTAACCCCTCCTCAGACTCCATGCCGCCAAGAAAGGAGTTAAGCACTGGCCGTACGTATTGGGAAAATTATGTTGGAGTTGTCACTTTCTTTCTGGCATTTGATTTTATTAGCTGTGCAAATGAATTGAACCATTTTCACCAATTCTGAGAATGTCAGTCGGTGTCGACTGTGATCCCCTTGTGTCAAGCTTCTCACTCATGCAAGAAACAGCTTGCAGAAAGGGGGGATCGAGGGCGGAGCTAATTCAGATAGAAATGAATTATGGCTTTTCAAGATATTTAGGTTGTGGGATTTTAGTTAAAAACATCATAATAATTTAAAAAAACCACTGGGAATGTTTTTTTTTTAATTTGTCAAAAGGTGTTCAGTATGAATCATAAGATCGTACTTTTATTTTGTCAGTTCTGATTATATTATTTGATTAAATTTCATCTTTTGCTTTTGTTTTTCTTTTCTTTCCTACTAGTTAGTAACACGTTCTTGCAGTTTCATCTTTCCTCTTTGGTATTTTGCATGATGTCAATCTTTATTTAATCATTTTTAAAACACAATTTTCCCCTTAGTTATTGCGTCTTCTGTTTGTTGTTCAAGGAAGCCTTGTCAGTGTTCCATGGACCCCCTTTCCAAGTATGTTTATTTTATTCCTTGTATTTAGCTTTAGCTTTATCAGAGGAGTTATGACCAGAGAAAGGCGCAAAACCTGCTGAGCACCTGAATAAGGTGATCCTGTGTAGCAGTGGTCCCCAACCTTTGCTTGGTAACAGGCCATAGACAAAAAATGTATACTGTAATAAAAATGATTTATTTTTTGTTATTTTCTGATTCTGTATAAAGTTGTATTTTGGAAACACCGGATGCTGTCAACCACATCCATCTATGACTTACTCTTGACGCATGTTGTCGTTCACCTCTTCAGATGCCCACTTTCTTGCTACGTCACATATGTGACTGTCATCGCGCGATGTGGAGGCATCTGCAGAATCTTCAAGATCAGCTGGTGCTCCCCAATTTTTGAAAATCATTGGCGTGGTCATGAATACACACGGTGGCAGTCAGGTGACAGTCAGTCAAGCGGGGATGGCGCCTGTACATAATTGGGCGACAGCTGGACGGCCACAGGGGGATGGCGGCTAGATTGCTTGCTGGCAGTAACTCTGTCTACACAATTTGTAAATGTGCAGATAGCGGCCGTCCATAACAAGTGTCACCGGCACCCGGTAGCCCAGGGATATATAAAAAACGGCCCATTCTGTACCACTGGTCATTTACAACACAGATTTTAAGCACAAGTTAAAATCTTGTCAAAATTTACAAATATTAAGACAACATGCCTTGCAAGAAACCCAGCAGAGGCAAAGCTCCAGTGCCCAAGACAACAAAGGTCCAAGCGATCCAACCACAGCAGGAGTCTTCATGGGATAAAGAGCATCAATACATCAACGCAATCTCCCCTTTTATATACAGGTACCATAGTGGCCGGGATCGCCAGATTGAAGTCCGTTCATCGCAGGGTCCCTGGCCCATGTCAACAGCCTTTGCTGAGTGCCTGAGCTGCTACCGTACAATTTCTAACAATCTGTGCCATTGACTTGTTATAGTCAATGGTATTTATCTGTCACACCATGACCCTTGTGCTATCCTACGGGGTCAAGATGACCATTGACGTGTTATCCCTACCAGACAAAGGTGAATAAAGGTGAAGAGGATTTCATGTAATCCATAGAAACCAGGGGAAGATCAAAAATCACTGAAGAAAAGAGTTCAGTGCGTTGTCTTGTGGGGTCTAGATGACCTCACTCGCAATGTCAAAGTGCCTAGGATAAGTGCCTAGGATAGCACAAGGGTTAAGAGTTGGACATGGCTGAAGTTAGACTCCACGTTGACATTCACGGGAACACCCACATGACATATTTATGGGTCCTACACGGGGGTGAAATTAGATATTTCCTTAGGCTGGGACTATAACAAATTAAGTCAACATAATTTATTTTTTTTTCCAGTAAATGCAGATTAGGGGAGTAAAGAATAATTGATATAACGATTTATCCAACCAGATTGATCTGTCTAAGGCAAGTTGTTAATCGAAAGGCAAGTTGTTAATCAATTCAAACTGACATATACCATTATAAAGTCGTTTCAAAATGAAATAAATCCATTTTTATTGATATTGAAAAATAAAATTTTGAGGTTCAGTAGGTATATTTTATTATAACGTAAAAACGACAAGTACATCTCAGGTGATAACACACATGCTATGGCAGCAAAAAACAATCAAGGCATTATTTCTTGTTAACCCAGGTATTTATCTCTGTTTGAAGTTTTAGGTCAGTAAACCGGATCCTTCTAAATGATCCAAAATCAAAATTGAATCAGATCATCAATCATAACTTATGATATGAATCGACTGGTTACCTGTTAGGAAATTTAAGTACATGAAAATCATAATAAATCAAGATTTATTTGTCCTGAAAGATAATTTTAGCCTGAAATGAGTTCTCAAGGTTAAAATCACCTTGTATGAAAAAAAAAAATTTAGTTACCTTTATTGAATTTTTAAAAATTAGAAACAACTTCTATAAATTAAAAACTGTGTTTCCTTTAATCTTCATAATCTATAAAATCCCTACACTGTTTACATTTTTTAAAGTATATTTCATGTAGTAGCAATTTCTTATGACATTTATTTTTTTGAAGAAATGTAAAAAATTAAACGCCAACTTTGTCCCTGTTTGAACCGCTTTGCAAAAATACTGTCTGACATTAAACTGGTCTGGAATCACTACTTTAAAGAATAAAATAGCTTTTCTGCTCATCAACTTCTGTTATGTAACTTAGGTTGGTGAAATGAATCAGTAACTGCTGTACTAATCTAAAGGGTTGTTTAATACCTATGCTTTAAATAAATACCTGCTCAGACGTTTTTGGGTCAAGCAATCTATTTATATTGTTGCAAAGCACGCGCAGCTGGAACTTTGCAACTGGCTCGACTAAACACACCAAATTTACCCCCCATAGACCATAATACCCTTGAAATGCAGGAGTTGGGCTTAATGACATGCTGCAGATTCATTCCGTGACTCTGAAATGTGAGTGTGCATCCTTTTACTTACCAGTGCTTCAGGTGCATTTTTCATGAGCAACATTTCGCACTTGGAGTTTAGGCTGGAATTATGGGCTGTGCTGGTTTTCATAGTGTAATGCTGACATGCATTGATATGAGAGCAGATGTATTACAGTGACGGAGAGCAGAAAGTGCGGCTGCTCCTCGCAGATCCACTGAAGCCGGTGCTGCTCAGAGGCTTAATTGGATATATGTAAATCCAGAGAAACTTTAGGAGAAGAGTAACAGGATTAAAATGAATTAGGGAGCCTGTTTTGAGCAACTGGGTGAAAACTGATGAAATGCCACATATTATCCTCATTATTCTTAAGCCTTACGAGGTAAACACAAAAGATTAAATTTATCTAATAATCTTTATGAAAAAAGGTTGAAAATCAATTAAATTCTTGCCCTTAGTACTATCTTTATAGTGTTTTTCCCCACTAATGGCTATTTGTCTTTGAGCTTCAACTGTTTGTGACAAACTACAAGTTGCATTATTTTAAAGGTAAAGAAAATGTCTCCAAACATTGACAAGGCCTTTCATTTCCCAGTCTAAGGTGCATAGTCTCGACTTAAATAACAATGGAATTTTAAACCTTTTCTTGGAAGAGTGCCAACCATATCTTCTCCTTAACCAATTTGGCTCAATGTTGGTGAGTCAGAGAATGCTGGGTAGTTTCATTATAGTTTGGTTGCCAAATGAGAGTCAATTTGGACAGATTTGAGAGAAAAATTAGTACCTAATGTTCTGGCTCCTCGACTGTCATACCAAAGCAATTAGACATAAAACAGACATTATACATTGATGATGGTTCACTACAGCTTTCAAATTACATGCATGTGGGAGCTTGAGGGTCCTGCACAGTGTCTTAGCTGTTCCTAGCACTGCGCTTTTCTGGACTGAGATGAGGTATTTCCAGGGATCTGCTGCAGCCACTCCTCCAGTTTTGGGGTTACTGCCCCGAGGGCTCCAATTACCACGGGCATTACTGTCATCTTCACTTTCCATGCCTTTTCCACTTCTTCTCCGAGTCCCTGGTATTTCTTCAGTTTCTTGTGTTATCATCACTTGGTACTGCCATATTCTTAATTCACTGTTTTTTAGCCACCACTAAAATGTCTGGTTGGTTTGCCATTTCTCATTTTAAAATTGGGGTTTCCAGTCCATATTCTGCATACATGTTTCTGTCTATTATTCCAGCCACTTTGTTGTAGCGCTCCATGTATGGTTTCCCTGCCAGCATCCTACACCCTGCAGTTATGGGTTGTATCAGGCCCCTCTTTGCACGGCCTACATCTTGGGTCTTGTGAGGTGTGGTAGATCTGAGCCTGAGCTGCCAGGATGAGTGCTTCAGTGCTGTCCTGTAGGCCAGCCTTTTCAAGCCGTTGGTAGGACTTCTTGATATCAGCCACTTCAGATATAGTTGGGTGGTATGATGAGGAACTTTTGTGTCTTAACATCCGTGATCTGTATCTCTTCCTTTGACCATCTTATTATTCCTGCAGGATACGTGATGACTAGCAGTGTGTAACTGTTTGATGCCTAGGTCTTGTTTTTGCAATTCAGCTGGCTTCTCAGGACTTGCCTGACTTGTGGGTTGCAGCTTTCCTTGTTGCCTGTTCCAGGTTGCCATTTGGCTGTGGAATTTCAAGGTAATTGTAACTGTCCGCATTGTCTGTTATTGTTCCTTCTGGGAATGAGACCTCTTCTGTGTGGACTACCTTGCCTCTATTTGTCAACATCCAATTACAATTCTTGAGCCCAAATCCCAATGTCAGTACTGTTGCTCCTTGTGGTATGGATCAGAGTCAATGTCGCACTTGCTCTTAGCGTATAGCTTGATGTCATCCATATAGAGGAGGTGACTGATGGTGGCCCGATTTCTGAGTCGGTATCCATAGCCAGTCTTGTTGATTATTCGGCTGAGGGGGTTCAGACCTATGCAGAACAGCAGTGGGGACAGAGTGTCACCTTGGTATATCCCACATTTGATGGACACTTGTGCAAGTGGCTTGCATTGGCTTCAAGGGTGGTTTTCCACAACTTCATTGAGTTTACTATGAAGGCTCTTAGAGTCATGTTGATGTTGTACAGCTCCAAGCATTCAGTGATCCATTTGTTTGGCATTTAGTCATTCAGGCTTTCTTGTAATCCATCTAGGCTGTGCACAAGTTGATGTGTCGTGACCTGCAGTCCAGAGCAACTGTTCTGTAAACCAGAAGTTGGTGTTTGGCTCCTCTGGAGTCTATACTAATGCCCTTCTGTGTTCCTCATGTATTGATCAATCTGCGTAGTAATTGCAGTTGCAATGATGCCTGACATGAGCTTCCATGTTGGAGAAAGTTAGATTATTGGCCGGTAGTTCGATGGTACTACCCCCTTTGAGGGATCACTCCATATCAGAATCTTTTGCACTCCGTTAGTCATTGGGGGTGAGTGCCATCTTTTAGGAGCTGCCAAGAGAAAAGAGTGCAGTGGGTTTCTTAAGCCAGTATGGGTGTATCATGTCAGTGCCTGGTGCTGTCAAGTTCTTCATACCTGAGGCTCTTTCTTGAAATGTTTGCCAAATACAGTTACCTGTTTCTTGGTTTTCTAAAATAACATTGTATAGCAGAAGACATTTGAACACTCACTAAGTCAATATGATTTCAACCCAAAAGTGAAATCTAAGTATTGTCAAACATCCTCGGCTAAGGAGAATGAGAGGGAACGTTTAGTTTAGTTCAGTTTAGTTAATAATTTATCGGGACAGCGTGCAAATACATTAAGCTTAAAATGCAAAGATGCTTGCACCAGATTGTAGCTTGTTAGCTAGATTCTATCTGTAGTCCCTCTACAAAAAATTCATTATGGCTAAACATTATAAACACATTTACCAAAGGAAACAGTCTCAAAAAGAAATTTTCAAAAGAGAGAATAAAGGCATGTGGGTTGCATAAATTTACACCACTTGACAACCAACACTGCACACAATTTCTCTGTTTCACAGCTGGTCACCATGAACCATGGCAACTTAACAGTTTAGGGGAAGAGAGACTACAGAGACAAATGAGAAAAATAGACAACCCAGTAAATCTTCTGTGCTTCCAGACACAAGGGCCCAGACATCCACTGGGGAGGGACATAAAAGTTTATTATAACTGGGAGTTAGGACTTTACTGCAGGATGCAGGACAGCAGGAGAGGAACTCACACAGAATAAGAGAGTGACATGGCTGGGAGGAGTACCTGTCTGGCAAAAGGGTCACTCTAATGGCCCACTTGAGACAGGAAAATCACAGGTGGAGGGGAAAAACTCTGCTTTTTCTGTGGCTCAATGTTCACATGTAAACAGCTCATGAAATTATATCGGGAAAAGGATCAGTGGCGAAGTCAAGTGCTAATTCTTACCTCTTTAATGGAAAAACACATTAAATTTCAAACCACGTTTAAGCGGCTAGAAAACTAGACTGTGTTTTTCATTTTACAAAAAAACAAATGGCTCAGAAAAAAACAACTTAAATTCCAAGAAATAAATAAATAACAGCCTTAAAGACACACTAAACTGCTTCACTATAATATAAAAACATCAGTATTTAGTCAATATTCTACTCTTATATAAAAGACAAATCCCTATGATTTCATCTGACTGATGGCTTTCTCTGGCTATTTTTAACAATGCGTGTTTTTTTTTGCTTTTCATCTTCAACCGCTGAAGCATCAGTCAGAAAGCTGCAGGCTGGTAGTGCATCAGTGCTTCTGGGGAAGTTTTGGATTTTGAAATGGCTTTTGGTTAAAGCTTAAAAGGAAGAGATTGCTTTTGATTTTCACATTTCTTGCCTTACCCTACCAAAAGTCTCAATTTCTACTTGGTTTATCACTTTCACTTAACTAATTCTATTGGTCGCTCGTCACATGACAGATCTTTGTACTAAGAAATAAAAATGTGGTGGTAATTTATACTGTATTCTGCATTCAGCAGGACAAGATGTCAAAAATATATCTGAATGAGGATGTCACAGAGAGATTCAATGTTAGAAAGTAGTTGAGAGTTACATGTATAGATATATAGAATTAAAAATATATTATTTAAAAGTGTGTATTCCCAAATTTCTCCTCTCTGCTTTTAGAGATTTCTCTTTGACAGCATTCAGCCGCTGTCTTTTTCCCCCCTCCTGTGATTCCTCACTCCTGAGGTGTGTGATGTCATGCTCGATTGCAAGCTAATTACCTGCGGAGTACTTGGAGAAGATGAGAGGAGATCTTGAAGCAGAAGTGACAGCTGTCTTTGACCCTGAGCAGTGAGCTCTACCCCTTGCTGTGCTCATGCCAGCATCAGCCAGGTGACAGAAAAGTTGTGAAATGGAGCTTCAGCCTCCCTCTCCTTGTTTCAAGCTGACTGCTCTTCTTTCTTTTCTTTTCATTATATTTCTACATGGCTCTTCTTTCTGCTTTTCTCATACCAGAGTAAAATAATTGTGCTAGAAGTGTGATCAGATGTTTATGTCATCGGATTTTCTGATACATTTCTTAGTTAATCTTGCAAATAATGATTTGTAATCGAGATAAGTGACTTTTTAATGTACAGCTACAGGGCTACAGGGGAACAAGGGGGGCTACTTTGCCCCTCAAGTTTTGAGTCATATTAGTTTCAATATTGATAAATATTTAGAAATGAGCTACACAAGCTTTTTTAAGCATTTAAACATTATTAAAAGCAGTATTTGTAGATGAAATCTTGAGCCTCTAAAATTGTTTTCTGTGCCCCTGTATTGTGCATGTTGTCCCATCTGGGCTTTCAAAAATTTGTACACTTTGTTTTTTTCTTTTTTTCCCACTGCTTTGCATTAGTAATAGCACCTCAGCAAAAATAACTGCTCTTTATATATTAATAACTAATAAATAATAAAGCCTCTTGAAATACATATTTTGATCCTTTAAAAATCCTCTCACTCTGTTCTTATTTGCCATCCTTCTAAAGTGTCATTGTCTCCCTTAAAAAATGTTCTAGCCACGCCACAGTGTAGTTTATCAGGAACATTGTTATTAATAAAGCCAACAACCCAAGAATGTAGACATTACCTTTTGAAGGATCAATTACAGTTAGCTGTCCATAAATCCAAATAGGAAACATGTTCTGCAATAACAAGGAACTGGCAGAACACCTATGAGTAGGGATGGGTATCGTTAAGGTTTTAACGGTACTACTACTCTTATCGAGACTGCTTATCGATCCGGTATTTTAACGGTACTCTTATCGATACTTTTTGAGGACGAAAAATAAATAAATAAATAACAAATGAAGAACATAAAATATTTTATTTCCTCATTATGCAACAACACTTTTTTAAACAAAAAAAATTACTTTATACATGAGAATGTTCCAGACAGAATATTCATTTAATAATTTAATCTTATTATTTTATTCTTTATGAGTGTGATGTTTCCTTTGATCTTTTGTCCATTTTCCACAACCATGAATAGACTTTTCTGTCTGTCAAACACCTGAGTTAGGATTGAGTGAGATGATTGAAACAAATTTACTTTGATGCAGACTCCTTTCTATTTATTTATTTTTGTTTAAATCCAGTAAATCCAATAATTTATATTAATTTTACGGATGACAACTATCATTAGTCATTAATTATTATTAAGTATTAGGAAGCAGCTGATAGTGTGTCACGGGTCTGGAATCATTATCGGTGAATCTAAGCCCCGCCTCTCTACCGCTGGGGCGGCGTGTTCTACACAGACAGCGCAACATACGGTCATCGTAGCAGCAAGGTGACAGGATGGTCAGGGCTGCTTGATGCGAACTTCATTAATTTTACGCAGAAACGGGTGTTCGTTGTCTAGGGCGCTCACGTGTCCCCTAACAGTGGTCCCCAACCTGTTTGTCACCGCGAACCGGTACAGCACAAGACAAGTTTACCGCGACCAGTGGGGGGGAATTGAGGTGCAACGCAATGCACGTCTACCGCTGCCTATTAAAGGCAGATTTCCCTTTTTTAGCGGGTGCAGGTTCCTCTTCTGTCCCCTCATTGGCCCGATTCCCCTTGTCAAAGTAACTTACTAAAGAAGTTTGTTTTTTGTTCATTTTGGTTGTTTGGGTTTAATTTTAGCGGGGTGTATCACGTGATGTTTGGTGTCGCGACTTTGACATGCGTTAAGTGTGAAGGATGTAACAGAGAGAATCCGGTGACTTTTCAAAATAAAAGTTTTTTTTTTTCGAAAAAAACAATAAATTGGAAATTATTTTTTCTTTCTGTGCGTCCCGGTGCCAACTGTCCCGCGGCCCGGTACTGGTCCGCGGCCCGGTGGTTGGGGACCACTGCCCTACAAGATCGTCACTGACTGTGTGTGCGCTGCCTTGTCTTGTGTGTGTGCGCGCGGCGCGTGCTGTTTGAACAACAGCCCCGCCCCCCTTGCACACAATTAGAGAGATAGAGCTCTCCGCTTCAACGAGAATACCGAAAAAGGCATCAGAGCAAAAAAAGTTATTCTGAGTAATAGAGTTGGTATTACCAACATTTTATGACTATGACATTTAGAGAAGAAAATGGTGGATTGACATGTATCAAGAGTAGTTTTTTCATGGTGAAAACTAATGAACCCCCTTACTGTGTACACAGACTGAAACATCTGACTGTCCTCATAGGTAAGGATGGGTACCGTGCCCCGGTATTGAACCAGCCCCGGGGCCACATTCTTCAAGACCGCAGTATCGTTAAGATCTGACCTGAACAGTTCTGCTATCGGTACTGGAGAAGTTACTTTTTCTTTTTGTGTCCCACGAGGGTTATCTGCCATATTTAACTCACCAAGTCAGTCAATTTTCCGTTGATTAATGATGATATTAATTTCTTACCACTTCTTGCTAATCCTATTTCTTTATCGCAAGTTATTCAAGTTATAAACTGCCCAATTAGATGTAAAATCATGAGGTTCCCGCTGGCCTCCACCTCAAACGCTTGATTAACAGATTCTCCCAAGCCTCTTTCAGTAGTAGGGGTGTGGAATTCCAACAAGCTTATTCCTGATTGGCGACAATATTTAACTTAGAAACGTTGACTCAGACCACTCCGACCAGCCACTGCCTTCTGGCTCCAACATGGTCAAAGCTAAGGCGTTTTCTATATGTGACGTCACACCTGCTCTGTCCAGTTCTCTCTGTACAGTCAACGGTTTGTAGAAAAGTTTTGAGACTACAATGTAAAACACTTTTTACCAAACATATTTCAATCTCCCTTTAATTCGAGGTTGTTGGTTTTTTTTTTAAAAAGACACACCGTCAAGTGTAGTCTTTACCATTACCGTCAGGTGTAGATTTTAGTCAAAAGGGCAGGGCTTGTAGAGTAAAAGGGGGGTATAGCGTAAGTCTGCAACCACCTTTGGATTTTGGATTTGACTTCGGGAAGAGGCCACCATCTTGAATTTAAAAAAATAAAAGCTCATTCAATATCAGAAACAAACGTAAACTTGTCGCTGGGATCTTTATCGATCATCTTGTAACTTTTTAGGCATCAACGGCAAGCTACTATGGAAAAAATGTGGAATGTTGATCCACATTGATCTGTGGATCAATGATCTGTATAATACAGTTACTATCAATTGGGAAGGTGCACAAAATAGAAATATGCAAAAAAGAATAATAATAATGTGCAAGGAGACAATAAGGGGTTAAGACTTTAAACAAGTACAAACAAACATAGGAATAAATTATACAGATTGATCGTCAGGGTTAGATAGATTGGTTGAAAAGAAGCTGCAGTAAGCTATTTCTACGGTGAAAGAAACCTCACTATAGAGACCAAATGTGTACAAAACAGACATATCTGTGCAGAATGGTAAACAGAAAAGCAGCCAAACAGACTTAAACAAAGCCACCTCAGAGAATAAACGTTGCCAATCAGAGGCAATTATGTGATGCCAAGCAACAGCTTGACTCCTGCAGTAACTATATTCCCAGCGTTGCTTGGATGTCAATCAAAAGGAACCCTGAGCATATCAACCGCCTTCCCTGTATAAGAACCACAGCAGGTCACTCAGTGAAACCCTTTCTAAAGCCTGGACGTAAGAGAGAAGGTTGGGGAATGTAAATAGATGCAAGCCTGAGGGAATCTGTGGGAGCACAACCCACATAATGATGTGTCGATTTCAAAGTGTGTGGGAGATAGGGAGAAGTATTCTTGGTTTTTCTCATTTAAAGATACAAGGATGTATTCAGAATGATGGGCACAAAAAGACTTAATATTACTTTTGAAATTAATATTAATGGTGGTCCCAGGCTTGTTAGAAGCCTCTGTTTTGATAATGATAACCAGGAAGACCTACTTATTACCAGAAATATACTTCATAAGAAAATTGGCAAGAAAACAGCAATAAATATAACAAACACATTGTGTAGGACAAGCAAATTACAAATTAAAGAATGGAATCTTAAAGAATGGGGAATTATTAACCCATATTTTACTATACCTAGTGCTTACTGTTTAGGGTCATGGGGTTACTGGAGCTTATCCAGCTTCTGTAGGGTGAAGGTGTGGTAAATACTGAACAGTTAACTAACCCTTCACAAGTCAATTTAAACAATTGTTTATTTTTCTTTCTGTCTTCTGCTAATCCAGAATTGCTTTCACACAAAAGTCTTTTTTCAAAATGTTGACAACCCTAAAGCTACATTGACACTGCTCCCGGCGCACGTTCAAGCGACCTTTTTCAATTAAAGGCTGTATTGACGTGCGTCTCGACTCATGCTGTGAGCTGTGACCAGCGAGCCGGCTCGCCAAAGCTTCAATGTAATTTTATGCCATAAATTGAGCGTCGGATGCACCTTCTGACATGGTGGACTCCTTTTTTTCCATTATATTATCCCATAGCTCTCAGCATTTTGTTGTTAAAATTAGCAAAATATGTGGCAGGAGTGAGTCGTGAGCTGCGCCCAACTCACGGACTACGGCTCGCAGCTGAAGAACTGTCACTCAGTGGGTGATCCTTCCCCGAAGCAGAATCTGCTGTCCAAGCCCGGGAAGTTTAAACTAAGTCAAAAGATTTTTTTTAAGCCTATGTTCAAAAAAAGGGTTGGAGTGTAGTTAAAGACAATACAAAGCGTTAAGAGTACTAGTCTTCCATTTCTCTTAACTTTATTATTATGGATATTATTTATGCTTCACAAAATGCTCCACATCTTTCATCTTTGAGCACGGCCCCGGTAAACAGACAACTTTGGTGTTTTTTCTCTTTAATTAATGCCTTTATTTGTCGTAAATGTATGACTTTTTTCATGTAAATTTAGGACTTTAAAGCCGTAATTAAAAATTAAAACCATTTGGAAACTGTAACTAACAAAAATAGACATTCATTGAATGGTCTTCTAGTTTGGTGCAGAAAACAGACAATAGACAAATTCTGACATGAACCTATTAGAATGCTATATTTGGTGGAGGGATATATTTACCTCATAGAAAACTGCTTCACACACAAAAACACCCTTCTGTAATATCCTATTCAACATTCTACAACAAAAGCAGTTTTTGTAAATACGACATCATTTAATGGGTCCCACTTCTGCCACCACTGTACACCCCAACACCCTAATGAACCATTTTAAAATGCACTGTTGTAAGGGGTTTTGTGATTTATTCTTCCCCATGTTATGAGTGGGGAAAAAGCTACGTGAAGAGTCTAGGTGAGACAAAAGAAGAACATTCTAACAGCCAGATTGTTGTCCCTTAAGCTGATGCAGTGATGTAGGGATGCTGTCTATAACAACACATTGATGTAACAGTGAGACACCTCCTCCAGGTCTGAACGAATTAGGAGAAAAAGTGGTGATTTATAATAGAACCTTGTAGTGAAAATAGTTTTTAAGACAATTTTCCAACCTTTTCTGATGCTGCTCCCAGAGGAGAAAAACTGCAGCTCAGTAAATCATGACGACAATTAGTCGGGGTAGATAATGGTATGGCAGGTAGAAGCACCCTTACTCCAGTTTCACCACCACACTGATCTCCCTTGACAATTCTTATCAAAGTAGATCCTTCTTCACAACCAAACATTTTTGGTCAAAGAGGGCTGTTCTGACTTATCAAGGCGGTTTTTTCTCAACAAAATATAATCAAATGCTAAATAACAGGGCCATTTTATTAACACTTATCAACATTACTAATGTTACCAGTAAAAATTAGAGATTGGAACCAATTTCACATCCTTTTTCTTGGATAAAATAAAGTTAAAACAGCTTTAAAGCAGTGTTCAGAACTGTTTTCATAATCATCTGGTTTCCCTTAATTTTTGAAGCCAACGTTTATCTTTATCCTCTGTAAAATATCTGCATCTGGTTTAAACTTTACTTGTACACTAAATGTGGTGATTTTAAATGTGACTGACTGAAATGCAATTTAGATTGTCCTTTAACCCATAAGTTTTAAAGTAGAAACTTCAGCCTCGTCCAACTCAATGCAAAAGAAAAAAAAGGCAACTACTTTCTAATTTCCTGAATATAATCAATTAACATACCAGTAATTTTACCGTTTGAACAACTTTATTAGTAGCATCATGGTGACATTAGACAGTTGGTTATATAATATATTATAATAAAAAAATTTATTATGGTCTGTGGGAGTAAACGATAAATCCATATTTGGAGTAAAGACTCCTGGTTTTTGTCTGTTGAATCCAAATTTATTTTATTTTGAAGTCAAAGTTTCTTGTGTTTCCTCACTGGATCCTTTCTGCAAAAAAGAAACTTTTCAAATACATTCATTTATAAGAAACTATGCTCGCTTGGAGGTTTTAATTTAGTGGTTGGCGCAGTTGGTCAACTCAGTGACTTGACAGGAATGAGTCGAATGTGGTAGGGATAATTAAGTAGTTTTCCAAAACAAAACTCTCTTCAGTATTGAATTATAAACAAAACAAAAAAAAGTAGGTTGTGTTTTTTTCCTCTGTGATCCGGTACCAACTGTCTCACAAACTGGTACTGGTCATTTCGGGCCCCTGTTCAAAAATATTTCAGTGTGGAACAACTTAAAGACTAAACAACTAAAGATGTTTTGCCTTAAATTTGTCTTTTACTTTTACCCTAAAACTTTCACAACTGTTTTTCATTTTTTTTTTTTGGGGGGGGGCGGTGTTTTTTTCCCCTGTTTGTTTTAGTAAAGTCCTCTTTGCTTGACATAGATACACAGTGTGAAGGCAAGACAAAAAGAGAAAAATATCTAACCTTGTAGGAGAACAGAATCATACAGAAAGAGATGAGCAGGAGGCTCATCTCAAGTTGAAAGGTAATCCTCAGTGGCAAAGACAACAGAGCATCTTCCTGACTCCACATCACATAAGATACTTGCAAGGTTGCAACCATTTTTCTCAAGCAAACACTAAACAGCAGATGAAATATATAAAAAAAAATCCTTCAGTGCCCAATAGAAAAGTGATTGTTTCATTATTTTGGATCAGTTTTTGAAGGTTCATGTATTTTTTAAGGTCTGTAAGTCCTGGAGTTAATTTAATTGTGTATTAAACATAGTTACATTAAAAGAAGCATTTTTTTATTTTATTTTTTAAAATTTCCCATAGGGGATGGTATATTCCAGGAAAGCTCTTTGAATTCAATTTGCAAAATTACAGAACATGAAGATGCTCATGACTTTAAATCATCCTAAACAGTTTTGGACATATCTGTGTTATGAAGCACTTAGTAAAAAAAAATCCCTGATTTCAAAAAAGCGCTGAGCAGAATCTGAACAACCATGTTCAGCATTTGGCATGGTGTTGCCACGACTCTGACAAGGCACACACACACACACGTGCCCAAGGCCCTTGTGTTTATAGTGAAGAGTGACAAGCCCATTTTCCAGCAGGATTCAGAGAGCGGCAAGAGGACAGGATGTGCAGAAGCTAAAAAGGGCCCCCCAGGCTAAAACAGCACGAAAAAAATAACAGACACACTTACGGCCACGTGTGTGTGTGAGGCCAAGAACGATGGACTAAAACCTTCCAATGAACCTTTCTTTTTCTTCTTCTTGTTTTTTCATTATTATTTTGTCTGTATTTAACTGAGTGTATGTGTGTTGAATTGACTATGCAAATGATTGTTTGTCTCTGCTCTGTGTTCCACAGACAAAGAAAGTTCCCACCTAGAATAAAAGTAACACTGATTTGATTTGATTTCTTAAATCGTAGTCTTAGGAGCTGATCCCACTTATTTTGATGGAAAAATGGCTTCAACAGAGCATCTGAAAAAATACTAGGGTTGGAGAAATGAAGATTGGAGCTTACCCATGCAGCTCCTTCAGAGAAACTGAGATCTTGACGTTATGTCCGAGAACGTGTAGAGCTGTGACAATGTCGGCCCACTGCACCATCTCACCTAAAGGACCTCCCTTCAGGACTTTGGGACTGAACACGTCTCCAGACTCCTCTGTCAAGAAACCAATATGGACTAGAATCTGAATGCAAAAAAAAAAAAAAAATCTGTCAAGGCAGAAGAGAAGTGGATTAAAACCCACCTTTGAGTACGACTAGTTCCTTTAACAGCAGTAATTTCCCACGTTTATCCGTTTGATCATAGGTGATAGTTTCTCCAGGAAACATTTCTATATTTTTCGAATGAGCATATTATAAAGACAGATTGACACACACAACTTCAAAGCACAATACTTAATCAACCATGGATTGTGCTGAAGCAGAAAATAAAAATAGCCTGTCTGTATTCAAATAAAATTGATTTGATTGCTGACGAGGAGGGTTTTAATTCCCAGGCTACTACACACTTGATGAAATTCGACTTTTCCATAGATGGTGTTTTTAATAAAGCAATTTTTCAAACATTTTTATTAATATTAACAAAATGATTCAGTCTGTGTTGAAAAAAAACACGGAATAATAAACCAACTCATGAACAAAATTAGAGAAAAATTAAAAATGGTGCAAAAAAAAATCTGTCCCACAGAGAACTTCTTTTCTAATTTCTAAACCAATTAACAGAATAATTTGATATCAGACTAAACATGTTTTACTGACTATGAAAAACTTTTTATGCGATATACTAGCACATTTATTGTCCTCATGGCTGTGATGGATGACCCTTGAAAATCTTCTTCCAAAAGATGATAGCAAATTTTAAAGTGGACTACACTGAAAAATTTATTGAGTGGTGTTCTGACAGCCAGTGGAGCTCATCTGAAGTTCCTCAACAGCAGCTCAGGATATACAGACCGTGGTCTTAAGGCTCCTGAGAAACATGGATCGATAAGATACCTGCAGTAAGGTAAAAACATCCTCTATTTGACTGAACAATGTAGCCGTTCTTCGTGGTCTAAAGGTGGGTCCATCACAAGCTCAGCAGAAATAAAAAGTTGACCGAGGCTGATTTACAAAGGAAGAATGTAACTATAGACTATGAAGCTACTATGAGTTTTTTTTAAAGGGGTGTTCAAGGGCAACCAGAACAGAGAAGCATCAACACATCCCCCTGATTTTAGCTTCATTACAATTTTTAAAATTCATATTAAGATTATTTTATTTGCTTTTAAATCTAATGATATCACTCTGAGGTGTTAGAGGCTCCCTTTTCTCATGGGTTGACTGATCAGCTGCTTTTAAAAGCCCCCCAGATGCAGCGTGAGCTCAGAGGGGATGGGGCTTTGGCTCTAAAACTATAGACCCATTTCAATGAAAATTGTGTTTTTAACATATATTTCTGATAATGGAGGGCATATATCAAAGGGAAATTAGGACTTCAAAATCCTTCAATCCTTCAAAATCAAACCTTTTAGAGCAGGTTTCACAGTTAAGGGTCCGTCACATTTTAGGTATAACCCTGAAATGGAGTACTTTTAGCGGGAATAAGGGCCAGCAGGAAAATATGATAATCCATGGGGAAATTAACTATGCTGAAACATCAACAAATGCCATAAATTTATATGTTCAAATTTTGTATCAAGGTAATACACAGAACACTGGACGTTAGCATCTGCTTTTTCTGCCTCCCAAAAACTCTTGGCTCATGTAACCCTTGTGATATCCTAGGCACTTTAACATTGGGAGTGGGTCATCTAGACCCACTAGACAGTGTGCTGAACCTTTTTTCTTCAATGATTTGTGATCTTCACTGGTGTCCATGGATTACATGAAATCTTTCCACCTTTATCCACCTTTGTCATGGTAGGGAGAACATGTCAAAGTAAGGGTGGGGCAATGTAATGTAATGTAATGTAAAAAGGCAGGAATTTTTCACCTATGGAGTCAAGTAACATGTTACACATGATACACCTTTTCAATGGTACTTTTCGGTTTTCCCTTTAGTTATTGCTAAAGAAAAAGGTGCAATTATTTAAAAAAAATAAACGATCTGTAAAAAGACTACTTCCAAGCAACAGCGATCTTTATATTTCACCATGGCTACAAAAAAATAGTGGTGGCAGTTTTTCCTGTAAAACCAGAACATGACCATCACTTTCCTAATGACTCATAGCTTCCCCACGTTTTACAAGCTGAAAGAAAAAGTAGGGCTGAATGCAGTTTTTCTCTGAGAAACCATAAAAGCCTCGATCAAAATAAGAACAGCAAACGTAAATAAGAGCAGGAACGGAAGGGAGGCTAGGGAGAGCCATTCTGCAAAACACCTCTTCACACAAATCACTCCATTTCTGCTTCCTTAACAGCACTCGGCATTTGAGCAATGGAGGCCAGGCCTGTGGGGTCAGGCTAATGGACAGTAACCATTGCTGTCAAACACACCATTACAGCAAACAAAGCTGTGTACAGCAGTAGGGGGGGAAAAAGTGGGCATTTGGGGGAAAACGTTATCAACAGAGCAAATTTGAATTCAATCAACTGAAACTGCTTTTTTTGCAACAAAAAAAAAACTGTTTACAATAAGTTATTTAACTATTTTAATAATTTTTTGATCTACAGTCCCAATTAACAGAGTAAAAACAATTACTAAATATTTTTTCTTTAGTGCGGACGACACCAAAGCATGATTTTTGTGGGGTTAATTCTCTAAAAGTTAGAGAATCTTGTGAAGATTTTACATGACAGAAAGATCACAGCCAGCCATTTTTATCAGACATAATCCACCAGGCAAAGCTTTTTTTTTGCCACCTGCAGGAAATGTCCCTCTAAATGTCAGCGGTGAGAGTGCACCATAGCAAATAAATGTCTGCAAACTTTCCTCCCTGTCATTATCTGAAATTGCCTTTAACTCAGCTTGCAATGATTCACATCAGGCTGCTAAAGATAAGAAATATTAGTCCAACAAAATGTCACAGCTCTTTTGATAGTTTTGTATCCTGACTTTAAGGTATCAAAGGTTTATACGTAGTTTTGAATACATGATATTTTACTATTTGACTTTTTTATTTGATTTTTTCCTTAAAGACGCATTTTATAAACTGCAAAAGAAAACAGAAATAAAACCATGTATTATGACTTTTTAAGCAATGAGCTTATTGGCCATGACACGTTGGTCATCCCCAGCTGTGGTTCCCAACCTTTTTCAGATCACAGAGTGGTTTAATGTCAGACAATATTTTCGAAGACTGGCTTGTAGGAGGCTAAAGTTGGCAGTTTTATTTTTTAGCCTACAGTTTCCCTTAAACATTTGAGGGTAAAGTTTATCTTCATCCTCTGACTTTCGAGGTGCTTCAGATAAATAAGTAGGGGAAAAAAAGTCACTAAAACTGTTTTTTTTTCTAAATATAATCATAAATATGAATCCACCGTTTTAGCAACTTTATTGGCAGCATCCTTGTAACCTTAGACAGATGCTACCTGGATGTTTTCCCGAAATCCCATACGACACGCCTATGTCATCTAGTTGAAGCGTTTGCTGCGACCTGTCACCGTAGCAAGATGAATGTGCATGAACAGTTTTGCTCTACGGGCTCACAGAGAGGTCAATGGCTTTGACACGTCCTGCAGGCCACCTGCGTGCCCCCGTACAGGCTTGCCCATTTTCCGCCTGCAGGCGCCTCTATCTCCTATTTAGGGCACTTGTGACTAAGGCCTACTATGAGCAGATATAGGAAGGCGTGTGCAAAAGCTCCTCATATTCACTTTTTTCTTGTCCCTCCAGCGGTTGCGCAGCTTTTCATCCAGCCGTCGAGCTGCAGAAGCCCACTGCGCTGCCAGTCTGCGTATGCGTCTCTTCATGAAGCTCAGGGACTCCTTCCCGGTGCCGACCTGCTCCAGGAGGGCGCCGATGTCAGACTGGAAAACAGCCTGGAGTGCACAAAGAAGTCCACATGATCACTCAATATAGACAGCTTCCACCGTCATTTAGTCATTAAATAACTAACTAGACAATGTGGTTTCATTGTGGTGTTGGAATGTTTTTATAGGATAATTTAATTAGGAGATGTTCTTCCCAGTGTGGCTTGTGATGAAACCATAAGTAGGCTTGCTGAGATTCCTTAATGTTGAAAATGTTCCAATCAAATGAAACTGTGATTTCATAAACATATCATTTATTATGTAAATTCCAGGACAGAACCTTCATGAAAAAGAGCCACTATTTGACATTAACCTTTAACTGTCCTATTAAAAGGTCCCAGTGATGACCTTTAGCTACTAAGGCATTCAATTTCTTAGGATGATTCTGACAGAGGGTCGGCTTTTCGTGATCACATGCACTCATCAAGGTTTCTTTTGCTGGAAGCAGCAGAGCAGCCTCAGAGCATCTCTGCATTGAAGATTTTCTTCATCCTCCACAGAGCAGCTTCCATATGGCCGGGGAGTACAAGTTTGGACTTATCACATCAAAGGGACAGACTTCTGAAGCTCATCTTCATGTTTTCAATCTTCATAGACAGACTTCAGTCTTGCTTTGATGTAAGGCTGTTTGAGTAACAGAATTTTTCCTGGGCAATGGCTTCAGCCATGACGAAGAGCCTTCATGACATTTTCCTGTAGAACATTATGTCCAGAAGAGGAAGCCATGTAAGAAAAAAGCTGACTGCATTATTTGCCCTCATTACGATGCTTATTTTTGTTTTTTTGAACCAATTATAATAAAATGTGTGTTTGGGCGAGTCACCTTTTAACAGCATCTGCCTAAACTCCAAATCGATTTTCATACAAATTTTGTAAATAAAACATTTTTTACATGTACCAAATGGGATCCTCAACATTCAATAACATTTCAGAATAAAAATTCCATGAGTGCCAGTGTTTTAGACAAATGTCAAACGTTGCATTGCTGTGTCTCCTGATAGTGAAAAGTCAACAAACATACTATTAAACTGTACTTTAGACAAAAAGTACGGGGACCCTGAAGTGCATATCACACTGATGAATCACTCAACGCAAAAACATATTAAAGACCACAATGATAATAAAAAGCAAAAACAAATAATAAAAAAACAGCATTACATTTTAGAGATAAAAAAAGAAAAGTTTCAGAAAAAAAAGTGAAATTTTATAAAACAAGACAAAAGAAGAAAACTGAAGAGGTCTTCAATTTCTGCATACTAATAAAAGTTTGATGATTAGTATATTAGTATGGAGCATAACCAGTATCGTTTCCTGCCAAATAACTTTTGGTTGAAATGATGGACAAACTTCATCATCCAAATAGCAATGTCCCATAGTATCTACTTTTTCCAGTTTCTGTAAAAACGAAAAAAGACAAAAAGCATTTCAGAAAACAAAAGTAATTTCCAGAAATCAAAATGAAATGTCAAAAACTGAAATAAAAAAAAGAAACCTGATTATCCTTTAAAGTTACACACCTAGGTGTGCGAAATTTGTTCTCCACATTTGACTCGGCATTTGTGTCTGCGGTGAGCTGCGGTGGGCTGCAGACCCGAAGCTTGAGCGTCAGGCATTGGGTCCCATTTTTAACCCCCCGACCTTCCAGTTACAGGGCGGACACTCTAACCACAAGGCCACTGAGCTGGTTTAACTACCGCCTACATCAAAACACATTCCACCACCCTACACAGAATGAAAACTTTTAAAGTAATTTGCTGACACAGACGCATCAATGACGAAAAAAAAGGTAAATGGCATATACTTATATAGCACTTTAATACCTGGCTAGAAGGTTTTCATGGTCACATTCACACACACATAGACACACTGAGGATGTTTGTAAGATAGTTACGTTAAGTTAAAAATTTGGTCTATCTAGTATGGCCAGCAAAAGGAATCATAAACCCCCTTGACTGTATAAGACAGGGGTTCTCAAAGATTATGTAGCAGAGGGCCAAATTAGGAACTCGACATCAGACTGGGGACCAATTATGTTAAAAAAAATGGATAAACAGAAAAAGTTGTTTCTAAAAACGTTAATGACCAAGTGTCATTTGTACAGTTAACAAAGCCCTCCAGATGTTTTCCCAGTTGCGGTCGGTGGTTGCTGCCCGCAGATCTTCTACTCGTCTAGTAATTGTATCATTTGACAGAATTATTTCTTCAAACGTTTTCTTTTGCTCTAGACAAACAATGTCAGCTCCTTTCAACATCCATTCTTTTTACAAACTCTCCGTCACTTAAAAGCTTCCTACACTGGAGCATTTCCAAAGCCACAACATATCTAGCTTCTTTCACAGCTTCACTGGATTTAGCCATTTTTGTAAACATCTGGTGTGCTGCATAGCCTCGTTGTTGTTGTTGGAGCTTCTTGTTGCGCTCCTCGCTGGTAAATTTGTCCTAGTTTTTTATGATTTGTAACATAGTGACAGTTTATCTTGAATTCTTGATTGCATTTACCTGCTTGCACATCAGGTACATGACTTTATCCAGCCCATGAGGTACGACAAAAGTAAGCATTTATCCACTTCGCTTAAAAGCGCCTTTTCTCCTCACCAGCACAACGTTCTTCCTTAAAGGAACCTGCTCTAGCTCTCTTTTATTGAGGGATACAAAAAATCTTCCCGCCATTGGCCCACATGCCGCACTTTGAGAACCCCTGGTATAAGAGGTTAGGAGTAACTGACCCCCCCCCATAAATCGGAAGTACCTGCTGATTCCAAGAAGCTGAAATCCTATAGACTTCTTTTGAGAAAATAAACAGCTATAAATCAGCTGGAGTGACTAGCAGCTTCAGTAATTCCTGATTAGTAGCTCACAGGTGACATGGTTCAGATTTGTCTATCTTGTATGGCAACCAAAAAGGATCATAAGGTGTCAAGAGAATCCACATAAAAAATAGCCATCAAAAATTAGTTTTTTAACTCATTTGTCCTGTTTTATGAGTTTCTTTTTTTTTTTTTTTTTTTTGCTTGCCATACTCACTTTTTTTTAAACCTCTCACAACACCTGGTTTGCAGAACTACCCCAAAAACCTTATCAGTGGGACTATAAGTAAAAATAAAGGCAAAAGTATATAAAAACATTAAATCATAAATGTTGATCTCTAAGTACATTACATCTAATTCAGAAAAAAAATTATATACATATTAAGACTAAAAGCAAAACCAATTGAGACATCCCACATCTGTTCATAACATCTGGGTTTAGTTTTTTAATCATGATGATTAAAAGTGTAAGGCATACAGACAAGCTGTCAAACTGAATTTTCTCTTGTACCTTTGGGTATAACGTTTCTGAATATTTGCCTGAGGGGATTTTAGATTTGTCTCATCATATGCTCACACAGTACATCTTTACTTCGCTCAGTGTAATCAATGTCTCAGTTAACACTTTTTACATGATAGTGGATCAATGGAGTGAAAACAGAGACAAAAAATACTCCCAAATGAAAGCTGCAGATCTGTCAAACCCATTAATTTATTTAAATTCCACTCAAAGACAAATATCAATGCCATTGCTATACTGAGGACAAGAAGTGCAGATTTATTATTGGTCCCAGGAGCAATTTATGTTAGAAGAGCTAAACGTGAAGTATCAAAGGGGAAGCCTCGGGATTAGTCAAAAACGGCTGGCAATTAGAGCAGAAGGCAGAACGGCAGGGGAAACTCCTGGCCTTTAGTACCAGCTTCACGGCTGTGGGGGGATAACTGGAGCGAGGAAGCAAAGACGAAGAGTAGGGCAACCTTGTGGGGGTGACGAGAAGTTCAGCGCATCTGTGTTTGCTCTGAAGACACAAAACTAATTGATGCAGCCATGCAAACACAAAGAGACACTAGGGGTTGAGAGGAAGCAATGTGTGAGTCGGAGAGTGTAGAGGAACATTTTTTCTTAATGCATCTGCAGAAACAAATATGCAGAAATCCTACTAAGATCTTACTATAGCAGTTTTTACGATTGCTACAAAACTAAAACTGTTTTTATAAATGCAGTACTAATACTGCATTTGCAATGCCTTGGAAGTAACACAAACAACGTGGACTTTGGATTACCTGTTTCCTGGCGAGAGGCTTCAAGGTGGGTGTCGTGGTCTGATTCCTCCAGACCAGTGGGGGGCAGAACCACTCCACCTCACTCAGATAGATGAGAAAAGAGCAATCTGAGCCATCGACGCCGTAAAATGCATAGCACGGGTCTGAGGTCCAGCGAGCACGCATCCACTGGAAAGCAAAAATACATTTTGTTTTAAAGATGTAAACCTGGAAGATGTCTTCCAATTACAACTGCACTGCAAAGTCCTTTGAGTATAGCCTCTTTAATGCAACTTCAGTTGGCATAAATGCTTCAGAACAAAATAAATGTCTAAATTTGAATACATTTGAATTTATAAGTTGTGCGATCTTGCACTCTTGTGTGCAGAATTTCGTTTTTAATCCTGTCCTTATGGATGCTGTTAACTTTTTGGGGCAAAATTGTGTCAAATGTATTCATGATTAATAACTAATCTGCATGGTTGATACTTTAAATCTCATTTATATCCCACAAAGGATTGTCTTTTTTTTTCTTTTTTTTCTACATTATTGAATTTTCTTTTCTATCCACAAATTGTTCTTGTAATCTGTTAGTGTTGTCTGTTTTGAAAATATGTTAAAAACTCAATAAAAGAAATGTAAAAAAAAAAATCCCACTAAGGACAAAAAAAGATTATTATTTTTTACATTTTACACAGCGTGTTTTAAAAAAAAGGAAATGAGTTGTGAAAGTTACTTTTTGTAGTTGCTTTAACCTGTGATAGAATAGTTTAACGTCTGTTTAACCTTTATTAAAACTTTGACAACAGCTACAGCAAAACTAATTCTAAAAAGTACACAATTTTCTTCTGTTTTTGGTGTATGTGCTAGAGTAAAAACACACCTACATCCTACGAGACGGGCTAGCCCGGTTACAGTTTTTAAAAACATATAGAATTTGACAATATGGTGTCTTTTTAAGTTTTGTAGCTCGTAAGTCCCATTCAGATCCTCTCTTGACCTACTGTATTTTAGAAGGTTTACCAATGGTCTTTCACTTTTCCTCATCTGTTTACACGCCCTCTCGCTGGCTTACAGCCACTCACGCCCCAACCTAACACTATCGGTGCAACAAAAATTGAAAGGTGAACAACGAGTGGCCACTGCAAATCAGCCTTCACTGATGTGACTTGGCTGGATGCTCTTCCTGACACAGCCCTGTATTTTTATGCAGGTTGGGAAACGGCACAGCTAGACCCAGACATGTGGCTATGTTGTTAGGCAGCAGCATGAAGGACCCACACCAGACTAGTTCACTGAAACTCCTGTAAATCAAACTCTGGTTTCCCATGCGCCAGCCCTACACCCAACCATCTGAGCCATCAAGCTGCTATCAACCGGTGAAACAAAAGTGGCGAGCAACACTGGAGCTACCCAGCTGTACAGCTTTAAAACAGATTCCATTTCGGACGTGGAAAATGAAGAACAACATGGATCTATTTTGTCTGCAAGCAGATGCATCAGAATGGCGAGGAGCAGGGAGAGAGTTTCTACTATTTTATTTTACAGCTACTTTTTGTTTATGTTCTTCCGGTTGTTTATGGTAAATTTTTGTTTTCTGTTTTTCTAAAAAAAGTCTCTACGTATCTAGTTGTCTTGAAAAACTGTTTTATTGTCATCAAATAAAGTCACCGTATAAAAAAAAA
The DNA here is from genome assembly GCA_037389245.1 of Oryzias sinensis. Classification (NCBI taxonomy): domain Eukaryota; kingdom Metazoa; phylum Chordata; class Actinopteri; order Beloniformes; family Adrianichthyidae; genus Oryzias; species Oryzias sinensis. The sequence goes on along the minus strand of CM074506.1, from coordinate 9,508,058 downwards.
GATCATCATTTTTGGGCAATTTTCTTTCTGTCTGAGGCCAAATCTTACATCCATCTTGCTGGTGCAGTCTGGGTAACGGGGATCCTTGGGAATCTCACATTGTCCAAAAGCCCCATCTTTGGCTGATGAGAAAACAAAAGTAATGTGTAAAAGATTCTCACACAAGCATAAATCAGTTAGAAAAATGGCAAAAAAAACACAAAGCACAAAACTAGCATTAAAAAAACAAATTGTTATTTGTGCAAAATTGTTGGAGCTGTTATTTTTAGATGCCTATGGGTCTCTACAGTCTTTCCTCCAGTCTTTAGAGCACAATAGACTAGCAGGAAGGATAACAAGCTCACTGAATAGACCAGTTTGCTAAAGCCTATTCATCAGATTTACTATACATAGACTGAGTTACTGTGAATCATAAAAAAATAAAGATCTCCCTTCCCCCATCCTGCATCCCATTTTCCCTCCTCGCATCACTCTTGTCTTTCTCTGTTTCTCATCTGTCAATCACTCTGCCCCCCCCTCAAAATCCCAGCACTGGTTAGCTTAATTAAAAGAGCAGTCTCAGCTCCTGTACCCGCCTCTTGCCAAATGTCAAAGTGTGCAATCAAACACAAATAATTGCCCACCGTTCTTATTAGCATGATAAAGAAAGAGCCCAGGGAAAAGCACTGTAGCCAGAACGGCAGCAGCTTCAGGTCTATACCGAAATCAGTGAGATCTAACGTTATGGCAGCAGAAAAAATGATCTGACAAAGGTTAATATTTCAGTGCTGCCACTTGATTGGTGGGAATGAAATGGTTAGTCTTACTGTTGTGCTACCTTCACACTGAGAGACGTGACGTGCGTTCTTGAACACATCTACCACCTAGAGATGGAAAGAGGCTTGGTACGAAATGTGTGAGCTGTGCAAATCTCGTGAATCTTCCTCCAGGCTTTTTCTTTCACAGCTCTATTGTGATATATTAAAGACTTGCCGTCATGGAATTCCGGCCGCGAACAAACCGCGATTATTAAGTTCTCCTCCATGATCAATTTTTTTAACGGTTGGAATCCCAAAACGTGTATTTACATGCGTTTACATGGACTTTTCATTGAAAGTGGTCAGTTGAACGCTCGTTACCAATGGCAGTGTGAACGTACTGTAGCTTTAGACTTCAATTCTGCAGTGAAATCACTTAAGGGGCCTATACATGTATGCCAGTGCTCAGAGCGCAGGATTTTAGAGGAATGCTCAGAAATACATGAATGGATCAAAATACCGCAGGTATTAACAATATAATACACTTAAAAGCTTAAAAAAGTTAATATTGCATCAAATAGGCCCTTTAATTGAAGACTATTTAAGGTAGCTGAGAATATCTGGATCCTATTGAAATAAAAGCAATTTGCGAAAGATCTTGAGCTTTTTGTGTGAAACGTCTGCCTGATCATTCATGGTGAAACAAACATGGTTTTTTGCTTGAGCAGGTAATGATCACGTTCTGCACGATCGACCAGTCTGAAAGCGTATGTTGGACTGACAGGCAAGAAAACATGTTTCTAAACTAGGTTTGCTCAAAAAACTACAGTTAAACCTTCATATTGAGAAAAGAGCAGTAGAGGATATAATAAAGTGTTTTTCTAAACCTCTGTTGGTGGCAATGCTGCGCTGCAGGATCTGCTCCACCCGCACTGCCATATCAGACATGTTCTGAGCTATGGCCTGGATCCGCTCCACCAATCCAACATGCTGAATCCTGTAGTACATAAAGTAAAGAAAACAACAGAAAAGTGTTTATTCTTATCATTCTGTCCAGCAATTTTCGTTATTTTTGAATACTTTTCATTAGAAATAAACTGATTTTTTTATTTGTTTAGATACTACAGCAATGAGGATACTTCGACTACCCTCTTAAGTCAGTAGGGAATATAGAACAGGGCAAAAATTAGTCCGCTTTCAAATCTCATTTAGTGGATTTGACCTCATTTGACCTACAAGCTCTTGGCAGAAACAAAGAACAGCAGACAGTTTTCAAAATACAACTATAAAAACTGAAAAAAAGGAAACAAAGAAATAAGAAGAGTTTAAAAACTGAATAATATTACCATTTTCTATCCCATCGTGTTATGAAAATTAGAGAAAGTCAAAAAGATGTGAGGAAAACAATGTGTTTGCCACAAGAGAAGCTCCATTCTATTCACTTAAGATGACTATTTACGATCATTGAAGTGCAAAGTTAGCAGTAATTCCTCAGTATAAATTTAAAGAAAATAAATTTTAAAAAATTTGCCTTAAAAAAACACGAGTATTTAGAGCACAATATGTTTAAAATATGTTCTCTTTTGATCAAATTTAATTTTTCAAATCAAATATTTTATGCAAACAAGAACATGCAAAGGATACAACTCATAAAAAATATACAAGTTTGAAACAATTTAAGGAAGAGTCTGCAAGAAGTAAAAGAAAAGTAAATGACAAGAATTTTTTTGCCAAAGGTTTGATGTAAAGTTTGTTAAGACTTCAAATTTGAGTTTTTACTTTACTATTATTTAATCTATTTTACTGTTATTGAGCATCTCTCCTAACAGAACTGGAACAGTAATTACAACCAGAGGAGACTGTCAAAGCTTCATTTAATTGCTATAAAAAAGACAAAGAGAATCCAAAGATCTGCATTTTTAATCAATTTTAAAAGCAAACAGAGCACATTTTTTCACATTTTCTTTCGCACGACAGGACGCTTTCTATTGCTGCCTTCATAATTCTTTAAAAGATTTAAATAATTGGTTTGTGGCAAAACCTGTCGGACCTCAGCTTAAAAATGTGAAGTTCCCATTTGTATTTTAGGAAACATAACTGTTGGCATCCAAATCATGGAATTTTTTTGCAAGTGGAAATTTGTTCAAAACTATCAATTTAATTTTGTGCGTGTGTGTGTGACCACTGCAGTCACCCGGGTTTGGAGGACCATCTTACTACAAATGTGTCTTTTTGAACAACTAAAGGTGAATCTCTGCTAAGTTAATGAAAGGCAAGCTTGCAGTGCTTCTGCAATGAATCATGAATTTCTTTTAGCATTTTGAATAAAAACAAACCCTGAAATAAAGTATTTAAATTGGAACTTTTGAATTCTTGCATTTCCAAGTGATTTTTTGTTAAATATAAAACCTGGAAAATTCATAATAATGAATGCAGGTGCAGAAAGATAAAGCTCAAACAGCCAGTCTATTTTAGCGAAACAACATATTTTTGCATTTTTCCAAAAGTTTGAATTTAATAATTGTCCTTATTACAAATTAAAACAATTCTAATGCTAAGTTTGTCAAACTCTAACTCCAAATTTTGCATTCCATCAGGTCCCTACAAACTGATAGATATAGACGCAATAGCCATCTAAACACACAGCACATACCCGGTATGCTATGGACTGCAGGAGAGCATGGGGGGAAAATAATGGGTTTTGGAAAGGAATTCTGTCCACTGTAATATCTCAGGTCAACCCTGACCCTCAGCCATGCAGGGAGAAATGTTTTCACCACCAAGAAAAATGGCCTTTGTGTCACAAGAACATTTCCAGATTGGACCCTGAGAGGCCAATTAATGGGCTGTTAAATATTTGTGGTTGAGAGTTTAGTCACGTGGCTTTGTGTGAAGAAATATAAATTATACTCTGAATGACGAAGATATTTCTATGAGTTGGAGGGTTCTTCCTCAAGTTTCTGGTCAGAGAAGGTTATATCAAATAGAGCTGCACGATATGAGGACAACTTGCGCTGCGATGTTAGTGATCAATGACGCTAGGACTTGTGATACATAAACAAATAGCAAAACAACGAAAACATAATTTCTATTTTACTACAACAGTTTTATTTAAACAAAAGACAGCATAAGTTAAATTATGCTCCAAATGACCTTACATAGGAGGCGGGCATCTAACATAAAAGTCCTCTGTTTGATTGGTCGATGACATAAAGCACTTCTTTAAATTAGTCGAAAGCATAAAGGGTTTTGTTTGATTCGTTAAATACTTGAAGCTAACATGAGATTCTGTGTAAACGTGTGTAAACATTTATGGTAACCATATTTGTAACAGTTTTTTGTGGGACAAGAGGGTGAAAAAAAGGAAGGAAGAAGAGAGAGGATTGTTAAAGAGGGGGGGATAGGTGGGCAATTATAGAAGGGGGGGGGGTTAAAACCATAAAGCAACAAGATGCTGGATGTTTATAATCACTACAGTCAGGTTTAGAAGTGGAACAGATCTAAAAGGGGCGGGGGCTGTCCACACACACACACACACTAAAATTTTACAAACAAACAAGTAAACATGTACAAAATACAACTACCGTTTACACTCGCATACCGTGCATTCACACTAACACACATAAAAAATTTCATTCAGTCACGCAAACTGCCAAGGTGAGCTAACACCTGTCCTCGAGTGACTGTTTATGTTCTTCTAAAGTGGATGATGGAATGTAAAACGACAGAGGGAGAGTGCCTAGTCATCCCTAAACCGCAGCAGCGGCGGCATCCAGGACCACCCCCCAACACTTGCACAGTAGCAGATAGAGAACAACCGCCCGCCAGGCAATCGCATCCGCCACCCAGGCCAGGGTCAGCAGGACCGCCAATGGGGTCTTCCAAAGCCAGAGAGCAGGGAGGGATAGGGGGACAGCAGGATAGGAACCCAACCTACGATATGTCAGATAGAGGTTGATCGCTCTCCCACTGCACCATAGTTGGCCTGACATGTTTACATTCGTACATTTTAAGTAACAACAGTAATAATGGATTATCCCAACATAAGAATGGATTATATTTATTTGCGCTTTTCCAGACACTCAAAGCTCTTACAATGTGTCCACTAATCATTCAGTCCTCATTCATTCTAGGTGATGGTAAACTACTGATGTAGCCACAGCTGCCCTGGGGCAGACTGATAGAGGTGTGGCTGCCAGTTCGCGCCTACGGCCCCTCTGACCATCACCGGGATCATTCATACACATTCACACACCAGTGGAGCCACACTGGAGGTAGGGAGGGTGAAGTGACTTGCCCAAGGACACAATGACAGTTGACTGAGGGGAGCGGGGATCAAACCGCCAACCCTTTAATAATTAAACGACCTGCTCCTGAGCCTCTGCCGCCTTACAAGTATAGGAGGTGAGTTGGTTGCTGTTGTGTGTACCTGTCCAGAGCTGAGCTCAGTTCTTCAAGCCGGTGGTTGTCTGTGGCGTTTCCCAGTTTAGACAGAGCGTCCATTCTTTTCATGATCACCTCCAGCGTGTCACTGATTTTTCTCAGCACCCCGCGGGACTCCTGTCCTCCCAGAACTAAAGACATAAAGAAGAGGAGCACAGCTTTGTTCTGATACAGAAGGAATTAAAGAAACAAGTAAAAAAGGGCACACAAACTGAAAATGCCTAATCCAACTTGTGCTTGTCCCAAGGCCAGTAAATGCAGAGGGTAGTGTCAAAAAGAGACACATAAAAATAAATTAAAGGAGAAAATGGATATATTGATAGATGATCTGATATGATTATAGGATGTTTTTCTAAACCTTTTAGGGTCTTGGAGGGATATGACACCCCGAACTGTCAGGACACCCAGACTTCCCCCCCATTGATTTTCTTCCTACACCCGATAGTGGGGCTGGCTAAATCCAGGCCTGTTGATGCATCATTGCAACAAAAAGGAATCCAAATCTATTCTCATTTGCATTTGTTCCTTGGTTCCCACATCTTTTTTTTGCCATAATGAACCTCATGGCTATTCAAATGTCAGAAGTAAACCAAAGAGTTCAGATTAGCAAACATCTGACACACAATGAACATGGAAGCAGCTACCGGGCATAAGGTCATATCAGGTCCCGTGGCAGCAAAGATCTGCACAGTCTTCATTGTTCACCATAACCCTAATCATATTCATAACTATTAAACTGCAGCATCAGCTGCTATAACAAGGTTAGTTTTTTGCTTCAAACTGTAAAAGTTCAGCAATTTTTAATAAAGAGTAAAATTGTAACAGCAAGGGCTATGTGTGTGTGTGTGTGGGGGGGGGGGGGGGGGGGGTGTTAGAAAAGAAAGTGGCCTCAAAATTCGATTGTATTTGATGAAAAAGTAAAAATAGAGTTTAGCCCCTAAATTTTTCCTCATCATCTTCAGAAACTACAGTTTACAGAGTTATTTTCCTTGTCAGAGCTGATCTATCAACGGTCAAATAAAAGTCAATGTTTCCCTAGGAGAAAAATGGCATCACATGACCAGTAAGTAAAATAACGAGGTTAAGGGGGGGAAGCAATACTCTAACACTCTCTGTGTCTGAAAAGATGTTTTAAAAAGCCTAAAACAAGAATAAAGCAATAATGTTCCAACAGGATATTCAATAAGGACTCACAATTTTTATGAAAATATGATGAGCTAGAGTTGAGATTCACACAACCTTTTCAGTCCCTTAAGTGTTATTTTCTCTTTTACTTGACCGGTTCTAGCATTGTCAATCTCTGAATAATTTAAGACTCAGCAAATTGTCATTTTGTGGCAAAAGACACAAAGTGACTCCCATTTCAGTTTGTGTACAAAACACAGAAAAGAATCAACCGAAGGAAGAAAATGTTCTCAGCTGACTGGAAAGGCCTAAAACCAACCTAGATAATAATATTAATGGATTGGATTTATCTGCGCTTTTCAAGACACTCAAAGCGCTTAAAGTGTGTCCATTATTCATTCACTCTTCATTCATTCTTGGTGATGGTAAGCTACGATTGTAGCCACAGCCGCCCTGGGGCAGACTTACAGAGGCGTGGCTGCATTTTGCGCCTACGGCCCCTCTGACCATCACCGGGAGCATTCATGCACATTCACACACCAGTGGAGCCACACTGGAGGCAAGGAGGGTGAAGTGTCTTGCCCAAGGACACAACAACATTTTTGGCTGGTGGGAGCTGATTGAACCGCCAACCCTTCGGTCATTGGACGACCCGCTCAACCACCCGAGCCACTGTCGCCCTAGATATATATGATGTTTTTGGTGTTTTTAGCATGTTTCAATAGCAAATTTCTAATGATGGAGAACACATAAAAAGAAAATTAAGCTAGAAATTGCATATTTCCGTATTTCTTTAGTCAAATCATTGTGAATCAGGAGCTGATGAAAAAATGCAGCTTGAAAAGAAAATCGTATTTGTAAACAAAAAAATAACTGGGCAGGCCACAAGCTCCCTGCTCCGCTCCATTCTGATGCATCCACTTGTAGTCGACTAGATCCATGTATGTCTTTGTTTTCCTCCTCTGAGCTGCATCTGGATCAAAACTGGACAGCTGGACAGTTCCAATATTGCTCGCCATTTGTGTTGCACCTACCAGTAATGTTAGCATGGGAGTGTAAGGGGCTGTAAGTTAGGGGGAGAGAGTAGACAGAGAGCTTTCAGTAAAGTAAGTTCATTCCACCCTGCACAACATGTGTTCAAGTGACCACTTTCAACGAAAACTCTATGTAAAGGCGTATAGATGCCCGTTTTGGGCTTCTGCGTTAAAAACTTTCACGTTCACGTGTCACTTCACAAGTTTCTAAAACTGTTTTTCAGACTCTACGTACAAAACGTGCAGCCATTAAATGCCTGTTGAAAGTTAAACCGGTCAAACTTTGATGAATCGGGTACTTGGATTTGGTAGTGACTTGTGGAGGCCGTCCATTTAATTCTCGGAAATGCCAACCACTTGAAAATTGATCATGGAGGAAAAATTAATAATTGCGGTTTGCCCAGCCGGCACCAAGGCTATGTCCGAATACCCAGCCTAACCCCTTTATAGTGCACTATATAGTGTGTTTGCCATTTTGTAGTGCTGTCTGAATCAACAATTCCAAAATCCAGTGCCCTAGAAATCTCCCAGAAAGAGGTCTGCGAAAAACCAGTGTGCATTGATGCTCACTAGATTAGCGAATATAGACCACAATGCATTGTGTCGGAACAATCTTTCCCCATATTATGTATTTAAATGTATTTTTTTGAAAAACCATCAACGTTTTTATCTTTAGAAGACAGCAGATTCATAAATAATCGTTGCAAACACCCATATCAATTAGATTTTATCTTCGTGAAATCGATGCCGTCATATCCAAGGTTTACAAAAAACAAAAACAAAAGTAGTGAGCACGGTGTCCGAATTGCTTTTAAAATTCAGGGCACTAAATAATGCCGCACTATATAGCTTTATAGTAGTTAGGAGTTAGGGTGGGAACTCGGACTTAGCCCAAGTCTTTCATGTATCGGAATAAAGCGATAAAGGAAAAAGCCTGGAGCAAAATTCCCAAGATTGAAATGCCTTTGACAATTTGCACCAAGCCTCTTCTAACTGTAGGTGGTGGACAGTAGAAGACAAAAACAAAACAAAAAAGAAGCCCCTCCCTGCTCGTCTAGTGTGAACACCATGGGCTAAACATGTGTTCAAGAATGTGCAATTAGCGCTTTCAGGAATGCGTGTCACATTCAACAAGTGAACAAAACATGGCATGAAGAAAAGGGAGGGCAGAGGCAAATTTCCAATGAACTTTTGTCGCTCTGCAGAAACTATGGCTGAACCATACCCCACTGGCTTCTCCCTAACCTTTCAATTGAAGGGGCATTTTAAGAACTAGGGGTGTCCGAAATCATTCTTTTTAAGTGTAGAGCGAAGAGACTACAACTTTTGTGTCCCTCTGCCTGTAGGGCCATCCACGAATTTGTTTTAAGTAAGTGCTCTGAAGCACAGACATTTACATTTAAATATAAGTTATGACTTATTGTTTTAGCATGACTTTTTTAAGTTATAAAACTGATTTTGTTATTTATTTTCCTAGTGCTGGTAGCGAACATTAATGATGTCATCGAGTGTAAGTGCAGTCCAAATTCTAAGACAATTGTTTTTCTGTATCTCTCTGCTTGGAGCGATAAATGAAGGAGAGGGAGAAGCCATAGGGGTAGGGGAAGAATTCAGATTCAGCCTAAGTTCCAGAAAACAACACAGTGTTTTGGATTTTGTCTCAAAACTACATAATCATAATTAAAAGACCACTAGAAACACTTTTACAATAGATCAAAAGATGATTGGAGTGGGACGTTAAGGTTCCCTCTTGGTCGCATTCAGTTGTGCTAAAGAATTATAAGAAAAAAAAAGAAGTCTTGCAATTCACAGAACCCATTCTAAAAACAGCTTTACAACAGAGTTACTATAAATGTTTGCAATCAATAGCTCAGTAAACAACCTTTGCTTCTTGCACTTAAGGTATCTCTGGGGACACATTTGCTGTTTCTTTTTTTCTTTCTTTTGTTTGTTTTTAAATTGCAGATTTCAATGGAGTGTGTCTTCATTCAAATATAAAAACCTTCCCAGCGTGATTCGTCCTCAGCTGGGTAATGAAAGGTAGCTTTTGCAGGAGTTAATGACTCATTTTTGGTAATGCTGCAGAACAATAAGTATTCGGAAATCTAATTAGATGACTCCTTGTGCAGGAGGTGGAATGTGCACTTAAACAGAGGCTGGGCAGACAGGAACAAGTCCACAGAGAGATGCATGCAGCTTCCTACCTCAGACTGTCTCTCTTTCGTTTTTCTTCCTCACATGCACATTTTCAGAGGAATTCTGACTCTTTGTGTTTTTGTCTGCAGAACTATTAGCGGACAGTGAGGGTTTTTGAAGGATCTCCTGTTATATAAAAGACGGTTCAAATTACTTTTTTCCAACCAGACAGTTTGCACTTATTTGTCTCATTAAGGGCTAGGATTTGGAAATAAAGACAATTATTATTAAAATGAGTCCAAATCTTTTTGCTCCAAAATCCTGACGATAAAAAATGTAAGACTCAAAACTGCTCAAATTCTACTGTAATTCTTGGTTTGACTTTAAGGTTGTCATTTTAAATTCAATAAATGTTGACAAATTAGACTGTCTTTCACTGTCATTTTTTTAAACAAAAATGTTGATTTATGTTCTAAGAATAAGTGCCACTTTTAGATTTTGTGAGGATTTATTAAATTGTACTTTTATAGTACTAATTTTACTATAAAATTGCACTAAGATGGTATACTCATTTTGTTCACATTTAGCTGTAAAATTAATCATTTCCATGTATTACACTAGTTTTTCTCCCTTTAATCAAAATGAACTACAATATGGTACAAAACAACTCAAAAAATGCAAACAATTTGATTAGGACTTACAAGAAAGTCCCACTGCGATAATCAAAAGAATATTCTATAAACAGTTGTGCTAAAGAATTATTTTTAAAAAAGTAACCGTTGGCCCTAAGTAAGCTGTCCCACTTCCCAGAATTCACCTGTTTACACACTCCCCCACATGCAGTTTACAGCCCCTCACACTCCCAACCTAATATTACTGATGCAACAAGAACAGCGAGCAATATTGGGGCTATTCAGCCATACCTAATGATTCACTAGAAATTCAATTTAAAAAAACTCATAAATGCAATATTAAGCTTAATTTGTCTTTTTTTGAAAGACAAAAAAATTATTGGAGTGGGTAATTAAGTAAAAAATGACTTGCTGCATGGACAGATTATTTTTCTATGTTTCTGGGTTCTTTCAGTGTTCCTCTCATATTTTTTGGATAGCTTTTTCCTGTGCAAAAAAAAAAGTTTTATAATGTTTTTTAAACACATATCTTGACAAAATCCTCAGGCTTTGGGGGAAAAGTAAATTTTACTGAGCTTCAAACAGTGACACGCGGTCCACAGTTTCTAAGGTTAAAATCGCAGAATTTGACTGTTGCGTAATCACATACGGAGCGGAAACTCCTGGTGCTTCACCTCATGTCTGACTGCATGACTCAATTTTAATAGTGACGGGCCGTCAGTGCGCTGACTGTAAGTGGACTTCATCTACAAGTAAAGGTAAGGCCAAACATGGTTTTCAATTTTTTTTTAAATAACATAGGAGTTAATCGAAAGAGAATGTAAGTATTTGAAAAATAAATTTTAGACCTAAAATAATTATTTTTATGATCATTTTCACAGACAAAATTTGATAACACTGATTAAAGCACCAGAATTTGAAGCTGGAAAAATACCAGAAATAATTTCTGAGGGTCAAAATAAAAAGTGTGCTAAACACATCTGTATACTTTAATTTGTTTGCAGTAAATATGAATAATTTATACACAAGAAGAGTGTTCTATCCATATCTATAAAATAAACATTTTCTGTAGGAAAAATATCTCCTTGTGTGCATCTTTTATGCTGTTCGCTGCTGTTGGATGAATGCTGAAATATTCAGTTCTAGCAATTGTAAATCTGACTGCAGTCAGTGCCTCACCAGCCATCAACCTCACCGCACGTCACTGGCTTCAAACCATTTCACGTGTCTATTCTTACCTGTCAAAAAATTATCAAAGCTTATCCATGATGTGATTCTAATGGGAAAACAACATGACAGTATTTGTGAGGAAACTGTTTTGTTAAGCAAAGTAACATATTGATTTTTTTTCTCTTGTGTATAACTCTATCTGCTAAAAAAATGAGTTTTTTCTTTGTCTTCTTTGTATTTAATTGGCTGGCTGTCCAGACGTCATACTAACTGTTAAATTGAAGCTAAAAAATACCATACATTTCCTTCGGCTCAGATGTAATTCAGATAAGCTCAGAACCCCCACCACCTTCACCAGCTCCCTTCCATCTCAGATATTCATTATTGAGAACGCTGATTGGGACTGAGGTGGCCTCTTCTCTTTGGCACCTATGAGCGAGTCAATGAATACAGACGCTATTAAAACGAAAGGCTCTGTCACTTATACCTTGTGCAGCTCCAGCCCCTTATTAATTCTGACAGGCTGAGAAAAAAAAAAAGAGAGAAACTAGCAGCACATCCTTTTAAACATGGCTCGCTCCACCTTCAGTCATTGCCCTAATGTAGTTATTTCCTGAGGTAACCACCTATCAGGGCCCACATTATGCAAGAAGACTGCAATGCTTGGTTAGGGCCATGGCTTTTTCCTGTAAATTCTGAAACACGGCTGTATTTTCAGTTTCCTTAATTCATAACAGATGCAATTCTGCAGTGTGATTTAATGCAGGAACACATAAATAATATTCTGTTACCCAGTCTTAACAGCACAGAGCACACTGACTGCTATATATTTTGGTGTAGCACTAAGCTTAAAGGCTATGTCGAATCATATTTGCACTTATTGGCCAGTTTATTGTATGCTAGTTTAAATAAATCTTAACAGAATTACCAGACAATGGCTGGTAATTCAAAGATGTAAAAGCAGTCAAAATGTCTTAATGCAGTTAAGACTGAACAAAGGATTGAAGATTTCTTTACCAGATATCCAGGATGCCTTTGTACAGTTTCACCCGATATGATCAAAATACAGGGTTGCGTCAGGGAGGGCATTCGGCGTAAAAATCTCAGCCAAACCACCTGTGCAAATCAAGGAAAGCTAATTCACTGTGACGACCCCTGAAAGGATATGCCACAAGATAAATACCAACAACCCAATTTGATCAATGGGAGGTTAACCCTTGTGCTATCCTATGACCCCACCCTTACATTGATAAAGGTGGATAAAGGTGGAAAGATTTCATGTAATCCATGGACACCAATGAAGATCACAAATCATTGAAGAAAAAAGGTTCAGCGCACTGTCTTGTGGGGTCTAGATCAGTGTTTTTCAACCTTTTTTGAGCCACGGCACACTTTAACCTTGACAAAAATCCCGCGGCACACCAGCATCCAAAAAAATAGATAAATAAAGAAAAAGAAAAAGCTCAGTCTGTATTGATCTACAGCCGCTCTGCAATCTCACATGCATTTTTGTTATAATTGTTGCAGAAAAAGCTGGAAGCTTCAGCTGTTTTTTTTTTCTAAAAGATGTATTAAAAATTAAGCCAAAAGATTCAAAAACTGTTTGATGTGTGTTTGTTGTTTTAAGACGTTAAGAGGAGAGACTCATTGTGCGCTAAGACAGTCACTTTACTGCATCATGGGAGATGTAGTGCCAATAATCCGGTGACCGCGGAAAGACCAGCGTCTTTGAGCTTCATTGTTTTGTTAACTTGTTCCACAGTCTGATACCAGATTCTGTGGAAAACTACACCGCTAAAGACGAGCTTTAGCTGGTATTTTTCTTAGAACAGAGAGACGTTTTTGCGCTAAATCGAAACAAGGAAGTGAATACTTTAACCACTTCTGATTGGTCAGACTGATGGCATGTGATTAAGCCTTCAAGAATGATTGGTGGAGACAGTTAAAGGGGTGGGACTTTTCCTTACACAGTTATAGCTGCAGCTATAACTGTACCGTGGACTGTCATTCTTATCAAAGTGTCTTTAATAGAATCATATAAACACGAAGAAAATTCGAAAATTTTATGATATTTCATATTCTTTACTTCTCAGTGTTTTATCAGGGCCTGTTTGGATGAACAAAGAGCTGATTTCCTGGAGATGGTAATTGTTTTTAGATCAGTGAATCAGGGCAATTTCTCACGGCACACTTGACCATCTCCCACGGCACACTAGTGTGCCGCGGCACACTGGTTGAAAAACACTGGTCTAGATGACCCAACTCCCAATGTTAAAGTGCGTATGTGTCCGTAGGACGCCAGCAGGATGTCCATACAGGCTACGGCCTGATTGTCAAATTTTCTTATTCCTAAAGCTATGGATATACTGGATATGTGACAAGTAAAAATGCATTCTTGAACATGCATTTAGCCCACAAAGTTAACACTGGATTAGCAGGGAGGTGCTCCTTCTTGTTTTTCTTTTGCTACTGTTTACTAGCGCATGTCCGCCACCCACAGTTGGAAGAGGTTTGTTGAGAACTTTCAAAGTGGTTCAAATCTGGTGAATCTTGCTCCAGGCTTTATTTTTCACAGCTCTATTTCGATATATGAAAGACTTGGTGTTGTTAACTTCTGTCTGGGCACAAACGGCAATTAGTAGTTTCTCTTCTATGATCAATTTTCAAATGGTTGGCACTTCCATGAATTAAAGGGACACCATTCCTACACCACAACCAAATCTGAGCCCCTGAATTTTCAAAGTGTGTCCAAGTTTAACTTGCAACATGTGTTTTGTATGCAGAGTCCAAAAATGGTCTTAAAAATGTGTGCAGCTATGCATGAATGCGAAGGTTTTCAATGCGGAAGCTCGAAAACCACATTCACGCACACTTACATAGACTTTTCATTGGAGGATGTCGCTTGAACACGCGTTGCTGAAAGCCGCGTGAGAGAAGTTTAACAGTCCGGATGCAACGACGGAGCGTTCAACGGGCGTACAAGGAGTACTTATCACTTGAACAGCACTAACTAGCTTGCTGTGCAATGTGAAAGGTTTGGGGGGTTGAAAAAAATGAAAAATCTGTACAACACACTTGCATCTCACTTACTTCACTCCAACTTACTCTTATGTTATGCACTTACTTTTAAGAGCTCACTACTACTTGTCGCGTGCACCGTGTCTATGGAAGAAATGTGCACGAACATTTTGCTTACCATGCGGTCTATGCTCTTAAAATTTTGCATGGGCCACCTGCGTGCCTCCACCCATAGGGCAGATGTGACTAAGGCTTTAGTAGTGTGGTGGTTTTGGTGGTTCAATGATATGGGGATGTTTCATTTGCACGGCTATGATTTAAACACCCCATCCCATCTCAATGTTTTAACTGATCATGTCCATCACATATCAGTGTATCATACTCTGAGTGTTACTTTAAGCAGGACACTTCTCATCACATCAAAAATGAAATAATTTCAAAACGATCACAGGACTTGTTTAAAAAATACCTATGATATGGGATTAAACTCCCATTTCTAGTTTGAATCGACTATGTCACTTCAAATATAAAGAGAGATCAGGTTTAACCTGAACATGACATGCAGTCCTACTCACCTGTATGAAAAGCATAAAATCTTAATTAATCAAGACAAGGACATTTTTTAAATATATCATTTACCTAAAAACCTTCAGAAAAGCCTTGCAATAAACAGACCTCGAAGAGAAAAAGAGAACTGGATGTGAACCAAGACCTTATACCCATATATATTTCTTTTTTTACAGAGCTCAGATTTTCACCTTGACAGAATGTTTCATGTCATTTTTTTCTTTCATGTAGATTCAATTAAAATTGTGTTTCACAATATTCCTGAGCAGCTACTTAGATACATAAAAGAAATGCAATAATAGTGTCTCTGTGAAGTGAAAAATGTGGTTCCTGTTTTTGTCAAACTTTGCTACGCTTTGCTTTTAACAAGCCCGAATTTTATGTTGTCAAAGACAAACCTGTTTGGTTGAGTCTTTCTTTAATTGGCATGAGCATAAAATTGTGCAAAAAAAATAAATAAATATCCATCTGAAAGAAGAAGAAAAAAAAACAGATGGTAGAAATAGTAGAAAATCCTATTCTTTTTTTGGGTAGATGTTCTTTAACCAATTGATGAAATCCACAAAAAAGCAGCGAATATAATATAATTAATATATAATATATTCATATATTATATGGATATATTATAATATATGGAATATATTATGTATATTCATATATTATAATATATTCATATATTATATTCATATATAATATATGAATATAATTTTTATGAGATGTAAAAGTTTAAATTATGATACATTTTAGTGATTTGGGTAGTGACATGAGTGTTCAGGAAAAAAAACACCTTTTTTACCCACCGTCTCAGATTTGATCCACACATTTTCAACATGATGTAACTGAATTATAGAGAGATATACCATGGTCCGGTTGAATATTCGATTCTGATTGGCTGCTAGGTGTGCTTTAAAACCTGATAACCGCACGGTGAAAAAAGAAGTGCCGGTCACCTAGCTTAAATGTTTTGTATCACTGCATGTTTTGTATCACCAAATTTGTCATTTGGACAAAAACAAGTGGTAAGAGGTGAACTTTCTCTCTGAACTGATGCTTTATACAACCCATCGGGACAATCATCATATATCGCCGAATCTTGACTGCTGCGTGACGCGGACTATATGTTACGTGATGCGGTGCATCGCGCCGCATCACGTAACACATAGTCCGCTTTTTGGGAGAAAAGTGATCCGAATCGGAAAAAAAAACAAGAATTAAGGGCTACAAACTGGTTAATATGTATTGCTTCTGTAAGTGACGATGGACGGTCGCGTCTGACAGTTCGGGCCTCCACGGCGTGCGTTAAAAAGTAATAACGCACACTTAGTCGGCCATTAACCCTTACTTATGAACAATTTTTACATTCTTTAATACAAGTAAGCATTTAAAAAACACTAGATGAGTTATTCTCACCACAAAGTTTTAAAAATCATCAAAAGAAGAAATTCCCGCCAAAAGTGTTTTTAAGATTTTACGGAGGCAGCCATTTTGAAATGACCAAGAAATGCCCTTCTACTGAACCTAGTGGAATGATGATGAACTACAAGGCAGAAAACACAGACTATGTCGTCTGTTCTGCTTTGTCACCTGTTCTGTTTCTCCCTGTTTTTTTGTCATGTTCTGGTTAATTTATTAAATGTTTTTAGTTTCTGGACGGAACCAGGAACCGCTCTAGGGCCCATCTTTCGAGGTGGTCTTGGTTTGTTTCCAATCGGACTGAGCTCCAGTTTACTCTGAGCTTCCACAATCTGAATAGGCTCCATGCTCTGAGTGGAAAACCTGACCCAAACCGCCACCATAGCCAGGCTTTACGTGATGTAAACAGAGTAACGAAGCAACAGTAATATACAGAAACTCTTTGGAATGAGGTCGGATGAATGCAGGATCAATAAAACAACTTTTAAAGTGTTACACATTGCATTACAGTGGTTTCCCGACAATCTATTTCATAAATACTTAATCAGCGTGACTCCACCAGATCAAAGTAACAAGTAAGAAGTGCTGTGCCTGACGTTGATACAGACGTTCAAAATTGGTCAGCAAAACAAAAGCTGATCCCAACAAGGACTTCCATTATTCTTTCCTCTGTTGCTTTGCCCTGCCCTTGTTATACCTGGCCAATGACTGAACAGATCTTCATTTACGTTGTTTGTATACAAGCTTTAGCTTGAATCAGAAATGACCAGTAGACAGCAGTCTGAATACAGACTGAATGCATAGTTCAGGACTCAGTCCGGACCAAATTAAGTGGACTAAATCCTGACCAACTGACTTTTCCAGTCTAAATACACCCTAAGGAAAGTTTGGATTATTGAAATAAAAAGTCTCTGAAATGTGTGTATCAAATATGATATGAATGGTTATACAGGGTCAATTACAATCCCTGTAAAATCAAAGTTTTATTTGGTTTTATTTTTTGCTTCTTTTAAGAAAAATAAAAAAAGAGGGCTCTTATTTTTGTAGCTGAATCTGCTGAAGCAAAGACCTTGGAAAAGAAAATCCATAAAAAAAAAGAAAAAACATTTGTCTCTGAACTGAGCAGAGTTAAAAGACGAAACAGCAATCACTTCAAGAGGAAATAAAAGGCGGAAATGGAACATGTCACATTATTTTCCTCAGTGAGAAGTATTCTCTTTCATCATCACACTATTTACAGCTTTTTATATTTCTGCTCAGAAGATCAAACCTAAAGATGTCATTTACAAACCCGTGAAAGCTTCTGACCAAAAACCAAATGTTGTTTTCAAAGGCAAATTTTGGGGAGTTTTTGCATCTGTTAACACTCCAACAAATCAATACAATTATAAAACCTTTGCAAATGTAAAGCAAAATCTAATAAAATTGCTTTTCCTTTTTTTACATTTTATTTTTCCATAAAAACACCAAAACAGTCCAGTTTATGTAAATACTTTAACATTTAACATAACATAACATCCATTTAACAACAGACACAAACAAATTGAAAATGAAAATAAAATGAGAATGGATTTTCTGTAAATAGTGTACAATTTTCAAACTATGTTATATAAGTCATTGTTCATCCAGGAAATGGCTTCCCTTTTTTCTTTGTGAAGAAATGTTCAAATAAAATGTACACATTTTTAAAAATCTTTTTATTTTGATAACCTGAAAACAGAATTACTTGTTTTTTCGAACATTACATAGTTCTGTCTCAAAGCCATCCAAACACCTACGACGAGTGCAAAGACTTGCATTACTGGGGTTCAGGTTGGTCACCATGGTTACGAGCAAAATCTTCCAGTACAAAGCAAGTACATTGGGCTCTTCTAGTTTTGATTTATTTGCAAAAAAAAATTTTAAAAACTAAATTTAACAAACAAATAACTTTTTGGATTTTTATTTTAATTTCTGTTTTTTTTTATCAAAAGTCTTATAAAAGCATCATTTTTAATTGTTTTCTTTTTTTAAAAAGGGAACTTTTGACCAAAATCAGCCGTTTACATATCCGTTTGTGTCTGAATATTCAATGGGAGCTTGAATTCTAAAAATCTGAATGGGATAAAAGAAAAGCAGGTAAAACTGTATCCAATGTAACTATCTCAATTGAAACACTGGCCAACAGCATCAACGAAGAGCGCTTCTCTCCCATCCACATCCTTCTTGATTCAGTATAGAGCTATTTTACCTCCAAATAATTCAACTAGTGATAAGGTTCAGCTTTTATCTTAATTTGAAGTGTTTTACTTGTTTATTTTCTCCCTCAAAGTGCTGACTTTCGAAGTTTTTTGGAAACCACAGTCGGATGAATGATGCTGAATACCAAACTCGTTCACATCCAATATTTGGTTTATCCTGCAGAACCATGCGGCAAAAACTTCACTCGGATCATCTGACAGGCTTTGCAGGGAACAGGATGCTGGCTGTTTGAGATGTGCACACACCTGATGGTTCAACGTCAAACCCTCACGGTGAAGCGGCTTTCCTGTCATTTCTTAGTACTTGTGTGACCAATGCGGTCACATTTTAGTAAAATAGCTTGAAGCAGAGCAAATATGCCTTAATTTCCCCTTCATGTAGAATTTACTGTTGAAGAGAATACAGATAAGGCCCAACACGTAAAAAAATTGGCATAAAAATTTCAATTTTGGGGGGGAATTAAGATGTTTTTAAATCCTTTAATAAAATCTACAAAAATATTTGCAATATATATTTTTTAAGAGATAGAGATCAATTATGATTGTTGTTTTTGCTAACAACAATGTTTGTTAAAGATGCAAAAATCTTTAAATGAGTCTTCAGGGGGGAAAAAACAGCTCATTTACCAACTGTCACAAGTTTTAACCACACATTCTGAACACGGTGTAACTGGAATCTAAAGAATTGGTTATCAACAAATTTGATTTTTTTCAATATAGTAAGTACTCATTAATAAAAGGAAATAACAATAGATTACTTATTTTTTTCCATAGTTTTGAAAAATTAGCAAAAACTTTTCTCAACTTAAGTGTTTCTGAGATTTCACGTAAGCAGCCATTTTGAAATGAGCAGGAAAAGCCCTTCTACTGCCCCTGTTGGACAGAGGATGAACTACAGGGTACAAAATATGGACCAAATTTTATATAATGGGTTTTTAACGAAAGTTTGGATCATACTAATAAGATATAAATATGATATTATGATACGAAGGTAGATGGTTTTATGGGGTTAAAACAGATAAGCGAAAAAAATGTTTTTTCTTGCACCAAAATGGCAGAAAGGACCTTACGTAAGGATGGAGAGCACATTCAGACCTTTTAGTGTTGCTTTGAGCAGGGAAAGCATTCTAAGCCATTTTTCTCTTCACAGCTAAGCTGAATTAAGAAGCCCGTGGCTAAAGGACAGACTATGAAGGTGGTCTTCAAAGAGCTTATAAGAAAGCAAGGGTGCTCCTCTGGAGACTTTAAGATATCAAGGATCAAAAGCTTCTGCCTTTCATGCTTCCCAATCTGGAAGAAATAGCCTCCCACTGTCCCCTCCTCTCCTACGTTTTCTACATCATTAGCCCGTGCTCCTTCAAAGAGGGGTAATGAAAGGAATGCATGCATTTCAAATCTGGACACTGCTTTGTATCTAAACTTAACTGTGTGGATGTGCAGTCAGAGCATGCCTGAAGCACTTAGACATCTGTAAAGGTGCAAAAAAAAAAAATGAAGCAAAAAAATAAAAAGAGAAAAGAGCAGTTACCTGTTTTACTTCATGTGCTTTAGCTCCTCAAGCAGTTCATGTCATTATAGGTGAACCCAGGGCTCCAACTCAGCCAAAGCATGAATGTGTTGTTTACCCCTCCAGACTCAAATATACTGCTGTGGTGCTCACAAAGCTTTTTTGTTCAGTTTTCACACTTTTTAGCTTGAGCGTATGCATGTCAAAACACCGCTGGAAAGTGACAGAACATACGACGATGCATCCCACTTACTCACCCACTGTCATGCTGCCACTTCTCTATTCTCTCTAATGCATACAAGCTCTCTCTGCAGCCGTGCACGCCGTGTTTGCACAGCTCCACTCACTGATTTGCAGCAAGGTGATGTTTGACGACTAAGGCGGCCTGCGAGTGGTTAATTAATCCAACACCTTTTTGCTTCGGAGGCAGATCAGTGTGTAAATTGGTGAAACTGTCTCCCGCGGTTATACTTGATTCCATTACAAAATCCTTTTTTTCCTTCCATTTTTAGCACCTATTCACCATCAGCAACACAACAAAGCCCCCACCTCCAAGTCTATCACAACCACAAACTGTTTATTGACTGGCCCTGGGACAATCAGCATTATTCAGCGGGAGATGGGGTAATTACAGCACCCATGTTTGAGCATAAAAAAGTGCGTAACACGCTGACAATAACTGCATCCGTCACAAATGACTTCCCATTATGCCCGCTGGTTTCTGTCAGAGAGAATGACACCCCAGCCTCTAATGACAAGGTGGGGAGGAAAAGAATGTTCTGAAAGCCAACAATGGCTCTTCTAAGACGACTTCTTGTATGGTTTTCATGTAGACTGAGCAAACACAAAGACCTGTCAGGGAAAAGATGAGTTTTTTTCCCAATAGTTATTTTCAGAGTATATAGTTCTAGAGTTATTGTTCTTTTCAGAATAGTTTGAATTAATTTTAATTTAATTTAAGTAGTTTTAATTTACTGATGTTTGGGAGTAAAATGTATCTAATCTGTGTTAGTGAAGCTCTGTAAAAACTGCAAATTGATACCTGAATAATTTTATTTTGCACTTCTTTTGAGTTATTAATATTCAGCATGTTTGCAACCTTCACTTACTGACTAATCCATTTTAGAGAAAAGCAACTTTTGCCTAGTTGAGCAACCTGGAAGCCTCTTCCTTAAAATGTCCTCAATGCTGTGCATTTCTTGTGACCCGCAGCCGTCCTGAACTGTAAGGACAAAATTATTAATAATGGTTTTCTTTCTTACTGTGCCTTTGAGGAAAAAGGTTGCCCTCGCCACATGCTCAACAACTCACCAAAATTTGCACACACCTAGTACGCAGTGAAAATGAGTTTTTGGTATAGTGAGCAACACCCCCCAAAAAAATGATGACATCACAGCAATGAGAAAAAAGTTTAAAAAAAAAAAAGAATGGAGCTAAAATTTCTTATGGAACTCCAAAAAGATATTTAAAAATCCACTAACGGAACAAAAACAAACATGTCAAATGATATCCAAAAGGAGGTTTTAGAATTATTATCTGAAAAATAATGGCAAAGTTTCAAATTTAGAATTTTCTACACTTTTGCACAAAGTTGGAAAATGAAAACTGTTGTTTGAGCGATCTTACATACAAGCAGCCAGGTTTGTTTGTTTTTTTACCTTTGACCTCAGAAAAAGGCCGCCATCTTGAATGTTAATAAAAAATCAAAGAATACTCTTGTACCAGCTATAAATGTAACATCTCCTTTAGGAATTTCAATCTATTAGCTTCTAGCATCATTGGGTGGCTACTTTGAAAAAAATTTGATTTTACAGTTTATAGATTTTTGAATGGCGGAGCTCACAAAAAAGTTTTTTTTTTTCACATTTTTACTGGAATAGTGTAAATATTGAATACATGAATCTCTGGCTCAAGCTCAACAAAATGAAAAGAAATACGGTAATTAGTAATGTGGGGTTGGTTAATAAAGTAGGTTACTATTGAAATCCAAAAATTTACTTTTGTCAATTCTTCTAAAAAGGACATAGCCCTATTCATCAACCCCAGATGACCAACAAATAAAATGGTTGCTATGGCGATAAAGCCACAAGACAGCTGGCAAATTGAAAGAAGCGTGTTTATTTCATCAATTTGTAAGGGGCAGCGGGGACAGAGAGGGGATCGAGGGGCTTGTAGCAGCTGCTCAGCAAATGGGGGTGGGTCAAAAGAGTGGGTGGGCTTTAATTTATCTATATAGATATATGCCTCCAAATAAGACCAAAATTGTGTTTTAAATCACACACAGCAGTTCTGTCTCAGGGTGCACTTTCTAGTCCTAAAACAAGTCCTTGTGGGTCAGAGCGGGGTGTGATATAAAGTGGAATAAAGGCAGAGGTTGAGATGGGAAAAGAAATGACTCTAACCAGGCAACTGTACCCCCCACCCCCAACCCTTACCCCATGCTCCCCTGATGAGAGGAGTGAACAGGTCTGTCAGTTCTCTGGCAGCAATCAGGGTAGCCCCACAATGCTCTCAGCGTGTTTCCTGCTTGTTCATTACCAGCACAGCCACTGGAGTCACAAGCAACTAACCTGTGCTGATGTGTGACCGCAGGCTTACCTTCTGCCCTCACGGTGAAGGGGGAGTCTCCGGGTCGCTTGGCTGAGAAGCGGCCCCCAAAAGAAGTCATTAGAAAGCACAGACTGAAGAAGCCAACACCCAATACAAAGATCCTGCAGAAACGAGAGCAAAGCATGATTATAGGAGCGCAACAAATGGAAAAAAGTGGTAAATCTAAAAGACCAAATCTGTCATTTTATTGAAGTTCAGGAAACTCAAAGTACACCTTCTGGGGTAATTGTTTGCAAGATCACACTAGAAAAAGTCAAGTCTTGCTTCATGTCAAATAAGAATTGAAATCTGCTCAAACATTGAAAAGGAGGTCTTGTGTAGACAGCTGGAAACATTTTTAAAGTTGTCAAATGCTGAGTGGAGATTTTCTTGAACCCGCCTTGCCTGAGCGCTCAGGCGCTCACACAAAATGCGTGGAAACAATTCTTGCAAGGAGCAGAAGAGTGGGGGAAGCGTGGGGTACAGATTTGTCAGTCACACTTCAGTTACAGATCTAATTCTTCAATCATTTTATAAGGGGCTGAAGTCGAAGGAGCTTGACAGTGAGTGTGGTGGCTCCATGTCTGATTCCAGATAACGCAGGAGAAAACTGGATGTTTGTTGTCAGGGAAGGAAAACATCCTGTCACTGCAACACACACTGTTAAATCATGTGGTCTCCGGCACACTATAAAAGCAGAAAACAAGGTTTAATATTATTATAAAGAAGAAATCCTCAGGATTTGAAAATAAAAGTCTAAGTTTGGTTTTAAGAGCCTAGTATTGCAGCAGGAAATAAAATCCTATAATATTGCTTTTATTGCTCATCCTTACATCTCTCTCGCAGTTTTAGTTAGTCCAACTCCACACACATCTTTTAATTATATGCAATCACAAGTCTAAGTGCTGTAATGCTTTCTCTGAGGCTGATCACTTGCACAACGAAGCAAAGTTTTAATCCTGCATAAAATCTCAATCTTCACTAACCTGAATGGCTTGAAAGTGACGGGGCATCTCCTCACCATCGTGGAAAGATCACCGACGGTCGGAGTCATTTTCCACACATGAAGAGGGCGCCTGCTCGGATTGACATCGCGTTGAATATCAGCATATCTGCGGGAGTTTGGGCTGGACGCTGCGCGCAGATTCCAAACAAGCAACTTCCCTGTCCAAACGCTGCCGGCGGCTCGCTGTGGGCAAGTTGCGCGGAAATCTTGCCGGCAGCTCCTGCAGAGACCTCCCGCCCTCCCTCACTCCCTCCACCGGTTGCCGGAGGGGGAAAATTAGTCGATGGATAACCGTTAATGAGTTAAGACTAAATCCGGTCACGCCACGACATGTCCTGACAGTGAAGTGAGCGCAGTAAGCCCGGGCTCACTTCATTGAATTCTCAGAGTGGATGGAGCACTGACCCTATGATCTCGTTCTCTTACCAGCTGCTCCTGCGCTCAGAGCGCCATCTACTGATTCTTGAAGTTAAGATCATGGACTTTTCGGTTTCACATATGAAAGACTTCCTGTAATAACATCTGCATATAGTTGAGTGTAAAGAATCCTTACACTCAACTATATGCAGAAGTAACATCGACTTTCTGATGCGATGGGTCATGAAAACGTAAAAATGTTTTTGCTTTGTTTAGTTTTTCCCCCTATAAAAATCCAATAATCCACCAACACATGATGGTGTTTACCTTTCAATGACTCTTTTGCAATTTCAAAAAGTAATTTAACCATTTTGAGGTCGTTTACTAGAAATTAAAGTCGTTGTTTTCAAAACAAGATGCACTAACGGCAATTACTATTGGAAAACGATTAGATAAATTAGCACCACGGACAGCTCCAGTTTGTTCACAAAGTACTGTGCGGCAGCGACACCCAGCGGCTACAACTGGGAGCACATGTTTACAGTTTTTCTCAGTTGTTTTGGTGCATTTCTCACAACAGTTTCGAAGTTTGTACCACTGCTTATGCGTTTTCTCAAAACAATTACAGTGTATGTTCGGTAACGTAATGTATAGTCATTTGAACAAAACAAGTCAGTGGCTCAAAATGGATCATTTGATCTTCAAAAGCAAGTATTTATGTCTGTGAAAGTGTCAGTGTTGTGTAAATGACATGTTCTGACTCCAGCATCATTTATCACTCAAATCAAAAGGTTTGAACATGTTTTCATTGAGACAGATTACTATGGAAGTGTTTCCCAATGTCATGTTATGTGAAGACAGCCTTATATGGCCTTATATGGTATTTTGAAAGCTAATCCAGACATTGAATGTGCACTTACTTCATACTGTATATATGCGCTTGGTTACCCCATCGTGCATCTGGAAAATAAAACATTTGCTACAAAAACGGAACCTCCTTTTGCTCATTTACCCTCACTGTGGTAGTAAAAATACTGTAAAATACACAGTGCTGCAAATCAATCATGGAGAACCAGACGCTCCTGTCTGTCCGGGCATGTGTTTTCATCTACTTCAAAGCAAATATCAGCTCTGTCAATGCACTGTGGAAAGTATCTTCTTGAGTGCGTAATCCACACTCTGCAGACTCTGCTGTGATGTCATCACAAGCTGCATCCATGCCTCCTAGCAGGGTCACATGGGTATGTAGATGCTGGTCATATTCCTTCCACCTCTAGGAAGAGAAAAACACCTCGAGTGGATTTAGGTATGGAGAGTAAGGAGGAAGACACTTCACAAGCATCCTTCATGTGCTGCAAAGCAGAATGGTGGACGCTTAAGTTGTTCTAATGTACAACATACTTTTTCCAGATTGTCATCAGCCTCATCCCTTCCATTCTCAGGGAATATGTCCCTATAAAGAGCATTCAAAAAAGTCAAAAGGTTTTGTGTCTCGTATGGACCAGGACGGGCAATATGGGTGTGTGCGCTTTATTCTGATTGCTGCCAACATTCAAATCTTCCCTCCTTGTTCCCTCCTTTGTCTCTCATGCAATTTCTTCCACGCCTTCTGTCTTTTCTCATCTTCAAATATTTTTTTACAATGGATGTGCAAAATATTTGAAATGTTCAACAATATTGTGTCCATTGACACAAGCAAAGAAATGAAGATAATTAGTTTGACTATTCAGCCTGAACAAGTATAGTTAATTTTCACAGACATGATAAATGCAAGTTAAAAGAGATCAAATGCAATTCAAAAGTGATCATTTCGCAGAGCTTTGTACTTAAAGTGTTATATGTCCAAAAGAATAAACTATGAGATGAAATGAACACAAAACTACCACTATGTTAGTTCCGAATGACTAAATGATGTCAAGGTTGCACTAACTGTTGTGCAAATTTTAATCTTTTTGTGACAAATTCATTTTGTTTCGGCTTTTTGTCCATAAGGGGATTTTCTGATATCTGTCAGCAGACCTGGATATCCAGGTTTTATGGGTTTGAAGGCTGCCGTGTATTAATACAGATCTGAAATGAATATGTGTGTTCCTTTCTTGTGCAACTGATGCAGGTTTCCATGTTTAAACAGAGATTTTGCATTGGAATGAATGCTCTAACATCCATTAGTGTGACTGATTTTGCAATCTTAAAGCTCCAACACTGTTGCTGATACCCTCCTAATTAAACTGATATATCCAGCCTTACTAAAATGATTGTGCAAGTTACACAGAATAAAGGATTTTTTATCTTGTAATTAAACATGGAGGTCTATGGGCATGAATCATGGCTTGAGTGTCTCTTTTTCTAGTTTGTGTTGTGTAAATCCATTGGCTGGAGCAAGAAATAAAATCCTTTCTTTTGTGCACAATGGACTTTTTTAAGACCTTATATCATCCAGGGATTTTTCAGCTTTGTTTTGTGTTTTTCTTTATTAGTATGGAGGATTACTGGTGCAGTTGGGTCCATTTCAATGTGGAAGGCTCCTGCTTGTGTTTTACCACAGCTAACCTTCACTTCTCTCCGCAGTCATTCAAATTTACCCACTTAGACTGTCATTGTTTGGAGAAAATCCAACTCTTACAATTCACAGTCTGATTTTAAAAGTGTTCCCAGTGGTCTTTTAACTATGATTATGCTGTTTAGCCAAAATTTTAAACATTTGGGAAATAGTTTATGCAGAGCAGCCGTAGTTTATTAGAAATTCATCTCTGAGTTGTGGGTGGTTCTGTTGCTGTAGAGTAAGCCCATCCACTCATCTGTTTACACACTCTCCTGCTAGCTGACAGCCCCAACTTTGCAGTACCGGTGCAGCAAAAATGTTAAGCCATACAGTTTTGAACCTGATGCCAGCTCAGACGAGGAAAACGAAGACGAACATGGGTCTAGTCGACTACAAGTGGATGCATGGAGCTTATGACCAACTGTATTTTCTACGTCACCTCTACGTTTTTCTTTTTATACTGCATTTTTTGGTCTGCTCCTGATTCAACGCGAACAAAGAAATGCAATTTTGGGCTTATTTCTTTTATATGTGTCCTCCATCATCAGAAAAATGCCTCAAGAACATGTTAAAAATACAATTTTCATTGGCGTGTGTGGTTAAGGATTCAATAATCTTCTTTTTACTTAACTTGCACCCGATTTCTGTCATAAGTGACAAAAGTCCACCAAATTACCCCTAAGATAAAATGTAAATAACCAACATTCATAAACCCTATTTGGGTATTATTTTCTTCCATGTTCTTTTTTAATTTTAATCTTGTTTTAGTAAAAGCACTGTACTGCTCTGTGATAAAGTTAACACAAATAGACAGATTAAAAGTTGAAAAAAATCACTTACAGAGAAAAAGGCCCAACATGGAGACTCTACAAGAAAGCACAGGCAAAAGCAAAAGGCATGTTTTGTGTTGCACCACAGTTTAACACATCAAAGAAAACTATGATTTATGTTAGGAGAAGCTGATGCCAGTATGAATAAAAGGATCTGCTTCAGCAGGGGCGAGGTGGAATCACCTGGTGGAGGGACATGTGAGTAAGTGGTTTGAATAAATGCCAAAGGAAACCACACAAAAAAACATGGAAGAAGATAGGAAAAATTGTGAAGTGGTTGGAAACATAACAAAGCTAATATTGACATTCTACAAGTGGCAAGTTACAACCCAGTCAGGGTGTTTTTGTGTAAAAAGGTTGCCGCTCTTGGCTTACAGCAACAAAGCCTTTAAGCGTCGAGTTGGCATGCTCTCTTTGTGCATAAATGGGTTTTCTCTGGGCACATCTGCAAACTTTTCCAACGACATTTTTTCATCTGCTCCTGATTAACAACAATTTGAATACAGAAATACTCAGAAATGCAGTTTCAAGATTTCTTTAAGTACATCCTCTGTTTTCAGAAAAAAAAGGCTACAAGAACATGTTAAAAAAACCAGAAAAACATAGTTTTTTATTGAAGTGGGTCTTTAAGTTCTAGCAGACGTCACATCTGAGCGTAGTGAAAGTTTTGAGCATAAGGGGGGAGGGACGGTACTGGGCCACATAAAGTCATTGTCATTCAGCCCCCAAGGCGAGACAAAGCTGGTTTACTGTGAAGCACAATTCTTACATCATAAGCTTGAAAGTGTTTTGCTGTAAAAAAAAAAAAAAAAAAAAAAAAAAGAGGAAGAGAAATAATAGATCTTTTGAATCTTTTGTTCTACTGCTCTCTGGTAGCCAGCCTCTGGTTGTCTTCATGTTGTCCCAAATGCTCTTCTACTACTTGTTTGTGCCTTCTAAGTTCCACACTTTGAGGGCTTAAAGTCCCACTCCAATTAACTTCTCAGCTAAACTACATCTGCTCCTGATTCATAACGATTTGAATAAAGAAATACTCAGAGATTCAATTTGAGCTTCATTTTTTGTATATATGTCTTCCATCATCAGTAAAGTGCCACAAATATTAAAAACACCATTTTCCTGGGAGTGGGTCATTAAGTTTCCTCTGTTGTTCAGGAAAATCTGTCTTATACAGAAGGCATCTCACTTTTCTTGCCCATGCTGCTTATGGGACAAAGGAAAGTTGGAAATGTGCTCTTTTTAGTTTGACTTTAACTTCTTTTCTTGTTAAAAAATAGTTTCTGTGCTTTGTGATTGGATTAATATTTTATCAGCTTCTGTTGTTCTGCTCCTATAGTGAATTTGCATTGCTGCTGTGTAATAAAAACATTTTAACATTTTCTTTTGACATACATGGGTTTTATTTTTCTGTTCTAACATGTACAAATATCAAGAAAAGAAAAGAATAATATCACCAAAACAGTCTTACAAACCTTGAGTACATCTTTGCATTAGTACACGTCTCTCAGACCTATTTGTCTTGATGGCACTCGCAGAAATGCTGACTTGAGAATTTTCTTTAGTAGTCTTCAGAGCATGTACGGGTTTGTTTTTTGGCACAAACACCAAGTCAAGTTCAAACTTCTTATCAACCATCAGACACATTAAAATAAAAGTTTGACCTCTTTCCTAAAGATTTCACTGATCATGCAGGACATGAATCCCTGAACAAGTTCCAACGGATCTCCTTTAATTGCTGCTGAGCTGAAGTTGCTGTTGACTTTGTCCCTGAATGGGATTCGTATTTGATAACATTCACTGTGATGAAGGATTTAGAGTTTCTGTGAGAAAATCTTTGGTTATTTGGTCTTTAATTCAGTTATAAATTGCTTATTTAAAAGATATTAAATCACAAATTAAAAAGTGAGCTTTCAATTAAAATTAGGAAGGACCAAGAGGTTTTATTTAACAACTGACTGTTGTTTCCAATCCATGTTTCCCTTTCCAGTATTTATCTGAATCTTTGTGGTTTTCTTCGTACTGCATGTTGACCTTTCAGATTAGATTACATTTAAGACCCACTCTGATGAAAATTTTGTTTTTTTAACATGTTTAGTGGCATTTTTCTCATGGTGGAGAACATATAGAAGGAAAATTTAGCATAAAAATTGCATTTTTGATTACTTCTTATGGAAATCCTTGTGAATCAGGAGCAGACAAAAAATGCAGTTTTAAAAAAGATTGTTTTCGCGTATTCAGATGCGTTCAATTGTAGACTACTAGATCCATATACGTCTTTGTTTCCAGATGAAGTTTACATAAAAACCATACAGCTGGATTGCTCTGAAATTGCTCGCCATTTTCGTTTCCCCGGTAATTTTAGGTTGGGGTTGTGAAGGACTGTAAACTAGCGGGAGAGCTTGTAAGCAGATGGATGACGGGCTGCGGTGATGGGCTTACTCCGCGCCAACAGTCCCGCCCACACTCAGAGGTGAAATTCTAATGAACTTCTGTTGCTCTGCAGAAGCGATCTTCTAGAAAACAAGACAAGTTTTTTCCCATTTTGGCTATGCATAATCATAATAGAAAGACCACTGGGAACGCTTTGCAAAAAAAAGCACAAAAGACCAAAATGCGATGATCGGAGTGAGACTCTTAAGGTCTTTCACACACTGGGGGTGTAAAAAGATAACCTTGTACGAGGATTACATGTGACCTCAGGGACAAAAAGAAAAAGAAAAACGTGGATTGTCAAATTTTGAAGGAGATTTGTAAATTGTCTTTTTATTAAAAATGAGCTTGTGCACTGATATTTTTTTGAGTTTTGTTCTACATTTTACTGTGGTTGTTACATGATTGAAGGCAGGATAGTAGAACACTAAATATGCCTCGGAAGAAATTTCAAAACACAAGGCAACTACAACATTTTTCTAAGAAATGAAACTTGATTTATTGAAACTTGTGAATTAGCACTCCACATATGGTGTTAGCGTTCATGACAGTGTTTGGTTTACACAGCCATTAAATTTGTGGCAGTGAAACGTCTCATTGCATTGGTATTTCTCATACATGTATTTATAAATACCTATAACCAGGATACTAACGCCATTTGTTTAATGCTAATTCACAAGTAATCATTTACCATTTTTGTTATTTTAGCCGATTAAAAAAAGAACAATTAAGTTTTATCTTAGTGTCAGTTCCTAAAATACATTTCTAGAGTTGATCTGTTTTTGTGACTAAGGGCAGTGCAAATTTTACTCTGTTGGTTTTCTCTTCCTAACAATCTTTAACAAGTCTTCTCATGTTCAAGTGTAATCAACTCAACACCTTAAGGCTTCTTTATGAAGAGAACAAAATACTGACACTCAGCAGGTTGACTATCACGCATCTCCAATCCAGGTAATATTTTCACTGTTCAGTTAATCCATATATTTGTTAAAACTGCAATTATTGACATATGACAAAAAAGATTATCCTGAAATTTACATTTAGTGCTACAATAGCAAAAAAGTGATGATTTTTAAAGGACAATCAGACATGAAACAAATCCTAAAAATGGATACAAAGTGAAACAGTTTTGTCAAAATGAGTTGATGTTTCTCTAAGATTGAGACTTAGCCATTATTCGCTTGCCTTCAATTTCACATTCCTAAACAAGTCTGTTCATGTTCGTGTTGGGGTCTTTTGTGCAGAGTATGAAGTGCAAGTCCTTCATTCACTCACAGAGTTTTGTGAGAATCAAACTGTGTTAGAGAAAGTTTAGTGCAGCCTGAGGAAGATTTTTATTTCATTATTTTTTTTTTGAGTGGGAGTAGAACACTATTGTGAGTTCACACAACCGTCCTGTTGTTTGTGTGCAACGAATCTTGTGCTCATATTTTTTGGGGGCTTTTTTGAAGTACGTCCTTTTCATTCAGGGGAAAACACTGTCATGGGATTTCCAAAGAGAAACTTTGGCTGCGGCGCAATCTTCTTCTTCATCTTCATGGTCGGTGTTGATGGTAAGTATTTTCACATGATTGTAAAAACATGGGTTTAGACTGTTAAAAAGCAAAAAAAAAATTTTATGCATTTTTTGAAACATTATTTTCCAGCTCTCAACAAGGTATTAGTAGAATTTCATTTAGATGGTAGAAAATTGAAATTATAACTTTATTTTGTGAAAATGAAGTACAGGATGTTGATTTGTAACTATCTAGTAGGTGGTCTTTTGTTACTATTGTGATTCTCTAGAGACAAATGTCCAGACATAAAAACGTATAAACTTCATGACGTATGATAAAATGTTTTCTTTTTTTCTTACTTGTCTTACTTTAGCTAAGTTAACAGATAGGAGCTTAAGTCTCTTGTGTTGGACATCTTTTGCTGTTACAATAGGGGGTTATTGATCCCCAGACAGGCAGCCCACCACCCTGATCTCAGGCACTTCCCAGGGCCCCCAAAGGAAGACCCACCTCACTCCCCAGGCAGCCACCCACCCGAACCCACGGGAAGTTCAGCGGAGAGCAAGGCAGGGGCCACTCCCCTCCACCCAAGGGGAGAACGCCCAAGAAAAGTAGGGGTCCAAAGCTCCCCTTTTATTGGAATTTTAAAGAGGCCCAGCTCTCAGACGCAAGGAACCAGAATCAGCACCGCAGGGATAGACACAACCTCTAAGACTCAGATATGATGTGATCCCTGGCTCGTGGCCTAGCAAGAGGATTGATGGAGACAGTAATGTCCAAGCACACCCCCCACCAAGGGTTCCTACATGTCTAAGGTTGCAGTTAGGCCCAAAGTCTAACTGCTACCTTGGCCCTTTGGGGCCAAAGTATGGGCCCCAAAGGGACCAAAGTCTCCCCGGGGACCACATTGCAAGGAGAGCCGACCCCTAAACCCCACCCACCTGACACCAAAAGTGAAGAGCCAAGAGGGAACCCACCCAGGGGTGAGCCCACCCCAGTGAGAGCTCTGGTCGGAGGCAGTTTACCAGTCAGAGCTGCCTATGATTGCCTTATTGACCAACCCAACCTGCCAAACATTTCAGGTTCTTTGATAAAAGTTTTCAATTTTCAAATGGGGAAAACATTGATGTCAGAACTTGTATTAAAACAGGTTTTCAAGTTTACCAATAACTTATAATTTATTCTTGAGATTTTTTCTTTACAATTACATTCATTTAGCTTGACTTTTTTGTTTTTTTGGTTTAAATATTTGTAAACAAAAAAAAAGTCTTACAATAAACCAAAAGAACAAAATGGTCTAATATGGAATACTGAAATTGTTATATTTTTTCCCCCTTTGTTTCTTTCCTCAGTCAGTGAAGTACAACTACTGACAAATCCTTGGGTTGAAGCAGAATGTGGAAAAACCTTGAATTTAAAGTGTGAGGTCAATTCCTCAAACCCAGCGAGCTTAATTATCAAAACCTTGGAATGGGTGCATAGAAAAGCAACTTGTGATTACAGCCCTGCAAAAACTGACCACAGACTTTACTGCCATCTCCAAAATGAAACTTCGCCAATCTTACTACTTGGAACGCTCACCAAGATAACGCCAGATGACGGAGGAGAATACTTCTGCAAGATCCATTCAAACCAAGCAATAGTGAATAAGAAAATTATTGTTAAAGTAAACTGTAAGTTGGAGCTCAACCAAATATTCACATTCTAGTTTGATATGTACCTTGTCATTAATGTGAACTAATCTGATCTTTGCAGGCTGCTCTGGAAGTGGTAATATCACGCGGAATGGGTCTCTCCTCACATGTCAGTTTGAAGGAGTTTACCCGAGTGCCAACATTCACTGGCTCCAAGGACTAAATAACTTAACAAATGCCAGCAATACAACGGAGATACAGAATGAGAATGGCTTTTATGGTTACATAAGTACCATATCAATTGAGGAAGAAAACGCGGCCCAAAATTATAGCTGCGTACTGTCCAGGTTTCCTCTGTGTGACAATATCTTAGAAATGAAAAGTGTGTCCAACAGAGGCACAGTCAAAGTCCAGCAGAATACTTTTGTGATAGAAATGTTGTTGATGATGATGACAATAGCCTACGTGCACGACAGAACTTCCGGTTAACTTCCGTGTTTCGAGTGTGAGGCCGACAACTTCCTGTTGGTCGTGTTATTGTTGTGGGGAGTTTTGTTGAGTTGCTAGTTTTGAGTAAATAGGAGCGGATTTCGGGTAAAAGAAAGGCGTTTGGTGTTTCAAAGCGTGACAAAGACATCACAACATTGTTGTGTACCCGTGTGCGAATTTGTCAAAGTACAACAGTACTAATATAAGCTTTCATAGCTTTCCAGTATATGTGTCGGTGAGAGCCGAATGGATGGTGAACACGGCGGGAGGACTTCCCCCCAAGCAAGACGAGTCGTGTTTCGTATTTGCAGCAATCGGAAAGAAAATGCGTCATGTAAACACGCCGTTCAGAATACTTTGCCCCGGTCAGACTCGTTCGGATCCAAATTTTGTTGTTTTGTCATGTGTGAGAATTCGGACTGCGAGCCGAGCCGCCGCTCTGGGTTAGCGGCTGCCGGACTCGCGAGGACAGAGCAGAGCACACAGTGTGTGAGCTTTTCAGAGCAGAAATGCCGCTCAGTCCTTAGAAACTGTTCAAAAAATCCCGACACATGGAATTGTGTTTCTAATTGTGCCCCGATAAAGGCTGATGTTGTTAACCCGTTTTGTTAGCCTATCCTAACACTGGGTTGTTCTTCAGTTCTGTTCTTCTTCCACAAAAAAAGCACTGACCACAAGGATTAAATATAAAATGATGAGCGAACAGGCACTTCGTAATATTCATAAAATTAATAAAAGCACGTTTGGAAGATCGCCTCGTATATTACCGAGCTGCTGCATAAATATGTGCAGCAAAGGTTTGTTTACAACAGGACACATTTCCTTTTCGATATTTTCGACACAATATTTTGCCCATGTACCCATGCACTGGTCGACAATCCTGTAGATGTCGTTCACGTCGATTTTCGGGAGACCTTGTAGAAAACGGGTGAAATATACCATCTTTCGCGATCAAAATCTGCCGTGTCGCTGCTATAGAAGTCGCAAGCCGGAAATGGTCGGCCTCACACTCAAGGCGGCGGAAGTAGAACTCATTACTTTCGTGCACGGAGCCTATGACTTTTATGTGGTAAAGAGACAGATATTATGACTAATTTATTACTCTAAAAAGAAAAAAATGTTTAAAAACTTTTGGACATAACTCTCCATTTATTCCAGTGATAAAATGTGCCTTTTATGATCAAGTCCAATCAGTCTAATTAAACACAGTTGGACTCCAACAAAGAAGTAGAACTATCTCAACGTGTATCTCAATATGTTGTTTAATACTGTAAAAATGGGCCACCCATCTTACATTATTGAGAAATAAAATGAACATTTTTTTGGCAAATGGCCACAATAATGTAAAGATTGAATTTTAAATAGTTGTAATTACATTTAAATTGCTTTAACTTTTTAAGTGCTGTTCTTTATTGGTTTGAGATTTTATGTAAAGAATGTAAAGTGGTTTGAATACTTTCCGTACCTACTGTTGTATGTATGGATTAAAAAAAACATTGTTCTCCACTAGATGGCAGCAGATTTTTTTCCATTTTAGGAGAAACAACACCTAAAAGCTTGGAAGAGCCAGATTGTGTTTTCCACCAGCTGAACTTTTATTATGTCTCAATTTTTTGTGATGTTTTTTGACTTTTTTGTGATTTACTTGCAGTGTTGCAGTTGATGGATAAGTCTCATCCTGTACCTGTTGTGCCTGTCCTCGAATCAGAACAGAGGGAAGCAGATCCAAAACCAATGAGGACAACAAAGACTGGCTTCAGTTTTATCACAAAGCTGTGTAATATTGTTATTTTTTTGCAAAAACAGAACAAATCTGGAGATGATTTTGTGTTTTTGTATCAAGAGATCTTGTTGCTTTCTCTATTTCAAAATGGTTATTTTGTGCCTATTCTGTAATCTTGCTGAATGCATAAACATCCTCATGTCTGATACACGTCCTGTTTCTGCTTCTCAGTTATTGCATGTTTTACTGTTGTGAAATATATGGTTTGTTTTACAAGCTTAGTGGACTGTGGACTGTTTTTTTTTATACTTCCTAAGCAAAGTTTTACATGGAATAGGTGGAGCTCAGGTAAGATGAGACAAGATCAACAATGAGATGAGTCAAGATAGTAAGGACACGTGCAGACATTAAGTAGCAGCAGTACAGACTGTTCTTCCAAGGGAGATGATCAAACAAATGGGACAAGTGATTCCAGACTATGAGTAATGAACTGTTTATGCTGCATACGCCACAAATGTCATTGAAATGGGAACCAGATGAGCACAGATTAAAAAAGACAGTTCAATAATTTAATAAAAACAAAAACAGAGACTGTAAGGTATGGATATGAAGATGGTCCACCCTGTAAAGCCCACTACATCATAGAATTCAGAGAAACTTCTTTTTTTATGTATTTATTTAAATATTTCTTAAATCCGTTTGATGAAACCCACAAAAACATTTTTTGCAATATAATTTTTTAGATATAAATTGGGTGATCTGGTAAGCTTTTGCTCACAACAATGTTAGCTTAAGATACAAAAATATTGACATGAATGTTCAGGAAACCTTCCTTAGCCGCCGGCTCAAATTTCATCTACACATTTTTAACGTAGAGTAACCTTGTTATAAAGAACTATTAATCATCAAATTTGCATTCTTTCGATACAACAAGTAGTCATCTTTGTTTTTTTTTAAATAAGAGATTAGTTAGTCTCACCATAAAGCTTTGAAATGAGAGGGGGGGGGGGCAGCCCCTCTACTGCCCCTAGTGTAAAGAGTATGAACTACATGGCAGAAATGTACAGTAAAACATAAAAATAAAAAAACTCAAATTGTAGTAATGTTAGATAAATGTATTTTTAAATAGTATATGGTATATACTTCTATAGTGATTGCCTTGGTTAAGGT
Source organism: Oryzias sinensis (assembly GCA_037389245.1). Classification (NCBI taxonomy): domain Eukaryota; kingdom Metazoa; phylum Chordata; class Actinopteri; order Beloniformes; family Adrianichthyidae; genus Oryzias; species Oryzias sinensis. The sequence goes on along the minus strand of CM074506.1, from coordinate 9,471,770 downwards.
CCAGGGCGCTCTACAGTCACATTCCCATTTACCCATGCACACACTGTTTATAATAGTGCTGGCATCCTGTGACCACCAGGACCAATGTGGGGTTCACTTTGACACATGGGCAGGCAAGACGGGAATCAATCATGCAACTCTCTCATCTTAGGTTGATCACTCTACCACTGCACAACAGCTGCCATCATTTTTAAAATGTCTTCAACATTTTATTTCACCACTAAACTTAACAGTCATGCATGCATTTTTTACATGCCGTCTTAAAGGGGTTATTGATGATTTCCCATGCCCTATATGCTATATGTTTTTATATTATAGAAAATATATATTATTTTTTTGTCAGCTACCAGAAGGTTTACACAGGTAGAGGAAAGATGTGTGACAAAAGAACATCCATAATATAAGAACAGGTGTACAAGACCAGACTGACACCTGATTTTGACACCTGAGTTTTAAGAAACTGAGACCAACTTCTTGAGTACCTAAGTGAAGGGTTACAAGTCTGGCACACGCTTCCGTAAAGGTACAGACACACCGGACATGTAGCACGTGTTCAAAAATGCACTTAACCCATTGCAATTCACACTGGACAAACAGGTAAGGGCTTCTTCTACTGTTTACTACTGCATGCCCACCACCTACAGTTTGAAGAGGCCTTTTGCAAAATATTGAAGTGATATAACTGGTGAATCTTTCTCCAGTCTTTCTTTTTTACAGTTCAATTGCAAGATATAAAATACTTGGTGTCCTAATTTTAGAATTCAAAGAAATAAAGCCAGACTGAGATTGCTTGGACATGTTCAGAGGAGGGACAGTTTATATATTGGTTAAAAAAAGAGACGCTGAGGTCAGAGGCTGAGGGGATTATTTTAAAACATGAAATAGAGTGGGTTCTCTTTATAAATCCCCCATCTATACCTCTGTAGACAGCCAGGAGGTTTAGTTGTTGTCACCAACTAGAAGAATCCTAAAGCTTCTAGTTTGGTGGGGTTTTACCTGAAACTGAAAAACTGAAACAGTGTCTGAAAAAGCTTCACTTTAGTTTAATAGCAATGCTGTCCTGCATGACCCTCCCAAACAAACTTAACTGCCACGGAGAAAACTAAACTGCATCCACTGCTACTACATTTACGTACATTTGCTCACAAAACTTTAGTTTATATCAAGAAAACACACAGTCATTAATCCGAGAACCATTATAGTTGGCCCCTTTGGCATGGGAGGAACAATTGACTGGAATAAGAGGACTCTTCCCCCTTGCATTCCAAACATTCCAACAAGCCCAAATTCCATAGACTTCTACTGAGAAATAAAACATTATTACTCAGTCATTATATTTGTCAGAATAACCATTCTTGCCCTGCTACCTTTGCCTAACTTGTTCTTGATAATCCTGAAATTTTTTTCATCATATTTTCTCTTTGGTGCAAGTCACTCAAGTTACTTCCTTCCTGGCAAGAGTGGTTGCCATAGAAATGATGACTTAGACCAGCTCGGATCAATCACTGCTTACTGGTTTAGTTTGGCTCCAATATGGCAATGAAAAAATGGCAAGGTATTAATTTCATTTGGTTGCAGCTGGACGTTAACGATTTTTTATGGATGACGTCACACTCACTTGTTCCGGTTCTAATATACGGTCAGTGGGAGCAGTAGCGGCTTTAGGCATGTGCAATAAGTGCAATCGGCTAGGGTGCAAATTTAAAGGGGGGCGCCATCGTGCTTGGAAGAAAAACAATTGCACCACTACCGGTTTTTGATCATTTCACAGACTTTGGAACAGCCTAAACCTGCGAATTGGTGCCCCCGCAGCTGCGCACGTTCCTGTCTCAGGAATGTGTGTGAAGAAAAACGGGAGGGGTAGTGGGCATAGGCAGCGAGGTGAGCATGGAGCACAGCCACGATTGCCCAACACCTGGATCATCGCAGGCTTTTAGATTACTCAGCTCAAGCCAATAATGTCATTCTTTATGAATTAGTGTAGACATTTTTAGAACATGTCTTTATTTTCCATATGAATGTATTTTTTTACGTCTGCCTGTCCTTTAGTCGGTGATAGCAACCTATTTGACATTAAGACAGTAGGTAATACAGGCAGTAAACCAGCTGCATGCACTTTTTGAGATCATAAATAAATAATAGATCTTTTTTTTTGGAGGATTTTTACTTTTGGTGTTGCACAAAATCAGGAAAATGCCAAATATTCTTGGAGTAATACCAGTGATGAGTTGTGTGATGTCGTTTATAATGTTTTATAAGTCTTAAAAATTATATTTACATTAACAAGCTTTAAAAAAAAAATCAAATCCGTCTGATTGGTTTCACAAAGACAAACACAGGAAATCAGACGCCAAGCAGAAATGAGCTTTTTGATAAAAATGATGCCAGGAGCCCAGCTCTAACAAAATGGACAAAAGAGCAAAGAAAACGGAATGAATTGATTTTTTATGTCTTAATATTAATATATCCAGGCTTTCTTTGTGTTGTTCTGCAGTGTGTTTATATTTGTACGAGTTTATAATGCATTCATGCATTTTTGTGTAAAATGGCCAAATGAAGATAGGGAACACAAGAGGATATCATCAAATTTGTATGTGTGCGGGGGGGGGGGGGGTACTCGCCTGAAGAGTAAGTTTTGTTAGTGTAGAACCACCAGTGAATGGGAGGAACACAAAATCACAGGAGGGTGCCTGCTGCACACAATAAAAGATTCAAAATTGAGTCAGGAGCTGCTGTGTTTGCATGTGTGCACAATAGTACTTGTGTGACTGCGAAGCAGTCATTTATCAAGGTAGAAAACCAATATAAGTAAATGCCATTCATCAGTACTGTGGCCAAATCATGTTTATAACTGCTGCTTGGAGATTTTCACCTTTACACTTTGTTTGCTGTTAATTTAGAGGTGCATAATTAAACCCAATTGTGTTATTGCAGTACAAAACTTCCCAGACAATAGATTTTCAAGGTCATTAGAAATTAAGACAGGATTTTTTATTTTACTTTATTTTATTTATAACTATATAAAAATTGCAGTCCCTAATGAAAAAAAAATGTTTTTTTTTGTTTTATGATCATTTTAAATCAAACTTTGTCTCTGATAGTCTCAATGGCAGATGTAACACTGTTACTATGGTGATTTAAAGATGTAAAAGGTGAGGAAAAAATGTGGAAAATTTGTTTTTTAAGTTGAACCCTGTAAAGGACATGAAAAAAAAGGATTTTTAAAACTTTCAAGGTACTTGAATGTATTATACAACATACAACCATATAAATCCTTGAAGTTTTGACCTAAGCTGAGTGTCGTCCTCTAACAATTGCAGCTGGGTAGTTTAAGAGCTGGATTTCATACCTGTCAAAAAAAGAGCTTGCATGTTTATAACAGATGTTGGTCTATTTAGGTCCCGCTTTTCTGCAGTTTTTTTCCCAAATGGACCGAATCTTCAAACATTAGTTTTTACTTTCTCACAGAAAGTAATTTTTCGCCACAATGTTTTATTTTTATATTCCAAGTAGTTAGGGGTATGTTTAACTATCATGGAAAAAAAAGAAAATTTCATCTTTCATTAGTTTTCCTTTGTTTTTTATCCTTATTTCCATATGTGGTTACAGAAGGTTTTCGAAGCTGTTACATACTTTATGAAAGCGCTCTGAATATTATTTAATCATTTGTTTAAAATAATTTAAATGTTTTCACATTAATCTGATGTCCTCGGTTCTAATCAAATTATTTGTTGCTTTCTGGAGTCTATCTCAAAAACTAAGGGAAAAAAGGGTTGCATTATGGCAAAAAAAAAACTATTTTTTTAAAAAAAGCTTCAAAGAAGAAAAAAACTGTTTTTAAGAATTAAAAATATGCTATTCTTCGGTGAAAAGTCAGGGTAAAAATGTGTTAAAGTAAATGCAATTTATTAGAAACCCACTCCCATGAAAATGATGTTTTTGGTGTTTTTAACATGTTCTCGTGGCATTTTTCTCATGATGAAAGAAATTTATCAAGAAAAAGCTTGAAGTTGCATTTCTGAGTATTTCTAGTTTCAAATTGTTGTGAATAAGGAGCAGACAAAACAGTGGTGTTTGAAAAAGCTTGTAGGTGTGACAGAGAAGCTATGATTGTCAACAAGGCTGGAAAATGACCAAAATGTATGCATAAAAGTTTTAAATAAGATTGGCTGAAAATAAAAAAACACATGGATTGGCAGCAGCACATAACGCAGCTCCTTTACGTTACTGAGAGTAGAAATAAAACAAAAAGTGCGTGGGGGGATCCTCCTCACTTAGTAACACCCTGGAAAAAGCCAGATGCTCCATTGTAGTCCATTTATCCTGTGATTCTAGGTTAGTTGGTCCAGCAGTTGCTGGTCACATTATTATCCATTATCTCGCTGCATTAGACAGTCAAACACAATTTCCTATCATGTGCCCTGCAACCCAAACAAGACTGTAGCTTCTCAATGGCCTTCAGGATACCTAGAAGTTTTCACACTTTTTTTTTAGAGGAGACTGCCGTGTGAGTGTGTATGCATCTTAATAAATAGAAGCATTAAAGACCCACTCCAATCATTTTTTGATCTATTGTAAAAGTATTCCCAGCTGTTTTCCATTGATAATTATGTAGTTTTTAGCCAAAATAAAAAACGTGTCGTTTTCTTGGACATAGTTTCTGCAGAGTGACAAGAGCTTGCCTCTGAGGTTTGGGTGGGACTGTTGGCGAGTGTTTTGTGGCAGGGAGCCAATTCTGGAGCTGCAGTTTAAAGAAAAAAATATTTTTTACTTGCTCTTATCTTTGCAAACAAATTTTTGACAAACTATTTATGCTTCTGATCTGTGTAAACCAGCTCAGTCGGATTTGAGCTTCTCACAATGATGTAGCACAATAACTTTTTTAAAATTACGTGTTGTATTCCATTCTATATGCTGATTTGAAATATAAATAAATATGCGAGTCTGGTGAAATGTAACAAAATCTAAGTCACTGTGTTTAAATACCGGTGTAGATACAAATAAAAAGACAAGAAGATTAAAAACTGCAAATATTGTGATTTTTTTTTTATATTTAATACAAGTGTAATAATTATCCAATTAATATAATAGTTAATTGAGTACATATCTGATAGCTAAATCTTATCCTTCCGTTATTTTTTATTTATACTTAATTTAAGTGATTTTTTTATTATTTTCATCGTTAATTAATTTATTATTGGAAGTAGTGTTTTATTTCTTTTCCCTTATCTTATTGTTATTATTTGTATCGATGTTCTTTTCTTTTTTGGGGACAGGCTAAGCCAAGCTTCTGCCTGCTCCATTTCAAACATGTTTTGCAATATTGTTACACTTTTGATGTTGTAGTTATTATTATTTTTATCATATTTAAGTTTGCATCACATTGATTGTATTTTAATTTTTAAACCTGTTCGAAACAAATTAAAAGTAATAAAATAAAATGAAAATGGACCAAAAAAAATAAATAAAAAGACAGTAGTGCTAAATAGCCTCACATTGCTCGTTGTCATGTTTAGTGATCATGTAAATGCAGAATAGTTATAAATATGAAGCACTGGTTGTTTCAAAGACATTCACTTGGCCTTCTTTTTGCACCCTGTCTTACACTTAAATATTTTTTCCACAATGTGTCGATTTTCTAAAATTCAATCCAAAATACGGACCCTTCCTTCCTTAAATTGCGTTTGGCAACCAGCTAGCATTAGGACCGGTCCTCTTCAGCTGAGCTCAATGACTAAGGAAAACATGTAATCAGAGATTACACAATGTCTTCAACAACAATACAAATACACAAGGCCAATGACTGGTATTAGCATAGCCTTCTTTCATGTCAATTTTACCAACACAAACTTTACCAAGGCTGCAAAGGACCTGCAGCTTTCTACAGCACTTGAAAATGGAGTTTACCTTGAGTGTGGATTTTTGGGGCCTTCAAAGCAACAGATGCTTTTCTAGCTTGGGGTGGAATGTGCTCAAAACAGCAAACATGCACTCAGGCAGTAGCGCATCTAGGATGGAGCGTCATGAGATGTATTAGTCATCACAGCGTATGACAATGTTCGGGTCATTCGTGTCACTTTATACGGGTAAGCACTGGGTTTGATAACAGCGTTAGTATTACACATAAAAAAGCAGTACTGTGATTACTTAAATGGATAAGGATCTAGTTTTGCTTTTAAAGACCCACTCCAATGAAAACTTCTGTAGCATTTTTCTCATGATGACCTAAATTAATTTTGTTTTGTCTCCTTTATCTGTTTCTGTTAAGGTCAAAAATGAAACTGCATTCCGCTTTAGTGCCTCACATGTTCAAGAAGCATCTTGTTGCATGTTGCAGTTCAGTCAGATGAAAAATTGGCTCTTTACCACTTATGAAATACGTCTTTAAAAAGCAATTTTAAAAAGAAAACAACTCAGATCGTCACAAAACTAAGACCCAGGTCATGGTGTAAATGTTTTTATACAAGATGGCACAGATGAACGATATTTCAAGCTTTTCTATAAAGTTCTCCTGGGTCAGGCCACCCTGCGTGAGTGAATGGCTTAGGCACGATGTTCGGTCCTGTTCACGCTCCAAATTTCTCTCTGGGGCACCACACTGTTCATGCTCACGAAAGCCAGCAGTTCGAATAAACTGTTTACATCGATCAACTAACAGCATAACCTACCGATCTCACCAAATGTACTGATCTGGAATTAGTCTGATCGGGCAGAGTATCCTGAACGGTGTGTTTACATGACGCATTTTTATACTGATCAGGCATTTATACCGATTAGTTTTGTCCATGGTACCGCAGCTACTAATAATTCACTTTCCAGCTCCGTTTGTGATATTGTAGCACACCAGTGGCATCTCGACCTATCCAATATATTTTTTTGAATTTTGAATAAGCTTCGTAGTAAATAACATGTAAATTGTTTTGAGTTTATAGATAAAGCATAAGAAAAGCTAAAAAGAAATGGAATGGGAAAATAAACCCCGCAATTTAATGATTAAAATTTCGAATTTTCTGATAAAACAATTGTACAATTTGTTCTTTGCTGGATTTGAGTATTGAATTCCAGATTAAAATCAAAATTTCTGCTAATGGCAACAAAACTGATTTAATCTGTCTGAGAAAGACTTGAAGGCTTTTAATTTTTTAAGACAGTCAATACTTGGGAATATTTAAGTAATTAATAAGGTTTAATTATATTAAGGTATACTATGTTAAATTGGCCAATAGTGCAATTGAAAGAATGCCTGCAAAACCAATATTGAATGAGACTTGTAATCCACAGCTGATGGTGCTAATGAACTTCACCACTGTCTGCTGAACTCGTAAAAATCAGGAACCCAAACAAACCTCCTAATTAAACAAGCTTCCTCATCGCTGCATACTTAGACACTAAACACATATTTAAGTGATGATTAAAAAGTCAAAATACTTTTAGACAATGCACACTATATTCATAAAACAACTTTTAGTTTCCTGTTTAATTATTGAGGCTGGGATCTGCTTTTACTGAAAAAGCAGCTCATGCTCTTGCTGCTTCCTCCAGGGCGGTAAGGTTCCAGGTTGGTAGAGCTTACACGGCATAGTATCTTCTTTAGTAAAACGTTTTGTTTTGTTTTCTGTATGAGGGAGAATTTGTCATGCTCCCGTATTTCTTGACTACCAATTACATCTCGGGTGTGTTCGCACAGGCGCATTCAGCAAGACAAAAGAGTCGGACATAAGTCAGTCAGTCAGACTTAATTAACAGCATTCACAGTAACTCCAGTTTGCTTGTAACACGCAAATTATTAGTCACAATGCCTGTGACTCCCAACCTTGTTTGCAATATAAAAAAAAAGACTGATACCCTTAAAACAAACATTACTGTGACTATGTTAACTTCCAACCTTGTTAGTAAATATAAAAACACAGTCTGACACTACATATTAGCAACGAGTATTCACAAATACATCTAACCCCATTTTTGTTTGCACTACAAAAAAACAGACTGATACAGCTAAAACATATTACTGTGAACTTCCAACCTTGTTAGAAAAAGAAAGTATAGTTCAACAACGCTTGTCCCACATCACTACATGTAAACTGTGTTAGTGTAATCACAATGACACCCAACAAACATTTTGACAGAGCACCGTGTGCGCCTCAAAATCACTTCAACAGCAGTAAGCGCAACCAAAATGTACCCGTCCCCGCTACTGTTGGGCGATTTGGTATATATGAATGAGACGGGTACCAAATCGCGCTGCTGCCAGACCTTGACACTGCACCCATCACGGAAATTGTGCCGCAAGACCTCAGATCGTGTCTGATAAATTGACTTAACCGGCCGCCTCTGCCACACAAATCCCCTTTGATGTGAAAGCAGTTTAACCCTAATCAGTTATCCTAAACTTAACCTCCCTCTGGGTCCATTATGATTAAATTACATGCTAAAAGGTCACTTTGTGGCATTTCATTTTATTTGCTGTGCAAATTGATATTAAAAAATCTGTATGCTAGCATCAAATCAGTTCTGACCTGCAGCCAGTGCTACTTACAGTAAATGGGGAAGATATAGCCTAAATTATAATGTAATTCAAAGCGTTTTTCACTGGCTTATCAAAGTTCTTTTTCATGTGTAATCTTATTAACTAGCAGGGTCTGGTACTACGATTGAGCTGTCATCCCGCATTGTTGAAAAGTGTGGATTTGGAACTTGTAAAAGTGTCACTTTACACCTTTCTTTATGGCTGAAGATAAACTTTTGAGAATAGAGACTGTCAGTCCTCCCCCCATCATAGGGGGACTTTAAGACAGGGGCTGTCTAAACGGGCTTTATAAGGTTACAACATTATTAATAGAGCAGCAACATACACAAATAGTTGACAGACATTTTCAGAAACCACACACACACACACACACACACACACACACAGACACACAGACACACAGACACACACACACACACACACACACACACACACACACACACACACACACACACACACACACACACACACACACACACACACAATACACACATGGTGGGATGTTTTCTAAACGGACACAAAAAAAATGTGTTAGATTGTGTAAAAATGTTTGAAAATTGTTCATGCAGCTTTAGATTATACTCAGAAAGATCAGGAGCAGAGAATCTAAAGTAAAATCGGAATTGCTAGCCTTAACCTTAGGGGGTTGTCCTGTTTTCTGAACAAATCCCTGTTGGCTCTTCTGAATCAATAGCAGTGCAGCATGGTTAAGCACCAATGATCTGATGTCTTTAAAAATAAAACCTTTTTTTATTTACCGTAATCTATGAATTATATGACAGAAATAAAAGTGAACTAGCTAATAAACTTAACACGCCTGTAAAAAAGGAATGTATACAAAACAGGTGTTCCCTGTTTGCAGACCTGAGGTGTGAGTGGTTATAGTCATGAGCATGTGAGGGCAGCATGAAGTCAACAAAGCTGTAGAAAGATCTCTCTGATCTCAGAGAATTCACTTTCATCATTTGAGTGACAACTACTGAGTGACAACTACTAATGGCTGTAATAAATATACAAATAAATAAAAACTTTTAATCTTTTGTATTCATGTCCTTGCTTTAGTGGTAAACGTTATAGTTAAATTATAACTAATGTTTACTAAAAGCTAAGAATCTTATAGTTATAAGCCAATGAACTTTTTTTTATTTTTTATGTTATACAATGATTGATCTTTCAGAACAAATAAAGACAAATTAAGCAGCCAACAGAGCTTGGCTGCCCTCTTTGGGCTCGGTGCATGGGGGTTTATGGTCTACACCTTCACCTCTACTTTCCTTAACATTACACATTTACCTGAACACATCTGGCTGCTCACCTCAGCTAAACGCATGGGAATGTTTGTAAGGAACTTAATATATGTACAGTACAGACCAAAAGTTTGGACACACCTTCTCATTCATTTGAATGAAAAGGTGTGTCCAAACATTTGGTCTGTACTGTAAGTATGTGTGTTTGTGTACATATATATGTTTGCATAAGTTAGTTTTGTAGTATAAACAGCTTAGTTAAGCACATTGAATTACAAACTAAGAGATATGACGGCATGTATGGAGTTAAGTACCTGTCAGAACTGCCCTAAGGGTGGATACAGGCTGTCTGGCGAGTGAAAAATGGGGAAACCTGTTCGGGGCACACAGGTTGCCCACACAAAATATCAAGATCACAGACCGCTCTGTGAAACCGTTGAATTAAATACATTTAATGGAAAAGAAATTTTACAAGCAGTTTGCGAATGAAAGGTTGTATCGAACACTTGTACAATGGGTAAGTAAGGGTGAAATGTCGTGTCATACAGATTTTGCTCTACTTTAACCCCTTCCAAAACCTACAAACTGTACACGGAACCCGTTGGTGCTGTTCAAGTGCATGCATGCAGCCTGATTGTTAGAAGTAAGGAAATGAAACGATCTGAACATAGTTTGTGTGGACATCCTATGGCCACCCTACAGGCACTTACCTGCATGCCCCATGAGTGCAGCATTTGCATGGAGACAGTAATACATGCACAATATGCACTCCTTACTAATGACTAGACTAGTGTAGCGTAAGGACACCGTAGGACAGCATCAACAGTATGTAATAAGGTTGTGCAACTTACATTATCCTTACAAATACTACACAATACACTTACCGGGCTCAACAATACCATTTTCATTACACCTGTTGAGGTGGCCGCACAAGCCTACAACCCTCCACAAAGCAGAGACAACCTAAAAACCCATGCGTGTCCACCCCTGTACAGGTGCATGTAACCTAGGCTTTAGGTTGTGTCTTCTAGTGTTCTGAAATCATTCATCTGAAGAGTTTAGCCCATGTAAGTTAGTGTATTTGGTGCCATGTGGATGGTGTGTAAACCTGGATGAAGTTGTTTAGCCCTTGTGCTATCTTGTGGGGTCCCGATGACCCCACCCTTACATTGACGTGTTATCCCTACCATGACAAAGGTGGATAAAGGTGGAGAGGACTTCATGTAATCCATGGATGCCAGTGAAGATCACAAATCATTGAAGAAAAAAGGTTCAACGCACTGTCTAGTGGGTCTAGATGACCCAACTCCCAATGTTAAAGTGCCTAGGACCTAACCCTTGTGGGGTCATCTGGACCCCACAAGGGTTAGGTATATCAGTAAGTAATATCAATGATTTTAACTAGCAAGGAGCGACTGAAAGTAAATGTATAGATGTAGAATAATGTCACAATTGTGGTTTTAGAAGATTATGAATAAACCCCAAAAAGTTTTCTTGAGTTTTGTTTTCTTTCTATCCTTTTAGACATGGACTTACTTTGATTCTGTTCTGTTACAGATGCTCACGGAATTTTTTAGTCCATCCATCTTCGCCATGTTTTTTTGGTGACTAATGGCTGCAATGACGGTTTTTTTTCTCAAAGGATCTTGTGTGTATCTGTCAACTTCTTCTTACCTCACTGTTGAAGTTACGAACCTGCTTGTTCATCAACAGATGTTTCACAGTTTTCCTTTCTACCGATATTTTTCTCTGTTCTGTCATTTCAGATCCCATTTATTTAAAAAAAAATAACTTAAATTGAAATAAAAATGAAAAGGAAATCATAAGTTGGACTTAAAATGTCTTCAAGCCTTCCACCATCCTTTTTCCTCATTATGAAAGATGTATATGTGCTCATCAACTTTAGGTGATAACAAGTTCAGTTTCTTTGACATTATTTTTGTCCTTTTTTGGAATTTATCAATAAACTACATTTATTTTACTCTAATTTTACTGCAATAAACATTAATATTTAATCAGAGCTCTTAAAGTTGCAACTGTTTTCCTCTTCTCAGATCATAATCTCTGTAAAACGTTTTGTTTTAAACTCAGCGTTGCTTCATATGTAATATTGCAAGGTTTTCTTTTATTTTGGTTATTGCCTAATATGTTATAGGTGATTTATGTTTATATTAGAACATTTTGGATGAATCAAAAGGTGTTTTTTAAATAAACTGTATCGAAATTAATATCATAATGAAGACGAGCTTTCTGGTGCAGTGGGATGTACCACAAGACCCCCTTTTATCCTCTTATTCCACCATTACTTTCAGTTTCAGTACATGCTGTTCCAGATGAGCGGTTGCCAGTTGTGGTGTCCTATCCCCTCTTTTGACAGAGGGGGAAGAGACACCACACCATGCTGAGGTGCATCAAAATAAAAGCCCTGAATGAAAAGAGTGGATTAGGGGAATTAATGAAAATTTAGGAGGGTGGTGAGAGCAGGCTTGAATGTCTGTCTTTTGGTCAGTACATCTTGATGAGGATGATGACACTAATGAGCAAGAACATGTTAGTATAGTTTATTATCACATTTTTATTCAAAGAATCAATATATTTGTGAAAAAATAAGAAATTATGGGAAAAGAAATTAGTATTCTTGTATTCGTGTGGATAGGACCTTTTAACCCTTAGTAGTAGTTTTTTTTTTTTTTTGTACTTCACAATTTGCTCTGTTAATTTATCTTTAAAACACTTTTTTTGACAGTAGTCAACATCCGTCTTTTTGGTACAACCCCAGCTTCTGCTTTTTTTTTATTTTATTGCAGAATAATTCCATAGTAAACCTGAAACTGTCTGAAAAACTGTTCCGAGTAGAACATTTTGTCCTTTTTTACTGCAAAAACAAAGCAAAAAAAAAAAAAAAAATCACAAAAATTGAAGTTGCCAAGCATGCATAGATAAAATGAAAATGTATACATCCATTAACAAAGTAGAGACAAAGTTTTAAAAAAAAAATCTGAAAGGATTTAATTTAAGGAGCATCAAAATTGTATGAAATTTTTTTTTGATACCTCCTAGCAGCTAAAACTTCATAAAACTTTGTGCCTACACTTGACAGTTTTTACTAACATTTTTTTTCCTTTTCATTTGTATGTATTTATTCACATTGTCAGTTTTTATCACCATGACTTTATTAGAGAATCCATCCAAACCCATATTTAGGTCAATTGTTTGTGTGGGAGTGTCACTTTTGGTGCGACAGATGCAAAGACAGGCACCTGTGCTACATTTCTGTCCTAGAATGTCACGCTTTGTTTTTCATGAAACAGAAAGTAATAAAACCGCCCATCAATGTCAAGGGAAAATCTTTTTAAAAATTTAAAATTGGGAGTAATCCAGTACTCTGTTTGTGTAATCCAACCAGATTAGGATAAATAAAATAAAAAATAAATAAATAAAGAGGAATAGGCTAATGATAAACGCAGTCATCGTTCGTCGCTGCTGAACAGGATTAAGAGCCAGGTGGTTAATCCGTGAGCAAACAAAGTTTTTTTAGATCCTGCATCTCTTCAGAGTTCATTATTTTCTGTTTAATCTGTCTTCAGCTGTCCCCTTTACAGTACGACAAGGGGTCTCAGGGTCAATTTACAGTTTCTTTTTTCACATTCATTCTCCTTAGGCTAAATATCAACTAGGGAACCTACATTTTTGTTTAATTGAACTTCTGGTATCTATCCCTGATCAAGGTGCCGACCCGTCGACAGCACACATTGAAATTTGACTGGGTCACATTTTTCGTCTTACTTACTCATCAGGTTCAGTGAAACATGACGGGTCACGCTGAAGGGCAGAACAACGCGCCCTGCTGAGTAAACAGGCACAGCATCAGTCTACTGCATGCAGCCTTGTTATGCTCCATGTTAATATTAGCACTTCAACAACTAAATAAACAACCGCACCAGCCTAATTAAGCTTCAGTTCAACGACAGCAGGGCCGCCATCCTGCATCAGACGTTGATGACCTGGACAAATCAACTTGTTTTTTTTTTATTGCTGTCCTTTAAAAAAAAGACTCTACAAAAGTCATTATCTCTCGGTGCACCTAACCCAGAGATTGCATATAAATCCCTGCATGATCAAATGAAAGACAAGTGGACTCAAAGAACAGCTTGTGCCTCCTCCACTCAGATCAGCATTAATACTTGCATCACAGGATAGAAGCGGCTACCGCAGACAGCTGGCCCCATATCTCTGCCTTTGCAGTGCAATAAAGAAGACAAACATGCCATAAGATCAAAATTCCTCTAAATCATATGTGAGGTAGGTCTCTGCAAGAAAGAGAACAAATGTTCAAAAAAGAGACATGATTATTCAGTTAGGACTCCAAGGAGATGCTGGTGGTTGGGTTTTATCACCCAAGGACATGCTGGTGAGTCAATATTTTTATGTAACAGCGAATCTTCACACACTCAAAAAAGGGAGAAAAAAAACATAGTTATTAAACTTTTTTTTTATAAAATAAAGGTTCAAGTCTTCTTATTTTGTCATCTATCTGTGGATCTTTATGAGATAAATGTGCTTTAGATATGTTTAAAAATTTCTAATTATTACATTCCAACTATCTGTTCAGACTGATTTTAATGCCTGACTGTGTGGCAGCAAGAATTCACTGTAGACAGAAACATAGACCGTCTATGTACCAGTAAGCATTTTATGAAAGCATTTACAATAGGCTGTAGATTGTTACAATGAAAACAAAACTATAAGTCTGAGCGTGTGTCAGTAGATCTGTGGAATTCATCTCTGCAACGTTTAAAAAGTCTAAAGTTAGGTTCCCACCAGGCCTGTGACGCGCGTTCACGAAGAATTTAACCCATGGGGTTCACACTGGACTGTCGCCACTCGATACTAGCGCAAATCTCATGAAATTTTTCTGAACCTACCTTGAAATATAGAAATTCACCACTGAGTGGTAGGGGAAGACTGCTGGCGTGGAGCAACCCCACCCACTTTCCTGCTTTGAGCTCTTACAGCATTTCTTCCTGTGCCCCTTTATTTACGCAATTTAAATAAGGTGGCAGTGGCTCAGCCGACTGAGCAGGTCGTCCAATAAACGAAGGGTCAGCGGTTTGACCCCCCAGTCAACTGTCGTGTCCTTGGGCAAGACATTTCACCCTCCCTGCCTGGCTCCACTGGTGTGTGAATGTGTCTGAAGGTCCCAGTGATGGTCAGAGGGGGCCGTCAGCGCGTACTAGCAGCGTACTAGCAGCGTACTAGCAGCGTACTAGCAGCAACACCTCTGTCAGTCTGCCCCAGGGCAGCTGTGGCTACATTAGTAGCTTACCATTACCAAGAATGAATGATGAGTGAACAAATAATGGACGTGCATTGTGCTTTGAGCATCTGGAAAAGTGCAGATAAATCTAATCCATTATTGTATTTATTATTAATTAAAGAAATACTCAGAAATAACATTTTAATCTTAATTTTTTTTAGAAATGCTACCAGAACATGTTAAAAACATGTTAAAAACACCAAAAAGACAACTTTAATCTAAGTGGATATTTAAGCTCCAGGGAAAATTTAATTCCAAATTACTAAAAGCAAAGTTTTTTGTTGAAAATAAATAGATAACTAAAGCAGGATTCTTGTGAAAAAGTCTGCAGTGTGATTTCCAACACGAATCCGATTCTGACAATAAACTTGATCATAAGTGAAAGATCTAAATCTACAGTTGAAACCAGAAGTTTACATATACAGTACCCCATAAAAACACACATGCTTATTTTTGTCCCCGTCAGACATGAAATAAAAATAAACTTTTCTTGTTTTAGGTCAATTACAATTAACAACATTATTTCAGTTTTGCTAAATGTCAGAATAATAAGAATAGGGTTTTTTATGACTTTTATCAAAGTAAAAAATTTACATCGCTAAGATCCCTATGCCTTTAAACAATTTGGGAAACTCCAGATGATAATGTCATAGGCATTTGGGCTCATTAGAAACACACCTGTGGATATATTAGGGCACATTTGAAACATCCTTGCTTGTTTGTAAAAGAAATCATGGGACAGTCTAAAGAGATCAGTCAAGAGATTAAGAAGACAATTGTGGATTTACACAATTCTGGTTCATCTTTGGGTGTAATTTCCACACGCCTGAAGGTGCCACGTTCATCTGTTCAGACAATTGTACGCAAGTATAAACATAAAGGGAACGTCCAGCCATTGTATCGCTCCGGGAGGAGACAGGTTCAGTGTCCAAGAGATGAACGTACTTTGGCTAATAGGAAGGTAATAGATGTTGTAAAGATGCTGGCTGAAGATAGTAATAATGTGTCATTATTAACAGGGAAACAAGTACTGAACAGACATGGGCCAGGAAGAAGCCATTACTCCAAAAGAAATACAGAAAAGCCTGATTAAAGTGTGCTAATGCACACAAGGATAAAGATTTTAATTTTTGGAGACATGTCCTGTGGTCTAAAATTGAACTGTTTGGCCACAATGACAATCCTTATGTATGGTGGAAAAAGGAGGAAGCCTGCAGGCCTCGGAACACCATCCCAACTGTAAAACATAGGGGTGGTAGCATCATGATGTGGGGTTGTTTTGCTGCTGGAGGGACTGGTGCACTTCACAAAATAGATGGCAACATGAGGAAGGACCAGTATGAGGAAAGATTGAAGCAACATCTGAAGACGTCAGCCAAAAGGTTGAAGCTTGGATCTTCCAAATGGACAATAACCCGAAGCGTACTGCCTAACTGGTTACAAAGTGGTTTAGGGATAATAAAGTCAATGTTTTGGAGTGGCCATCACAGAGCCTTATTGAATTATGGTCAGAGTTGAAAAGGTGTGTACATGTTACACCAGTTCTGTCAGGCAGAATGGGCCAAAATTCCTACCAAATCTTATGAGAAGGACATCCAAGATAATTGACCCAAGTACTGCAGTTTAAAGCCAATACTAGCAAATACTAATGAAATGTATGTAAACTTTTGTCTTTGGTAAAAGCTTTTAAAATTGTCTTAAAAAAACCTAGTTAGATTTTTATGACGTTTAGTAAATTGAAATAATTGTGTTAATTGTAATTGGCCTAAAACAGGAGGAGTTTACTTTTATTTCATGTCTGACAGGGGGAAAAAAAGCATGTGTGTTTTTATGTGGTGTATGTAAACTTTTGGTTTTAACTGTAGGTCTATAAATGCTATTGCTGAGATTTTGAACTTCAATGACCTCCAAAAGTGAATAAAGACACTTTTAAACTGAGAAGTGTTTATGCAGGAAACCAAAAAATAGGCATTTTAATTTTATATTCATGATGAAATTGAGACAGGCAGTATGTCAAGTTTGTCAAAACCAACAGGACTATTAATGAGCCACATTAACTTTACTTATTCTGCTTCCTTCAACCACAGGCTATTGGCCTTTGAACCAGTAAGAACGTTATCCGCCAACTGGGAGAAAAACATGATATATAGGGGAAACAGACAGGAACTAACTCACTATTAGGTTAAGTCGGGTGAACACTTGGCAGACTGAGATGAATTGTATGGGGACCTTGAGCTTAGGAGTTTTCAACACAAGTTTTATCTTATAGGACGGGGTCAAAGCAGAGGTCAAAAAGTTGAGATTTAGGAGCCTTTATAGAAAGAGTCACTGCCAGAAAATACATTGCAGATCGAATGAAGCAGGCGTTTATTATGAAAGATGTAACTACTAGGCCAACACAATGAGGTTTTGTGATTTACACAGAGTTTTAACAGGAAAAACAACAGCGCACACACATATATATGTAAATGTGTCAGCAGTTGTTATCCATTCAAAGATGAAGAGGCCAAGATATGAAAGTATATTGTATTCAATAAAAAAAGGTGTTTTTTGCTCTAGTTTTTGTGTGTTTTCCATTCAATTTGGTTTTTTTTTGTGCTAATTTTTTTTTAAAGCTATAAAAGCAGAGAACTGCAAACAGGCTAGGAACTAACCTCATCTCCACATGAAAACTACAATTAAAGTTGAAAAGCCACAGTGCGTCAATTTTACAGACATGATACGGTAAATGTATTAACATTACACACCAAAATGTTGGGGAAACATTACATACTGACCAGTGCGAACTGTTTATTTTTGTTTGTGAGTCAATCCTGACAACAACATTGGGCACAAAACAGTGAAGTCTGTGGGTGACCAGGATGCTCAAGTTGTGGGTGTGGCCAACTTTGTGGCACTTAGTCTGTTTTTCACGATATTTTTCACATAATTTTTATATAATTTCTTTAGAACAAAGATCATTTTTTTTTGTTTTATTATTGGATGCAATACGCTTTCATGTTTTATGTATGTAGTGTTACATTTCTCTCTAACATTTTTTACATGTTAAGAACAGTAAGAAACTGCTCGTCTGAAATTGCATTTATTATTCATTATACTTATACATTTAGTTGTTAGGTTTTTACTTTTTGATTTATTTTAACATATCTGAAAATGTTATGACATTTCTTTCAAGTTTGCAGTTCTCTATGACAACCCGCTTTCTTACTCTTTCCTTTATATGCAGGAGTTTTTATTTGTTTCCAGTAAAGGAATGCAGTGTGACTGATGTGATCTGCAGACATCTATAACAGTCTACTTTAGGCAACACCCAAGACACATTGTGGGAATTCAGTTATAAAAAAATAAAATAAAGACTTCAGATTGGCAGCATATAGGTGTCAGTCATTACAGGTTCACATGCCAGCATTTCTGTTTTTTAAAAGATGTCCTCTGTCAAAACGGTCATGTTTTATTTTGAAACTCCATGACCCGTTTCATTTAATATAACTGTTTACAGCATGTATCAATTTGCATATAAATTTAAGGTATTCATGCACGATTAAAGAATGAAAATTTAAAATACTTTAAATAAAAAACATTATGAAAATGTGTGGGCTCAAATCTATTATAAATACTAATGTGTTGAAATCTAAAATTACACTTTAGATATTTATGTTAAGTCTAGGGTTTATTTTTTTTTAAATGTCCACAGACTTTGTCATGTTGATCCTCTGTGCGGCTGTTCCACAGATAAGGGTCAGAGTGGGAAAATGACACCTCATCATAGATTTATGTTCTTATTTTGGAAACAGTTAACAACCCATACCTGCAGTACTGAGAGTACATATTTGACAATACTGCAAATATTTGGACACTAGGAAGCACATGTTCAATGGCTTTGGAAAAGATAATTAAAAAGATGATTTTGGTGCCAAAACTGATTTGTTTTTTCTTTTAATCAATAAAACAAGGCTGATTTCTGATTTGTCTTATTTTATATTCCTTCCTCTTGATCATCTTGTTTTTGTAGCTATGTTTTACTTTTTTTGTTATCATTGTTGACGATCTGTAAACCGTGTCGTTGAGTTTGCTAAATGTTCTTAGGGAACAGGAAATTCAAGTTATCATGACCGGTTTTACAAACCTGACAGTATTAAATAAAGTTTTGGAAAATATAAATTTAAAGAATTTTTTTGCTTAAACGTACTGAACAGTAAGCATTTAAAAAAAAAAAAAGTTGTGTTGAATGATTTTTGTCTGCACTGCAACACTTCAGAGCTTCTCTCTTACACACACACACACCTCCACTGTTTGGATTGCATGTGTCCAATTGGCTGCAGCAAATTCAAGCAGGAATTGCAGCTCTCACCTGATTGGCTGATGCAGCAGGTGATGCTAAATCTAGAGAGCAGCCTGATAAGCACACACTCACGTGCATCTGCTATCATCCTCCTCCAGCACTTCCAGCTCCATCAGTGCTGCTGAGACTCTTCCAGGATTAGCAGCGACCCAAGTTTCAGGAGAAAGAACGGCACCATGTCCATCGCGGTGAAGGAGAAGACAGATGTGCGCCTGGTGTTTCTAGGAGCAGGTGGAGTGGGTAAGACAGCCCTCATACACCGCTTCCTCCAAGACACCTTTGATCCAAAACATCGGCGGACGGTGGAGGAGATCCACAGGAAGGAATATGAGGTAGGAGAAGTCAAAGTCACCATCAACATCATCGACACCAGCGGCAGCTACTCCTTCCCCGCCATGCGCAAGCTCTCCATCCAGACCGGCGACGCCTTTGCCCTGGTCTACTCCGTGGATGACCCTGATTCCCTGGAGACGGTCAAGAGGCTGCGAGATGAGATCATAGAGCTCAAAGAGGACAAGCACGCACCCATCGTGGTGATCGGAAACAAGATCGACCGCCACAATGAACGGTTGGTGTCCAGCAGGGACGTGCTGGCCATGGTGGAGCTGGACTGGGACCACATCTTTGTGGAATCCTCGGCTAAGGACAACATCAACGTTCTGGAGGCTTTCATGGAGCTGCTGCAGCAGACCGACCTGCCCAGTCAGCTGCGGCCAGCTCTGTGCCGGAGGCGGGAAACACTCCCCGAGAAGGGCAACAAACATCCTCCGATGAACAAGACCAACAGCTGCCTCATTTCATAGAGACTCAGAGACAAGAGAAGCAGCTGAAAAAACAAAAACAGAAAGGTGTTTTTCTGGCTGTGACACACACAAAAAAAAAGAAACTTGGAAGAAGGTGAGGATGGCAGTTGACCCAGAATGTAAATTAGGAAAATAAAAATTCAATGAAAGTAGGAATATTGACCGTCTAGATAATTTGTCACTGACAACCTGCATTTTAATGTTCAGAAGCTTACAAAAACGCAAAACTACAAATAAAGAAAGAAATGAAGACGAACTTTTACAGTTGTCAAATGAAATAGTTGGAACTAACATCCAACAGTGAGATTGTGATCAAATGAAGTTGTTCAAAGACTTGTGCATCTCTGTATCTGTTACATACCCGCACTGTTTTCCTGTTACTCTCCTCTAAAAAAATCCAGTTTGTCTTGAAATAAACCATAAATCATTTGTACTTTTTGCATGAAGTAGTGCTTTTTTCATTTCCTTTCCAGAAAATATGCTAATAAAAAAAACACTATTACAACTCTATTAATAAAAAAAAACAATGCAAAAAGTAGGCATTTACTTTATTAATAATATTGACAGGGTTTCATTTGTTGAGCACAGTACTTGTCTAACTAGATGAGTAAGTTTATTTTAGAGCTGAAGCATCACCTCAGGAACTTGTGTCAAGTTTAAAAAGCCATGCTGGTTCTAATGTGCACACTCAGGTGGTTATTGTTTTGGCACAAAAGCACCTCCATAATATCTGTTCAACACTGCCCTCTGGTGATGAGCCAGAATACATCTTTTTTAGCATTTTATTTCTATAAACAATATCGTTTTAGATTGTTCCGGATTTTGACTCCTATAGTTGAAAAACATTTTTGTTTTTGTCCTGGATTTTAGCAAATCTCACAACCATTTCAATGATAAGTCAGGGGTGTCAACTTCTATTGCACAGAAGGGCCTAAAGCCAAAACACACTTGAGGTTGCTGGTCAAACGACAAACATTTATTGAACACACAAACTAAACTTTTAAAACTTCACTTTTTTTGAATGCATCTATGAATAAAATAGACAGGGATATTGTTCTGGAATAAATCTTGTAAACCTTAAATAACCAAATAAAAACATATCCTGTCAAAATGATCCACATTTAAAATATGAACATGCTGCATAACTAATCAAAAATAGAACCTGGAAATAAAAACGTTGTACTTTTTAAGAATAGTTAATCAAATCATTCAATTTTCTTTGCTCTTGTGTCATTTAATACTAATTATAGTACTAATACATATTTTTAGTACTTTTTTTTTTTTTTTTGCAAACATAACAACAAAAGCTAAAACAACATAACTAGAAATTAAAAGTTTGTTCCGATGCAGGATTATTGAGATTTCTACTTCCACTTACGAGCTTTCAGTGTGGAAGAGTTTTAGGAGTTTCATTTTCTGCTTCAACCCTTGAGGGGGGGAATTAGTAATGGCCCAAAATGGCTCAGATATCCCAAAAATGACTTGAATTTAGGTCAGGATAGCAATGATTGCCCATCTCTGTCTCTGCTTGGCAGCATCAGGGTAGATGGAGGTTTTTAAGGTGAGATCAGGAGGGAAATTGCCGCTGACATTTGAATCTTCTCTAAAAAGCCAGAAAAGGTGGCTTGTCCACTCGGAGTGCCCCTTCTGCTTCTCTTCCCTTTTGAAAACCACGAGTAAAAGGTGCATTGTTTCTAAAGGCAGACGAGGAAGCGATCTGTAACTATCAAATATTTGGTTCCTCTTTGTGCTATTAAAACACACAGAAAGCAGTTGCAGCGGTTCAATCGTGGTTCGCAGCATGGGACGGCGACAGAGCCAGGCCCCGCTCAGGTACAAGCTCAACTCATCCTACAGGTTCTTATAATCCAACCTTTGGCAGAGGATGCAGAAATGGAGGTCAAGCTGACAGATTTCTGGGCTCGTCTCTGCTCCTGGACTTGGTCCAAGCTCCTCAGTGATGTTTCCACACCTGAGAGGTTTAGAACAAGTACAGGATCTCTGACTTACAACAACATTGAGAATTTTTAGTCGATGTTTGGAGGCCGTTTAAAGACCTTGTAAATATTTTTAAGAGCTTTTAAAAATCATTACAGAACGCTCCGATATGTTTTTTAGGCCTACCATGAGTAAATGTACTTAAGATAAGTAAAATAACCTCTTAAAATGTTTTAAATTCAAATTTTCTATTTATAAATCAGTAATAATTTTCCTATTTCTTTGACACAAACAAGCCTTTAATGTTAATAATGTAAAAAAAGCTGTGGTATAAGAATCAAATAATACTGATCATTTAGAGAATATAGTCATTCTGATAGAGCTCAACAAGAGGAAAGTGTTTTTATTTGAATTCACACTGACAAACGGCTCAAACAGTCATGGAAACAGGGAAACGGGGGGGGAATAAATAGACCAAACAAGTCAAATGCATCTTTGACAAATACTGATCTGAGCTGATGAAGAAGCGGCATCGGAAACGGAGCATTTGCAGCTTTTAGACACGGACAAAGATGTATTTCACAGGAATCCAGGGCTCAGCATGTTTTGTAGTGTTTTTGCACGGAAGACATTGGCAACGATTTCTCCCTGAGCAAAAGACTAAAGAAACTAGGTTTTCAACCAGAGAGTTGAGTCTAACATCTAAGTAAAGCTTTCAAATTGACCAAGTTTTACAGTAACAGTGCGAAAATAAGACACAAAAGAAACGCTTGGAAGAGGTTATGAACAGTTCAGGAAACGATGCAAAAAAAAAGCTAAATAAAGATTTTGAGAAGCAAAGTTGGTCCGTTTTGTGGTCTGTGATGTGGAGCGGCGTGCTAGAGGATATGCGAAAGACGGAGCTTCAGTGTAAGAGTTGCTAAAGCATGTTTATGTTTAAAGAGGAATAAACACTTGAATTTGAGTGTTGTGTGCTTGTTTGCAGCCAAAATGCATTCCCCTTCAGCATAAGTCTTCTATTCCCCACACTTTGATAAATAACATTTACGTAGCAGGCCACACTCAAAAAACATGCCTGTTTATTGTAAATATGTCACGTGCTGGGATCTCTGCACGCCGTCCCTTCTGCTTCCTTTCAGCAGCTCAAGTCAGCGGGGAGGAGTCAACCTTTTTTTTGGAATATTTTGTATGTTTACTGTAAATTATTTGCGGCAAACCAAAGAATTTCTTTGAAACCGTCAAGGACACATGTGCGCCAAACAAGTAATCCTGGCATAAACTAAACCTTAGCCTTCCCTCTGGCGCTCTCTTTAGTCGTCCACTGTGATGTTGCGGAACAAGTAGGCCATGGATTCTCCATTGTGGATGCGGCGGATCGCCTCGGCTAGGATCATGCTGACGTCAACCGTCTTGATTTTGGGACACTGGAGCTTCTGTACTTCATGGGGAACGGTGTTGGTCACAACCACCTGAAGAACAAAAAGAATGTAACTGATGAAACAGTTCCTGCTATAGAAAAAGAAAAACTGTTGTTGCTTTCTACTGAGCATGCTCAGACTTTACAGTTTAAAAAAAAAAAAAAAAGCTTTATGGGGAAATGTGAAATATAAACTTCTTAAAAAAAATGGCGTCTATTCTGAAACCAAACTGTAAAAGCGGTTTTCCCAGCATCACATGGTTAGAAGGAACTGAAAAAGTGACACAGATGCAGATATTAAGTTTTTAATTAGCGCACAACAATGACATGTTAAACTAGGAGGAGGAACTGCGGTGTTCACTGGGTTCCTGCAGAACCCAGTGCAGATTTGCATATTTATTTATATCAAAACAAGTATTTTTTATTCAGAAATGTACGGCAGATATTTATGATCGAGAAGAAGGCGCTCTCACCTCATCGATGGCCGACTCCTCTATGAGACGTGGAGCGTCTGCAGACAACAGACCATGCGTGGCCATGATATAAATCTTATAGGCCCCCCGCTCTTTCAAGATCTCTGCAGCCGCCACGAAGTCTCCAACATCATCTATAATATCATCCTGAAGGAGGACATCATTTCCATTAATGATATATTTTGGCTTAGAAACATAAAATACTGAAAAAAATTGTCAAAGATTTGAGAGAATTAAACGTGTTACAGCCTCTTTATCAGATGAAAAAGTAGGTCTTTCCTGCATAAAACTGCAGATGATAAATCCCCTTTTTTATCACTGCCGGTGCTCTTCTGCCCCCTGTCGGTTAGTCCCCAAGTCTGCACTAAGCCCTGCGCTTTGACTCACAGGTGTTTCTGTAGACTTCCCGATTTGCTGCCTTATCAAATGCAATAAATCCAAATTAGTATTTTTTTTATAAATCTTGCAGCTGTTGAAGTTTCTGAACAAAATTATATAAGTACCAATAATTTACTTTTATTTTGAAAACAAATACGGTACTTTAAGTATTTTTGAAAAGGAAGCTCTCTGCTGAATTTGGATGTGTTGTAGGAGATGGACATAAAAATCAATTCTCACATCGCAGTGCCAATAGTGGAACTTGTGAACAAACGTGCCACAGATGCTTGTAGAAAACACAGGTAGTTCATCCGACTTCCTCTATGAATCAGTGTTTTTTAACCTTTAAGGAGCTAGCGTATACTTTTTCCTTGAAAAAAGAAAAATAATAACAAAATAAAAAAATAAAAATCACAAAGCACACAAGCAACCGCAAACGTAAAAAGAAGAGAAACTGCAGCCTGCGTTGATGATGTCCCTACAGAGGGACTAAATTATTAATAATTTATTTTTATATTCATATTTATTTAAAAAGAAATAAAAATAATTGTCAACTTACGGCTGTGGGGTCAAATTTAAAGCTTTTGTTTTTCCCTCCAGCTTATTGAAATGCAATTTTATGTAACCTCACATAAACCCAAATAAAAACCATAATGATATTTATTTTTAAACATTGATCTGCTTTAAAATATTTTTTCATGTTCCCGCAACAGCAACTTTCAGTTCTGAAGAATTTCTTAAGCGAAGTATTTATCTTCTGAACACGATGGATTCACAAACAGTCTTCGTGAAATATTTATTTATTAGGATTTTACTAAATGAAAGCCCTAAATAGTGTTTTAGTAGTTGGGAGGGATTTCGGTGAGCCTGAGAGACTTTCTGAGCCATGACGGCATAAGGAAGTGAGGATGTTAACCCTGTCAGATTGCACAGACATGTGATTAACCCTCCAAGAATGATTGGTGGAAACCTCTTAGGGGGTGGAACTTTCCAAAATGAGAGCAGCGAGTTGCTGCAAAATCGCATTACAGTCATTCTCATCAAAGTGCCCTGAATACAAGATAAATTAACACAAAGAAAAAAGTATTTTATGATCCTTCATGTTCTTAGCTCTTCAGTGTGAAACCTGGTTCTGTTTGGATGAACCTAGAGATGTTATCTTGGTAATGATAAATATTTTTTGATCAATTAGGTCAATTTGATGAATTTCCCACGGCACACTGATTGAAAAACACTACTGTAAACATCAGGAGAAGCACGTTCAAAGGCAACTCAGAAACAGAAAGGATTCCTCGAGCATCTCACCACGATGATGGCGATTCTACCGCCCACGTCTCCAACCACCGTGATTGGAGGTTTCTCCTTGGCCATCATTACTGAAAAGCAAAGCACACCCCGCTGTTGAAGTCCCTTTTCAACAAGACATTCACAGGATTTAATCAAAAGAAAATCTCAGCAGATGGGTAAAATGGTCCAAGAAAAACAGATTTGACAATGTAAACAAT
The DNA here is from genome assembly GCA_037389245.1 of Oryzias sinensis. Taxonomy (NCBI): domain Eukaryota; kingdom Metazoa; phylum Chordata; class Actinopteri; order Beloniformes; family Adrianichthyidae; genus Oryzias; species Oryzias sinensis. The sequence goes on along the minus strand of CM074506.1, from coordinate 9,445,823 downwards.
CAGGGCTCCGAATTACTGCCTTTTTTTTCTTTTAAAGACCCACTCCGAACATCTTCTGATCCATTTTAAAAGCATTCCCATTGGTCTCTTAATAATCATTATGACGTTTTCTAGGACATAGTCTCTGCAGAGCGGCGGTAGTTCATTAGAAATTTACCTCTGAGTTGTGGGAGCATCGTTGATGAGAGCTCTCTGTTTACATCTCTCTCACACTAGCTTACAGCCCGTCACACCCTCAACATTAGTGGTGCAACATAAATGGCGAGCAATATTGGAGTTTTAAGCCAGATTTCAGCTGAGATGAGGAAAATGAAGACATTCATGGATCTATTTGTCTGCAACTGTCTGGATGCATCAGAGTGGAGCAGATGAGGGGGGCTTGTGACCCACCCAGTGTATCCTCTATGTATCAAATTATCAAACTGTTTTTTTTTTTATTATCTGCTCCTGATTCACAACAATTTGAACAAAGAAATACTCAGAAATGGAACCGGCAAGGAGACGTCGGGTATGAAGGTTCACTGCCAAGTATTTATGACATATAGATTGAGGAGAAAAGAGTGAGAAACAATGTGGATCACGTTGTTTCAACAAACTCTGGTTGACTTAAAGCCAACCAAACGTCTGAATGCACCCTTAAAGTGAATTAAACACATTTGCTTTTTGTTTGTTCGTTTAAGGCAGCGGCAATTAACAGCAGCCAAAAACCAAAAAAATAAAAAATAGAAAAACAAATTCAATTTGAGAAAAAAATAGAAAAAAATAAAAAAGGGCCAAATTTGATCACGTAGGTTACATGTGTCCTCCATCATCAAAAAAATGTCACATGTTAAAAACAGGATTTTCATCAGAGTGGGTCTTTAAAAGCAGATGATTTGTGAGATTTAGAGACGACTAGTAGTACTTTTCCCTTTCATTCTACCCTTCTTTCATCTTCTTAAGGAGATGAATCATATCGGCTAAAACCTAATGCAAAGCATGCCATGCAAAAAAGCACATTATGCAAGGATAAAGGAAGGGGGGGGGGTCCTTAGCTTGAGAAACCTGATCAGAGGATGGACACACTGCCTGGACAGTCAGCAGCAGACCCAGACATCTGCACATGAACCCACTGTGCACTGAACACTAGAAATCACACACAACAGTGGCAAGCACCCATGAGTTCTGTCAGACATACTTGCCAATGTTCTGGGATCCAAACCTCAGTGGAATCTGGGCAATCAGCTGCCTGTACATGCACACCTAAATCAATCCCATGATATCGTGCTTTGGGGGAGAATTTTTTTGGACCAAATTCCCCATTTTTTACTGAAAAATTTAACTTTTTTCCCAACGTAATCCAAACTCTTGGTGTCTAATTACGTCTGACAAAGTTTTGACGGTGTGCGTGTAAAAGCAGATGACAAAACACCCGGAAAAAAGACAATCAGCCGGCCACGCCGATTGCGAGGGGAACTGAGGAAGGAGGAGCATGCCTTGCAAAAGGCCACAGAGATCGTCTTTTATTGCTAATCTGCAACACCCACTGCCCTCTGTAGCGCAGACGCTTCTCGCTGGTGCTAAAACCTCGTGAAGCTGACGAAGGTGCGTCTAGACCGGAGAAGAAATCTCCCCCCATGGAACCCGTAATCAAACTTACAACACTGATCCGTGTCAGCACTGAGGCAGCACAATGCTTGAATCCATTACTCTTAAGGTACGTTCACACCGCCCTCGGCAATGCGCGTTCAAGCGGCCACTTCCACTGAAAACGCACATAAACACTCCTTTCAGCTACCGGGTTCAAAACCCTCACATGCTACGACCAATTTTGAACTACGTACAAAATGCATACTCATTGAATGCATGTTGAAAGAGAAACCAAATTGAACTTTAATCAGTCAGATACTGACGTATGGATGGCGTCCTTTTAACTCACAGAAGTGAAGAATTGCGGTTTGTGCCTGACCGAAGTTCAAGGACACCCAGTCTTTCATGTATCGGAATAGAGCTGAAAAAGATTCCCTAGATTTGTACCGCCTTAACATTTTGCACCGAGCCTCTCCCAACTGTAGGTGGCGGACAGGTGCTAGTAAACAGAATAGAAGAAGAAGAAGGCCCTCCCTGCTTATCCAATGTGAAAGGTATGGGCTATATATGCACCCATGTTTAGCGTGTTCTATAATGCACGTCACATGCCCGGTGTGAACGTAGCTGTACTCCAGATGCTAGGTCTCTACGGCATGCTTCATTGGTTTCATCACATGCAATCATGGGTAAAAGTTAATCACGCTTTAAAGGATCAGTTTAAGATGGTTGCGACATGTGTTGATTGGCAACATGAGTCTAAATATTCAACAAAAAAAGAAGGAAAGAAAAAACAAAAAAAATCTGACATGGTTCGGATTTGATTCATGGACTTCAAACTGCAGATCAGAGCACGACAAAACAAACAGGGTTTGGAGCATCTTGTGGAACCAGCTGTCTGGAATCAAAGAAAGGTCAGAGCCGTTTGAGTCAAACACGCCGTCAGGCATGGAAATACTACAGCCAATTATCCGGGAACAACGTTTTCCTCGCTCAAGAAGCTAATGGTGCTGATTTCCCACAATTCCTCCCCTCCGTTTTGAGTCCAGACTGTTTTGGGGTTTTTTTTTTCTTTTCTTCTCACAAGATGCACACGCAAACCCCCTTTTTTTCTCTACACATGCAGAAATCTAGGAACCATTTGAAGAGGAATCATTTCATAAAGGTGAATTAGTTTTAGGTCATACTTGGTAGCTCTATGCCAGGGAATGGAGCTTGTTGTTTGCCTGCTATTGTCAACAAATAAACACCACATTAACACAAATAAAAGACATTGTAAATACATAAAGCTAAACCTTAGGAAAACACTCCTCCTTAGGTTATGGTTACAAATATGAAATAATAGAAAAAGAAATGTGAGCAAAAGAGAAAAATAAATACGAGTCATTTGCCAAATAAAGACTAAAATTGTCCCCAAGGGAGTCGTGGATCATATTGTTCGCTCAATTCTTTCTTTCACTTTCCGAGCACTGGCAGCTACTCGCTTATGTGGGTGAGCGGCGGCGTGACGTACGAAGTAGAAGACGCTATTTTTCTATACCTGGAGGGCTAAATGGAGGGGTAGGGAGAAGCTGTAGGGGTAGCAGAAGAATTCAGATCAAGTGACACTATTACTCCCTCGCATTTGTTCTTCCTTAAAGAAGCATTCACGTCAGCACAACTTTATGAGTTTGTCGTGTTTCACTTCACGGAAGTTAGGAATTAAATGGTAAATGTGTTGAAAGTGCGTCTACAGCCGGATCATGCAGTAACGTCTGTTGAAAGAATGGCATGAAGAACACACAGAAGAGTCTTCAGCTCAAAAACAAAGTTGGCACAGAGAGAAAGAAATGGCATGTGTGTGTGTGTGTGTGTGTGTGTGTGTGTGTGTGTGTGTGTGTGTGTGTGTGTGTGTGTGTGTGTGTGTGTGTGTGTGTGTGTATCAAAGTACTGCACAAAAGTGCTGCTTCTGCAGAGGTCAGGACGCTGAACGCATCATTTGGGATTTCTGCCCAGCAGGCGCTGTTCTTTCTCCAACATGCACAAAACATTAGCTGTAAAAAGGATTAGCTCAATGCCAAAAACTCAACAGTTAATACATTTAAAAACTCATTATTGAACATGTTCAACTGCTTTGAACGACTTTGGGACAAAAATAGTTCAATCGAACCACAAAAAAACAACCACCACATAAACAGGAATGAAGCATTGGACTTCCACGCATGCTGAACCCAAAGAAACACTGTGTTAAACCAACGTGGGCGTTCTTACAGGGCAGTTCCAGCCCCGTGTGGCCGGTGGTGTTGCGCACACAGGGCGGGGAGTGTCTCCCGTCAGCCATGTCCGACTCCGCACACTGCGCCTCGCCGTGAATTACCGCCAGGCCCAGGCGGAGCCGTTCTGCATAGGACTGAGCCCTGAGGAGACAGGAGAAGTGAGGTGGGGAAAGTCACCTCCAGGACTCCTATGACCCTGACCTTAGACTTCATCACTTACCTTTTAGCTGCAGCAGGAGACTTTGCCACAATGATGGCATTTCTGTAATCAGGAATCTGCAATAAGGAACAAAAACAGCTCTGTCAGGATAATTTAATCAACTTTTGAACATTTTTCAAAAACAGGGGTAGGCACCTCCTCTTGGATATACTGAATTAGGAATGGAGAGGCACGTAGGTTATCCACCGGAAAGCTGAAAAAGCCCTGGATCTCTTTTTGATGCAAATCCATGGTAATGATGTGCGTTAGTCCTTCAAAGGAAAACAGCAATGGAACTTCAATTAAGAAATTGAAAATAAAAAAAAACGATTTAGTTTGCTTTTATTTCTTTTGTTTGCTTTTTACCTGCTTTAGCCAACATCGACGCTAACAACTTGCACACTATTGAGCCCCTCTTCCTCATTTTGCACTGTTTGCTGTAGGGAAAGTAAGGGATGACTCCGATGATGTTCTTTGCACAGGATGTTTTGAGGGCATAAGCCATGATAAGAAGCTCCATGATGGCTGTGTTGACATCTCTGAAACCCAAAATCAGTCCAGTAAATCATCAAAACCAATGTGCTCTTTGTTATTTTCACGAGCTCTGACAAAAAGAGCAAACTCACCTTGGTATAGTTTGGATAATAAAGATAGTCTGCCCTCGAACAGATTCTTTTACATCCACTCTTGTCTCTGGATAACAAAAATGAAGTTAGGAGTGAAAAATGCCATTTGTAAAACAGTTCATTTAGCATCACCTTTTTCTGTGTTTTTAACAAGTTCTTATAGCAATTTTATCATGATGGAGGACAAATGTGAAGAAAATTAAGATCAAAATTGCATTTCGGAATGTAATTTATATTGTTGTGAACCGGGCAGCTGGTCTGGCACATGGGAAACCAGGGTTTGTTTCCCAGTGTGGGTCCTTGGGCAAGACCACACTACTGCCTAACTATGTAGCCACAAGGGGACCCAGACTTGGGCCCCCTGTGCCGACTCGGGACCGGTTGTGAGTCAGGATGGGCATCCAGAGTCAGCCAAACCACTTGTGCGCAAAACAGTGAAGGGGTGGGTCTTTAAATTGGATTTTTAAGTGCAATTTCGCATTATATGACCCCAAGAAAACGTTTTCCCTATTAAGAAAAAGTAAACATGAGTTAGCTGGTCACTAATGACATTCTATATCTCTGTGTAGATCGTCAGTGATCCAGGTCCGGATTCTAGACTTCAAAAGATATAATCAGCGTTTCTCCGCACATCCATGAAACTTCTAAGCTCAGAAGAACAGAATCACGTTATGTTTGCAGGTAAACAGAAAACACTTTGTTAGATAATTTAGCTAAAATAATCCAAAACAAAGATCATAATACTTGCATGCAAAGAATAAAACGTATGTTTAAATATGTTTTGTTTTATTGCACATGTGAGACAGGGAGTGTGTTTCAAGACTAAACAATGAACAGTGTCTTTGTTCAAGGTCCACATCTTATCAACACCTGCCATCCAAAGCTGTGCGTGGATCACACAATTGCACACATTTGGATGACTAAACCATAGTGCACCTACACTACAGTAGTCTCAAAAATCCTGCTGTGGTGGCAGAAGTGATGGAGATCTTAAACTTTACAGCAGCCGTGTGGATATACCTCTGTTTGGCTCCTGAAAGACCACAGACTTTCCCAGTTCGACTCCCAGCCGCCTGTGAAACAGAAACGCGTGTTTTCACTCACTGTAATCCCACGACTGACACGAGGCATCAGTCACGCTGCTCATTCATTCATTAAGCCACGCACAACCTGACCCACAAAATATGACATAAGGGCCACACAACAGTGTAAACGTAAAAAAAATAATAAAATAAATCGCTGCAACTGGTTCCCAAACATGGTTCAACTCAGCCGTTACAAAGAGACACTTCTCTATTAGTAAAAAGTAAACATGAGTTCACTATGACGTAGTACTTACTCTGTTATCTTCTTGGCTAATTCTGTGCACGCTGCCGTGGAGTTAGCAGAAAAAACACGGTAGCCACTTTTGGCGACATTCATTCTAGAGCTGTGTCTTTTTGCAGCTAATAAACCCCGTCACACTCGCGGTTTCCCAACAAACCGACCCCGCCGACTGAAGTGTTTTATGGCGCTAGGTAGCTAACGGCTGCCCCACTGCCTGCGCCGTCGCTTTAACTCAATGGCCGAATAATATTCGTGGCGAAAAATGATTCTTGTTTCAAAATTTATTTTACCTAAGTAACAGGTTTTAATTCGAATTTATGTAGACCTATATTATTTTATATGATAAATAATACAGTTGTTCCTAAAAGTGGAGAAAAAAACGACTACTACTTTCAGGGTAACTGAAGAGCTATGCTCCAAACTACGGCAAGCTTTTAGAGACAATCTTTTCGACTTTGCTTTGCTAAGTGGAAAACCGATTTTGCTTACGAAAAGGGATCATTTTTTGTGATAATACTTAGATGTATTTTTAATTGGGGAAAAAAATCGGTGTTGTATTATAAGACTTTCTAAAGAAAAATTAAATGAATTAGTAGCATTGAAAATCCATTTTGAAAACCATTTTACACATCTTTTCTCTGGTCTTTGCTCTGGTATTTGCTTGCATTCAGTGAACATTCCATGCAACCGCAACCTATAATGCTTATCAAAAGTCCCTATAGGCTATACATTTTTAAACTAAGGTCAATCCTGTGAGTGAAAAAGTAATAAATTCAAAGAATATGTTGCAGAAATGATCATTAGAAAATGACTGACAAAGTCACATCTACAGTATGTGCAGTTAGGTCAAGAAGTCAGTTTTCCTTCTGATCCACAAGATTCCATAGGGTGGCGCCAGAGAACTACTTACTACTACTTACTACTTACTACTACTAATGAAGAATGGCCATTGAGCTCCCTCCTTACCAAAGTGTCCTGATGTGTTACGTTTTTTTTTATCGTGCAGTATGTAAAACAATTGATACTTTTTTACAACTATCCCTCATCATATACATGCCGTGTTTTTAGTATATTCCTACTACATTTATTCCTATTATTCCTATAATGATAATAAACATGAAGATCCTTAAAAGTTCTCGGATTCTGAGATGAGTGTGTTATCTTGGTTCCTCCATGACTTTTTGCAGTATAACTATAGAGATGAAAGACCACCGACAAACATGTTGCGGCTTTTGGTGAAGCTGACTTTATTGTCCCTGATGCAATTCGAACAGGACGGTTCAAATTTCCAAATACCATCAAAAATACAAATAAAAAGGGTGCATGCTTTAGATTTCTGTAACTCAGACAGAAACCGGTTAGTCCTGAGATCCTTCAAAGAAATTTGAAACGTGTGATGCTGAAAACAAGACACTTCACCCTCCCTGCCTCCAGTGTAGCTCCACTGGTGTGTGAATGCGTATGAATGTCCCGGTGATGGTCAGAGGGGTCGTAGGCTAAGTATACACGAGGAGTGAATGAATAATGGACACATTGTAAGCGTCTGGAAAAGCGCAGATAAATCTAATCCATTATTTTTATTATTAAAGTGCATGCTCAAAGAATCATGTTTGCTTTTAACACTTGAAACTATTTTTCTAGAAGCAAATCCAGCCAGAAACACATGAAGACATAATCCAACTGTGAAGTTAGTGGGGAAATTTCTGATGAAACAAAGGAGTAAAAGCTTAAAAATTGTGGGAAATCATTCTGCAGGTTTTAGAATAAATACATATTGTTAAAAGTATTTATTTCTGAATCTAGAATGTGGAAAAATGTCTAACAAATGCTAGTCTATTCTATGCTAAATCAATTTCGATCATTTTGGTGCAAAAATAAACCTGTTATAACTTTGTTTTTGCATTGCAACCAAGTCTTCTGGGACATTATATTTTTTTCTTTTGTGCAAAATATTAAAAAATCATGAAAATAATGTTTAATATTGGCAAAAGAGATGATTGTAGATGAAACATTCCAACCACTTCTGACATGTATTGAAATATTTCACACCTCATTAGATTTACAAGTTTTGTTTTTAGCAGCTCTTAGGATTTTAAGTGTAGACTGTAGTTGAAAGTATTTACAATTTTAGAGGCCTACATGCATCTTTCAAAGTACATCTCAAATTTTTCAGCCTATTCTCTAATGTGTTTTCTTGAGAAATGTTGCAACTGTAGTAGCTGTGCATTGTTGTATCTAGCATCCCTTTTATTTGGGAAAATACTTTAAAACATTTATTCTATACAGATGTGTTACCAGCCTAACAACTGGTTTCATGGTTCTTCTCATGTTGATTTCATTAAAAACATAATGTCAAACAATTTTTCACCAATTATTTTGTTTCTGCAAGTCTAATAACTCCCTCTCGGCTCATCTTTTTATCTGTTGTAATAGTGTTCAGTGGTTTTAATTATGATTATGCCATTTTTAGCCTAAGTCAAAATATCTGTGTTGTTTTAGGACATACTGCAGAGCTGCAGTAGATCATTAGAAATTCACCTACTTGTTGGTGGGACTGTGGGTGCACAGCATCTCCGCCCCCCTTCCCATCACACATAACTGACAACTCTCTGTTTACGCTACATAAATGGTGAGCAATTTTGAAGCCATCCAGCCGTAGAGTTTGGAGTCAGATGCCAGCCTGGATGAGGAAAACAAGCACGTACATGGAGCTTGTGGGCCACCAAGCATCTTTTCTACATCACAAATAAACTGTTTTTTCAAAAGGCATTTTTAAAATAATGATCAAAAAATTCTGAAAGCAATTTTAAGCTTAATTCTTTTTAGAAAAAATAAACAAGCATTTTAATAATTCACAATTTTCACATTTTTTAAGAAAACATTTTCTAAATGTTACTACTTTACCTTTTGCAGCCAATAATTCTGCTTCCTCCAGTTTCAGTTACTGATACATGACCAAATAATAAATCAAGTCTTGATTAATTTCTCGTTTTGTTATAAACACTTTCTGCAGCCATCAATTAACTGATGGCTTATTTGGACAACCTTAAGCGCTGCCTTTGCTTTATATTTTCCTCAATGTTCCCTGATTGCATAATAAGCCTTTTCCTATTTGAATGGAGTCCATGTGAGTTACAGTAAAGGGAGTGCCTCCACACCCCTAATACCAAACAGCTGGCGATGTGTTTCTGTCAAAACTGTTAAGAAAGTTCTTCTGGGTGATTTCACTGCCTTTGCTTATATGTAAAACATAACAAACTGATGACCTTCCAGCATTTCTCTGACCTTTCAGACCTGCGTTTTACTCCACATCATTTCCAGCTTTACAAAAATATTGTTTCAACCTATGTTGTATTTATCAACTTTTTATGAGTTTTTTACTATATATTGACGTAATTTTTGTCTTTGCAAAAGTGGATGATAAAAAAAACAAAAAACTATTTTCTGAGTAACTTCCAGCACCATTTAAAAGTCACAGTTACAAACATTTCTGGTTGTGTAAATAAACACAAACTAGTCACAGACATAAATCCATGAAATGTCCTGTCTTTGAACTAGTGTGCTTCACAAAAGTTGTAGTCTGTGTTTTTTAGGAATCATGGAAAAGCTTTTCTGAGAGAACCTGGTTTAGTTGTGATGCTCAAACAGATTTACTTTCATCTGAATGCACTGAACTCAACCAAATCCAAAAAATTGCAATTTATGAAAAAGAGTGTATAGTTTCTACACAAATCACTAATTATGCGTCTATTAGATTCCCAAAAAATGATTAGGATGACCCAAATGTATGTGTTTTGATCCATTTTCAAAAGCAAAAGCATGACAATGAGTGGGAACAATAAGGTTATTTTATGTTTTATGGTTTGGCTGCAGCTTCAAACGATTACAAAAAAAGCGTTTTTTTCATTCAGTCATAAGATCCAGACCCTCAGGCTGAACAAGCTCTTTGTTTCTAGAATAAAAGCACTCTTGATCAGAAAAATATTTTTTTATGATGTTTTTGTCATATGTCTTAAATATTTCCAATAAGTCAGCTTTTAGCTGCTTCTGTTGACACTGCAAGTGGAGAAAGATTCCCTACTGTTGTCACAGCAGGGAAACACCATTGGACGTAAAGGTATGTCATAACAATGAAAGGAATTCCTCCCTAAAGGAAAATATTGACATTTTGTTTTTTTTAATGATTAAATATTAAATAATTGGTAAAAGATTAACTTGAAAACAACTAATCACTTTTCCTGAAAATATACATTAGCAATTTACCAAAAAAAATTGGATCAATTTTCAATAAAATTGCCTATCTGTTGGCACGCTTTTCCAAGAACACTTGGAAAAGTTCTTTAATCCAATTCTTGGATATTTATATTGGAATATATATTTTTTTACTTATGGGAGCAATACTATGTTTTTGTGTTATGTGGGTTTTATTTCATGCCTATTTATGCTTTTTGTCCCCTTTTAACCTCAAAATTGGTTTTAAAAAAATAACCCAACTTGAGTTTTCAATGTGCTGTTCTTCTATGTTGCAAATTAGGATTTTTTATTTTTTATGAATATCTTTTTACATATCCCTCACAAGTTTCAGCGTTACTATTTTTTACAGACTTGTTTTCCCAATTTTTTGATAAAAAGACAGCTGACTCATTTTTGTAATCTGATTGGTGTATTAAACAAACAAAAAAACAAAATAAAATAAAGCAAGAAATAACTCATTTTTTAATTAAATGTACTGTGTTAAGACATCTTTTTGGTCATTCAAGTGATTTTTTTTTTATTCATTCCAGAGGAATCTGGAACCTGTGTTGCATCATACAAATGTCAAAAAGGTATGTATGGGTATTTGGGATGTGCAAGTTTGGTGTTTCTGAGTTTTTTTGGAATAATCAAGACTCTGGAAGAAATGCAAAAAAAGTGTTTATTAATCTCCAGCCTCCACAGGAATGATCAAGTAACATTCTTTGTGTCTCACCAAAGGTGCATGACTTTCTTCTAAAAACTTTTGATTTGAATCATGAAAGCCCCACTGGAATTTTGTGCTAACCAAAACTTGTAAAAAGAAAAAAAGACCTCAGGAGCTGCATGCTTTATTGAGCGGAAAGCTCTGCAGCCCCACCTTGAGGTGTAAGAACATCCAGTTAAAGATTAGCCTTTTTCTTTTTTCGCTTTTGTATTAAAGCTTTAGAGATCTGTCTGTTTAAGCATTTCAGTGAAACATAAGAAAACATCAAACACCAATAAAGTGAATTATGTCTGCACAATAAATCCCAAATTTAACTATGTCACGATATCAAGCTAAGGGATACGCATATCACAAAAGACAGCGGAAATTGCAATAAATGGTTACCTGAGATGCACTAAAACAATCTTATGGCAGCTTGAAGTATTTAACGAATCAATTAAATCCATTTATGCATTTGACCAATCAGATGGACGCCTTCAGGTTGTTGACCAATCGGATGGAGCTTTCTGCTGTTAGACGTTCGCCTCCCATGTAGATGAAGGTCATTTGGAGTATAGTTTTTTTAAACTGCTGCAGTGAGATGGAGATTGTGTTTTTGGTTGTTTTGCTATTTGATCATGTATTTCAAGTTATAACGTCATAGCAATCTTAATCACTAATATCGCAAATCGCAAGTTTTCCTCATATCGTGCAGCCCTAAAGTGATTTCTATGTTTTTGGTGTCATTGCTAAAAAAAAAAATTGGATAATCTGTTAAAATATAAACAGGAAAACTCAGAAAGATTTGCATTTAATTAACGATCACATCATCACAAAACAACAAGCCTGATCTCATGAGCAAAACCAGGGGCCTCAATCTGAGGCTCTAGAGCCATATCTAGCTCTTTATTCCTCTATTGTGGCTCTTTGGCTTCGAAGAACAATGCTGATGCTTTGAATGAATGAGATTATTGAAGTTTTTTTAGTTATGATTAGATTTTTAAATGGAGGTGATCTTAAATTATCTTTTTTTTTTAACATTACTCTAAAATCTAGAGGTCTTGAGTGCTCTACAGCTCCTCATGAATTCAAAGTTGTCAAATAAGTGAGCAAAATGATCATAAAAAGTTTGGTCTATTGTCAGAGCTGCTCATAATTAGGAAAGAATTAAAGCAAATAATATCTTCTGCTGAACAACAGTGTCTAATTGATGTTCATAGGAAAGTTCTTAAGGTATTTAAATGCACGTTTTTTTTTTAAAATGGATTCTATATTACTGTTGTCAAATTTATATTCAATAGTAAAAGTAAAAAAAGGATGATGAAGCACCAAAGTCATAATGATAGAACATTTGACTTTTATGCCTTTTTAATTCAAGAAAATCCCCTGCAACAGGAAGTTCTTATTTTGTCACATTTTATTTTGAAAGAAACTTGTGTGCACTCCCGTCTAAAGTAAAAAAAATCAATCTGTTTTATACAGTAAAGTATAAGACTGTTACAATTCGATCATTGTTAATATTTAAATATTAAATTTTATTAATATATTAAATAAATGGTCGCAAAACGCGAAATCAAGATTAATTGGGATTTTGCAGCTCTGACTGGTCAGTAAAGAAAATGGTCTAAATGCCTCTTTTGGGGTTAAACTCAGCCAGCAACACCAAGTGGACCTTATTTGCTTTAAAAGGTGGCAGAAAATGTGGTGTTTCTGTGATGGCCCCTTTTGTGTTTGCCCACATTGGCTTGAGCCAGCCACCCAGTCTAGCTCTGCCGGCCCCGCTCGTCTGCTCTGCTGGACCAGGTCGCTGGTTTTTGTATTGAGCCATCCTACTGAGTGCCCACTTGTGCCGTCCATCCATCCATCCATCCAACCATCCATCCATCTTCCTCCACTTATCTGGGGCCGGGTCGCGGGGGCAGCAGTCATAGCAGACATGCCCAGACTTCCCTCGCCCTAGCCACTTCCTCCAGCTCCTCTGGGGGGACCCCGAGGCGTTCCCAGGCCAGCCGACAGACATAGTCTCTCCAATATGTCCTGGGTCTTCCCCTGTGCCTCGGCCCAGTGGGACATGCCTGGAACACCTCTCCAGGGAGGCGTCCAGGAGGCATTTGGACTAGATGACTTTCGATGTGGTGGAGAAGCGGTTCTCCGCGGTGACTGAGCTTCTCACCCTGTCTCTAAGGGAGCGCCCAGCCACCCTACGGAGTAAGCTCATTTCAGCTCCTTTACAGCTCCCCTGTGAACCGCCACCTTAACGTGGTGGGGCAGTCTGAGAGCTTGGGTGATCCCAGGAGCTAAGCTGTCTGGGGCTTAATCTGTCTGGGGCTTAAACCCCTGGTAGGGTCTCCCATGTTAGACAGGTCCTGGGTGACGAGCCAAACTAAGAGTGGTTCAGAAGCCTCTGATGAAAAGAAAGAACAAGGACCCAATGACGTCACCCAGATTGGCGTCACCAGGGCCCCATTCTGGAGCCAGGCCTGGGGTTGGGGCTCACAGGCGAGCGCCTGGTGACCGGGGCTCTTCCCAAGGGCACCGGTTTGGCTCAACCCGAAGGAGCGACGTGGGGCCACTCTCCCATGGACCCACCACCCATAGGAGAACTCAAAAGGGGCCTGTGCAATGTGGTTTGGGTGGTAGTCGAAGGCGGGTGCCTTGGCGGCCAAAACCCCGGTCATGGAACTTGGCTTTTGGGACATGGAATGTCTCCCACTTTAGCCAATGTGGGCAAACACAGGTGGGGCCACCATGGAAACTGCTGACAAACCCATTCGTGGCCCACATTTTCTGCCCACTTTTAAACCATATGGGGCTCACTTGGCCTTGATGGCTTGACTTCTGAGCTAATCATAGATAATCTGATTTAATCAAAATGTCAATGGGCTTTAATGACAATCGTCTCACTAAAATAGCTCTCTTATGTGAGAGGTGATTAGCTTTTTAAATGTCATGTTGCTGAGTTAGGTGAGATACAATGACATGGCAAAAACCTGATGGCCAGTTTTTGGCGCCAGTTTAATATGGCACGCTATCAGGTACTGTGTCAATGTTTAACACCACCCTGTTCGCTGCACCCACCCATGCAACGCTGTTAATATGTAAGTTCTTTGCACTTCTGATAACGTGTTTGCACCATTTGGGCTGTAAAACTCTGGAATTCTAGGTTGAGGAGTCCCTTTTCAGCTCAGACTATGATAAATATGGAGCATCTTTACAATTTCTTTTTGAATCTGCGACAGCAGAAGTGAGATATGCTTTCCCACTGATAACAACAAAGCAGGGAACTGTATGTATGTGTGGGTGTGTTGACAGTATGTGCATAGAATGTAAAATGGACTAAAATCAAGCTGTCACTTTCTGGTTCTTTGAAGACCCACTCCAATGAAAATCATGTTTTGGGTGTTTTTAAAGTGTGGATGCCATGCTTTGAACAACTTTGTCAAATAAAAAAGCCCTTTAAACGCTGATTCTATTGATACCAATAGTTTGCGTCGAAAAAAATCCGAAGCATATGAAAAATAGACATCTTTCGAAGGAATCAGAGATTTGGATCTGCCGCTAGAGCGCAGGCTGGAAGTGAACCCGATATGACCTGTGACGTAACGAGAGGGAGTTGCCTTTCGCAGTTGCTTAGGACAGCATGTAAACAAAACAGGTAGTCTTCGTTTCTCTCGTGTTTAAATCTGTTAATCATCAACATGCCAAGTCCCTGTGTGGCAGCTGGATGTAGCAATACATCTAGTGAAAGTGTATCTGTGTATAAAATTCCCAAAACAAGAAACGCTGCTGAAAAGGGGAAAATTTAAGAAGGTGGACGGCGAAGGATTTTTCCCTCCAGAGCTGCAGGAGAGAAGTCTGCGTTTTCGAAGGGACAAAAACCGGGACACAAACGAAGAATTTTGAACGGAGAGTTGGGAGGAGGATCTTGGCTTCTGAGTCGAGGAAAGGCGGGTGAGCTGGAAGCGAGCGAGCCGTTTTCTGGGTCGGACAGGACGGCGCTGGAGTCGGTCTGGAGCGGAGGCTGCTAAGCTAGGCTAGTGTGCATCACGATGGATCACATTGAGGCGAAGTAGTCGTGTTTTCTGTTGTCCTTGGATCCAACTGGAGTATTTCAACGCACTCAATGTTTTGCAAGAGAAGCAACAGGCCTGCAACGTTTTTTTTTCTTTTGCTTTTGAGGCGCCGGTACCGTGAGTAAACTGAACTGTGTGTGTGAGCGCTCGCGCACGAGAAAAGGTTTCAAACTGGTTCAAACAGGTAAAACTGTTAATGTTCTGCAGTTGTTAATGGTATACAGTGACTTTGTTAACTAAAGAGTAGTAATATCTGGGAAACTTTTATTATTTTGTGACATTTATTTTGTAAATTGGGTTGAAAACCAGTGTTTACCTTTGTTTAGATTAGGCCAAAAGGGGACATTTTGAGTATATTTTAGGGTAAGTGGAGTAATTTAATTTTATACATTTTTTAGACTTACTGGAGTCTAGCCGAATCTTCATGCTGGCTATCGTCATCGGCATCACTAGACCTACTACTTTCTGCTATACTATATCCTCCTCACTTTCGCAAAAGGGTTCGAATCGATACGGTTGCAAAAGTGACTCATCATCATGATAATCTCCGCAACTTTCCTCTTCATCTTTCTGTTCATCTGATGATAAATCGCTAATAGAGACGGTAGCATCACTCTGTGCTTCGCTATCGGTGCTAGCCATGTTGTCTGCCTTGTCTTCCTTTCGTTACGTCACAAACAGGGGGGCGAGAATTCGGCGGAATGCGTGAAGCCGGCGGCCGTCCTCGTTGTTTATATTGCGTTTTTCGCTATTTATTCTTTTTCGAAAAATATTAAAAACAATCGCAACATGAAATAGAGACTATTTACTATATTTTGGCTTATTAAAATAGACCATGTCACCCACACTTTAACATGTTATTGTGGCTTTTTTCATGATGGAGGACATGTTTAAGGATAGTTGAGTTTAAAAGTGCATTTATGAGTATTTCTTTATTCAAATTGTTGTGAATCAGTAGCAGACAAAAACATATGTATGACAAAGCATATATCTGTGAGGTAAAAGCTAATCAGTTGGCCACAGACTCCCTGCCCACTGCTTTTGTTGCACTAGCAATGTTAGGTTGGAGTTGTGAGGGGCTGTAAGATATTGGTGAAAATGCAAACAAAGGGATGATGGGAAATGAGAGTAGGCTTACTCCCCATCAACAGTCCTGCCCAAAACTCAATGGTGAATTTCTTATGAACTCCTGCGGATCTGCAAAGACTATGTCGTGGAAAATGACACACTTTTTGGGATTTTGGCTAAAAATAGCATAATCATAAATAAAAGACCACTTGGAACGCTATTAAAACTGATCAAAGGATGACTGGAATGGGCATTTACAAAGAAATATCAAAATAAAACTCAAATAGGTGTGTCTTTTTTAATGGGAATGTCATCCCCTTTTCCTTTTATCTCACTCTTTTATCTCACTATCTTCATTTACCTATTTTCCTGAAGATTAATATAATTTGTTACCAATTATAGGCCTTTGTGAAAAAATATAATGTAATCTGTTGGTTTTGGATTGATCTCTAGAAAAAAAAACTTGTTTCAATAACACTATGATTTTATACTTTAGCTAGAAGCACACAACGCTTGGATTTGTCGATGATCTCATTACGTTTTCATCAAATTCAATTCCTCCTTACCTCCAAAAGGTAAGGTGGACCGAGTGAGAAGCAGGGAGGTGGGAGGGAGGGTGTAAAAACAGAGCGTCCGGAGGCTCCTCCTCATTTTCTGTGTGTGTTTCTTGTGATTTCTCAGCCAGCTCCTCATTCCCGCTCAGAGGTAGACAGCAGGCACCCTCACTGGCCAGGGAAGAAGCAATATTCTGCCCTGTTTTCAACAAGTAGAAGGTGCAAACGAGGAAAAAGGTAGGAATTGTGTTTACTCTGGGGGAGGGGTGGTGTCAACAGTCCCTGCCTGCTGCATGTGCTCATCTCGCTCCACACTGGGTTTCCAGATGGAGAGGAAGCAGGGAGAGGTGGACCACCTGGAGCGATCGAGACCCCTGACAGACAAGGAGAGGGTGATGATCCAGGACTCGTGGGCAAAAGTCTACCAGAACTGTGACGATGCCGGAGTTGCCATACTTGTGAGGTATTCCGTTATTATTGACTTCATTTGTTGCTTAAAAGCTGGGATTTATTTTAAAATTCCACCATATTTGTGTTGACTTTTTTATGAAATCATAAAGGTTTTGCATCCCACTAAAATGCTGCGCTTCCTAGTAACCTGCAACTTATTAAGCATCTTAAGCGGGTCAGAGTCCAGATTGAAGGAATTCGACTCCTTGAAATTAAGAAAAAGATATATTTTTTGTTGTCTCACCTGTTCCTGTTTCCCTAATCCAGTTCATCAAATAGTAACACCAAACGATAAACGTAATCCATCACTCAGACATCTTTGGCGCTTGGAGGATTCCTCCCTGTGGAGCAGGTCATGTTTTGAATGCCTGTAGGAAGGACCAGGCAACCTCCAGCAGGCAGTGTGCCTCCATCACCGCCAGAAAGACCTTTAAAAGTCTTTTTCTCCCCCTCTGAAGACAAGGCTGCTTTTTCCGTTGGTGCTGGGGGATTTGTTTGCATATATTATTGTCTATTTCAGAAGCCTTGACATTGGGATTTGGGGGAAGAAACTGTGGCAGAAGTCAAACATCTTCAGGGATGACTGAAGCCTTTGAGCGTTTTTAGTACGTGACGAGTTTCCCTGCATGGCACGGCATGCCTTTGTAATCCATACTGATTGCTTGTGTAAAGGAGTGAAGTATCATTAACAGGGACACAAGTGTTTTGTTTTGTTTTTTAATGAGTTGAAGAAAAGAATTGTAGCATATTCAGAATAATTTGTTCCCAACTGATTCTCCTGTAAACATAGTGTAATTCTGTTGCCCGCATACCCAGATATTCCATTGCTAATACCCTGTAGCCCTCTGGAATTTGAGGAATGAGGACTGATCGGAAAATGCAACTCTAGGCATTTAATTTAGCTTTTTCTCTGGCTGTGAGAATGAATCCTGCTGTTCATCTGAACTTCAATGTTGATCATGCAACCCTCTAGGAAACCTATAAGATCTACAAAAGCTGGGGAGGGGGGGCTGTTGAAATTGGAAACTGCCTCTACCTTCAGTCTCTGAAACTGTTTTTGAAAAAATATAAGCAGGATTAGAAGTCTAGTGACCATGAAAAATTCTAATTAGGCCATTTATATGCAAGCAAAGATCGTGCAATAATAGGACAGGGAGATTAAACACGGTGGCTCCTCATTAGTTTGCAGTGAAACTAGGAATACACCAGTCCAGCACTTTCAGACACCATCTGCCTCGCAGAGCAACTCCAACTAGTTCTGTCCATTTTTTGCACGCAAAGCTCAGATTGAACAGAAAGAGCCCGGAGTGATCCTGATTTGATAAGCAGCAAAGCAGATGCTTTGGCCATCTTCCCGGCATGTTGAAGGGGAGGAAGTGAGGGTCCCCCTTTGATCATTTACAGTGACCCTTCCGAGCTGGGCCAAAGTCAAAGTACACATCTTTGAAGAAGCCGTCTCATCTTCGAAAGATCCCTGCTTGAATTTAGTTCGACAAAAGGATCAAAATATTCAGTTGAAAAAGGAACAAGATGTATTTTCCATGCAGGAGTTACGAAATGTAGTTCCAGGAATACAAGAAAGAATCCGTTCACAGTAGCTCCAACAAGCAGTGACAGTTTTTCGCTGTCAAGCTTAACCTAGGCCCATTAACCCTGACCCAACCCACTTTTTCTTAGAAGCAGCAGAAGTTGAAAATCAATTGAGAAGTGCAGTTTAGAACAGCTGTAAGCAGTAGATACTTTATGCCTTAGTCACATCTGCCCTGACAGGTGGATACAGGCTTTGTGAAGGTGAAAAATGGGCAAACCTGTACGGGGCACACTGTTGGCCCGCATACAATTTTAAGATCGTAGACCTCTCAGTAAACCCGTAAAGCAGAGATGCTCATTACGTCGCGATGAATCGCTCGATTTTCAAGGACATGAGGGTAGATCGCAGGCCAACAAAGATAAATAACCAAAAGAATAAAAATGTACCTCTAAAAAATCCACCAGCGAATCAAAATCCTCACCAAGAAGTATATAAATATATCAGACTACCGGTACATATATATATATATATGCACACACAGGTAGATCTTCAAGATGTTGTCATCTCAAAAGTAGCTCACATGCCAAAAAAGTTTGAGCACCCGTACCGTGTTCATGCACGTTTTTTCTAAGGGCATGTTGTGGGGCTGAGGGGTTGAGACGCAGGAGTGGTGTATGGATTTTTCTTTTTTTCTACCTCTCCAAAAGCTGTGTACTGTGTAAGCAACCCGTTACCGCTGTTCACATGACATGTGCTCATGCAGCCTGACTGTTACAAATGAGGAAATCACAGATTCAGATTGTAGTTTGTATGGGCACTTCCTACGGCCACTTACCTTATTTTTCGGAATACAAGTTGCAGCAGCCAAAAAGTGCACAATAAAGACTAAAAACCCATTTATAAGTCACATGTCTGGGAGAAAAGTGTAACACTTCTGAACAAATTCACTAAGGCATAATGCTGCTTCCACACCTAATGCAAATCATGCGTCAAATTTACATTCACTGTCTCTTTTTCGACATAACTCAAATTTGATGCTCAATGCTTGAAAAAAAGGTGTTGATAAACTAGACGCTCCTGTTGAGTGTGGGAGGAGCTTCAGTCAAGTTTTTAGCCTCATCGCTACATGGAAGCATTGACTGGATATCTTGTTTATAATGCATAGAAGACACTGATGATTTTGAGAAATCAGATTTCTTTATTTTGAAGAAAAGCAATGCTAAACACGTCTCCATTTCTGGGTCCATGAGATCATTCAGTCTGTTTTTTTACGGCGATCATAACTGTAGGAAGAGCAGCATTTCCGTGAGGTCAGAAAGGAGCCTGTACTTGCACCTTGCTAATGACTATTGCGCTGTAAGAACAACTTACCGTGATTTCCGGATTATAAACTGCTACTTTTGTCACACTCTTTCAACCCTGTGGCTTGTTCAATGATGCGGCTAATTTATGCATTTTTTCAAACGGCTACTAGGGGCGCTCGAGCAGAAAATGTAAGCGTGAGACAGGGAGAATACGGTATATGTGTTGAGAAAGACGCAAGTTTGATGTAATTTCCCACTTTTAGAATGAATAGCACGAACAGACACATCTCATGGAAAATGCAAAATGCCAAAAGAAAAGCAGATGATTCATGCTGTCAGTCATCTGAATCATTAGTAAAACAACTGGCTCAATTTAACAACTGGCTGCTTTGGAAAACTGTCTGTGATCCATACACCCTTTGGCTCCATACAGTCTCAGGGTGGAGGAAGCAATGAGAAAAAGCTGAATGCATAATCTCACTTCCTGCATCAACCCCATTTATTATGACACACTCACAAGCAGTCAAACAGCATGCTGCTGACTGCTCTGAGGCTCCTCACTCATGGTGCAACAAAAAGAAACACCCATGTTCAGCACTATTTTGGCCGCATCCCACAATCCCTTGCTGCCGTTAGACCCAACGTGGAAGTGACTACCACTACAATATGACACAAATGTGGAAAATCCACCATCACCAACGGGTTTGGAAAAGCTGGTCTTTGAAGGAGAGGACAGCACAAGCTCAGCAGTGAATTTGCCTCAGGATGAGCGTGACACTGACAACAACAACGAAGGAGAGACTGAGAGAATGTCTGGTGCTATTCCAATCCAACACTGAGGAGGAGGACTTCTATGGTTTCAGTGCACAGGAGGAAGATGAAGAAAGCTCTCAGTGACTTTTACCTTTATGTTTTTTACCCAACCCTGTTAGTGCTGTGTTACGATGTGTCACTGTTGTGGAAGAAAACTTCTGGTGCACGCGCTGCGTAGCGCTTGCCTCTTCGCGGAGGCGCATGCTGTTCGGACCGTCAGAGCCTTCAGAGTGGGTTAATAAAGACTCATTCATCATTCTTCTAGGGGGAACCTTCTTTTATTACTGTTCTCTTTCACTCTGTGTAACAAACATAAACGCACACCCCCAACACACTTTCGCTGCTCTTGCTCTCACTCCCTCTTGCGCTGCACGCATGCTCTCCCCTTCTTCCGCTGCAGCTCCCTGCTCCACAGTACACATAAAGGTGCATGTGACCAAGGCATTAAATGGTTTTTAGTTCAGACATGGGCAGTAGTCTTTACTCTTTTTCCAGCTTAAAAAATGTTAATGAGCTTGCTAAATCAAGCTGGACATCAGGGACTGATCCTGCGAAACAAAAGTAGCTTTCCTCAAAATACCTACCCCTCTGTATGTCCTGTATTAACCTCTATATGTCTCATTCCACACAGGCTGTTTGTGAATTTCCCTTCATCCAAGCAGTACTTCAGCCAGTTCAAGCACATCGAGGATGCAGAGGAGCTGGAGAAAAGTTCCCAGCTGAGGAAACACGCCCGCAGAGTAATGAACGCCATCAATACACTGGTGGAGAGCTTGGACAACTCAGACAAGGTCTCCTCAGTGCTGAATGCAGTGGGTAAGGCTCACGCAATCAGACACAAGGTGGACCCAGTGTACTTTAAGGTAAGAGGCTTTCAGAAAGAACAAGAGTACTTGTTTAAAATAATACAACATTTGGAAAATTGAAGGAATACTATAATTGGCATTTTAATTGGTCATATAAAAGATTTTGATGATCTTTCTCACAGAAAAATCATACTTTTGATTACATTTCTGAAACAAACTTTTATCAAAGTGAGGTGTGTACAAATTTGTTTTTCTACTAGAGAAATAGTGCAATAAAGAGAGGAAGTACTTTTAGGTGAAACAAAGATTTCAAATAAGCAACAGAAAAACAGCTCACAGTGCAATTTATGAAAATGATGGAAAATGTGTCTTTTGTTAAATGTGTTGTAAAGATCTGAAGGATATTATCATCACTTATATAGAATCAATTTTACACTAAATCTGTTGTTCAATTTGTTCCTTTTTTTTCATGCCACCCTAGTGAACACATGTTGCTACTGTATGGCAGACATGTCTTAAGTCTGGCCTATGGGCCAAATGTGGCTTCTTTCATAAAATGTGTTTGATTTCTTGATTGTGGTTGGCTAACATCATTCATTATCTTCTAAACCCATTTTTGTCCCTTTTGGGGTGACGGGGCTGCAGGGGCCTATGCTGGCCCCTTGTGGATGGAGGCAGGGGACATCCTTGACAGACTGCCAGATTCTTGCAGGGACATAAACAACACACCCATGCACACTCACTTTCACATCTGGGGACAATTAAGAGTAAACAATAGACCTATGAAACCTGGGCCTTAAGTTGTGCTATGTCTGAATCACTCAACCCCTCATTAACCATTTTACGATGCAGAAACGAGCTTTGCATTGCTTATTGAAAATTCCTGTAGCCACAATAAATGCCTTTATATAAACTGAATAAACAAAATAGTAAACAAATCTCGTTTTGCAACTGAAGACAAAATCCGTCCTCCTCTCTTTCATTAAAGACAGTTCGATCACTCTGTCATGTAGGATATCACGTTTTACTTCCATCAAGAAGTCTTTTTCTATTGCCATCAGGGCCAGTGCTGAGAGCAGAGTCTGTCCAGTTGTGTTTTTGCTAAGGTTTTAATTTGCTTTGAGCCGAAAATGTCCCTCGACAGATGCAGTGGACACGGGGATGGTCAGCACAAAACACACAAATCTGTTTTGGTCTCACTCAGATTTTTCTGATGAAGGACGTAAAGGACATCAGCCTGTGATTTTCTTGCAAAATCATCCATGGCGTACATTACAGTCAGCTCTGTTTTTACCTCAGTTCAAAAAGTGCTTTGTCAAAATACTGTGATGTTGCCTGAACCTGCTAGAAGGCCCCACTGACACCAACTCAAAATACGATTGGTTGAAAGAAATGAATGGCTGACATTGATTTTGCATTACAGGATCTTCGGAATGTATAATGAAGGCCTCTTTAGCTCCGACGTGAAAAATACATGTCTGTCTGGAAGCAGTATAACCATCATAAACACAATAAAAGGCAGTGGACCATTTGGAATGATTTAATGAGTATGCATGGACAACATATAATTAACACGTGATTCAGATATTTTTTAGGTCTTCAGAGAAGGGCTTAAAGGCCCTGACGGCCCACCACTCGTTTTCTATGTGATGAAGTGAAAAGTAATTTCATTAAATACGTCATTTGCATTAAATGCTATTAAAATAATTTATGTCAGGAAAAACGGTTGTAACTCCAGCATTTTCCAACCAAGTTTGGCTTACTTTGCCAAAAGTTTAGATCCCTGCCACACCCATGCCGTACAGCATTTGCAGGTGATTTGGTACAATCTGGAAAGTACAGTGTGAAAAAAAATCAAGCCAATCAAAAGCATGCAATTTGTTGGGATCATTGACTGTATATAAGAACTGAACTGAGTAACCCCTCCCTCCTCGCTTTCCAAACAGGAAGTGCCCTTCAGTCCTAAAAAGCCATAATCCCATAGACTTCTATTGAGAAATAAACTACTATTAGACATTGTATTTGTCAGAATAACCCTTTTTGCTCTGCTACCTTTTTTCTAACATGTTCTTGCGAATTCTAGTTTTTTATGATTTTTGTTCTGTAGTGGAAATTATTTAAGTTATAAACGTTCAAAATGTTTGGTTGACAGATGTCGGACCAATTACTGCTTACTGACGTTGTCTGGTGCCAATATGGCGTTGTCCAGTATTGTGAAAAAATAGCGACTGAATTAACTACAACCTCCCTTGGCCTACTTCTCATTCAGTCGATGGGTGGAATGCTCCGTCCAATCAAGCTGGGTTAGAGGGCTGCATTGGGATCGGGTCCCGCCGGGTCCCGCGGGACCCAACCCAAATCTCGCGGGATTGGGCGGTTTGAATTGTGCTGCGAGCGGGAGCGGGCGGCAAAAAAAAAAAAAAAAAAACCCTCCGGATCAGTGCTGGCATGAGAATCTCATGAATATATATTAGCGGACTACGTTAGGCTGTGCAGCTGTTTGATTCTTATGTACTGAAGCTCCGTGAAGGCACCAGGTAGAGACGCCTAATGGCCTATGTCATCTAACCTGTTGTTGGGGGTGCGCCCCGCCCCGCCTCTTACTAAGAGCGCGCTTCAGGCCGTTTGTCTGCGCGCGCACACACGCACACTTTTAACGGAACAGGATTTGTAAAAATATATTTAATAATTAAGTTGCACATTACACAAAAGAGGAATGCATGAAAAGATGAGGCTGGAAGAGGACATGGATCTCTGTAATAATATCAATACAAATACATGTTTTTTTTCCTGCGGGACGGGAGACGATACAAAATCAATGCATCTCTATTACTGTGCGGGACTAAATTCTATGAGTTTTGCAAGTGCGGGCGGGAGTGGACATACATATTGCGGGAACGGTCGGGAGTGTTACGCATTAGGGCTGGGAATCACTGGGTACCTCACGATACGATTTGCGATACATTGTTCATGATAACGACACTATCACGATATGGCGATATTGTGATAATCGATATATCTCGCATCTAACAACTCACGATATATCAAACTTTAAGAAAGAAGAACTTGAAAAACTGTTTTTTTGGAAAATATTTCCCCATTTATTTTTTAAACACCATGATAATAAACAACTTATGTCCTGTTTGGTGTAATGAATAACAGACTTTTGTGTAACATAGCTGAAATCAGTAAAACTCTGTCTTTGGCAAACAAGGACCATTTTCATTTGGAAATATCTGTAAAATATTGTTTAAACAATAGTGAACATGAACAGCAGTGTCATTATTTAGTACAAAATTGCTGTAAACAGGATAAAAAATGAATAGGTCAAGTAGCTACCAGGCACATTGGTATTAACGGTTGAAAAACCAAACCATAGTCATTGCTTAATTTAAAAAAATAGCTGTTAATCAGTTATTAATTCTGTGAACAAATTATAGTGTCTTTATTAATAATAAATGACACCATTTAGTACAAATGTGGTGTAAACAAAAATATAATTCTCACAGAAAATTAAAATCAAGTAGCTAGAAACTTTCCTTTAAGTTATTTAAGACATAAACTGCGTTCAAAATAAAATGACCAGGGCTAAAATACACAAACTTAATGCGCTTCCAAAAGTAAACATCTTTGTGAACAAAACATTTGGGGAAAAGCTGCATGCGATGCATGTTTAAATGTTCATGTTTTTCTGGAGAACCACAAGCTTTTTAGGCTTTTTTAGAGGAGAAGGGGGGTCTAAGGGCAGGATTCCCACTCTTTCTTCCGTTTCCATCTCAACCATAACTCTGGTCTGGGCATACAGTGCAGGGATCCTTTTTTCAGTATTTCCGAGAAGGAAATACTGAAAAAAGCGTGGCTCTACACTGCATTCAATAAAAACCCAAATCCCTCGTTCTCCAGCGCGCTGCAGGGACGGGGAGACCGTTTTCCGTTTGTTATTGCCGCTGCTCTCGCAGAAGACGGCGGTAGCTTCGTCTGGAAAAAGGTATCCGCGCCGGGCTGTGTCGGCTTCAGACCAGCAGCAGCCACGGCTTTCTCACACAACTCCGGGTGATGCAGCTTCAATGCTGCCGGCCCGTCTCATTGTTTTTCCCCTCCGCCATCTTTGTTTGAATGTGTGTTCTTCTTCGTCCGCCCGCAACAGCTAATCTCGCAACGACCGCCTCCTATCGACCCTCCAAAGAATTGTCATACCAAAGGATGGTTAATATAACGTTTTACAGGGTCTTTAAATGTAAATAAAAGGTCGATACTTGACGAAGACGTCTCGAGAATCGATCGCGGGTCTAAATATCGCGATATATCACCATATCGATATTTTGGCACACCCCTCTTACGCATACGTTGCAGGAGCGGGCGGGATTGGTCAAAAATTCAGCGGGCGCGGGCAGGAGCGGGATGAATAAAATAGTCCCGCGCAGGGCTCTAAGCTGGGTTTGCCAGACTTCTCCAATGTGAATGGAGACTAGAAATATCAGAGAGAGAAAATCTGCATTATGGGATCTTTAGTAAATCTTTAGTAAATTCACGTTTGTATGTGTGTTCAGATTCTGAGCGGTGTGATTCTGGAAGTCCTGGGAGAAGCATATCCACAGGTGATGACGGCAGAAGTGGCTTCAGCATGGACCAACCTCCTGGCTATACTTTGCTGCAGCATCAAGGCTGTCTATGAGGAACTGGGCTGGCCACATCTCTCCAACTCAACCAGCTGAGGCATCTTTCAGGAAGCTTTTCAAAACTCCCTATAAACTAGTCAGGAATCGACTGACTCTAA
Source organism: Oryzias sinensis (assembly GCA_037389245.1). Taxonomy (NCBI): domain Eukaryota; kingdom Metazoa; phylum Chordata; class Actinopteri; order Beloniformes; family Adrianichthyidae; genus Oryzias; species Oryzias sinensis. Next base: position 9,419,536 of record CM074506.1, on the reverse strand, counting down.
TCTGGGAATCCAGTACAGTATAATCTATGATAATCATGGAAAAGTACACAGCTTAATCAACAGTAAGAACAAATACTGTGCCATTTTTAAGGCTAGCAGTGTGTTCATGAGGAGGGATCTTTAAATTTATACTGTTATAAATGCCTGACACTTTTAAAGGATTGAACAAAGAACATGCATGGACCCGATCATTTTTGAGAAGTCACAATTGACCTGAGTGTGCCTTCCACTGAATGTTTATATGTGGAGAAGAAAATGTAAACAGCTTTCTTTCTAAATATTCAAAAGTTTTTTAGGTGTACTTTGCCCATCCGTTCGAATTCCTCCAAACAATCAAACATTTATACCGTTTTTTTGTATCTGTTGTTCTTTTTTTGCATTTGTATTTACAATCAAGTATAGATGGGAATAAACGGGTAAAAATAACCCTGGATTTTGATGTACTTTTCTGTGTTTCTTCACACAATTACACCTTTCTTTTTCTCTTCGTTGGCCCACTGCTCTGTTATTTCAAAAGAGTCAGCAGTGCTAAGAATAAGTGGCTTAACTGCTGACATTCCTCCTGAGTTCCCATTTAGCACAACGATCTCGCTTTTAATCCTGTAAAGCCCACTACATCAAAAATTGACCGAAAATTTTATAAACTCTTTGATGAGATCTACAAAAAATATTTTCAATATCATTTTTCATGAGACATAGATGGTATCAATTATGGTACGTTGGGTGGTTTGGTAAGTGTTTGCTCCAAACAATGTTACTTTAAAAGGCAAAAACATTAACATGAGTCACGGGGCTGCAGGACGGGCGAAGGCAAGGGACACCTTGGACAGGTCGCCAGTCTGTCACAGGGCCACAATCACACACCCATACACACTCAAATTCACACCTATGGACAATTTAGAGTAACCAATTAACCTGTGAAGCATGTTTTTGGACATACAAACTCCACACAGAAAGGTCCCCCGTTGATGTTCTGTTACAGGTCAGGCCCTTTTACTGCCCCTAGTGGAATGATGATGAAGTACAGAGCAGAAAACATGGGCCTAGTTATATACAATTGGTTTTTAAGGAAAGTATAAACAATCCTAATGAGACAGGGATCTCAGAAATGTGTCTATCAAATTTTGACTTATTTGTAATGAAACTCACAATTACAAAGTAGGGATGAGACCTTCCTGAACAGGATTTAAAAAGCCCACAGCAAATCTCAGATTTACCTTACCCGGTAATACTGTGATGAATAATTCTAAAATGTCGGGGGGAAATTATTTTAAAAGCTAATATAGATTTTAAACTAATGTGCTGACATCATGATGGCCTGAATTGATTTTTGAATAGCAAAGCAGTGTGCTCTGTTTACCTCCACCAGTAAAAATCCAACCTGGTCCTTGATCCTCCCTAATCCTTTATGTTAATCTCTTCTATTATGTGCAAGCGCCGTAGCAGACTAGTCTGACTGTTACACCACGAATTTTGCCTTATGTCACCCTGGCCTTTCAATAGAGGTCAAAAGTGTTTGAGTTTTTGGATTAGTAGCGGTCTGAAAGCTGAAGATCCTCGGACTACAACCATGTGCACAACTATGATGGTCCTCACCACAATCGCTCTTATCCTGAGGCAGATGTTCTCCAATAAAATCAAACCGTAAGTACCTACCACGAGCATCTTTCAGTATCAGTACAAGTATGTGAGGTGTTTTTACTATTATATTTGTTTTTTCAAAAGCTCCCCCTTTTTGGATAAGACACCTTAGAGAAAAGGTAAACACATTACATAAATTATGTAAAATGCTTCTATCCAAATCCATTCTGAGAACAATACACACATTCACCATGAAAAACAGAAAGGAAAACTACATTTCATGTGTGGGAGAGAGTGTGAGAGAAAAGAAAAGGACTTATCTGTATCAATAATTTGAAATATAATGAGCACTGTGTGGATTAAGTGGCTGGCTAACTAACAACCGTGAATTCCTGCACTTTCTAAAGGAGAAATGAATGGGGGAGAAAATAAATCAGCGCTCTTGAGTTCAGAACTACTAATTGCCTCAAAGTGCAATCTCTTCAACCCTCTGGACCTGCTTGCATGCTCTCACTGCAATAGAACACATTGACACGAGGCCATCGCGCTGTGGAGTGTGGCCACATCTGGCTGTTGTGATTAATTGCTGTTAAAGTGCAAAATGTTCATTTATAAAGTCCTCCATCCTGCATTCAGCTCAGTGCTGAACATATTGGATCTAATAGAGAGTTTAGGTTTTACATGGAGTTTGTTTTTTCTTGTCCAGGCAAAAAGAAGATGACGATACAGGAATGCCGTACATGAAAAGTAATGGAGCGGTACACTGTGAAAAATGACAAGGTAAGAACGTTTAATATGGAGGGGCGGGAGGGGGCAAAATACTTTGGATGGGTGGTTTTTGTATAATTGTATAATTAATCTAAATTAAAAATACAAATGCAAAAATGCAAGATACAATACAAGATTTCTTGAGGAAAATTCCAAAACAAATCATGGCACACACACTTTACAGAAGGATAAATCCCAGCTTTTTAGCCCTATCCCTTCCGTTGGTTGATATGCCGGGTTAGGGCTAAAACGCTGTTTTGATTACTTTGTGTTGCCCGCTGTCCGAAATCCTGGACTGCGAGGACCATTTTGTTTTCGTAAATATTCTGTGCCTTGGAGCAAAACATTTCGCCCCTGAGACATACCCCAAAACTGACAAAACCTCATGCTAAAAATTTTGACAAAGTAAACAACCCTCCAAGAAAAAACGACATCCCAGCATGAGAAAACATCAAAAAAATGAATGGGGCCAATGTCTCTAATGGGGCTAAAAAAATAAATTAAAAAATTTTCAAAGTCCACTGAAGTCAATACAGGGAAACGTCAAAAGACATGGATACACATCTTGTAAATGCTGAATGCAGAACACCTCTGTGGTAGAGTCATGGAGCTGGGAGAGAGCGTCTGCCTTTCTGTTTCTGGACCCTGGATGATAGGTAATATGAAACTCCCCGTCGGGGATTAAGCAGCTTGGCCGATTTGATATGTTCTAGATTTCAGTCATCAGCGAGAACTAATACAGGTTGAGCAGCCCCTTTTAACCAGTGTCGCCATTCGGTGAAGACCTCCTTCATGGCAAGCAGTTCTCGGTCACCCATGTCATAGTTCCTTTCTGCGTTGTTGAGTTTCCGAGAATGGTAGGCGCGTGGAAACATTTTAACAGGCTGGCCGTGACGTTGAGACAACATTTCTCCAACGGCCGTTTTGGAAGCGTCCACCTCCCCGACAAATTGAGCTGAAGGGTCTGGATGGTGAAGAATGGGGGTTTATGTGAAACGGTTCGTTAGGGTCTGGAAAGCACCTCAGGTGTCCACTGTAGCCGATGCGGCCCCCCTTTGAGCAGAGAGGTCAGTAGGGCAGGAAGAACCGCCTACGGAAATTTGCAAAGCCCAGAAAAATGTTGCAGATCTTTTACCAAAGTGGGTTTGGGCCAATTGGCTACAGCGTCCACCTTGCCCTGATCCATGGCCACTCCCTGCGCGCTGAGGGAACCTGTCGGACAGGGGTGACATGCTCCTCAAAAATTAGCGAGGAAACAGGAATGTCATCGATGTAGACTATGACGTGGTGTTGTGGCATGTCTCAAAAACATAACTCACAAAGGCCAGGAAAACGGAAGGGGGCATTGCGGAGTCCAAAGGGAATGACTAGATACTCATGCAGTTTTCTATTTATCAGCTTCACGGATGCATATCAGGGTTTACACACTGCGTAGGTCCAGCTTGGTGAAATATCAAGCCTTGCACAGTTGTTCTAGAGCTGAGGGAACCATCGTCAGTGGGAGGATGGTCAAGAGGATGGTCAAAGAGCCAATAAGTGAATCAGCAAACAAACTGGGCAAGGGTGAGGCAGAGCGAAGTCAAAACAGACAACGGTCTAACTACACGAAGGTATAAAAGGAAAGGTAACGCTCAGACTGTCAGAAAATGCAAAACAAGACTTCGCATAAAGCAAATCCAGGTGCCTGGTTAATGCAGAACAGCTGGCGTAAGGTCCAGGAACAGTGGGCGGGGGCTGATGGGAAATGTAGTAAAGATGTGAAACCAAGTTCAGGATATTGCTCACTCTGGTGGTCGTAAAGGGGAGAAATAAGCTTGAGCCCTGACACATGGATATCCAAAGGAAGTTTTAAAATTATTATGGAATAGCCACAGCACCAATGATTTACCGGTCATTTTGTGGCTAAATTTGATGATTTTCACATTTACCCACAATATAGGAAAAGGAAACTTTAGTTCGAGATATCTTCACAAAATGTTACCCATTCCACCAGCTTTATTTCACAACCACAATGACCATGAAATATTCGCCACCCCCAGGCAACTTTTCGATTGTAAAAGGAATGCAAAGAACTCAACAATACACCTTTATTTGGTCTGGTTTGCTTTCACTCCACTGACCAAATCCCTGCAAAGTCTCCTAAGGAGAAATAACAATTGTTTTCACAGTTTGGAGGAACTGTCACACTGTCCGGAGAATCCAATGAAATAGCTTCTGCTGAGGAGCAAACAGAAAAAGAGCTTACACGGGGGTTTGCGTATAAAGAATTTCCTACTGTTCACTAAGAATTGCTTAAAAAAAAAAGAAAACTATTATTTTATGTCTCTTTAAGACAGACATTTTAAGTTTGATGGGTTTTTAAAAAACAAACATTTTTTGAAGACTATAAAATCTATCAATGGTGACCTTATTGCCACTTTTTACACACTAAGACTGTGTAGATTCACCCTCCCAGCGTATTTCACAAAAAGGCTCTTTTTCTAACATTTTTTCATTTTTTCATTTTTAATTCACAATGATTTGAATTAAGAAATACTCCGAAATGCAGTTTTAAGATTAATTTTCTTTATATACTATGTGCCGTCCATCATCAGAAAAATGGCACAAGAACTTGTTAAAAACACCAAAAGCATACAGGTACTTTTTATCAGGATGGGTAATTAAGACATAAGGGGAAAAGGTTAAGTGAAAGGATTAAAGTTAAGGGATGGAACTGAGATTCAGCATCAGTCTTTTGAAATTTAAACCGAGGGAGGTTTGCGTGTGCAAAAGTGGAGCAGTGAAGGGCTGCAGAAGCACAGATGCATGAAGAGCTAAGATGCCTGTCCCACATTTGCTTTTTAAGTTCCGCTCACACTAAATGATTCAGAGGCAGAACAACAATCCCTCATTTCTTTGTGGGGTTAATGATGAATGCATTACCTTTTTTCTTGGTTTTTAGCCACACACAGGAGTGAGATTTGACAGTAAAATATTAAGGTGTGTGTGTGTGTGTGTGTGGTCCACCGAGCTCAAAGATGTTCAATATGTTGCTCTTGACGGCTCAAATGGCTGAGTCACAGCAATTAGTCGTTGTTGGACTTACATTTTTCCTAAAATAGCAACGCACTGCACTTAGAATGTTGTTGTCTGTCTAAAAAAGTGCAAATTTATGTTCAGGAGATAAAAAAACCAACACTTTTTTTTTTCAAAGTAGCTGGCATTTCATTCTTTTTTTGGCAGAGAACAAAAGACGATTCAAAATGTCACTAAATGCTGAAAAGTACAAACGCAAAAAGGTATATTTTTGTCCGTTAAATGTGGGTTTGCTGTTAAATGGTTTGCTGATAGCTGTTGATTTGGCTTCACCATTAACCATCTCTAAATATGTAAAAAGACGGGTTGTTTTGACACATTTTTGGAAAATTTCACTTCAGCTGAAGAAAGATGGATGCACTCAAAAAATGTTAGGATTTTTAGAATAACAGGAACTTACAAATGAAATGTACGCCCACCCGCAGACAAGTAGTTATAATGCAACAGATCTGTCGAAATGACTTATATTTTAAAAAAGCAGAGAAAGCAAACATCCCTCCCCAATGATGCATAAATTCAACACCAGGAATCAAAATATTTGCGCTAATGTCATGATGCCAGATGTTGAAACAGATTCTCCCTTTGTACCGCATGGTGATGGAGTCAGGAAAGGTCAGTTATTGAAAAAATAATCAGATTAATAACCTTTTGAAAGGACACAAAGTGTGGAAATGTTTGCCCCACATTTTGAGTATTCAGTGCTGCTCCAGTGCAAAATGATAAATGATTCAGAAGCAGAACAACAACTCCTCAACGCTTTCGAGGGTTGTTTTGAATACATTTCATCCTTGCAGCCACACTACACAGTAAAGAATCGCTACAGTTCTGTGCAGCCGAACAGACTGGGTTCCTATATGTTATGGTTAATCTTAGATTTCTAATCTGAAGATTTTTGCAAAGTGTGTTAATGTCTGTGAAGACGCTCATTCATCCAGGTTGATTCCATCGCATTAGTCGGTTTAGAAATTGTCATCTGGACTTGTTTTTTTGTCATTTTTCATGTGTATTTGTGCTCTGTTTTCTGAACAAATCCCCTTTTGTGCATCTTTAAACTCCTATTAAGGATTTTGACCTATCCTCACCTAACTCCTTGAGCATTATTGGGAAGCTACTTGAGAAAAAATGTAGGTTTTTAAAGATTGTCGATTTTTAACAGCATTACCGTGGCACACTCACAAAAGTGGCATTTTTTCTGTATTGCATGCATATTTTTACACTGGAATATTGTGAAAATTTAAAACATGAATCCTCGACTAAAGCTGAAGAAAATGATATAACATATGATATGAATATATTAGGAATATGAGAATGTTTAACAAAAAAACTAAACCAAAACAATGAATTTCAACCATTTTTCTGTGTTGCTCCGTTTACATTATATACATTATATAATACTTAAAGAATGTTTTAAAAATTGTTTTACTTTTTCATTTGATCTTCACAGCACACGACCCTCCAGAGGAAAAAGGTGACCCACAGGAAAACTAGAGGCCCTGTGCTGATCAGTTCTTTGCTGCATCTGCCTCATAACTCTGTCATGACTGGAGCAGGAAGCTGCAGCTGAGTCAGCGGGTCAAACCAGCAGCACCTGACAAATGTTGAATTTATGACATTGCTGTAAGTTTCAGAAATGAATTGTGACTTACTTAAGGGGGTTTGACTTAAGGTCACAGACGAAATAGGATGCTTTATTGCACTGATTTTGTCATTGATGGAAAGCAGCTCACACAAAGTTATTCTCCCACAAAAGACCTTCCTTCTGCCCTGCCTAAAAGGCTTTGTTTGCTGGATTTACTCACGCAACATCAAAGAAAAGAAAAAGCTTTTAATTTTTTTAAACATTGCATTTGAGCTTGCATCTCCGTCTCCTGTGGGACTGAGAGTTTGTGTTCAAATCTGACCAAACAATGCAGAAAAATGAAAGAAAAAAATGAATCCAGGAGATTAGATCCATGATATAGGTGTAGTTTAAAACCAGGTCTACTCTCAGGTAAAAACATTTGACCTTTTGTCTACAATCTTTTTATGCAAAGTCATGCTGGCAGAGCTTGAAGCTGCTTTATGAACCTTTGACCGACATTCTGTCTTTGTTTGGTGTCTTTTTTTCCACACATGTTGCAACAACAGGCACCAAACAGTCTTTCCCAGCCCGATAGAAGGAATTAAAATGTAAACACACATTAAGTGGTCTCTTATAAGTGACAGAAATGTGCCTCAACATGTAAATTGTTTTCTAGAAATCTTTGTTTTTTTGACTCCAGTGATAAATATTTTCATGTAATTTAATTGGAATCTTTTTAGGAAATCCCAAGTGCCGAGGTTTAACATGTAAATTAGACATTTTAAAGTATTTGTTCTCTAACAGCGATGGAATTTCCTTCTTTTTCTAGAGAGAATGTCAACATATGCACCAAAAATGATCAGCTGACATTGGTTTTAATAAATTCCAGAAGAATTTGATTACAAACCAACGTCAAAATACAAAATATAATCTTTAGGACATTTCTTCTGGCAATACAATCAAATGATCATATTTGTATTATCATAATTGTGGATAATTGAATTAACTGAAACTGAAATGCAATTTTCTTAAACTGGCAGTGACAGCCTAATTTTTTTTTTGCTTAGAGCACAAATACTTGTTTTGCCACCAGAAGAAATCATCAACAGGAATATTTTCCTGTTGGACTCCTTTGTGGGTTAATTCCAAACACTGAAAAAGTTTGTTTTGTCTTTGTTTTGATGCAGGGTGTTGTAGAGACAGAAACATTCATTTGTCAAGTGGCCCTCGTGCATTTTTTTCAGTGACTTCATAGCCTGATTTCAGCCACAAGCCACATGGATGTGACTGAATTACATCTCCCTAGCAACACTACTCAAAGAGGATGTTTATTCAGCTGTTTTATTTGTACAAGGGGGGAAAAAACTACCAAAAAAGCTCCCAGCTAATTCATTTACCATCTTAATGATATGTCTTTGAACATGTAAATATTAAAAGTAACATTATATCAATTATAAAAAAGATACATTTATCAAATGTATTAAAGCCAAACTCACCTTAAGTCCATAGTTTATAAGGCCAGTGTTTGCTGATTAAGATAATTTAGGAGAGTTTACCTTAAGGTCAAGGGACAAAAATTAACAGCTGCATTCCATTTTTTCACTTCACTGAACACAGTTTAGTTGCAGGGTTTTGCAGTGTAAAAATGTATGCCTTCTTGTTACCATTTAATTGCAGCATTCGTGTCATTTAATGTGTTTTTTCATATTTTTTTCAAGATTTGGCAGAACTGTTGCCCTTTTATTTTGAAAAGCAAATGTACTGAACAATTCTCCCTGTTTTGCTTTAATAAAGTTATATAAAACATTGTAATAGAATAGAATAGAACAGAATAGAAATAGAATTGTATTATTCCCACAAAGGGGAAATTACTGCTTACTTATAAAATAAAACTTATAAACGAACCAACTCAGATGACCCTTTATTGAAACTTGACATCACCTTTTTTCTTCTTTACTTTATATTTTTTAACTATTTGTTTATTTTTATTGTTTTAATATTATTATTTTAAGGTTCAGACAAGGTTTGAATGTTTACTGGGTCTCTACTCTCTACGTGTTGATCCACCGGTTATCTAAGCTCTGATGCCACCTGCTGGTGAGTTGTTCCAGAAGTTTTTAGAAGAATTTGGTTTGTATACCTCACGATTTTTTTTCAATAACTAAGTGATTTAAAAAATATATATTTCAAACAGATAAATTAATAAACATATTTTAATACAAATATTTTTTCTAAAATATAACTACATTTCCCACAGTGCCTCTCGATTAGTAAACAGGAAGTTTTATTCTTTTTTTGCCGGTTCGTACGATGAGGTCCTGTTGTCTGTGTGAATGAACCAGGCGTTGTTAAACGCCCTGGCTTTCTCTCGTTGGATAATTTTTGAAAAATATAGTTTTTTTTAAAAAGCAACTTGAACCAGAAGGTGCAATTAGAGTTTTCTAATACAGGAACCTGGTTCGTGTTTAACGTCGTGCTAGCCAAATTGAAATCCATCGAAAAACGTGAAATGCTAACCCTTAAGGAAAGTTTGTCTGTTTAAATTTATATTTGTCATTTATAGCTTTGGACAGTCATTTCATCGTATTATTATAAAAATAGGTGACAACTAATGGTTACCAGGGGAGACGAGAGACGCCCTCTTATCTGTCGGTCACGAGCTAGCTAAGAAGAAGCTAGCAAAAAATCTGGCTGCTAAACAAACTTAATAAACGAAATGGTAAGTAAGAAACGCTAAAGTTTGTATTTATTTATTTTCTTTTGGATGGAAACATGTATTTTTAAACTAATATTTATTTGTTAAAACATATACTTTCTTTTAGTGTTATTACATGAAAGATTTCGTGTGTAATTAATGCTCATGCTCCTGTTTTTTAACAACTAAGGCACACCTTTTGTTGCAGGCAACAAAAACGAAGAGTAAGGCATCTGAAAGTAAGTGTATTAAGTCTTAGTCATATTATTCCAATATAGGAGACACACTTTGACTTTAAAACTCATTTTATTTTATAAATATAACAAACAATGTTGCTTTAGTGATAAATTAACTTTTATTAGGCGAGCAATAATAATTTCCTAAATATAATATAAAAAATACTTACTGTATATTAATATCATTATATTTTATCTATATGAATAAATTTCAGAAGCTGTTTGGTAGGAGAAACATTTCTCACAAAAATGCAAATTTACCAAAAGGTATTCTGGGTAAGACGATAAACTGTCTTTTTTGTTTTCTCTTATTTTGTTTGTTCTATTTTTTCCCATAACTTCTGAAAATTGAACCAACTCATACCTTTGTGATGGATGGAGGCTGTTGGTTGATGTTTCCTGCTGCTTTCAGGTCTATTTGGAGATGAGGATTTGTTTGACAGCCTGTTCAAAGATATAAGTAAGTCCAGATCTTGAGCATTGTTTTTTTTTCTGATGTTAGGATTTTGATTTGAAATTGTTTATTTAAAGCAATCAAGGAATAATGCACAAAGCAATACAATAAGAATTCATACATTCATTCAAAGACGTATCAAACTTAGGATAATTAGATATTAAATCAAAGATTGCTTGAAAGGGAGTGGAAGGGAGCGAACTTATATAATCCCACCCCTGTTCAACCGTAACCATTTTTATTACATGATTATCATTATCCGGTTCATAACTTTTCATCTGATATCAATGCCTTACCAACACAGTTTCAGGTCATTACGTATGCTTAAGTATCAATAAATCACATGACAATGATGAATTACTTCTTACTTATGTTATAACTATTTTTATAATAACATACCACATACAGTTATATAAAATATATTCCGATTTTTTTTATTACAAAAATCATGTTAATGATTAAAAATAACACTATCAGAAAATAAACATAACAAATCCTGACTTTTTGAAGAAAGTAATATAATTAGAAATCAATCATTTTAACCATCTTCAATAATTGATTAAGCATTTTTTTAATTAATTTTTTTATGACAAACTCATTTTATTATCACAAATTCAAACTCATTATGATGGGGAAAGTGTTAGTAGTTTTTGTGACTTTTATTTTTAACATTTTACTTATCAGAACAGCCAGTCAGGACCAGAGGAGGTCACAGTGAACCAGCAAACAAGTAGGTTGGAAGAATTCAGGATTTAAACTCCTTTTTAAATTCTTAATTACTGGAGTTGAACTATTGTTTTTGTTTTTCAGGTCACCATCTACAAAAGATAGTTTGGACTTTGAGGTATGAAGAAAAAAAACATCACAAAGATGTCTCTTTCTGTAGCACCAGTTCTATTGACTTTACATATCGTCCTGGACTCGCAACTCTTCTGTCTTACTGTGCGTCTGAGCGTAGATTTTGCCCACGCCACACGCTCAAAGACAAACCGATTTGCATGCACCCGGCACTTGGTCAAAAGGAATTTTGAGCATAGTGAACGACCCCGCCCCCCAAATAATGACATCATAGCAGGAGAAAATGTAAAAAAAAATCTCCAATGGGACTTTTAAAAAAACATTTCACTTACAATTCACTAACAAAACCAAAACACTTGTGTGAAGATATGCAAAAGAAGTTTTAAAATTATTATGGGATGGCCACAGGACCCACAGCTTGGGGGTACTTTGTGCCAAAGTGTAAAATTTGTCCGTTTTCTCATTTACCCACAATAGGGGAAATGAAAACATGTTTTGAGCGATCTTCATGAAATTTCACACATGCCACAGGGTTAACCCTACAGAGTTTTGTTGACCTTTGACCTTGGGAAGAGGCCTCCATATTGAATAAAAAACACACATTTTGTACCAGCAACAATTTTTAAACTCCTAGGGATGTCAATCTATGGCCTCCTTACTCCTCAACCATCATTGGGAAACTCCTTGTTGGTTCTTAACAGCATTAGCGTGACCAGCTTGCAAAAATGGCTTTGCCCAGTTGCTCACACATTTTGTACTGGAGTTTTGTGAAAATACAATACATGACTCGTTGGCTCCAGCCGAACAAAACGGTTTAACATACGATATGAACATATTAAGAATGTTGATGGGGTGTGAAAAAACCTCCTTTGCCAAGGAAATCCCAAAATGCACTTTTGCCAAGTCTTCTAAAAATGTCACAGACCTGTTCGTCACCCCCAGGCGACCAAAATGAAATGGTTGCTATAGATAGAAAACCAACAGAAAAGGGGCCATTTTGAAAAAAAGGTTTGATTTTTCATGAATCTTTCCTGGAGTAGAGGCAGAGGGTGAAGTGGATGGAGCAGCCGCTCAGCCAGTGACTAGACGACGCTCGTGGCTTTAATATCATTAGAACTCTTATCTCTGTTTAGGATTCTGACGTCTCAGCAGCCGATGCCAACGACATCTTGAAGAACATGGAGGTAAAAAAAGATTAACTTTGCAATATTGGAGACAGCTAATGTTGTCACTTCATGGAGGCGAACCTTTTCGGATCCCAGGAAAAACCCAGTGCCGTAAAAACCAAACAGGCTGAAAATGAGAGTTTGAAGAAAGCCTCTGCTGTGTTAGACAGAGATGGAAACCATGGCACAGGTAACGGAGCCCTGAAAACCATCCCACTCAACAAGTATAATGGGGTTTTTTTCTAACTTCATATTATTAACTTCTTTGAATTGAAAAAAAAACTGTGCCCCTTTTCTCACTAAGATAAATCCCCTGGTGGCGTAAAGAAGCCCACACCTTCATCCCCTCCTGTCTTGAAGAAGACCACGTTTTCTGGTAAGGAAACATCACCAGCACTGGGATAAATATGTACAGGTACACTTAAATAAATCCTCAAAAAAGAAAGTCATCTGCTGTTCCCTGCAGATTTGGACGACTCCCTGTCCGATGCACTTGATAACCTCCTTCCAGATGAAACGAAGCCCAAAGCGAAGCCGAGGCAGGCCAAACCGGACAAGTCTTCTCCTTCTGCTTCTCCAAAGATGGAAGTTCAAACAAGTAACATGTTAATCTTCCAGAAATTGGGCTTTCGCTTTTAACTGCCACAGACTGAGTTTTTTTTATATTTTTTATCTTTTTTTTTCTTATAGCAAGGACATCAAAAAAGGACTTGTTTCTTTTTGAAAATGATGACCTCACGGATTTACTTGGACTTGATAATGAGAAAAAAAATCCCCCCAAAAAAGAAGGTCCACTTTGGTCTGCCAAGGAGAGGTAGCAGCTTTGTTCTGGCTTTATTTGCTGTCCTTTCATGAAAGTGTAATCAATAATTAATCACAGTGTTTTGGGAGTCCTGAACCTCACGTTTGCTTTGTATTCACACTGCTTTAAGGGGACTTTCCTGTTACAGAGTGAAGCTTGTAAACATAACCATGTGACTAAAGATCTCTTCACTCATTGGTCAGGAATTACGAGGATAGGGCAATGCAACTATAGGCGGAAATTATGGAAGTCCTGCACTTTTAGTTCATTCAAACTTAAGAATTTACTGATCAATTTAAACGCCTGAATCAACGTCAGTCTCAACACTTTTTACTAGCTATTTTAGTTTGGTGGAGGCACGCTGCAGGGCGGTCACTGGCAAGAAGACAGCTAAAAAGGTACACCGATAAGTGTTTATGACATATAGATTGTGAGGAAAACAGCGAAAATCAATGTGGATCACGTTAAAAGATGTTTTGATGAATCTGAATTCATCCGATCACATTTCAATGAGTTGCTGTGTCTCATCATTGTGGTATTGTGGCATTATTTTGAGAGAATTCGTAAGGAACTACTGGGTAGCTTTTAGGATGACGTCACAGCAGGCACATGCAACGTAACGGGACACAGAAATACATGTAAGACGCGTTTTTAGCTATGTTAAAATTAAATTTCTAAAAAAGAAACAGTTGGACCCTTTTTACTGTTTGAAAACACGACAACCGTTGCTTTGCATTCGTCCGCGGCTCATCTGTTGCCACATTCCTACTCTGTTTACATCGGCTACGGTGGGCTTTTGGTTCAGGATTGTATTCAGACTGAGGAATCTCAGAGCGAACCGAAGCTCAGTCCGTTTGGAAACAAACCAAGACCATCTCGAAAGATGGGTCCGGATGAGGTTCCTGGTCCCGGACCAGGGTCTGCTTGGGTGTATTCAAACTAGAAATGTGTTCCGGATTATCGGGGGAAACAAACTCTGGTTCACTTTAATCAAACCAAATGTATCCAGTCTGGATACACCCCAAGTCGTTTTCTAGGACATAGTCTCTGCAGAGCGGCAGGAGTTCATCTGAAATACAACTCTGAAGCTATGTACACACCAGGCATAGTCAAGAATGTGCTAAACGTGTTCTTGATTGTGCGTATAGCCCATGGTGTTCACACTGGACAAGCAGGGAGGGGCTTTTTCTTTTACGTGATCTACTGTTAACTAGCACACGTTTACCACCTATAGTTTGAAGAGTTTCATTGTGAAATGCAGGCAAATCTAGCTCCAGCTCTTTCACAGCCCTGTTCTAATATATGAAAGACTTGGTGCCATTTTATTCCAGCCGTGCACAAGCCGCAATTATTCATTTTCCATTCATGATCACTTTTTGAACGTTGGAATTCCCATGAAGTAGAAGGGACGTCATTCATACATCACTACCAAATCCGAGTCCCTGATTGGTCAAAGTACAACTTTGTTTAACCAGCAACGTGCATTCAATAGACGCACATTGAATTTGTAGATCTAAAAACGGTTGTAAAAAGTTCATTGAAGCGCATTTACACAGACCTTTCATTTGAATTAGCCACTTAAACGTGTGTCGTGGAGGCTGGTGTAGCTCCAGTTGTAAGTGAAATTTTTAGCATGGAGCAACCCCGCCCCCCTTCCCGTCCATGAGAGCTCGGAGAAAGGGGCTTTTTTTGGATGTCACAAATAAACTCCTTTTGAAACAGTATTTTTTTCATATTTACTATATTTTGAATAAAGAAATACTCAGGAATGCAGTTTTGAACTTCATTTTCTTTATATATTTACTCCATCTTCAGAAAAATGCCACAAAACATTTTAAAAACAGCCAGTACAATTTTGATTGGGTCTTTAATTGGTTGCCTGTTTTTGTCTTTCTGTACCTCTTTTCATTGCTCCCTTCAGGAGGAACTCCCCTCAGAGGCCACACACAAAGATTGACGATATTCTAGAAGGTGTAACTTCACAGCGTCTTCCGGAGCGACCACCCACAGGCGAGAAGAAGGAGCAACTTCCGTCCCACGAAAAGCAGAAAACCTCCATTGTTAGGGGTAAGAACAAAGCCACAACTCTGTCCTTTGGAAAGCAAATGCTGTTTCAACCGTTACTCGTTTTGCTTTTCATCTTTCCAGAGGAAGATCTGACTTTTGGATCCTATCAGCCCACCTTAGGGTCCACTCCGGAAGGACGCCAATCCCGCAGACAGTCTGTCAGGTGTGTCCATCTTCCTGTTGGTGATTCGGAAATCAGAAATTTCTCTTTTTTGACTCTGTTCATACTCATTAGGTTTTCTACTGAGGATGTCAGCGCCTCGACTCCTGAGAGGAGACCTAAACCCTCTTCAAGTCGACATGGCAACTCGCTCGACTGGCTGGGCTTCGCGGCGAACGACGAGCTGAATAACCTAGAAGATGACTCCAAAGAGACGAGGGTCTCAGCGGAATCCCAAAAGGCCTCCTCCTTGCCGTTTTTGGAGAGAAAGTCCCCCTCGACTGGAATTCAAAACACATCTGTCACAAAAAGAACAAACACACACAGTGATGCCAAACCTGAAGTTTCAAGAGACCAGAAGAAAAAGGAGGAGGAGGAGGACTGGTTGACACAGAGGAAGAAGACGACTCCGTCAGCGTCAAATGAAGCTGCAAAACCTTCTAAGCAGGAGGACTTCTCAGGCTTTCAGGAAAGAGTAGACCTTGACTGGGATTTTAGGTAATCGAACTAGAAAAGAAGGTAAAGAGAGAAAAATATGATTCCCAGTAAAAGAAAAAAGATTGTTTTGTTTTCAGCCTGGAAACATTGAAAACACCCAGAGGCATCAAAGACACAATTCCATCTGTTAGAGAAACTAGGTGAGAGATCTTTGTTTTGTCCAATCTTGCATGTTTTGTTGAAGTTTTGCACACTAAGACTTTTCTTAACGCAGCCCTGCGGCTCATTCCACTCGACTTGAAGAGGAGAGGCCAAAGCAAGGTATTTGTTTCCGTCACACACCAGCTATCCAGTTCAATAAAGCAACAAAGTTAAGCAAGGATGCAGAAGTCCCGCCCTCATCACATCAGATCCAAATCTTTCCCCACTCCCTGTAGATGCCATTCGATCTTGCTCTCCAAGTTCAATGCAGGTTCCTTATTCTCAGTTTGCTCCCACATCCCAGCAATACTTCCTCTCCACCCCACAAACTTTGCCTCTTAAAACCCAACTATATTCAAAGCAAGCGGTGTTTAAACCCACTTGGGTTTACTTGGGTTTATAGCCCCTTAGTCTCTTTATCTGGCATTGATTCTGTGGGGCTAGGGCAGACCACTACAGCTTTCCATGGACCCATGGAACAGCCTGCCATAAAGAGATGGAGGTCCCGGTAACCACAGAGAGTGACTTACATGGTGCACAAACAAGTAAAAGAAGTATTTGATTGCTTGCTGATTTTGTAGGTTTGTCCGCTTAAAAAAGAAATTGAAAGTCTGTCAATCTAATGGTAGGTTCAATTTAACCCTGAGACACAAAATCACAAAGAGAATCAAGAAATCAACTTTAAAGAATTTATATACATTTATTTGCATTTCATTGAGGGAAATAAGTATTTGATCCCCTTATTAACCATTAAGAGTTCTGGTTCACACAGACCAGTTCGACTCTTTAACCAACCTGCCACCTGAGCTGAAGACACCTGTTTGAACTAATCATGTGTAGAAAAGAAACCTGCCACAGAATCAGTCAGTCTCCGAACTTTCCATCTTGGGAAAGACTAAAGAGCTTTCAGTGGATTTAAGGGAGACAATCGTAGACCTGGACAAGAGCGGAATGAACTACAAAACCATCAGCAAGAAGCTGGAGGTTGAGGTGACAACCGTTGGTGCAATTGTGCCAAAATCCAAGAATATGACCATCGATCCACCTGTAGGTCTGGGGTTTCCATGACCATGAGAACAGTGAGAAATAGGCCTGAAACAGCTGAGACCACAGCCATCAAGAAAAGCATTGGTAATACTTTGCACCACAATAGTTTATCTTGCAGAGCTCACAAAGTAGCCCTGCTTTAAGAAGACACATGTGCAGCAGCCTCCACCAGGAGGCTAGAAAAGGGTCATGGATGGGTCTTCCAACAAGATAATGACCCTAAACCAACAGCCAAGGCAACCAAGGAATGGCTAGAGAAGAAGCATATCAAGGTCATGGAGTGACCCAGCCAGTCTCTGAACCTCAATCCGATAGAAAACCGATGGAGAGAGCTGAAGCTGAGAGTTGCCAAGCAACGGCCACCAAATCTGCAGCAAATTATGATTATTACTTTCCTTTTTTTCTCCTTTTTAGTTTTTCCGCAAAGCCAGATGCAGAGCACCCCAGTTTCTGTCCAACAACAGGTATTATTGTAGTTTTTAGAAATGTCAATTTCAGATTTACCGATCATGACGTGGCTTTCTGAACCCTCCAGGTGTTTTCTTCATCAGGAACTCTGCAGCAGCAGCAGGTAACATCCTCCTCCCCTTTGTGACTGTCAAAGTCTATCTATGCTTCTACCAGAACAATTTCTCATGGTTTCAGACACGATTGCGCAGCTTAGGTGTTGTTGATGGCGAGGCCCCACAGACGCTCAAAGACAAACAAGCTGGCGATTATCAGAGTCTAAAGGCCCGCATCACTGAGCTGGAAGGACAGGTTTGGCGTGCTAATGATTTAAAGAGTAACTTTGAGGTATTTTTGTACATTCTGCTGCTTCACTGCAGTGCTTTTTATAATGAAGCTCAAGATCCTGCAGTTGGAGCGAGACCAAACCCAAACGATGTTAGAGAGCATCCAGCTGCGACACACACAAGATGTGGAGTTCATGGAGAACGCACACAGGTGCAAAAATAACGCACACAAACCGTGCGGGTCCTGTGTTCTGCTGGTGTCTTAGCAGGTTTGGGTTTTTGCACGTTCGCAGGGCCCGTGTGAAGCTGCTGGAGGAGGCAGCCGCTCAGAGGGAAACGCGATCGCGGCTCGAGTGTGAAGATCTGATCGAGCGGATGGCGGCGTTAACGCGAGCTGTGGAGCAGGAACGCTCGGAAATGCAGGCGCAGTACCACCGGAAGGTGGCCCAGGTGCAGCAGGACAGAGACCGGGAGGTGGAGAGGCTCCGAGATCTGCAGAGGTAAACCACAGTGGAACGCATGAAGGCAATGAGGATCAGCTGAAAGTCAATGGAAAGATGAAAAATCCACATTTTAAACTTGAAAGAAATATTGAACATTTTTAAAAATGTATGAATTTGAAACTTGAATTAAAAAAACTATAAAATTAAAACTTTTACCAAATGAAATCATGTTTATTCCTAAAAGCTTCTGTTTTATACTTATTTTTTTGTGGTCATTTCTCTTACTCTTCACTTTCATTCGTTTAGTTTCAATTCAGAATTTAGCTTCTGGTCGTGACCATTGACTGTATATGAGAACTGGACTGAGTGACCCCTCCCCCTCATGTTCCAAACAGGAAATACCCGCTGGCTCCAAGAAGGCAAAATCCCGTAGACTTCCATTGACAAATAAACAACTATCACTCAGTCATTCTATTTGTCAGAATAACCATTCTCGCCTTGCTACTTTTTTTTAAACATGTTCTTTGCTAATTCTTTTTTTTGGACAAAATTATTTTTGTAATTTTAATATTTCTTTCAATTACTTTTATTTTGTAATATTCAATATTTCCTTTAAGTTTACAACCTGCACTTTTGATTAAAACACATCTTTCACATCTTCAATTCCAATGTTTTTTGGGGGTTTTTTTGTCCATTGGTTTAAAATTGCATTAAATCTATTTCAGATTCGTCTCTTTTTGCTTTCCAGACAGTCTATCCTAGAGATGAAAAAAGACCACGAGGATCAAATCCAGAGATTGAAGAGACTAAAGGAGGAAGAGATTGATGCCGTGACAAGCGCAACATCTCAGACAAGGCAAGTCGGAACCGCAGGATGAAAAACACAAATGTTTTAGGCACAGATCTCTATATTTACCAACAGGCTTCAATTAGAATTTACTTTTTTCTTTCAAAAACAGGAATAATTTCAAATGAAATCTTACAAAGTGCAACTTTTTTTTACCAAAAACCTTTCAGTTTTAATTTAGTTTTGCTTTTCTGATTACATGTCTGCAAAGTTACTGGTATCTTTCTACTTATGAATACATTTTCAAAATGAGCAATGTTCCCACCCTTCCTTGTGAATCCGCCGTCTTCGTCCAGGTCTCTGACGGGGGTGATTGAGCAGATGGAGCAGTTCTCCTCTCGGCTTGAAGAGCTCTCCTCTCGGGTGGAGAGCGCACACGAGCAAAGCGCTCACGGCCTGGAACGGGGAGCGCGGCACAGAGAGGAGCAGCTCCGAGGTACTCTAGGAACCACACTTTGGACCAGTAGGTTTAAAAACAAATTGGGATCTCTCATCCCAATGTTGCTCCTCAGTTTTGGAGGACCGTCTGAGCCAGCAGCAGAAAGCCACGGCAGAGGAGCGAAGTTACTTGAAGGAGATCATTTCGAGGATGGATGCTCAGATAAATGAGCAGCAGAGGCAGCTTGAGAAGGTGAGAAGTTGTAACAATATACTCATCAGAAATGTTTGAAACCATAGAAGTTTGCAGATGCAATCAGGGCTACATGGGAGGCTACAGCAATTCAAATATGACAGAAAAACTGTTTTTTGGAACTTATAAATTTCACATCCTGATGATTTCTTCCTTTTTGCTTAAACAAATCAAATTGTGAGCTTGGTGCACCCATCTTTAGCGTCCAGCAGTCATACATGTTTGTTTACATGTTTGTTTACATGGAAGACATCTTGAAACACCATACCATACTACAGATAGGACAGTTCAGCAGTTTATTCAGGTTTGTATAGCTCTTTGCTAAAGTCTCAATTAAACAAAGTCCTTTACAGCCAAACAAAACGATCAAAGCGGCAGCGGCCACCCGCCCCGCCGGCCTTTTTTGACCCATCCTCACAGGCTGAGCAGCTGCTACACGCCTTTCTCTCTCCCCTTCTGCCAACCTAGTCACAGTTTAATGTGGCAAACTTATAACATACACTTTTTTCAAAACAGTGGCTTTTCTATCGGCTTTATTTCTATAGCAACCAAATCATTTTTTGGTTGCCTAGGAGTGACGAACAGGTCTGTGAAGTTAAAGTATATATTTGGATTTCCTTGGCAACTGAGGTGTTTTGTTAAGAACGCCTTACTTAAAAATGTGCCATTAGCAGGGGAACGCCACTTTTTTGAGCTTGCTACCCAAACGCCATTAAAAGTCCACAAATTCTTAAACCAACATTTTTTTCCCCAAGTAGCTTCGCATTGATGCTCGAGGAGTTACGAGGAAATTAGACAAAATCCCTTTGGAGGAGTTTCAATTGTAGCTGGTACTACACCTCTTTCTGAGGTCAAAGGTTAATGAAACTTTGGTTGGGAAAAGTGTAAAATAAATGAATAATCTTTTCTGTTGTTGTTGCTTTTCCCTTCAGGTGTCACCACAGCGAATCGGCTTCCTCCATCTAACCCTGTTTTTTCCTCAGTGCATCTGTCTCCAGGCCGAACAACATGGGCTGGTCTCGCCACCGTTTTCTACACCTTTCCTTTCATTTGAGCTGAAACGCTTCTATCACACATCCCACTTTTCTCCACCCATCCCAACCTGCTTGCACTCGCTTCTCCACTTCTTTTCCACTCTCTCCATTTCTCTGGCCTGTTGTAACCTCACTCTTCCACTTGGGTCCCTCCCTTTACATACATGTACTCTGCCTCGCTGCAGCCAACCTTCCTTCCCCTCCTTTTTATGGCACCTGTTCCTGCTACAAATGACAATACATGTCCTGCACTTCTCTAACATGCTTCTCTGTCCCTCCAGACTTCCTCATATAATACTGCAGTTCCTCTCTGGGCACCCCGTCATAAGCTTTCTCCAGATCGACAAAGACAGTGTAGCTCTCTCTCTGACCTTCTCTGACCTTCTCTATCAACATCCTCACAGCAAAGATGGCATCTGTAGTTCTCTTTCTTAGCATGAAACCATACTGCTGCTCACAAATGTTAACTTCTCCTCTCAGTCTCGGGTCAGCTACTCTTTTCCAGAACTTCATTGTCTGGCTCATCAGCTTTATTCCTCTGTAGTTTCCACAGCTAAGGTCTTGTGGCCACCATAAACATTTCAAAACTTTCTTTGGATGAAGTTAGTTTGAAATGTTTATTTATTGTTCATTTTGAGTAGTAAGCAATTAACAGCAGCCAAAAAAAAACAACCTATTTGACCCTTTGGGTTCTCCAGGGTTAAAAAGGTATTTTTCTTGTAGCATAGTTGGGTCTTTGCATGTCTTTATGGGAAGTGTTCCAGAGTTTTAGCCTCTGAGACGAAACGGTCACCATCATTGAATCACCAATAGATTCCAATCAGTAGAGCTCTGCTAGATTGCTCTGTGCTTTATAGTTCCATTAAGTAAGAGGGTCCGTCCAAGACCATTGGTTGCAATGGAAAACCATTAAACATACTGGAAGCAAGTAAAGAGAATGCAGAAAAGGGATGTAGGAATTTCTCACTGTTGGTAACCCAGCGGCAGGATTCTGGATACCATGAGAAAGATTCAAAAGAGAGATTGCGGCAAATTCTTTACTCGGTACTTAAAGACCCGTTCCGATGAAAATGGTTTTTAAAATGTTCTAGATTGTAAATCAGAAAAAAATACTTTTTTTTTAAAGAGCTCATTTGTGACAAAGAAAATAACCTGGGAGGGCCACAAGCTTCCTCCTCCGAGCTTTTAGCAACAGGAAGGGGGGCGGAGTTGCTCCATGCCAACAGTTCTAACGAATCATAATTAAAAGGCCACTGCGAACGCTTTGAAAACATTTTAAAAGGTGATCGGAGGGGGACTTGAATGAAAACTGTTTTTCCAAATGGATTACAATCCACGACACTCGTTTTCCCGACTGACTTCAGGAACGCTGGAAGGTGGCATCAGAGCAAGCCAAGGTGGAGTCGCTCCAGAGGAGCCTGGAGGAAGAGCGTCGTGTCCTCAATATGCAGACCAGCATGGAGAGGGAGGAGTTGGAGAGAGCTAAGGTGAGGCTGGCAAACACCAATCTCCTCTAGGGTCAGCTGTGGTGCTGAGGTAGAGCGGGTGACCTCTCTTGCCCGTGTGTTGAAGTGTCCTGTCCAAGGACACCAAACCCCACATTGCTCCTGGTGGTCTGATGACAGCAGAGATTGGTGGCTGGAAAGTGATTTGGGCTTTGATAACGCTATTGAAGTATTAGTATGCATCATTTATTGAGCCCCCTGTCTCCTCCAGAGTGTGCTGCTGGAGGAGCAGAAGTCGGTGATGCAGCACTGTGCAGAAGAAAGGAGGAAGCTGGCAGCCGAGTGGGCCCACTTTCACGATCAGGATAAACGGAGGCACGAGAGAGCTGAGCGGGAAGTTAGCAGCCTCTTGGATAAAAGAGAAGGCTCCATCATCACTCTGGCACAGGTACGACTCAGAATCAGTCACAGTGAAACTAATTCTCAAGGCAAACTGGTTTTTGGTTGTTTATCACAAAATGACAGTGTTGATTTTGTTGTTCCTTTTGCAGGAACAAGCTGACTTGAAGCTTCGCACAGCAGAGCTGAAACAGAAAGAGATGGCTGCAGCACAAGAGCGAGAGACTCTGGAAAGGCTAAGAGAAGAGCTAGAAAGAGAGAAAGAGAAAATAAGTAGTGCAGCCCTGAGGCTGGAAACTCGGGCTCTGGAGGTCGAGTCCTTCAGCAAGGTGATCTAGGATCAAACAGAACCCCGAAAGTCTGTTCAAATAAATCCTAACGTAAAAAGATTTCTCTGCAGCTCGCCGCTAATAAGTATGAGGAGGGCAAAGAGGCGCTGAGGGAAGCAAAGCGTGTGGAGGCGGAGCACGAGGCCCGCCTAAAGAGCATTCACTCACAAATGGAAAGTCTGAGGATGCAGGAAAATCGCATTCTAAAGGTCTGCAGTTCTCAGAATTCCTCAGAAGATATTTTTACACTTTATTAACTGCTTTTATTCTTTAGGAGCGCACAAAGCTAAACTATCTGCAGGACAAAGCACAGCAAAGACAAACCTCAAGCTTTAAAGCCACACCTGTTTTACCAGGTAGTTGGAATCGCTTTCAAATATTTTGTGGCCAAACAGTAAGGATGGATTTTAATTTGTTTTCCTTTTCTTCCACTTTAGTTTCAGTGTTACCCACTCCTGAGCTGACTGCAGACTTTATTCCCAACATGTCTGTTAATCATCAGTCAATAGCTCGAGAAGCGTGCCTGGCCCTTTGGAAATACACTGCAGAAAAGGTAACGATGGTTTTCACTCAATCTTTATTTTAAATATGGCTTTAGAATTAAAAAGTAATGTACAAGTATGAATTCATATTTCCATAAAACATTTTCCTTCCCACAGGAGAATGAATTCCTCGAGGAGGAGCAGCTTTATCTGGACAATTTGAGAAAAAAATCCTACAGATTAAACACAACATGACAATGTTTTTTTCCCAAATCAGCTTTTTATTTCACAGAGCTTTTTTTAATCTTATAAAACAATGTTTAAGTTTAAATGGTTGTCTTTAATCCCACTGGAACTCTGACTGCAGCAACTCATCTGTAACAGAGAGAGAAGACAAATGTAATCCAAGTATCTTAGTTACTTCAGGATGTCATGTCTACTCATTCAAGCCTCAGGTTACCGTGACTCCACAGCTAAATTCAGACAGGGATAACTTGTATCATCTTCGGCTCAACTTCCTCTTCCATGCATTTCTGGGAACACTTACTTTTTGTAATATCTTCAAGATCTGTACATCTTGTAGTCCAGCTTTACATCAACACATCTGTAACGCAGAAGAAGACAAACATCAGAAGAACTCCAACTATTCCAAACAGCAACAAGTGCTGCATGTCAATCTCATAACAGCTTTTTAGTTTTCGCATCAGGCAGCACTTCCTATGCAGTAATTTTCACTGAGACGTGTAACAAGAGTAAAAACTAAACACAACTCACCTTTCACTGTCCTCTCCTAAGCAGCTGAAGCGTTCTCTTTATGACCTGCAAGAAAACAATCCATCAGTAGCAGTTGTAGTTCTAGTGTAACATGTAGCAGTACACAAATCTACAGCAGGTCAGATACCATTGATTTCCACATGTTTAAAGTCAGACAGGGATAACAAACTCATCATGTGCACTGCAGGAGGAAAATATAATATAACCATTACAGATGTTTCAAATGTACCTTTGGATAAGTTATCCTGAAGGATCCATCTGATGCCTGAAAGAAAGAGAAAACAATGACTTACTATAGCAATATAACCACATTTAAAACTATACCATCAGTTTCAAACGCTCCAACAAAGTTTTAATCATTTATTTGGGGAAACACCGCTACTAGCTCCACGTGGTTTTCATCCACGTGTTCGCTAGCTAAAAGAAAGCTAACGGCTAACACGTTAACTCCCCAATAAAAACTTTAAATTAGGTTTCTGTTTTTTCAACTGATGTCCCTCGTTTTTTCTTTTTTAAATCTTGTCATTGTTTTACTTACTTATTTTTCTTACTTTATTATTAAGATTTCTGACGTGTGCTGCTTGGTCTTTGTTTCAGTTTTGTGCTTTGTAATGTAGTCAGATTTGTAGTTTGTGATCTCTGACTATCTCTGTTCTGATACCTTGGTTTCTGAATAAAGGATAAGAGGAAAGAAATCTCTTAAACAGTTAAAGAAAGCTAACACAGCTAAAAAAAAAACGTCTTACTAGCTAAAGCTAACAAGCTAAATGGAACCTAACAGACTAAACAAACACAGCTCGTTTATTACGCACCTGTTCATGGTAAATTCGCTGCTGATAACTTTGCAAATAAACGCAGCTCCAATGCGAACAACTGCATGTAGAAAGTCAGCATGTTCCAGACCTGTTCGGCTCAGCACAGCAGTAAAAAGAGCAAGCACGAGCTCTCTAACCCGGATGTCCCATCTGAAGTGAGCAGACGTAACAGGACACGTGTTTGGGTCTGGGCGTGGTTACGGTAATAGCCTCCCTTTGCAAAAGGCATTGCTACCTTTTTAGATTTGAACTTTCAGTGAATTATAACTAAAAAACTTTAGGATTAAGACTATTTTTAAATTATTGCGGGTGGCTTTTATAGCTATTTCCCTTAGTTTGATTGAGATTCTTGGTTTGATCACGTGATCATGCTCATAAGACCTAACCTGTTTTATTTTGAAAAATCACTTAAAACTACTTACACAACTACATTCCTTTATGATTCCTTTATGATTTTTTTGTAAATATTAGCTTAAAAATATATATATATATATAATTTTTTTTACGTTTAAGATCAATAAATGTTTTAAATGTTTGTATTGTTTTATTTAAAGGCTGCTTTTGTGCGCCTACATAGACTTGTCGGTTTTGTTGGAGCGAACGCACTTGGTCTTCTCTGAAGTGTGACACGGGGCAGGCGGCTGCTCTCTCCTTCTGCTCCATCACTGCCGTTCCTCTTCCAGTCACTAGGGAGGGACGGTGAATTGGGCGAGCCTCGCGCGCGCTTAAAGGGTCCCGCCGCAGGCTGCTCGGTTCAGAGTCTGCAGAGCACCGCCATCCACCACACCGGCCTGGGATGGAGAAAGCCGCCTCAGACGCGGACCCATCCCGACAGCGGAACGGGTTCGTGGGCGCGCTGTACGGAGAGTTCACGGACACGCTCGACGACAGGGTCCGATACTCTGTGAGCCTGACGGAGAGCGCGCTCACCATCCAGAAGATCTCGGAGCTACCTGGACGGACTAAGGTGGTTTTCAACTTGAGCGACTGTGTGGGCTGTCGCGCGCGCAGTGGGCCGGACAGCGCGGACGTCGGCGCCTACTTCACTGCTTATTTTTACCCGTTCAAGAGGCGCTGGATGAGCGCCGGGCTGACCCGCCAGAGAGTGGAGCAGTGCTTTCGGGTCGCGCTGGTCCAGGACCCGCTGGTCAACCTGCAGGAGGCTGAGAGGTGGGCTCGTGCCATCAGAGATGCTTCAGCGCTGCAAGCTCCACGGAGAGATGGTGAGCAGATTATATGGTAAAGTTTTTAGAATAAACTTAATGGAAAGCCACATTTCATTTTTTGCTAATTACTTATTTTGTGATAAAAGTTATGCACATTTTCCAGTTATACAACAAAACTCAATGAAATTGATTGCATCTTAATCTATAGTCACTGAAACAGGTTTGGCAGTAGGGAAACACATTCCATCCAGTGTCTGAACCTGTCTCACCTGCTGTGAAAGGTACAAGGTGAGGTTCACGAGCAAGCAGCCGTTAACTGCTGCTTTTTAGTCATGGAGGCATGCAGATCATCTCATACACATGATCTTCATGTGAAATCACAGACACACAAATGGCCTTTCACATGAAAAATCACCCTCTCTAAGGAAAATTATATGTTTCTTGTGTTTTTTACATGTTGATGTGGCATTTTTCTCACGATGGAGTACAAATGTAAAGACAATTAAACTAAAAATGGCATTTCTGAGTATTTATTTATTCAAATTGTTGTGAAATAGAAATAAAAAATACAATTGCTGCGCTATACAAGCTCCTTGTTTAACTCCATTCTGAATATATGTTCACATCACCTTCTGCAACTCATTCAAGCGCCGCTTCCACTAAAAGGTCAATGTAAATGCACGTAAAAGCACATTTTGAGCTTCCGCGTTCAGAACTTTTTCATCCATGTGTAGCTACATAGGTTTCTGCAATCATTCTTGGACTTTACATGCAAAATGCATGGCAAATGAACGCACATCGAAAGTTAAACCAGGTCAAACTTTGACCATTCGGGGACCTCAATTGACATGTGTGGATGACGTCCTCTTAACCCTTGTGCTATCTTAGATGACCCCACCCTTACATTGACGTGTTCTCCCTGCCATGACAAAGGTGGATAAAGGTGGAAAGATTTCATGGAATCCATGGACACCAGTGAAGATCACAAATCATTGAGGAAAAAAGGTTCAGAGCACTGTCTAGTGGGTCTAGATGACCCCACTCCCAATGTTAAAGTGCCTAGGATAGCACAAGGGTTGAATTGACTGAACTGTTTGAAAATTGATCACGAAGGAGAAATTAATAATTGCTGTTAGTTTCCAGACGGAATCATTTGACACATTCTACGTCTTTCATATATTGGAATAGAGCTATGAAAGAAAAAAACCTGAAACAAGATTTATCAACATTTCACGCCAAGCCTCTTCCAACTGCAGATGGCGGACATGCGCTAGTTAACAGAGGAAGTGGAAGAAGAAGACCCTTCATTCTTGTCCAGTGTGAACACCATGAGCTAAACGCGCATTCAAAAGCAGACGTTCAGCGTGTTCTTGAACGTGTGTCAAATGCCCGGTGATTACCTAGCTTGATGCATAGACGACCAGATCCATGTAAATCTTCGTTTTCCTCATCTGAGCTGGTATCTGACTCAAAACTGTACGGCTGGATAGCTCCAATATTGCTCGCCATTTTTGTTGCACCAGTAATATCGATTGGGTTGTGAGAGGCTGTAAGCTAGCGAAACAGACGTATGATGGGAAGTAGGGTGGGCTTACCTGGCACCAACAGTCCCTCCTACAAATCAGAAGCAAATTTCTAAAGAACTACTCCAGCTCTGCAGAAACTATGTCCTAGAAAAGCACACATGTTTTTTGATTTTGTCTAAACACAGCATAATCATAATAAAAGACCACTGGGAACGGTTTGAAAATAACTCAAAAGATGATCGGAGTGGAACTTGAAGCAGTTGGAGTTTTAACCAAGCATTGCACAGGCTTCATTATTTCTGTCAGGCTAAATCCCCAATGAGAATTACCAGTTGATGGGTGGAAAGAAAAACAACTTTTGTTGTTGCTTGCTTTATTTTCTTCTCTTCCTTCTTTGCCTAATTAGGTGTCAAGTCTAGCCCCAGACTGTCCTGACGATCCTTTCTAGCTCTTCATCTCATGCAAAGGAGGCATAATTAGGACACAAGTTTACCCTACTAATTGCCCCCTATTGGTTGTTTTTTATCAACATTTATAGTGTAAATCCATATCTGCATGCTTTCTAAGCCATAAAGCTCAAATGTGAAGGCGGGCGAAATGAAGGTTGTAGGGAAGGAATGAGGTCGGCCCCCCTCCTCCTGCAGCCTCCAGGTGTAAACTGCAAACATACAGAGTGTGTGATGAGGAACATCCAGCCTCCCTCTTGTCTGCAGCCAGCAGGAGGTCGGGTCCAGGCCGGTGTGCCAGGACGGGCAGGCATGCAGATGGTAACCTGAGAGGTAACCGGCCGCCCCTCCGTCGCTGGACTCATCAAAGAGAACCGGCTTGCAAGACTTTCAATCATGCATACTAATGTTTCAGTCTTCAACCGTCTCTTATTCCACCCTCTTCTGCCTCTTTGCATCCCAGCGATGATGCGCTCATATTATTAATTTATAGGCTTAGTCTAGCTTTGCAGATCCAGGCTAGCCAATAATAAGAGTTTTTAATGTAAAGATTTCTGCTAATAGACGCTGCAGAATTACCCCATTTACTTGTCAAAGAGGGGGACAGGAAGTTGGCGTGATTCACTAATCCTTCCCAGCGTTATTTCTCCCCCTGGTTAATTGCATGTCATCCCATCAGGGATTGAAGATTGAAAGGTTGGACCAAAAGTGCCACCGCCACACAAGACTGGTTTTTCGGCACAGTGTCTATCACAGTAATGCAAATATACAATTTTTTTTTATATATATAGTGATAATACGAAGCATTTATGCTCTGCTCCTGCTTGTAGAGAGCTTGTTACTCTGGCATTTCAGTGCTTGTGGAAAATGTATTCGGCAGGCGCTTGGAATTGTAGTCTTGCTGCCTCTGGAGTGAAAGACCTGTAAATAATGAAGTGCATATATTATGATACAGCCCCTTTACTACTGCAGCCTTTATGCAACTGCAGGCAAAGCAATTTGGTGACTATAGAAGTGAAATTTTTCCACAAGAGAAAAGTTTTGTCCAGAAGAATTTCTGCAATAAGATCAGCAACATTTATCTTTGTATTAAATTTCGTGTGGATTTGTGTGCATAATTGGTATTGATCACTATCAAGATGTGTTTTTAAAACTCCAATCATCTTTTGAGCTACCGTATTATTCGGAGTATAAGGGTATGTCTGAACTCCCAACCTAACCCCTACATAGTGCACTATATACAGTAGTGCGTTCGTCATTTTGGAGTGCTGTCCGAATCTACAATTCCCAAATCCAGTGCCCTGAAATTTCCCAGAAGTCTCTGCGAAAAATCATTCTGCATTGATGCTTACCAGATTAGCGAATGTAGACCACAATGCGCTGCGTCGAAACATTTTTCACCCAAAAAAAAAGTATTTAAATGTATTTTTTTGACAAACCATCAACGTTTTTATCTTCAGAAGACCGTGGACTCGGAAATAATCGTTGCAAAATGCTCATTTGAATTAGATTTTAACCTTGTGAAATCGATGACGTCATAGCCGCCGTAAAAAAAAAAAAAGTAGTGAGCATGGTGTCCGTATTGCTTTTAAAATTTCCGGTACTACATAGTGCCGCACTATATAGTTTTTTAGTAGTTAGAGGTTAGGGTGGGAATTCGGAGACAACCTAAGTCAGATTTTTTTGCATAGTTTGCCGGGGGGTGCGATTCATATTCAGGTACGGCTTTTATATGTAATTTAAGCAGATTGACAGAAAAAGTTTTTTTTTCCTAATTCTGCCTCCAGTTGATTCATTTTGACACGAATTCATAAAATAAACAGCCTAAAAACATGATAATGTTTTGGATTCTTGCTGTTGACAGTAAAGATGCAGTGCTCTCATGAGGGCGGGGCTTTTTTCAGCTCAACGCCAGCTCTGTAATGTTACAAAAGCACTTCTAATAAAGTTTCATACAAAGTGCTTCTTATTAGATATTTAAAATACAGTTTTTATAAATAATCTATGAATTAATTTGTTGTATTTATCCGCCACTTCTTAAAGTCCACTCCATGAAAATATAGTCTGACTTTCAACTGGATTTTTTCTTTGTTTTAAAATTTGTTTTTTAAACTGGATTACTTGCAGGAGGTACATGGAGCAGCTCATTACCATTTAGCATGATAATATAGTAGCAGTTAGCATGATAGCATTATCATAGCATTAGTATCTAACGACACAGCTGTCTCCAAATCAACGCTTATAATTAAACTTTTTGTTGTCCAACAGGTTTATCCTCCATTTCTGTTTAGAACCCGGCGAAAATCGTCATGTTCCGCTGCTTCATCTGCTTTAACAAAAAGCTACACGGAGGCAACCAGCAATAGTTATCGGGGTAGGGGTGCTTCTCGCGGCACGTGCATTACTGTTATTTTTCAGCCTCATGCTCTTCCGCCTCTTTGCTTGCTGCTGTTTTCATATCTGTGTTTTGTGAGAGACTGGCAGAGTTACTTTACTCCGAACAACGGAAGTGCAAGAAACCAAAGAGCTGGGAAAATAAAATCTCGATTTTCCAAACAAGAAATCTACGACGGAGTTTTAGGTCCAGTTTACCACAAAAAAGAAAAAAAAAGAATTATGACTTTTAAGTCGTAAATTTACGAGAAAGAAAGTCATTACTGTTAAATTACGAGATTTTAAGTCGTAAATTTACAAGAAAAAAATCTTGTAAATTTACGAGAAAAAAGTCATTGATTAATTTGGAAGAAACACAAGAGTTTTCGATTTATTGGAGCCTAGCTTGAAGATGAAATATGTGGAGCCTTTTGTGAAGCTTTATTTCCGGATACGTTTAAAAAAAAAGATTCGGAACCTTTTGTCAACTCAAAATCAGATTATTTTCAGTGGAGCCGGCTTTCCGGGGTTCGGTGTCAGTAAAGCGGAGTTTCACATGTAAAATAGGGAGCTCAGAGACACGTTTGGGTGTAGAGGACCGCTGCAGCCTTTATTTTCCTTTTCATTCACATAAACGGAAGTTCATTTGTAACATTACTTAATGAACCTGTCATCCAAACTCCATAGCGGAAAGTTCAATATTTGTTCAATACGCCCCTTCCTCCAGATGAAACGTCCCGTTTCAACATATAAGTAACATAATCTGCATATATTTTGGATACTTTATTGCCATGTTGATTTCTAAAAGTTATTTTTTACAAAATAATTTAAGTAATTCTTCTTTGTCATGTGCTTTCTAGGAACCGGATATTGATAAATCATGTAATTAAATGGTTACAGTAGAACAGGGATTATATAAATTTGCTTCCTTCCACTCCCTTTCAAGCAATACTTAATTTTATTTCTAATTATGCTAAATTTGATTAGTTAATCTATGAATGTATAACTGATGATTGTATTGTTTTTGTGTATTATTCCCATTTGATTGCTTGAAAACCATTTCTAATCAACATAAAACAATAATGAGGAATGAAAATAGTCTGTTATAATAGCATTAGAAAGTTGAAAATGCAAAACAGTGCGCCTCCTCAGACGCAAGCTTTACACAAACGTAGAGATCTTGTTTTTAATGGAGGAAAAAAGGATTCAAGTGGACAGCAGCAGAGACACCGATGGCTTCATCAACATCCGCAGAGATCCTGCAAAACACCCATCAATAAATAAAACATTAATAAATCATAAATCAAACATTTGGAACTTTATCAATCAACATTCAGCTTACCTGTAACATTGACTTTAGTTGGTCTGCTCTGCTGCTCTGCTACGTGCTGCGCGGCGTTCACTTGCTGCTCGGTATGCTCACTTCGATTTTAATCTCGTAAAATTACAAGTTTGTTTCTCGTAAATCTTCAAGTTTTTTTCTTGTAAATCTACGACTTAAAATCTCATAATTTTCCTTTTTTAAATTAATCAATTAATTGCCCAGCCCTAGCATCAATATTTGCTATAATTTTTAACTGTGCTCCTGAGTCACAGTGATTTGAATGAAAAAAAACACAAAGTAATGGAAGCTTTATTTTCTTTATATATGTCCTCCATCATCAGAAAATTGCCACAAGAACACATTGAAAACACAAAAAACACAATTTTAATCAGAGTCGGTCTTTATAGTGGAATCAGTTATTAAAATAATTGTGCTTTTTGTGGTACAAGCAGCAAATTTGGCAATGATTTACCTTAATTACCCTCTTTTAGAAAAAGCATGTTAGCCACGAGAAAAATCCAAGATTTGAAAATATTGTATGTGGGGCGGGGTCGTGTGTGTGTGTGTGTGTTTGTGTGTGTGTGTGTGTGCATCAGGTGAACGTTCTTGCCCTGCTCAATAAAAGAGCTTGTCGCGCCATTTTGCTTGTGCTGTGCCTGTCTGCCAGTCTAATAAATAGCTGTTTGACTACCGCCCGACTGAGGAGCTTCTTTGTGGTCATTACAATAAATATATAATACATATAATAGTATTCTCTTGGTGCCCCTCAAGTTTAAAGACTGCACTTTGTGCGTGAACAGCCCATATTGTGGAGACTGGGGCAAAAGACATTGAATATATTTGTAATAATTTAGTGTATGACTGCCATCTTTACAAATGGCAGCCATTTTGGATTTGTCTGTGGTTAACATGCTTTTTATGAAAGAAGTTACATCCATACTAAACTTGCTGCTTGTATTAGCAATTGTTTAATTTGTGATTCTAACAGTTTTTAACCCTTGTGCTATCTTGTGGGGTCCAGATGAGCACACTCCCAACGTAAACGTGCCTCCCTGGACCCCACAAGATAGCACAAGGGTTAAAATGATTACTTTGGGTAAGTGAGTTTTGCTTAAAAAAAAGGAAATGAAAGAAAAACATTGTCAGTTCTTCTAAAAGTGAGTGTTTTCATCCGCCTTGGGGTCAGGTGTGCCTGTCACCGAGTGATTCCCCCTAGGGTACTGGCTGAAGCTGTTGCAGCTCCCCCCGGTGAAGGAGTCCGGCTTTAAATTCGTCACCAGACAACCTCTCACCCTGACCAGCGTCTAGATCCCTCCGGGCCTTTCGTCTCCTGCTTGGTGACACATGGATGTGATGGCCTGTCAGATTCCCCACCCCCCACATCCCCTCCTCTTTCTTTCCCCATGCCTGATGCTGCCTCAGTGGGCAGCGGTGTTTATACAGACATCCTCCCTTCTTTCCAGCAAACGCTCACCCAACCTTGGAATGCAGCTTGTTTGCAGTCTGAATATAGTCCAGCTACTGAAGAAGAATGCTTTCATTGAATTTTTTTTTTTTTTTGCTCCAACAGTTTTCTTTTCTAAATAAACCTCATCTTTGGAGTTTGGTGGTCAATTTATATAATATCCATTTCCATAGGAGCACTCAGCGATGACACATTAGTCTCTCTATCTACCCACAGACCTTGTTGACACTGTCATATTGCATGTCAATAAGTTGTCATCCTATGGCGTGCATGTGTGTTTACCTGCTCGTAGCTGTGAAATACACACACTGCAGCTGAAAGCTGGCTCGCCAGCGTGACAGGCAGGGATGCGCCCACGGGTATCTGATTTCCTGTCTGTCAGATTTCCCATCCTTAGACAAATTCTGCATCTTTTCCTCTTTAGTTACTGCAGGCACACATGAACCGACAGAGGGAGGGAGATGTTTGTCAGCCACAGTTTGGCTTCTGTGCGGCTTGATACAAGAAAGATCTGTTTGAATTTTTAAATAGGACAAGATGCTGCACAGAATCTATCCAGCAGAACAGTTCCTGGGTTCTAACTTTCTGCTGTTCAAAGTTTGTATGTTCAAACAAGCTTCAAAATCGTGGAAAACCATCTCAGAAAGGCAGACCTAAACATCTGTACACCACCTTACACATAGTTTTAATATTTTAATTATATTTATTGTATATTTATAAGCTTGGTTATCCAGTAAAAGCCATGTAATTCCATCATTTACACACCAGTCACTTTTGTACTTAAAAACCCACTCAGAGGAAAGTGGGGTTTTTAGTGTTTTAAGCAAGTCCTTGAGGTATTTTTCAGAGGATGGAGGACATCTATAAAGAATATGGAGTTCCAATTTGCATTTCTAAGTATTTCTTTATTTAAATCCTTCTGAATCCAGAGTAGACGAAAAAATGCTGTTTGAAAAATACCTTATTTGTGGCTTCGTGATCCACTCCTCTCTGCAATGGGGAGGGGGGGGGTCGCTCATACTTACAGTCCAACTCACAGCTCAGAGATGAAATCCTATGGAATGACTGCTGATCTTAGAAAACAATTCGTTTTTTTCATTTTGGCTAAAAACGGCATTCCATATTTTCTGCACTATAGGGTGCACCAGAATATGAGGCACTCCATCAATGAATGATCTATCTTCAAACTTATGTCATATATAAGGCACACTGAAAGATAAGGTGCATTAAGTAAGACCAAGGAATCAAGTGTCAGTCAGTCAGACTTTAACTGCGTTCACAGTAACACTTAACATGTTTGTAGCACGCTATATGCTAGCCAAGTTAACATATTCACAATACTTGACTGAAACCACTTAAACAAACGTTACTGTGACTACACTAACTCCCAACCTTGTTAGTAAAACATTAAAAAACAAAGCCTGACACCGCTAGACATTAGCCGCGTTGGCGTATTCACAAGACCCAACAAAACCTCCAGATTATAAGACGCACTGTCGTTTTTTGAAGAAGAAAAAAGCTTTTGAATGCGCATTATAGTGCAGAAAATATGGTTTTCTTAATTATGAGACCCCTGGGAAGACTTCTAAAATAGATTAACAATGATTGGAGTTTGTCTTTAAACACCCACAGAGTCGTTCATGTGTGGTGATGGAAGGGGCTTAAAGGTCACAATAGGTGCTACACAAGTGTGATGAAGAAGGAGATCATGTGAGGTTCATGAGCCCAGCATTTAGATTTCACTATAATGTTGTTTTTGTAATTCTAAAATCTTCTTTATTGGTTTCATTTAGCCACATAGAGGAGAGACAGTGTGGTAATAAAATGTATTTGCGCTGCTATGTTTCTCAAAAGGGCTTTACACACAAACACATGGAGTTTGTATTAACAGAAGGGATTATAAATAGCGATTTGGAAGTCCCCTGATCCCTGCGCAGCACTCAGGCTAGCATTTAGAGTGTTCTGTATAACCCTCTTTAAATGTTTTGAACACATTTCTCGCCAATTCTGGATAAATCTGATTAAGTACATCTTATTTAATCGCACACTATGCCCATTTCAACCAAATTAATCTTGTTCTTTGATGCTTGAGGGTTGAATAATATTCTATAGGAAGTTTCTTGAGGGAATTGGGCGTCTCCAAACAAGGATCGTTGACTTCAAAGATGCTTATCTTTCTGAAAGTTTCTGAGATCATGTCTGACCTCGAGGCTTGTAGTGACAGTGGTATCAGGATTAAATGACTTCACCGTGTTCTCTTAATCTTCCAGTCCTGTGTGGGTGCTACAAAGCTAAGGAAAGTGGCTTTGGGTGCAGTCGATGTTAGTTTCTCTTGGGGTTTTTCTTTTTTTTAGCGTGTTGTTCTGCTCATCTCAGCCAGTGTTCCTCTGTCTCAGAAGTCGAGCCCCGCTCGTGGTAACCTGCTGTTCTTCTTGTAGTGATTGATCGTGGAGATCAAGCTCTCGTAGATCAAAAGTGTTGGGATAATCCAGTTGGGTGTTGTTGTAACATCTGAGCCTTATAATGGGGATCACTCTTCACCCACAGCTAGGAAGCCTTCACCTTTAGTTGGATAGAATCTCTGTGTGGAAATTATGTAACCTTTTCATGGATTTTCTTTGAAGTACCAGCAGTCTTTGATACTAGAGCACTACGAAGGGTTTCTCTTAGAACTGATACTTGTAGATCTACACAACTTATGCAACTAGGTACACTTTTGTCACACATACTTTTGTCTTCTACTATCAGCAGGTGGTTTGTAACAGATAAGACTTGTTTCCTCGTAGATTGTTTTCTTGAGATCCCATCCATTGACAAGTGTTGATTCTTCAGATTGTTATATTTATTTCCCATCTGTCACTAATTTAGTCTCCCAATCTCCACCCAGCCCCCTACCTTCTGTTTTACAAAAACCAAGTCGAATTTCTTTTTATGAACCAGAAATAATTTTTTTTGTTTCAAAGGTTTAATGAGCATGTTTTTATGATACTTTGGAAACCACCTAACCCTCCATCAATCCATTTTCCAGACCTCCTTTTTCAGGGTCATGGGGTTGCTAGAGCCTGCCCAGCAACACCCTGGTAGGTTAGCAAGTCTGTTTTAGGGCCACACAACCACACACCCTCATACCTAAGGGAGAATGTAGAATCATCAATTACGGTAATCTATGAATCATATTTTTAGCTGTGGGACAAAGGAGAGGAAACCAACACGTGCACTGGGAGAACCAGCCAGTATTCGAGCCTCACCAAAAGTTGTCACAGCATATCGCTTATGACTCCTTAAATGTGGGCCAGGATGAATTTATCTCATGTCTTTCGTTTGGATGCTCAAAGCTCCCTGCCTTACAAGCCACATAAATTCAACCTGCTCTAAGGTAGTGGCCTCCCTTGGATAGCCTTCAAAGTGATTTTTAGCTTTGTACATTTGATTGCAAAACCTTCTCTGTTAAATCCTTGTTTCCACTCCATTCTTAAAGTGTATGGGCCCGTTGTGTCTAAAAAGGCACATTGTGCTAGGACGGCGTAGGAAATAATAGTAACCCTGTGTTTGCGTGAATGGAGGCTGAGTTCTGACACATGGCTGTGTGTTTTTGCACTCTCACCTCAGACTTCCTGGTGCGTCTTTCTTTCCCTCAGATATTTTTGTAACCCCGCTGCGTTCTGTCATCGCAAGCTTAATGAAGTAGATGCCTGCCTCTGCCTATTACAGTAGGAGAGACCAAAACTGAGAAACGGCAAGGGGAAAACTAAGATCAGAGAGGTGTCAGCGAGACACAGTTTTGCATTCGTTGTAATAAAAAATGCATTTGTAGCTCAAACGACTTGATAAGTATGATTACATTTAAGGATTTCAGTGATGTGTCTGTTTGACTCCAAAGTCTGCATCATTTTTAGTCACCATTCAATGGTGGAAGCAGATACTGCTGGGTTTTTGTTTTTTTTTTTTGCTCCCCAGGCCCTAGATATATTTTGTCGTTTCTGGCTCACTTGATACAGTCTCTGGTGAGTCTTTGTCTGCTGCTATGGTCAAGGGCATTTGCTGCAAAGTCAAACCTCCCCTTTTCAGATGTACAAGGAAAAAGCAACTCCCTTCATTTAGAACTGTTTTCTATGATTTGATTATCTTCCTTTAAGACAATTAGTACCCAGATTTACCCTTAAACTATTAATTTTTTAAGTCAAAGACGTTTACAGGTTTAGCTCTGACATTAAAAGATAAGACACTGATTTTATGTTCTGTTTTTTTTTTTTTTTTGGTAAAAATACATTTCGTTCTTCTGTATTTATCTATTTACTTGTCCTGACCTGAACAATCAGATAAAAGCTGAAGGCCTCTTGTGTTGGACATTTTTAACTGTAACAACAGGAGGGTTATGAATCTTGAAAATAATGAATGAATATAATGTGCTCATCCTATTAAAAATAGAACAGATAGAAGCTCGTAACCATGAGAGCCTTATCTTTCAAAATTAATAATGAAGCATGTTGGAGTGATTTTATTTAAAAAAGCTGTGTCTAAGGGAAGAGGACAACCTACAATAAAAGTTTGTAACTTACCTGTAACCTTAGACAAGATAAAAATCTTAACATTAAGCAGTTCCGCCTGCTAACCAGCAGTTATTAAGCTGTTTCGCTAGCTAGCGACATAAAGACTCACTCTGATGAAAATTGTGCTTTTGGTGTTTATAACATGTTCTTGTGGCATTTTTCTCATGATGGAAAACATATATAAAAAAGTTTAGAGATTTTAAGTGTATTATAATGGTCATTCCTCCCAAAAATACAACCCCAAAGCAGCATGTTGCTCCATTCACTCATTTCTGAGTATTCCTTGCACTATAAGCACCAGACCTTCCCAATCCATAAAAGCGCACAGGTTCTCACATTTTGATGTAGATAAGTGAGAACAGCCCCTTCCAGGAAGACTCTGAGCTGCCAGCACCGCCCCCAGGCTAACGCACACACCCACTTTTTCTGCTGAGCTAGCGGTGATTGTCAAAATGCTTTTATTTTATATGCACAACATGGACATCCATCTTTGCAAAATTTCAAATGTTTTTTGTTATCATGGGCCAGGTAGGAAAGAATATGAACTGCAAAAATAACTCATATTTTATTAAAAAATATTTACCATGCTAAAGGTAATATATTATCATATATAGATATAGTTTACTCTGGAAGGCTGAAGAAAAGCATGATATAGGCCCTTTGAGGTCAAAATAGCATTTTTGAGTATTTTTTTATTTAAATTACAGTGAGTTAGTAGCAGACGGGGAAAAAAACGCCATTGGAAAAATCTTGTATGTGTGACGTAGTACTTACAACAGAAAGTCACAAGCTCCCTGCTGTGCCGCATTCTGAAGCAGGTTGGGGTTGTGAGGAGCTGTAAGCTAACGGGAGAAAAAATGCAAATAAGGGGTGATGGGAAATGGGGGTAGGCTTACTCTGCACCAAATGTGCCGCCCACAACTCAGAGGTGAATATCTAATGCATTGTTTTTCAACCTTTTTCGGGACAAGGTACAATTTCCCTGACAGAAATCCTGTGGCACACCAGCAACCAAAAATGAAAAAAAAAAAAAGAGAAACTCGATAGTCTGTAGTGATCTACGGTCTTTCCAAGATCTCACGTGGATTTTTTTTATTAATAATTGAGGGGGAAAAAATAGAAGTTGCAGCAAGTTTTCAATAACAACTTTCAACTAAATCTGTTAAAAATTTGCCCAGGTAGTTTCCCCCCCCCCCAGTTTATCAAAATGCAATGTCATGTAAACCTCACAAAAACCACATAAAATGAAATTCATATAAACTTATTTATTTTTAAATATTTGTTTTTGAAAAAATTTATAATCACAGCATGTTTGATAAATATCAGTCAAAAAAGACCAACATTATATTCATCTTTATAAGTTCATTTGTAACAACACAAAATGTGAACACGCTGAAGTTTTGTTCATTTTACTTTTGTCTAAATCAAAAATGTATCTTTAACAAAATATTTAATTTTTTTTGGGTGATCAAATTTTTTCATTTTTGTTAAATGTGTTTGTTGGCCACTTCAACTTAATGCTGGCTCTTTTATTTTTGCTATTGCATATATTTAAACTTCACTTCAAGTTTCTCAAAAGTGTCTGAAATAGAATTTGCCCGTGAAACAGACGTTATTAGAAACCAGATATTTTTTTTTATAAAGCTGACCTGGACCAAATACTGGAATCACACACGTATCACTAGCCTGAATGCATGTGTGCGGCGGAATGCTCTCCCCTCTCCACACTCTTCATTTAAATCAATTATCCGTTCGCATTCTACATGATTTGTTTTCCTGTTTGGCTCCTCTGTTTTAAGCTGCGTCAAAGTCACTGCTGGACAGTGTGGGAGGAGCTACTGTTAAACGTTTTTCTCCCGTCCTTATGAAAGACACGGAAGATATTCTGGCGACAGTATTTCCCGTATTCGCTGGGGTTAGGGACCAGAGACACCTGCAAATATACGCGAATATGGAGAACCACCCCCGAGCTCCACGGTCGTAGAATGTCCCTTACCAATCCTTACTCATCAAAAACCCATTGGAAACATTTCTGATGCTTTTTAAAGTTTTTATTAAAGAATGTTGGAATATTGCTCAACATAAACAGTTTTTTTGGTTTTTTTTTGTTCAGAGCAGCTGACTGTACCATAGTGTACTTTATAACAGACATTGGAACTGGCATTCTGTCGTTCTGTGCCTTCAAACTAGAAGCCTGTGCTTCCTCCTTCATCAGCTTAGTGTGAAAGGGTTTCATTCTTTTTAAACACCTCCTCCAGACGATAATTATTCTGCACGATTATATTTTTCAGCGTTTCAGCATTTTTTCCGACCGCCTCTGTGTCAGCTGATGTCATTTCACCATGCAGGGGGCACAAACCTTTGTTAGAGTGATTCAGGAACTGGTGGAAATAGCTGCTAAATAATCTTTAGGGAAGTCTGGGCATCTCTGCTTAGACTGCTGCCCCTGCGACCTGGTCTCGGATAAGCGGAGGAAGATGGATGGATGGATATTCTTTAGCAGCTGGCAAGGAAGCCGACGGGCCGGCGTGCTCTTCATCTCTGCTCCCCTCCTCCCCCGCATGCAAAGTGTCATACACTGCAAAAAAAGAAAAGTTGGTAGAACTTAAAATTGTAAGGCATCAAACTTCGGTAAAATTTTGAGTTAAGGACCTAAACTCAATATTTTAAGTTTTGTGTTGGAGTTTTCAAACTCATTCATTTAAGTTCTTCTAACTCAGTTGTAAGTTGTATGAACTTAAAAGTTCAAGTTGGATTAACTTTAATTTATAATTTTGACAAACACAGATGTAAGTTATAGTGACCTAAAATGTTGCGTAATCCTAACTTTGAATCCTGATTTTTCACAATTTAGGCTTAGATGTACAGTACAAACTTAATTTTTAGGCTGTAACAACTGTAAATTCCAATTATAGCTGATTTGACCAGAGGTTGAAACAATTTAAATTTGAGTATTGAGAGCACCTCTATTTTCGCCTTTTAATACAGCTAAGTAATCATACACTCTTTAGACCTTGTCGCTTTTATCTATTTCCACATGCAGCCCACATCTTTTCAAGATCAATGAGGCACAGGTTAACAGTCACAGCTTACCTGCATGTGAATAAAGGACAAGTATTTAAATTTGACCATACTCCATAGCAACAACATGACGTCACGTCTCTTCACAGCTCCCTAACTCAAGGTTTGGGAATCAACACTTCCCATGAGTCTTAGTTGCCATGGGCGGGGCTAAGGCCCAGTTCACCAAAACGTTGTTTACAAAATGGCTGAAGCCTGGGGGGTATTCCAGAAAGGAGGTTATAGTTATAACGCTAGGTTTGAGGCTAAGGAAGTTGATTAATTCAATTAAGTAGGTGTAACTTTGATGCTGCTGTTAGATCGACACTGCAAGGAATTGTGGGATACAACGTACTTTATGTACTTGCTGTGCACATGCATTAACCCAGGGTTACCAAGTCAAGCGTAATTACTCTAACTCATATCAGATCTTTAGGAACCAACATAGAATTTCAGCCAGAGTTCAGTTAAAGTCAGGGTAGTTTAAACATGCTTCCTGGAATACCTCGTGGTTCGTGTCTGTCACACACACACAAACACACATATGTATAACTGATTCTAATACTTATGTCATTAAATAAGAGTTCAAACTTCTGCAGACACTTCTTGACAAACCACTCAATCAGTGGACATTGCCAACTCCAAAAGTTGGCATTCCCAAATTTCACAATTATAAAAGATAAGTTCACAGAACTTTATCACACTGTAATGAACTGAAACTTAGATATATAAGTACAGACAACTCAATAAATAATGTTGAACTGTACGACTACCTTAACTTGCTGAACTGACTTAAATTGTTGGATTGATTAGTAGAACTTAGATTATAGAGTTATTACAACATAAAAGATTTTGTTAAGTCAAAAAATTTTAGTTGGATTTATTACAGTGTACAAGCGTCTTGAGCTGAGTTTTTGCGATGAACCAGAAGAGCCACATGACTGAAAAAAAAATCTACGAATACATAAAAACCGTGAAAAGTGAAACGCGAATATGTGGAGAACACTGTATTTATACTGAAGAGCTCCACAAAGCTATTGGCAAATTACTCCGTGTGAAATCTGCGCCTATTTTGATGATGCTGATATTCTAATGACCATAAATCATCAGATCAGTGAAAATGAGTGATAACGTGCTGCTTACCTGACCATCTCTCATGGCATACTGGTTGAAAAACAGTGTTTTAATGAATCACTGCCGCTCTGTTTTTTTAGATAATGCCTAAAAACAGCGTACTCCTAATTAAAAGACCACTTGGAATGCTATTAGAACAGATCAAAAAATCATCGGAATGGGACTTTAAACCAAGGCACAATTATCAGGGCTTAAAAGGCTAAAAAGTATATTTCAGAACCTTTAAGTGATCATATTTTTATATGTTTTGCTAAAATTGAACAGATGTGCTAAGCTGGTAAGCTGTCTCCAAAACTGAACATAGAATGTTTTTCATTCCTTAGCAAAAAGTGGAACACTCGAAGCTTATTTTATCAAGTATACTTGAGTAGAAGTATTGCAAGTATACTATAGATCATGTATGAGTAGTATAGAAAGTAAACTAACTGAATACTAGACTACTTTTTGCTAAGGGATTCCATCAAACTGTTTTATCTAATATGACACAAACAACTTTAGAGCTTTTCTCTTAACAAGATGTGAACATTTTCCATTATTATTGGCAATATTTCAACATAAATGAGCAGTGGCGTTACAAAAAACTCTTGTCAGCTTGAATATTCTTGAATTTTGTTGTTTTTCTTGTTTCTTGTTTGTGTTTTTGATGCTGCACTTCAGTGCCACACAGAAACCCCCAAAGGAAAAGGGCTTATACATGTTTTTAAATAGTCCTCTGATGTTCCTGTGCCATCCCGGATTCTCTCAATTCAACCGGTCTTTGTGTGTCTCAGGTGTGGTCTACACGGAGCTGCAAAGGCCTTGCAGAACCATGATCCTGGTGAACCCCCACAGCGGGCGGGGACAGGCTCTGCAGCTCTTCACTGGTCACGTACAGGGCATGCTCACAGAGGCGTCTGTTCCCTACACACTTGTCATCACAGGTTAGTCAGAAAATGTCTTTTCTACTTGCATTCATCTGTCACGCCTCCTCCGAGGGTCGTTTTCATGTGAAGCAGGGGATTAAAACCAGACCATTTTACGATGGACATCCGCCGTAAAACTGGGTTATTTTGCTGCAGATGAGCTGCACAAACTTTTAATCTCTACAGGAATTATGCATTGTGTTTTTTTTTTTTTTTGTAATATTCACGAGCCACATGTTCACAGCACACGTGTGCACGCACAGCACCGGCACTCGCATGCGACTGAGCACATGTACGCTGCTGCTCATTAAATT
Source organism: Oryzias sinensis (assembly GCA_037389245.1). NCBI lineage: Eukaryota > Metazoa > Chordata > Actinopteri > Beloniformes > Adrianichthyidae > Oryzias > Oryzias sinensis. The sequence goes on along the minus strand of CM074506.1, from coordinate 9,376,294 downwards.
CTCATTTCAGACATGCAAGCTGCTCCACATTTGGGATGAGATGCTTGTGGCTTTTTGTGACCTTAAATAGTGTTGGTTGTTATGATGGGAGGCTGCATTAATCTGTGAGCTCTGTCTGAGTGCAAAGAAGCAGCAACAGCACCAAATGAAAAAAAAAATTGTTTTTGATATAGCTTCAACTCATTTATATTATGCAGATATCAAGACTTGAATGGGTTTCTTTCTGTCTCCAATTTTGCATCACTATGCCCTAACTAGCAAAGACAGGCAGTTCCTGTTTCTGATTTTGGTTCTGCAGGAGGCCTCTTGGCAGGAGATTCCTCTGCTTCTCTGCTGTCTGCCACCATGCATGTTGAGGATGTGAGCCTAATGTTGCACTCACACAACCCTTTTACTCAAGAACGTGCTACACGCGTGTTCTTGGACCCATGGTGTTCACACTGTTTTTTTCTTTTCTTTTTCTTTTGTGAACTACCGCACGTTGCAAATTTCACAGATCTTACTCCAGGCTTTTTCTTTCACAGCTCTATGACAGACTTGATGTCAGTTGTGAAGTTGTGAAGAACTACTGTAGTTATTATACAGAGGACGGATACAACAGAAATACACAAACTCCCATTCATACATTGTAACAGCAGAAGCTTATATGCATATCACTAAGTTATTAAAGAATACTTGCACCAATTCAAAAAAGTTTTCAAAATAATTGCAATAGAAACCTGGCTAAAACCAGAGAGGGCCTAACAGTTCCAGCTTGAGAACTACGCTTTTCACTATGTGAACAGGAAAAAGGTGGGGATGTAGCTCTTTACATAAACAGCAGTCTTAAACACAAGGTAACAGGGAATAAACAGGTGAGCAGCAGAGACCGACCGCCTGACGGGGGAGGGGGACACCAAGGGGACGGTGAGCCGGAGGATCAGGCTCCAGTTGCTGTGTGCAACAATAGATAAAATTGGGGTGCCCCAGTGTGCCCAGGTAAGGGGCCCTACCTGCTTCTCGGGGGGTACGGCCCCCCCAGCTCAGATGTTGTGATGTTGTAGACTCCCTCACTGCATGGAAAAAAGTGCAAGGTCAGGGGCGCAGGAACCCCCGGATGGCACCGATGCCCTGGCAGTAGCTGCTGACCTGTCCCACACAGTCTGGGGGGGGGGACTAAGAACAACGTGACCATCCCCTTCCCGCTCTGTGTGTGTGTAGTAAAGGGGAGCAATTAAAATTGGTGGACCAGGGCAATAAAGACTCATCTGTTCTCCAACAGCAGAAACTGATCACCCAAACATGTCCACCACAGTACTTGATTGAGTTTTGTTTTTTTATCGTATGTATAGCCTTGGGTTCTGAGAAAGTTGGCAAACAAATACAATTGATTATTATTTATTATTGTTATTTCTGGCTTTAAAAAATCGGATTTTATCTGAATGTATTAGCATTTCTTTTCTTTATACAAACTTTTGCTAAACGTTATTCATGATTAATTTATACCCTATCTGTATTGGCCCCAAACGATACAAACCGTTGCTTTGTATTGTGCGTCATAAATCAGCTGAGTTGGACTGAATTGAGCGAACGCACTTCTAGCTGAGAGTTGGCAGTCTGAGTGTGTGCTGCAGCTAAAAGTGAGATGGATTACAGTTGCCAGGGCAGAGCAATAGTGCCTCTTTGAGACAGCGTGCGGGCTACTTTGTACAGACTCTTGGGACTTAAGGGAAGGTGAGCAGCAGGGCAATTACCGATTTTGACAAAGAGGAATGTGGCTGAACCGATATAGAGATGAAACACATTGGTCACCATGGGCCTGGAGAGGTCAGAGACAGCAACCAGTGAGAGGTAAATATGAGTCAGTTTATTCACACACTTAAAGCTCTAGGACAGGGGTCTACCCCTTCTTTGTGACTCTCTGGTTAAAGAATATTACAATGTTTTTTCTGTATTTTTGGGAAAATAGAGCACTTCAAGTAAAACAGTCAGATAAAGTGGGGCAAAAGAGTAGTCAGCCACCAATTGTGCAAGTTCTCCCACTTAAAAAGATGAGAGAGGCCTGTAATTTTCATCATAGGTGTATACATCTGATTTTTAATGAATTTATTTACAAATGATGGTGGAAAATAAGTATTTGGTCACTTACATACAAGTATGATTTCTGGCTCCAGCACACCTATAACTTCTACTTTAAGAGGGTCCTCTGTCCTCCACTCATTACCTGTATTAATGGCACCTGTTTGAACTCATTATCTATATAAAAGACACCTGTCCACAACCTCAAACAGTCACACTCCACTATGGTCAAGACCAACGACCAGGCTGGGAAGACTGAATCTGCAATTGGTGCACAGATTTGTGTGAAGAAATCAACTGTGGGAGCAATTATTAGACAATGGAAGACATACAAGACCACTGATAATCTCCCTCCATCAAAATGATCACAAGAACGTAAGAAGCATTTCAAAGTCCTGGAGTAGCTAATCAAGTCTCCAGATCTCAACCCCATATAAAATCTCTTGAGGGAATTGAAAGTCCATGTTCGCCAGCGACAGCCCCAAAACCTTACTGCTTTAGAGGAGATCTGAATTGTAGCGAGTAGAAGTCATTTAAAAATACCAACAGTTTGTGAAGATTTACCAAAAATGTTTGAACGTTTCATTGCCAACAAAGGGTATATAACAAAGTGTTATAGTAAACTTTTATTATTGACCAAATACTTATTTTCTACCATAATTCACCAATAAGGGACCTGCGACAGACTGACGACCTGTCCAGGATGTCCCCTGCCTTCGCCCATGAGTGGCCAGGATGGGCTCTGGCAGCCCCGTGACCTCGAAAGGGACTAAACAGGTTTAGAAAATGAATGAATGAACTCAATTTCTTTTTTAATCAATCATACAATTTGATTTTCTGGATTTTCTTTACTCATTTTGTCTCTCATAGTTGAGGTATACCTATGATGAAAATTAAACGGTTCTCATTTTTTTAATTGGGAGAACTCACACAATTGATGGCTGACTAAAGACTTCTTTGCCCCACTGTAAGTCAAACGTTTTTCAGCTCACAAACAAACAGTTGAAGCACAGTGCATATCACTCTGCCAGGCTCCTGACAACAGTATCCATAATACTACAAACATCCATCACGATGCCCTGTCATAGAAGTCAGACATGTTGACAGATTTTTTAAAACTGCGGGAAAAAAATGTCATGTCAACAAGCACAATTTTACACAGATTTTACACAGATTTTACATATTTTTTATGGTCTAAAAAAGGGTCACTTGGTTAGCTCTGATTAAATTTTTGTTTGTCAGATTTATACATTTCTGGCTGATATGCATAAAAAATGATAAAGTAAATTTTGTATAGTTGTTTGTTTTTTATCACATCACACTACTGTACCTACTGCTATATTTGCTGCATTGAGATGATCTTGTGTGACACAAGGTATCTTTTATTTTGAAAGGAAGTCATGTGTACCTCTGTCAAAAGTTATAAACTATTTAACCCTATATGACTTTTGTATCATATTTGACTCGTGCATTTCTTAGACTCTTATAGAGCTGGGCAAAAAAGAAAATATGCAATTTTTTTTAATTTAAATTCGATTTTCGATTTCAATCGATTTTTTTCTCGCTGGTTTTACTTTCTTTAACAAAAATGACAAATGATGAAATATATTTAACGAAAACTATTTTCTTTTAACATCTCCTTTATAAATTGGCTCTAACACAAAGTTCAGCTAAACACAAGCTGTACAACTGTTTGCAGAACAATGCAGCAGATGTTTTTCAACTGTCATTTGCTTGAGCATCTCATAAAGAGAAATACTAGAATACACTCGGCAGAGCCTTTTTGGTAGCAACAGCCTTGAAACAGATTTTGCTGGGGAAGGTTTGATACTTAAAGTTTGAAGTGGCCAAAGTCTAATTTTGACTCACCAACCAAGTTGACTGGTAGATTTAAAAAAAAATCTACTGTTCAAATTATTCCATTATTGTATAAATAAAGTATAGCTGAAATTAAAAAAAATGATATTAAGTTAAATGCAAACAGAGAGGAAGTCACAACATAGTAAAAAAAAACAGGAAAAAAATAAGCTTTTTCAAGGAACTTCTGTCATAATTTATAATCAATCTTTGAGTACTGAGAAAACAAGAACAGATTCTCCTAATGGGAGCATGCGCTTTTTTCCTACTTCTGCCTCCAGTTGATTCTTTTTTTTTTACATTAAATCACAACATAAACAGCCTAAAAACATGATAATGTTTTGGATTCTTGCCATTGATAGTAAAGAGGCTACGCTCTCAGGAGGAGAAGGGGGGGGGGTGTTCAGCTTGACGCCAGCTCTGTAATATTAAAAAGGCACTACTAATAATGATTTATAAAATACAGTTTTTATAAATGTTCTATGAATTCATTTTGTTGCATTTATCTTCCGTGAAAATGTAGTCTTTAAGCCGGTCCATCAATACAAGCAGACAACACACGGAACAGTTTGTTAGGATAGCATCATAGCATGACAGATAAGATGAGATAAGACTTTATTTATCCTACGATTGGGAAATTCTTTTGTCTGCGGTAGTAAAGTGACATTCAACAGTGCAACAGTATAAAAGAACATCTTTAAATTAAGTTATATTAAAATGAAAATAAAAAATACACACCAAACAACGTTTGTAGAAACCAAAACGATGGAAACAACAATAGCAACAACAAATGAAATACACTGTGTGGGTACATAGTGTGTCTCTGCAGTACTGTGTTGTATAGTCTCATGGCTGTGAGGAGGAATGACCTGCAGTAGCTCCTTCTTGCACTGTGGGTGGAACAGTGTCGTGCTGAAGGAGCTGGTCAGCGCCTCTGTAGTTTGGTGCAGGGGGTGAGAGGGGTTATCCATGATTTCAAAAGCATCTTAAGGGCAAAAAATGTACATTTTCTCTCAATTCTTTAATGTAGTGGGCTCTTTAATATTAACTCCATTGGAGTTAATAGGGGGAAAAATCTGTGTCTTATTTCTCTAAAGGGAGAAGTAAGAGTTTGTCGCTCCTATAGGGTTGTGATCAGTAAGAAATTTACCCAAATGCTTTTTTAATTGCTGAAGGTTGCAGACTCCTGCTCTAGGATGATTGAATTCTGATGATTGGATTGCCTGAGAAAGAAGTACAGATAGAAGCACCTCTTTGTGTACCTTTTGCATATTGTATGAAGCATGAAGTGTTTATTTAATAGCAAAATAATCTTATTTTAACTTGAATTTGACAAGAATTTTTTTTAAATAAGAAGACTATTACTTTTACCACATTGGCAGAAAACTTTTCAAATTTTATAATATTTTGAAATATTTTTGAACTGAAACGGGTTAAATGTAAGTATTTTGAGCAGAGTAGCATGTGGCGTCCATCTTTTAAACTGATTTTTCTTTGACCCATTAAGTAAGAAAGTGTCTGGGAAGTACAGCATCAATTCAGGGTGCTGAGTCAGCTCCTCCCTCTGCCTCTCTCTGTCAACACAGCACTGCATCACTGCCTCCGGACCACCAAACACAAAAAAAAAAAAAAAAAACAGCAACGGGAGCATCCTGGAGACAGGTGGAGTTAAAGCAAACAGAGTGGAGAGGTCAGCACATGAGGAAAACAGTTTCTGCTGTGAATCCAGCTCCTCATCTGCCTCCCTCCATTTCACTTTCTTTTTAAAGCTGCTTCCACAAACCCACACTGGGGAGTCTGGGATGGCAGACTTTAATGCTGGCAGGATGAGCCCACAGACCCTCAGCCGAGGGAGGCACTCAAGGCAGCTGCCAGGAAAAAGAGGCTAAACAAACAGCTTGCTCCTCAGCCAGCATTTTATCCAGCACTCACACACCGCCCTCTGCAGATATTTGTCAGTCGCGGATGTTTACATGCCGGCTAATCTGCCTTGGAGCTGTTGAGTAGCCTCTGGATGAGAAAATGTGATATGTCTGGTCCGATAAAGGAAAATTGATTCTCTCCTCCACCTAATCCTCTTGATCCCATCCCGGAGGTTGCTGATGAAGTGAGCGCTTGTCGCCTTTTTCTTTTATTGTTCATTTATTTACTTGCATAAATGCTCATTTAATTCTCATCTCTTGTTCTTTGTTAGAGCACCAAAACCATGCGCGAGAGCTGGTGAAGAAGGCTGACCTGTCACAGTGGGACGCACTGGTGATCATGTCCGGGGATGGCCTGCTTTACGAGGTACCCAGTCCAGTAGGGATGTTATGACTAATCAACCGACCCCGTATTTACACTGGTGCATCGGCGGTGCATCTCTGTTGCATTACAAGGGGGGTCAGTCTTTCGAACGTCAGTTTACAATTTACAGACAATTTACATCTTCTACGTTGCATCTCAGGTCCATCCCCCCTTCCTACTGGAGGTGTGGTTTGTCCTGCCACCACTATGTCAGGTAGTTTGTCCCACTCTCTTTGCTCATCCAAAACTTTGTTTTTTACCTTTATTTAACCAGGTGAAAACCCATTGAGATCTTTTTCAAGGGTGACCTGGCCTAGAGGTCCGTAGCATATGTCACATGGATAAAGTTACAGTATAAAACAAATATAAAACAGAACGATGAACGATCCATGTTAGAAACACAGGCATTAAAATATGGACCTTTTTTCTTTGTGACTCAGTAAGAAGTGGAATAGTCTAAGTGAAGCAGGTTCACACCATTTCAGTTGAGATTGGAGAGAGATCCAGGCAGAGGCAACACAAGAACTGAAAGCTTGTTTCCCAAATTCAGTCAAACACGGGGAACATACAGGTGCAAACCTTTACTAAAGCTCAAGGCATAGTGACTGGTGGTTCTTTGTAGAAGCAAACAGAGGTATGAGGGGACCAAATCAAGCATTGGCTTATAGACGTATGTTTTATGTCATTAATTATATTATGTCTTTGGACTTGTCGTCCATGGCGAAAATGGACAACGGTGGTATTTGCGGTGTTAAGATGCGTTATTGCTTTGTAAAATAACATTTTGTAACATTTAATTTTGGAAAGTAAAACAGAAATTTTCATTTTGAAAGCCAGACCTGTTTCCCATTTCTCTGACTTGCTGACGTGTCTACGGAAATAGAATTGCTGTGTAAAGCTTGGATTTTGTAGCAGAGGGACGGCGTGACAAGACAAGACAGAGGCGATTTAAACATTGATTAATGAACATTCTATTTTTTAGGTCAACGCAACAAAGACGCACCGCAGACGTACCAGTGGAAATCAGCCTTTAATTGATAAATCGATTGAAAATGATTATTTATCTCTGAGTCACACTGGGTGAATTTTTAGCTAAACATGTCCTGGATCCAGTGAATCGCATCGGTCGAAATGAACCAAAATCGACTTTGAATCTTATCAGGAACCACAAACTATTACAGCTGTTACAATCCAGCTAAAAAGGAATTACTGGTGGAAATTATATCAACCTCCACACCCCTGTGACTATTCCTGGCATCTTCTATAATAGGCAAATGAAAATTTAATTTGCTCTCAAACATGACATAGGAGCTTCAAAAATCTGCCGTCAGCACAAAAATCTTTTTCCCTTAGCTATGGTTTTCTCTGGGCAACTTTTTGCAGCTTCCTCTGTTTCTGTGTTTGTTCACTCAGGTGATAAATGGTCTGATGGAGCGAGAGGACTGGCAGGAAGCCATCCAGACCCCTCTGGGCATCCTACCTGGCGGCTCCGGCAACGCTCTGGCTGCATCCGTCCACCACTATTCACAGTGAGTAGGACCTGTTAATGAGTGATTTAAATGCATGGGCTGGGGGGCAAAAGTTGAATAACTTTTAGTTTTCAAAAAGGAAAAAAAAAGGTAGAATTTATCCCTCTCCTGTATAATTATGCTCAGGAGGATGAGGCAGGAAAGAAGGCAGTGGGCTGCTTCACCGTGCAGCAGGAGGTCATTTAAATTTGAAAGTCTTTGATTGACGATGGTTTTAGAAACTTAAGAGGGACTTCAGTGCAGCTGTGGTGACAGCACATTTTTGGGATCTCATCTCCACCTGCTGGCTGGCTATTAGAACACCAAACATAGCAGGTATGTCTGCAGATGCTGAGCCTAGAGCTCCAGGTCTGAAGTGACCCAACAAAAGCTCTAATTTTACATTTTGTTTTGGGTCATCAGAAAGTCCCTCCCTACCAACAGAGTGAGGATAGCAGTTAGTGTTGGTGAGAAGCATCGATTGTATAAGAGAACTGGAGCGAGTGAGTGTGAAATCACCCACAGAAGATGGCCAGCTCCAACCACATTAAGTCAATTCAGTCGCCACATTTTAGCAAGACGTCATTAGCAAGCAGTGATTAGTGAGAGTCGGTCAAGTCAACATTTCTGTACAAAACCCCCTTCACCCCTGCTGTAGGAGCTGCATCTGAATGACGGCCACTTTCAGCAATATCCAGCTGTTTGTGACCCAGTTTAACGACTTGCTGTCCTGCAATAGTCCGAGGCCGAAAAAAAGAAAGATAAGAATAAAATTGGATGATCTTATTATTGTTGTCTCACTGGTAAAAAGAAACAATTGATGAAGTTCAAGAGTAAAACCATAGGATTTTCCTGTCGTCTTTGCCAAAGTTCCGATTATTGAACTCCCAATGCGCCCCGATGCCCAAGTCCCACTGCAACACCCAAATTGGCACCAAGCTGACACATCACACCCGATGCTCAAATACAGGACATCTGATCACGTCTGTACATTGTCTTAACAACAAAGCTACACAGCCCTGACGGCAAATTGTGTTTGATGTGAATGCAGCTTAAATCGCAGCAGCCAAAAATGCTGGAGATATTTATTTAACAAAATACGGGAACAAGAATGAACATTTCATCTTGAAAGGAAAATCATAATAAATTAACAAATAACAATAATAGACTGAGCAGAACGTTTCTTCTGCATTGCAGTCAGTAGCAAATACTGATACATACATCCACATTACCCTTTCGTAGTTGTTGCTATTTTTTTTATTTTCACATATAAGTCGCACCCTCAGCCAAACTGTGCAAAAAAAACGCAATCTATACTCTGACAAATATGATAATAGCTGGGTTTTTTTCTCATCTTTGGGATTTTGGCTTCTTGGAGCCAGAGGGTACATCCTATTTGGAACACGAGGGGGGAGGGTTACTCAGTCCAGCTCTCATATACAGTCAGTGGTTTGGACAGATATAGACTGATATTAATTTTAACATTTAGTTGATTTGCTAGCTCTGAGTAAAGCTTTAAATTTGCTTCACTCACCGAGGTTTCCCCTAACTCCCATTTCTCATTAGCTGCACATTAAATGCACCTTGAAAAATGCATTGCTTCACCTAAAAGTAATGTTACTCTCAACAAGAAGAATGTCTGAAATCTTTCTTTAAATTTGATTTTCTTCTTTTTCTTCTTCTAAGTTTAGACCAGAAATTGTAATTTTAAATTCGTTCCCTTTAAATTTCCATTATTTGCTCAAATGCAAAAGTATTCATACTATTAAGGGTATAGAAAAAAGAAAAACCTATCAATTTTCCCCTTTTTTGAACAAAAACTAAAAATGCAAATTTTGATACATTTTATTATGTAAAATTCAATCAATTCCAAATAAATCCCTAATGTTATTTTTATCTCATAGCAGAATTTTTCTTTATCTTTTTTAAGAGCAGGTCACCGAATCCGTAGAATTCATCAATTGGCGTACTTACAATATCTATAACTCCCAACCTTGTTCTCAACATGTAAAAAAAACAGAAACACCACTAAAACAAACATTACTGTGACTTCATTAACTCCCAGCTTAGTTTGTAACACATAAAAAACCATAGTTCAACACTGCTATGTTAGCATATTTACAATAAAACCCAAACTTGTAAAAAAAAAAGAAAAAAAGAAAAAAGATCACATTAGTGATTTTAGTATCACATTCAAAAAAAACTATCACTGCTGCACGTAATTTGCATTAGCACATCAAAATTAACACACAATGTTAATTGCAACTTGTAAAAAAACAGACTGACATTTTGACAGTTTTCTCAAAATCGCTTTGACATCAGTAAACACAACCAGAATTAATCTATATATAAGGCATTCCAGATTATAAACAGTGTGGTTGATTTTTGAAAAAAATTAAGGCTTTTAAGTGCACCTCATAGTTTGGAAAATAGTCCTCCATTATCAGAATAAATGCCACAAGAGTGTGTGAAAAACACCTTAAGCACAATTTTCACTGGAGTAGGTCTTTAACTGAATTTCCTCAGTTCTTTACCATAACCAGTCAGATCACTCCAGGCCTGAAACGCCCCCTCTTACTCTCAGAAATCTGACCTAAACCATGTGGCATGTGTAACTCTAACAAGCTGGAATTTTGTTACAGGAAACATTTGAAGTCATGTGACTGTTAATTATGTATAACTGTAGTAGCTAAGAGTGGTGTTGTCATGGTGGGTTAAGTGAGCACTTAAATATGACTCTCCAGTTAGCTCCAGCCAGCAAATGTGTGAGTGATGTTACTGAATGCATCATGAAATCCCCACAAGTGTGACCTTAACCTAAAATTCTGACACTAAAAACTTAGACTAGTTCAAAGGAATAAATGAACACATAAAACCCAAATAATCAGCTAATATTCCTAGCTGCTATGTTTGCTAATTGTCCAGTTCTTCAATAATCCCATAGGTTGCCTCCTGCATGGAATGAGGAGCTGCTCCTGAGCTGTGGGTTCATGCTGTGCAAAGGTCTGGTTTGTTCTTTGGACCTAGTGTCGATCCACTTGGCTTCCAGACAGCGCCTCTTCTCCTTCCTGTCCTTGGCTTGGGGCTTTGTGGCGGATGTCGACATTGAGAGCGAGAAGTACCGTCACGTGGGAGCTATCCGCTTTCTGATGGGCACCCTGGTGCGACTGGCCGCCCTCAGGGTATACCAGGGCCGGCTGGCCTATCTCCCTGCGAAGGACGCACCCAGAAAAGACAAACCAAGCACAAAGGTGAATTGCTCAAACACACCTCAGCAGGGCTTGTTCTGCTCTTCCCTGTCCTGTTCACCCCTACCCAACACTTCGCCTAAGCAGAGTCAGAAATGCACCAACTCGAACTCCAACACCATCACTAACTCCTCCAACCTGGCTGCGAGTAAAAAGAAATCTGAGGGGCAAAGCAATGCTCAAACTGAAACCCTGGTGGACTCCCTCCTTCCTGACCTTGATCAGCCTGTCCCAGAAGCTTGGACTGTTGTAAAAGAGCAAGACTTTGTGCTGGTGCTGGCTGTTTATCAGTCACACCTTGCTGAGGACCTGTGGGCGGCTCCTAGTGCCATGGTAAACGATGGATTGATTCATCTGATCTACGTGACCGCAGGAATATCCCGGCCAGCTCTCTTACGCCTCTTCCTCGCTATGGAGAAGGGCGCACACTTGGAGTGCGGCTGCCCTCACCTGGTCTACCAGAAGGTCAGGGCCCTGCGACTGGAGCCCATCTCTGCAGAGGGCGTGATTACCGTAGATGGAGAGACGGTGGAGTACGGACCTGTTCAGGCTCAAATCCAGCCAGGACTAGCCAGACTCATAAGTGGATGACTCTTGCTCTACCTTTCAAGTTGGGCCTTCTTCACATGCGGTGTCAACCTCCTCGTGTGCTTTCTAAAGTGCCAAAGAATCCATCCCTGGAATTCTTTTATTTTTCTACATAGTTGTCCTATTTTTATGACTCCCTGCTCCCCTAGTTTCACCAATCAAGGTTGAAGCCATGGAGGGCTGTTCTTTCTTCAGTCTGATCCTGGCTTAGAGGAAACAGGAGTTGATTGTATGAATGTGCGATTTTGTGTATGAGGATCTCTGACAGTGCGGTGGCAGAGGAATGTATTCTGCACTCTGCTGTCAGACTTCAACAGCACGGCACATTTGAAGAGAAGCACATGGTCCTGTCAAGGGACGCTCCTGGCGAAACCACACCCCCTTTGCCCAACTGTACGACTCCAGGCTGACAATCTACCCACCAGGGCAACACAGAACATGATGTTAACTACTCTTTGATTCAGAAAGAAAGGAGTTTTCCTACTGAGGAGTGTAAATTTATCATCATTAGATTTACCTTTAAAGACCTATTCTGATGAAAATTATGTTTTTGGTGTTTTTAACATGTTCTTGTCCCATTTTTTTCGCGATAGTGGACATATATTTAGAAAATTAAGCTTGAAATTGCCTTTCTGAGTATTTTTTTATTAAAATTGTCATGAATCAGGAGGAGATGAAAGAATGTAGTTGGAAAAAGAGTGTATAAAAGGCAGGCAACAAGCTCCCTGCTCCGCTTCAATACTGATGCATCAACCTGTAGATGACTAAATCCATGCATGTCTTTGTTTTCCTCGTCAAAATTGTATGACGACATAGCTCTAATATTGGTCGCCATTTTTGTTGCATATAAATGTTAGGTGGAGGGGGGTGTGAGAGCTCTCAGCAACGAGGAGGGGAACGTGAGCATGGTGGCTTTACCCCAACGGTTCATTTGCACTTTCCCTCGCTCAGAAGTTCATTTCTGATAAACTTCTGCCGCTATGCAGAAACTATGTTCTAGAAAACGACAAGCTTTTTGATTTTGGCTAAAAACTGCAACATCATAATTAAAAAAACACTATTTTACAGTAGATCAATAGATGATCGGAGTGGGTCTTTAAAGAGTTGATATAAAGTACTCCAAAAAGGTCAAATCTGACCATATTGAGTTTTCCCTTTCTTGCCCTACTCGCTTTTCCAAGGCGTGGAAACTATTCCTGATCTTAGCAGCTGGGGTTATACCTTTTCCGCTGTCCGCTCCATTTCCTGTGCTGCCCTGTTTCATCTGCAGCCATCATTAAACCGTACGAACTGCTTCCTCTTGCTTTGATTTTCCTACTCTTACACATGCACACACATACCCTTGCATCTCTGTAGCACTTAGCGAGGGGGAGGGGCATGGTCTGCTAAGTGTGCATCTTATCTCCTCTTCTTCAGATTGTACTTCCCTCCTTCAGTTAAGGAGCCATCCTCAACTAATGTGTCCTTAACACCAAGGTTTACACCTCTGAAAGTGAGCTAAAGAGGTTTTAAAAAAAAGAAAAACATTAGACAGCTATTAAGTCGTTTCAGTCCAAGCCCACTGGAGTGGATCAAAGTGCAGCTTCACACTGAGTCTGTCAGAGGAGCATATTGAGGGAGGTGATTAGCATGGGCTGCAGGGACTCCGGGGTTATGCTCCTCCGTGTGGCCTCCCTTCTGGCTGGTGATGAACATGAGTGAGCTGGAGCGGGGGAAAGTGCAAATGTTAGCATTAACAACCCACACACACACACACACACACACACACGCACATACCTACATACCAACGCTCTCATGCACACTACTTCACTTCAGACTGTATCACAGCTCTGCATCTCTTGCAGCATTAGCACATTGTCAAAAACTTCAGGGAACTGAATGTGAATTAGATCCTTTCTGGTTCAAAACTGCTGCATTTGCTGGAAACAGAATTTTCTCAATTTTTTTGCAAAAAGTTTGGATGTCGGCGAGCTAATAGGGTTAAAGTAAATGCTGATTTTCAGCTTTTTTAACGTTTGATTAGTCCATTATCGTCATATTTGGTTCAGCACAGGCAAATCAGGAGCTCAGAGAAAAAAAATGGAAGCAGTTTTATCAATAACAAGTGGAGTTTTTAGAGACTATATAAAAAGAGATTGTTGGTGAGGTCTTACATTTTTTTTACTCTGGATAGAAAATTTAACACGGTGCATCCGTTGTGAACAAAATTGCTCTATTGAGTCATCACCAAACACTTCATCATTTCTTCTAAATAACATACTGTATTTTTCGGACTATAGGTCGCTCTAGAGTATAAATCACGGCAGACCAAAAAAAAGCATAAAGAAGAAAATATTATATATAGTTTACACTTTTGGGAGAAAAGTGTAAAGTACAACGCTTCTGAACAAATCTGTCAAGCCCGGTGTAGTGCTGCTTTCTCACTGATATCACCCAAACTATGCAAGAACACGTGACTTACACTCCGAAAAATACGGTAAATTCATGTGTCACATAAAAAACAAAAATGATTAGCTTGTTTAGAGTTTCCAAATTTTGTTGGCCTAAGGATATAACATAAATACATAAACCAGGATTATTGACTGTAAGGACCATGGACAGCTCAGCCCCCCCTTCTCATGTTCCCAAAAAGGAAGTATCATTCTTTCCTGATACGGGCGCCACCATGTCAAAACCCGACGACAGTGATTAGTCCGAATCGCACTGAGTGATCGTATCTATGGCAACTACTGTCGCCATTGCCATAGATACAATGACTCAGAGTGACTCGGACCAATCACTGTCAACTAGTTTCGACATGGCGGCGCCCGTATCAGGAAACAATGGTGAGGGATTTTGCCTTATTTCACAAGACAAGGCGTTTTCTATGGGCGCCGTCACACCTGGATTTGTCCATTTGTTTTTACAGCCTATGATCAGGATTTGAAAAGCTTGACATGGTTGCATGTTGGCGGGTTGTAATGAATTGTGATGGCGAATCAAGCTACTAATGATCATAGCTTTACTTTCCTAATCAATTGAAGTGATTTCACGTTAAACACAATAATTTTTTTCCCCCATTTTTGTTGTGTTTACTGAATTGCTTTGTTGGTGATTTTTCCGTCACTTAATATTTTTGACACAATTTTCCATGAAGTTGGACTAAAAAAATGTTTTTGCAAATATTTATTGTAAAAAAATATGGTTTATACTTTAACTATAAGCTCTATAAAAGAAAATCAAAATAACTTAAATTTAATGGGGAAAAGTGATGGAGATCAAGGGTGGGGCTACAGGGGCAGCCCCCCTGCAAGGGAGGCAAGTTCCCCTCCAGCAAAAAGCATCTCCTCCCCACTTGACCCCCATTTTTGAGTCAATATTAGTAACATTGTTGACAAAAATTAAGAAATCATCAATGCAAGCTTCTTTAGGCATAGAAAAATTAACTTCAAATAAATGTAACATAAAATGTAATTAAATTGTCACTAAATTTCCCCTTTCCAAAGTCTTCTAGCCTCCTGTCCCCCCTATATAAAATGTTCTAGCTCCTCCACTGGTGTAGATTAAAGTTGCATTTTCCGCATGCGTTCTATTTCATCAAAGGTTTAGCCTGAAAACACATATGCAGACAATCGTTGCATTTTGTTAGAAATTTACTTAGATATGCCTCTTTTATGCACATTAAATTGAGAAATTAAAAAAATGTTAATGTAAAACCTGAGTTGAATCAACTTAACTTTAGCCACCACAATATAAATTTCAAGTGTTTAATAAATAGGCTTGTAAAAATGTATTGCCTGCCATGCAAAGGGTTTAAAGGAATCCCCACCAATCACATACACTCTGATTTTCTTCTTCACTACAGTGCCGACTTCCATCCTGACTTGATCTGTTTTCCATTTCTAAAGGGGCAGAGCTGCACTTCATGTCTGACATGCTGTACCTTTAACCATGACTCTGCAAAGTCACATTTCTGTGTCCTGCAGGCTGCACACCTGATCAGCCTGCAGGAGAAGCTGCAGCTTCTCTCAAACAGTATCTGCTGCATTTAGTGCATGGGATGGAGATGAGCTATGCAAATGTCATGGCAGCAGATGAATGAAGAGACGGGTCCCCCTGCTGGACAGTTAGTGGACATGGCTTTGACTTGAACATTTATTGATAATTGCAGCGTTTTCCTGTACTGTATTTTTTTATATGATATAATCGTAATGGTTCACAAGCAGCAGGCAATAGCCAACATCCAGCTTATTGTAAACCATCCTTAACGGGAAATGACTTGATTCTTTTAACGCTAAATTGACATTTTACTGTTAACTTATGGTAAAAAACTGTTGAGTTTATGGCTCCACAGGCTGCTTTACAGCATCAGCAACTTTTTAAAAACTCATGTGTTCATAGTTGTCAATCAGTAGTCATGCAAACCTCAAGATCTTTTATTTTTCTCCAAAGAATCTGAGAATGTTTTATTTACCTAGTACATGTGTTATGCCGGTATATCCACTGCTATAAAAAGCCAGAGATAACACCATGATTTACAGATGTTTATATGCTGATAAAAAGCGGGCTTTTAGTCCAGTAAATCGATGTACTTACGCAGTTTTGTTGAGTCATTCTGTTTAATTTGCAAACAATCCTTATTTAATGGTACTGTTTGTGTACTCAGTGCCATTTTTGAGTTTACAATGTAAGAAGAGGAAATGAAAGATGTTTTAGTGCCTTAATCTTTACACAGGACGGTAATTAGAAGGTAAAATAAATCATATTTTTTGAAGGGTGTTTTACAGTGTGAAATGTACAGCCAAGGTACTACATAATTTTTTTGTTTTGGCTTCTTATTTTGTTAAAAGAACAATAAATATAATCCTATTGATGAAAAACTGTTGTCCTTTTGTTTTTTTTGTCTCCAAATGAAGATCTACTTTTTGGGAATCAAAACTGCTCCCGCCAAGAACAATTACAAACACCATAAAATGTGCATCCTCAATTATTCCCACAGCACAAGCTGTGTTTCAATAATTTAACTGTGAAGTCTGCTGCACACAACAGGAGCCAAAGTGAAGATGTCCGTCCACAAACTGAGGCTGACATTAGAGCCGACAAGCGGATAATTGTCGGCTACACCTCATCAAAAACCCCTCAGAGCCAACCCGAGGCAGAAAATGAAGACATTAGCAAATGAAGTCCAGATTGGAATGATGTTGAAATCAGCTTGTAAAAACAATTTCCAGATTCATATTTCAGTAATTCTGTGGGACTTCTTGAAACAAAACTAAAATATGTGATCTAAATGGCACATTGTATATGCTGTGTTTTACCAAATTATTTTTTTAAAATGTAATTTTTCTCTTTTTTTCATACCAGGAAGAAAAAAATGACAGTAAAAATATAGAATATAGGATTCCATTACAAGAAGTAATATTTGGCATCTTGCTTTTCTGTTTATTATCGCTCTTTATCCACATCTTTGCAGTATTGCTTATAAAAATATAAATATAATATTGTAAGTGTCAGAACACTCCCTGATTTTGTGGATAAAGATATATTATTTTTGTAAAACAAGAAATAATAGATGGCGAGCATTTCTTCACTAGAGGGAGACAAAGACTATGTCATAATATGGTATAAAATATATGTTTTAACCTTAAGAAGAATAAATCTGTGTCTAAAGTAAATACAAACGCAAACGAATGTTTTTCCAATTACGTTTTTTTGAGAATTCTCTTTGCTTGGAGATACATCCGGTGAGATTATCCAGTGGAGAAAATAAGTATTTGATCCCTTCCTGATTTTGTAGGTTTGCCCACCTAAAAAGAAATCAATAGTCTGTCATTCTAGTGGTAGGATCATTTGAACAGTGACAGATAGAAAATCACAAATACAATGTAAAACGTGCAATACATTTATTTGCATTCCATTTATGGAAATAAACCCTCCTGGAAGGACTTAGTACTTTGTGGGAAAAGTCTTGTTAGCAGCATAGAGGTCAGACGTTTATTTGTAGTTCAAAAGCAGGTTTCCACACATATCAGGAGGAAATTTGTTCCCCTCCTCTTTGTAAATCACTTCTAAAACATTCAGATTTGGTGGCTGTCGCTTAGAAACACAGCTTCAGCTCTTTAGGTTTTCTTTAGGTCTACAGGTTTGAACACTGGCTGGGCCACTCCATGAGCTTTATGCTTCTTCTTCTTCAGCCATTTCATGGTTGCCTTGGCTAAATGTTTTGGGTCATTATTCTGTTGGAAGACGCATTCATGACCCATTTTCAGGGGGAGGGAAGGACGTTCTCGCTTAGGATTTGACGGTACATGGCTCTGCCAACCATGCACACTCACCGCGTGGAGATGGGATGATGGGCAGAAGAGAAAGCCCTGTGCAGAAAAACACCCCCAAAGTATTATGTTTCCCCCTCCATGATCGACAGTGGATGGTGCTCTTGGGGTCATAGGTAGCATTTCTCTTCCTCCAAACACGACAGGTTGAGTTGATGCCAAAAAGCTCAGTTTTGGTCTTGTCTGACTCCAGCACCTTTTCCCAATCACAAAATTTATGAAGGTGTTCATTGGATAACTTCCGGTGGGCCAGCACGTGTCACCAATGCTTTTCTTGATGGCTGTGGTCTCAGCTGTTTTAGGCCTATTTCTCACTGTTCTCATGGTCATGGAAACCCCAGACCTACAGGTGGATCGATGGTCATATTCTTGGATTTTAGCACAGTTCCACGAACGTTTGTCACCTTAACCTCCAGCTTCTTGCTGATGGTTTTGTAGTTCATTCCACTCTTGTCCAGGTCTACCATCGTCTGAAATTTCTTTAGTCTTTCCCAAGATGGAAAGTTTGGAGACTGACTGACGGTTTCTTTTCTTTTCTACACATGATTAGTTCAAACAGGTGTCTTCAGCTCAGGTGACAGGTTGATTAAGAGAGTTGAACATGTCTGTGTGAACCAGAATTCGTAACCCTTGTGCTATGTTAGATGACCCCACCCTTACATTGACGTGTTCTCCCTAGCATGACAAAGGTGGATAAAGGTGGAAAGATTTCATGTAATCCATAGACACCCGTGAGGATCACAAATCATTGAGGAAAAAAGGTTCAGCGCACTGTCTAGTGGGTCTAGATGACCCAACCTCCAACGTTAAAGTGCCTAGGATAGCACAAGGGTTTAATGGTTAATAAATATTGATGTCCCTCAATAAAATGCAAATACATTTACATAAATCCTGCAAGCGATTTTTTTTCCGTTTTCTTTGGGATTCTTAGCATACAAATATATTTGTACACATAAGTGTGTAATTGACATTTTGAGGCCTGTAGGTGGCAGAATAGCCTGACCCTTTTGCATCTGTGCACACAGAAGAGAGATTCTGAGTCAATCCAATGATACAACAGTCTCCAGCAGATGTTAGCAAGAGTGAGGAAACAATGTTCCACAGGAAGTGCCACTTTTGCCCCTGTGTGCATTTTTTGCTGTCAGTGACATCAGACTGTCACAAACCATACAGAAGCTTTGGAGTTAAATTAAATTCAAAGTAAATATTTATGCGCTCTGGGCTCTACAAATAAGGTGCATTTTGTGTCCTATAACAAATCAACAGGTAAACTTACTGACATAGTGTTATTTCTTTAATCATATGCATGATTTTTATAATTAACCTAATCTGCATATATTTTAGATAACTGATCTGCATTTGCCATGTTGATTTCTAAAATAGTTATTTTTTACATAATATTTTAAGTAATTCCTCTTTGTCATGTGCTTTATTTGTACCTAAGGATTATTAGTTCTGTCTGATAAAAGTTATGAACCGGATAAATAAAAATCATGTGATAAAATGGTTGCAGTAGAACAGGGGTGGGATTATATAAATTCGCTTCCTTCCACTCCCTTTCAAGCAATATTTAATTTTATGTCTAATTATCCCAAGTTTAATACATCAATGTATGGATGTAACTGATGATTGTAATGTTTTTTTTGTACTACTGATTTGATTGCTTGAAATAAACTATTTAAAAAAAAGTGTCTACCATGGGTACCAGAAACAGCAGAATTTAATTGTATTTGGATGTTGTTCTCTCCATATCTCAACCAAATCCATGTCCCTACATGTTTGCAAAAGTATTTTTTTCTAGTCTGGCCATAGGTTGAATCAAGCTTAGTGAAGCCTTCTTTTGCTGTTTCTACCGTACAGTTAATATCACCACCAAAAATATACATACCTTGCCAAGCAAAAAATGCCAGATTGTCTTATTTTGGGCCATATATACTAACTAGATTTAATCTATGTGTTGTTATACTACCTTGGACAATAACGTATGACCCATATTTGTCAGACATTACATTCATATACTACAGTCACTAAATTTTTTTCTTATTTTTACAGTCACTTTATTTTTCTCTTTTCATTGTCACTTTGTTTTTTTTGTCTTATTGTATATTATAGATATAGACAATAAAGTTTACTTTGACTTGACCTCGATTCATAATTTGAAATTGCAGTAACGTCTGTATAAGAATAACCACTTTTTTAGCATAATTAGGATATGGTGCACAGTAAATTTGACCAGGCCAATGTTTTTTTTAATATGTCAACTTTTGCTGCTTTTAAATGTTTCCCCTGTAAGAATATTATCTGGGACTTCAGTAGTGGTTGATTCTATTGAAAACGTGTTATGTTTTGGTAATTTCTCTTAATCTCTTGTGTGGTAATTGGTCTGATTGGTCTACAGTGGGGCAAAAAGGTATTTAGTCAGCCACCAATTGTATGAGTTCTCCCACTTAAAACGATGAGAAGCCTGTAATATTCATCATAGGTATACCTCAACTATAAGAGACAAAATGAAAAAAAAAAAATCCAGAAAATCACATTGTTTCAATTTTAGCCGTAGAACTTGTTCAGGGAACATGTCCTTTTTTTTTTCTTCTCGTGGGTCAGCCGCAATTTTATACCTGCAAAAACCAGCTTGCTGCACACGAGTGACTCAGGTGTAACACTTGTGCTATCCTAGGCACTTTAACATTGGGAGTTGGGTCATCTAGACCCACTAGACAGTGCTCTGAACCTTTTTTCTTCAATGATTTGTGAACCTCACTGGTGTCCATGGATTACATGAAATCTTTCCACCTTTATCCACCTTTGTCATGGTAGGAAGAACACATCAATGCAAGGGTGGGGTCATCTAAGATAGCACAAGGGTTAAAACAGTTAACGGTGGCTCGGAGCCAATCACTCAGAAATCATCAACAAATATGCCAAAATTTGCTTAGGAAACATGTAAAACAGCAGGGAAGCCTAATTTGGAGATGCAAACTCTGATGAATTGGCAGAGTCTTCGGAATTATTGTTTTAACGTTGTGTCAACATCTTCCTCTTCTCATGTCTTTATCACCCCTACCTGACATATTTAATTAAAATGTCACTCTTGACAATAAGCTGCAGGCCAGCAAACAAAGTATCAAATATACCCTCCTTGACGAATAAAAGTGAAAAATGTAAAAGATGTGGATTAGTTGGATCCAGGTGTTGTTTTGTGAACCTAAAGAGCTCATGCATGAAGACAACTGGGCGCTACCACTCAGTCTGCCTGCCAACTCGCTGGATTTACAAAAATCGAAGTGACAGTTTTTTCAACCAAGTTCTTCTTTTTGGCTGAAAAAGGGAATATTTTAGTAAAGAATAGACACACTAATAGACCATTGAGGAAATACAGTCGAGTGGATTGGACAAAAATGTTGTCTTGTAAAATAACTTCTCCTAGTAGAAAAAAAATCTCTTTATTTCCAGCTATGAAAAAAAAATCTATTTAAATCTATTTGGTTTGCATCAAGAGGTTAATGGAAACACAAAACTGTTGTAAAAAAGTAGTTCCACAATTAATTTTTTTGGAATTTAGGATTTTGATTTTTACATCATTTTACGTTCCCCTAGACATGGGTGTAACATTACATAAACCTTTTTATTTTAGGTCAAAAAAGTTGTTTTGGCAATCCTCTTGGTGTTTAAAAAAGGCAAAATTATTGTTTTTTTTCTCCTACTTTTAGATGTGTTTGTGCTTCTGAACCATAAAGCTATAAGTCAAAAAGAAGTTGTATGAAATAGGTTCTTATATTTTTGAGGTCTCAGCAATGGAGAGGAAAAAGGGGTTGCTCTCCACCAACAGTCCCACCCACAACTCAGAGGTGAATTTCGAATGAACTACTGCCATGATGTAGAGAATATGTCTTTGATGTGTCCGCCACCTACATTTGGAGGAAGCTTGGTACAAACTGTCAAAGCAGTACAAATCTCAGTCAGTTTAGCTCCAGGCTTTTTCTTTCACAGCTCTATCCTGATGTGTAAAAGACTTAGTAAATGGTTGGCACTTCTATGAATTAAAAAAATGATCCATACATCACTACCAGATCTGCATCCCTGATTTGTCAAAGTTCAATCTGGTTCAATTTTCTTAAAAAATGTGTGTAGAGTTTTGAACACAGGAGCCCTAAACTCACGTTTACATAGACTTTTCATTGAAGTATTCACTTGAACATGCAATTCCAAGGCAGTGGGATTGTCATAGTTAAAGTTTTTCTTTGTTTTGTTTAGTGACTAAAAACAGCGTAATCATAATTAAAGGACCACTGGGAAGGCTTTTACAATAGATAAAAAGATTATCACATCATATCACTGGCGGGGGGATATATCAAAACATTTTGCCAAGGTATTTACCTTTAAAACAAGAATACAATTATTTGTCTTTAAAAAAACGTTAATATAATAAACTCATTTTCGACATGTTCTAATATAAACTCTTCAATTATCTATCATCAAATATATTTCCTTGTGTTGGTGTTTTTTTCCAGTTGATATGATTTTCCTAACAACAGGCAAACATACACAAAAACTTACACTTTTCTAAATACACAGCACAATTTCTGCACATCCTAATAAACTGTGATGTGTTTTAAGGCAGAGTTCTGGTTATTTTATCGCTCACTGATGAGAAGAAAGAATTGAGTTGCTTGGGGAGCGGGGGACTGTGAACACTCTGTAGTTGTCATGCTGTCCCACTTAAAGCAATGAAATGATGTGTTCACTTAATCAAAGTCCAAATAGAGTGGCGGGGCCACTTCATCACACGAGGAGACGAATGAGCGCGGAAAAAGCTGCTATTTAAAGCCTCCCTCGTGTCACATCAATGAGAGGATGAGAAAACACTCCAACCACCTTTCAACAAGACAAATGATTGAGACAAATGATGCTTATATAGAAGTGTGGGTTCACGTGTGTTTTGCTCACCCGATAAAGTCTGGCAAAGGTCATATAAAAAACAAAAAACAAAAAAAACAGACTCTGGTAGAGGTCTGAGTCACTGCCTGAATCATCCATTCAGCTGAGGGATTTTGGGAGAGGGTTGCCAGTCTGTGACCAGCTCATTCTGGTGTGTACAAAAACCCACTCCAATCATCTTTTTTTTTTTTTTGTAACTATGATTACGCCTTTTTTAGCCAAACAAACAACAACTAGTTGTTTCAAGGACATAGTTTCTGCAGAGCTGCAGTAGGACTCATTGGCTCATCCATTTGTTTACACTTTCCCACTCGCTCACAGCCTATCACACCTCCATTCTAATATTACCGGATCAGCATTAATGGTAAGCAAGTCTAATTTTCTTTATATATGTCCTTCATCATCAGAAAAATGCCACAAGAACATGTTAAAAATGTTGTTTTTCATCATAGTCGGTCTAGAAAAGGTCTACAGATTAGTCAAATTTCTGTTTAAACCCTTGGACTGCAGTGGCAGTGGCTATTTTTAGTGTCATTTTATGCACCTTTAAGCGCATCAAAATTAAATTTTTGGAAGGCCATTTTAATTAAAGCAGCACATTTCATAACAGAACAGCTAGACAGGGTTGGTGTCATTTGCATGATGCAGAGTTCTTTCAGACCTGCAGAAAAAAATAAATGTATCTGACAGGCATTAATTGGCATTCTAAGTGCCAGGGGTTAAAAGAGCCATTTACTGTGGTCAAGCTCTCCGGAGCAAGCTGCTCGCTGACTTCAGGGACCGCAACTGAGTCTACATTTAGAAATAATAATGACATCTAACAGGACAGAGATTATTAACCCTTTTGTGACTGTGTTTTTGAATTTGAACCTCATTCCCATACATGCTGTCATGTTGTCATAGTTATAGAGATTAATGGACGAGCATTGTTGATTGCTGCACCATTTTCATGTATATGTTACCACTGAAAATGCTTGTTCTAATGTAAATATATCTATTTTTTGTTTTACTTATTAAGCTGCCTATTATAGAAGGTGGGTCAGGCTAACCATTTTTCTACTTCACGTTTTCTTTCTGCTCAAAGCTCACTATGCACATGTCATCCATGTAGAGGAGGTGACTAATGTTGGCCCCATTTCTGAGTCTGTATCCATAGCCAGTCTTGTTGATTATTTGGCTGAGGGGGTTAAGACCTATGCAGAACAGCAGTGGGGACAGAGCATCACCTTGGTATATCCCACATTTGATGGATACTTGTGCAAGTGGCTTCCCATTGGCTTCAAGGGTGGTTTTCCACAGCTTCATTGAGTTTCCTATGAAGGCTCTTAGGCCGCATTTACACTGCAGGTCTTGATGCCCATATCCGATTTTCTGACTATATCCGATTTTGTTGACGACCCGCTTACATCATCTTTTAAAAGTGACCCGTATCTGATTTTTGCATTTACACTATACAATGCTGAAACTATCAAACGTAGACGTTCTGAGGACTACGTAGCAGTATTTCCGCCTTCCGCGGACCTCTTTCGGACTTTTGTGATTGCGCTTGTCATGGAGGCAAGGCTGCGAGGGAAGGAGGCATTGCCTTGGGCGCTTCTGAGGGGATGCGCGGGAGAGGAAAAGAAGGAGGGCTGCTCGTCTCTCTCTGAGTTTTGAATGAAGAAGTGTTTGCAGACGTGCTGTACTAACAGTTTAATCCAAGTGTTGAACCTTTCCTGCGCGGTGACTTCTCTTTTCTGACCGTAGTCAGAAACGCATGGGAGATTTCTTCGGGGTTCACTTTTCCGTTCTGAACCCTCAGCCTCCAGAGTAGGTTGAGAAAGACTCCAAAACTTTTGGGCGAGACACCTTATTTTTAATTCACGGTTCTCCGACAGTCCCCCGCTCCGCGCTCACACCCGCTCTCCTCTACGGCTTCTAGCCTGGTCCATAGAAACGGTGTCCCGCTTCATTAGTTACCGTTTGCGTCCGGACCGGACATAACAGCGGTTTCCGACTACGGTCTGAAGCCTGAGGCTGAAAGGTAACACGCTGACAGCAAATCAGCGCACAAAAGCACCTTAATAAGTCATGTGATCTCAGTTGGTGGTGTCCTGAATTGACGTTACTGACGTACGACTCGCATTTACTTGGGAAAATCCGATTTGTCTGCTTACATGGCACACGCAAATGCACGTATCCGATTCGTTTCCGATTTATTTCCACATATGAGACAGGCCTGTAACCGATCTGAGAAAAACGGAATCCATGCGCCTTTGTCCTGCTTACACATTCACCGGTCATATCCGATCTGTGCCAAATGAGAGGAAAAAATCGGAATTGGGTCACTTAACCCATGCAGTGTAAAGGCAGCCTTAGAGTCCTGTTGATGTTGTACAGCTCCAAGCATTCAGTGATCCATGTGTGTGGCATTGAGTCATAGGCCTTCTTGTAATAAATCCAAGCTGTGCACAGGTTGGTGTGTCGTGACTTGCAGTCTTAAGCGACTGTTCTGTCGACCAGGAGTTGGTGTTTGGCTCCTCTGGAGTCTCTATGAATGTCCTTCTGTGTGTTACTCATGAATTGATCCATGTGCCTATTTATCTTGTTTGCAAACATGCCTGACATGAGCTTCCATGTTGTGGAGAGACAGGTTATTGGCCGGTAGTTGGATGGGACTGCACCCTTTGAGGGATCCTTCTGGATCAGGATCGTTCGCCCTTCCGCGTTAGCCATTCGTGGTGAGTCCCATCTCTCTCTCTCTCTCTCTCTCTCTCTCTCTCTCTCTCTATATATATATATATATATATCCTCCACCAGAACCACTAGATTATGTTAAAAGACCTTTTTCTTCAGAATTGAATTTTATTTTGTATAAAACTAAATAAAATATAGTATTGCTTTGATCCTTCATAGGCCATAGGCCTTTTCCTTCAGGACTAAAGCATTTAGAACATGACCTGGCCTAAATCCATTAGCTTTTCAATAAATATTACTTGAATCCTCACCATTAATGTCCTAAAAC
The DNA here is from genome assembly GCA_037389245.1 of Oryzias sinensis. Classification (NCBI taxonomy): domain Eukaryota; kingdom Metazoa; phylum Chordata; class Actinopteri; order Beloniformes; family Adrianichthyidae; genus Oryzias; species Oryzias sinensis. Next base: position 9,350,496 of record CM074506.1, on the reverse strand, counting down.
TGGTAAAAGTTGTCTTAAAAAAACAATTACTGTTGAGTTTTGAAGTTTTTTAATTTTTCAGGGTACAAATCCAAAAACAATGGCAACCAAAAAATATTTTTTCTCAGTAATTTAATGTTTAACATGGTCCCTTAATTCAACATACAGCTACATAAACCTGGAACTAGAAAAAGTTATCTGTGGTAAATCCAGGTTAAGATGGCAGGAGAATAAACGTTTCATAATTTATAATAAAATAGAAAACTTGATTGATCCCACTAACCCATAAGAACCTATGGTGACATCAGTGTGACAGAAAAATATCTGAAATGGATTCTGTGGTCCACTTGGTTGGTGGTAAAAAAAAAAAATCTTAAATGGACCTAGGCTCTAAAATAGAAAATGAAAAGACATATGCTGAGACTGAGGTGAAAAGAAAGCTTAAAATTGTTGACTCTGATGACAAAAAGTAAATAAACTAGGAAACATGTCATAGAGATTATTGCTGTAATTACAATCGCTTTACAGTTGTTTGTTCATCCTTTAAAATGAGTGATCAGTTCTCTGACGGCAGGACAGGGTGTGTACTTGAGCCTCCATGTGTCTTTACCGCGGAAATGGTGCTGCCCCTCTTGCTCTGTGCTGAAAGTTTACTCATTTTATCCTTTAGGCCCTTCAGGCTGTCAAGCCGACTGAAAGCCACATCAGGTGGTCCCGTTTTTTCTTCCTGCTCGAGTTTTTTCTGTGCAGGAGAAGCAGGATCTTTGGGTGACTGAGAGGGAACCTGCTTCTGTAGTTTCAAGTAGGTGTGGAGGAATGAGGTCCTGGGTTTGGGGTAGGGGGTGTGACTTTGTGGTTGGGCAGCTCTTCCTCTAGTCTGAGCTGCTGGAGGCTGTTGCATGGAGAGGCTGTGCTGGCTCAGCCTCGGACTGACTGATCTAACTGGACCTCTCCCTGGTCCTGGAGAGGGGGATCTGGATTGCGCTCTGCGATGGAATTGAGTAATATCAGTGATCTGGGCACTGCTAGGCAGCATCTTGAATTCAGTCTGGTTCAAACTTTTCGATGAATGAACTCCTAAAAGCTGGGAGGCTGTGAGGGGCTGTAGTGTCCTTCGTTGTCGGGAGGATGGAGAAGATCTTCTGTCCAACTGCTGAGGTCTCTGAGCTTTAGGAGGAGGGTGCCAAAACTACCCAAAAAAGAGAAGGACATATCAGTTGATTTATTTTTCTACATTCAATTTTTTTTTTATTATTCTAAAGGACATTATTGAAAATAGAAAAAAAGGTGTGTTTGCAACAAACCTTTTGACAAATGTATTTAACGTTTTATCATTTCCAACAATTTCTATTTTGAATCTCTGCACAGACAACCTATGAAAAGTCATTTTTCATTGCACACTGGCATCTCCACTTTTGTGTTAAACCATTTATAAATTGGTACTTCTTTTATTTTTGGTCACACTACACAACTTGGGGGTGAGAATCTAATTGAAAATGGGTTTAGGAGGTATACTGATGCACCTGCTGAGTAAAAACATTATGTTCAACTTTGTCATCATCAATCATGGAGTAAGTGTAAGACATGTAAGGCAAGTAATAGATCATTAAAGACCCACCCCAATCATCATTTGATCTCTTGTGAAAGCGTTCCAAGTGGTCTTTTAATTAAGATTATGCCGTTTATGGTCATAATAAAAACAAACTATCATTTTCCAAGACACAACTTTTGAAAGGTTCACTAGAGCCTCAACCCCGGGGTTGTTGAAGGGACAATTGGCGCTGACCAATAAAAAAGAAATACTTGGAAATACAAGAGCTTGAGGGCCCATACCATGCAAAATGAATTTTTTTGAGCTATTAAAATGTAGTTTTTATTCCTTACTATAAATAACCCTAAAGTGGTATTTTATGGTATTTATCTAAAAACCTGTGCTTTGAGCACCAGCCTCTCTTAACCCACAGAAACGAGCAGGTACTCACAAGCTAAAGTAGACCAGTGAGAACAGGCCTTTCCAGGAAGAGTTTGCGCTGCCAGCACCGCCCCAGGCTAACACACACACCCACTATGCACTATAAGCACATCTATCTTTGCAAAACTTTGGATCTTGTTTGTTTTTGTGGGTAAGACGCAGAAATGCTGCCAAGGCCGACTCTAGGTCTACGTCATGAAATGGGCGGCACCCACAAGGAGCGAACTCATCTTACTAACGGGTTGGAAAAGAACTCAGGAAATAACTAATATTTAATCAAAAATGTGTTTTTTGTCTGCCAAAGGTAATACATTATCATCTACATGACATTGTTCACTATAAAAAGCTTAGGAATAGCATGGTATAGCCCTTTAATATTCTTTATATATGTCCTCCATCATCAAAAAAATGTCACAAAAACAAGTTATAAAAACAAAACAAAACAAAAAAAAGTTTTCTTTGGAGTAGGTCTTTAACTAAAGACCAAACCAGGTTGCTGTGTACTTGAGACATGCACAATGGCAATAAAGTTGAAATCTATTCTATTCTAAGTTGTGTTTAAGAGTAGAGGAATTACAAAGATTTGATCTCGCACAAACATTTGATGAGGGAAACAGATGGAAGAGAGAAGTTTGGTCTACAACAGCGAGAAAGTTGGGTATCAACCAATAAGGATGGAAATTGCTTATTAAAATTTGCAACAAAAAGTGAAGTTGATGGATCATTATAAATCTGGTGACCGAGGACAGAACCTTCAGGAACACCAGATGTGATGGGGAAGGCTGTGACTGAATTGTGAATGATTAGAAAGATACAAGGGGAAAGATTGAAGGGGAGTGTCAGTGATCCCAATGGGGGAGAGACGATGAAGGAGGACAGAATGAGAGACAATGGGTAGATCCGAGAACGGGTCAAGAAGAAAGAGAATCAATGCCAATGGATGGTGAGTTTTTTTCCAGGAAGACTGTTTTGGCACTGAGGAAGGAAGAGAGACCTGATTGGAATCTTTTACAGAAGTTGTTAACAGGTACGAGTGATGCTGAAAAGCAAAAGTTTTCTCAAGTATTTAAAAAAAAAGAATGGTAACTAATAGGCCATATGTTTTTAACATAGGAGGATCCAGAGCGGGACTTTTAGGTATAGGGAAGACATGAAAAAGGACAAAAACAAAAAAAGGGTATAAAATTATCTTTAATGGTCCATTTAAAAACAAAAATAGGTTAAATCACAAAGCATACGAATAGCTGAATTATCTGTGAAGAGGGATTGTCTTTTCTCCCTACTACACTTGATTTTGTTTGATCTTTTTTCATTAAATGCAGGTACAAAGAAGTAGAGCGTGACCATAAGAAATGAAGAAAAATGTCACGAAATATCTGAATAGTCTGAAATCCATATTGGTGTGTTAAAGATACAAAAAGGTTATTTAGTTTTAACTTCAGTAGAAAGGCATAAAGTACCGGTGATCTAAAAAAAAAAATACAAAATGGAACGTCTGCTTCCCTGATTTTCTTACCTTCTGCCGATCAGCCTCTGTGGATGGCTGAGTCCCTGCTCTCTCTGTGCTGCTGGTTCTTAATCCTTTCCGTCTCGCTGGGGAGGCTTTCTTTGGTTTCCTTCCCTCTGAGGAGATCACCTCAAGTTTCAGATCAACTGTTGGCAACTTTTTAAGAGCTGATTCCTGTTTGATCGGTTCTCCTTCAGCCCCATCTCCATCAATCAGACTATCAGACATAGTTTTCCCTGACAGATGAGTTTCTTTGGGACCTTTGAATTCAGGGTCTTTGACTGTTAATTCAGATAGATCAGACTGGATTGTTCCTTCGGGCTCGTCACCATCGTGTTTAATCTGTTTAACGTCAAACATCTTCTCTTCTATAACCATTTCTTCATTAGTGTCCTTTCTTTCATTTGTTTGTCCTTTACTCAGGTCATCAGTGTCTGATGGCGCAAAACAAAGACCATGACTAAGGAATGAGGGAAAAGAGACGTTAGATGTAGCGTCTGACATACCAGAGTCAGCAGTAGAGTCCTTTGTCTCACGGGCATCAGGAACGTTCTGGTCTACAGAATCATGTAAAGGAGAGCCACTGCATTCATAATACTCTTCAGAGGTGGTGGACTGGGTGGAATCCCTTCTGGGTGAGACAGGTTCATCACTTAAGTCATATGTAGGTGTTTGAAAGTCAGACTTTGGATCAAGGGGGAAGGTATGCAAAGGTAACTCATCAGAGATTCGTACAACTGAGGTGACAAACTGGGATTCTGCTTCAAGCAAGTCTGGTTGATGAGCATCAGAAAACTGAAGGGATTTTATAGGATGATGTGTGTTTTCTTGTGTTTGAAGTGTGTCGAGTGTGTTAGCTTTTGCATCTTTTAGCCCATGGTCAGTAGATTGCGCAGATGTTGAACATGCCGCTTCCTCTTGCTCTTCCACCATGTCTGCCGCAGATTTTTGCATTCTATTTTTAGTCGTAGTCGTGTTGTGGGAATTCATTCCTGCTTTTAGGATGTCAACATCTTGTGACGCACAGTTGTCCTTTGAAGTCCAAACACTGCATGATACCCTATGAAGTTTGTGAGATTTTGCTAAAGAAGGATGACACTCTGTCACACCTTCTGTAGATTTGCAGTTTTTCAGGTTTACTTCTGATGTCCTGGCATCTGTATTTGTGACAGCTAAAGTCTTTGTCCCTGTCCTTGTTTTAGAGACTATTGGAATAGATTCTTGACTACCAACCATACTTTCAGTACCAGTAACCAAACAATCTGATTTTGTTTGAAGTTTACTTTGAGGGATTTGTTGTTCTTTCATTAAGAACTGGTCTCTTGGGGGGTTATTTGGGCTCTTTGGGTCAACTGATCTGTTTGAAATGTTATCCAGCATTACCAGGACAGTTTCTGTTTTCTTTAACAGAGATGTTTGCTGCCTTGTTTCTACAGCAGACGGAAGGGTTTGTGGCTCTAAACTAGTCTCAGGCCTTCTGAGACAGATCTCTGTCTGATCATTTCTGTTGATGCTGTCTTTCATGACCAACTCAACAGTGTGACGTTTTGGGATGGAAGGACTTAAAGCTAAAAATGAAGGTGCAGAAGACGAAAATGTAGAAGTTGGAGGGATTTTAGAGAGCGAGGAGGTGGAGGTGGTTGGAGAAACATTAGTGTAAAGACTAGAAGCTGGGCTTGAGTGCAGACTTGTAATGGCTACTGAGTTATTTTTGGAAACACATGTGGGGGTCTTGGACTGAATGTTAGAAGCAGAGGATGTGAAAATGGGATATCCGACATTTGTAGTCTGAGGGTTAGGAGTTATTTCAGATGAGACTTCGAGCTGCATGTTAACAGCCTGTACTTGTGACTGCAAAGCACTTTCCAACGTGTCCTTTGCTGTGTTTGAGTCAGGCAGTTGAGACCATTGCCCACTGTTTGACCCCACAGTGGGTGCTGTGCACATAACAGCACTTTGTGCAGTTAGGTTTGGTAAAGTTTTCTCTTCTTTCTTTATGTCTGCATCTGAAATTGAGGCAGAATTGGGTTCATTTGTCAAAATAAGATCTGCTTTATGTAAAGGTCTCTGCTTGTTTAGCGTTGTTGATCCTCTGTTGGATTGTGGGATTGTGAGAACACCAAGATATGTATTTTTAGGACTAGAGTTTGCATTTGAAATGACTTTATTTTCACTTTTGGAAGTCTCACTTTCGTCTTTGTCGTGCTCTAACACATTTGCTCTACTTTTAAGTTCGTTTGGATCACTGTGCAGTTCTGCGTGGGCCTTGTCCACCATCAGCTCATTAGGTTTTTGGGATTGTTCTTCTTCTTTACTTATCTTTTCTTGTTTACTGCTGAACTGTCTGGCAATCGTGATTTCTGCTACGTTTTCCTCAGGTGTGCTGAATGGACTACTAAACCTAATTGCCTGACTGGTTCCAAACATCTCCGAACGCTGCAAATGGACTTGTAGGGGTTTGTTCACGTCCCGAATGTTAATAAATCCTATTACATCTCTTGGTGGGTCGGGTTCTGGCCAGGTGGGCAAGTATGCTATTAAACTGGCCTTCTCTAAATTAATTAGTCCGGGGTGAAGTGCAGGAGGATCTGCCCTAGCCTCCTCTTTTCGCCTCTTCTTCTTGTTTTCTGAGATCTCAGTTTCTTTGGGATTATCGTCGCCAGTGGACACTGTGACGCCGGGGTTCGTCAAAGCAACCAGGGCATATTTGGGGTTGTGCAGCTTTCTAAGAACAGCAGCAGAAGGGGGTACCACAGGGGCAAGGTGGCATCGGAAGTCTGGTTCGGGCTCCGGCTCTGTGGCAACTTGTCTGAGCTCAACGAAACTGGAGTTCACGTAAAGAGAGCAAAAGAGTTTGTCAAAGCCTTCCACTGCCTGGCCTGTAATCACAGTGATGAGATTTCTGTCCAGCCGGGAAGACATCCAGGTAAAACTGAACAAAGAAGGTTACAAAAAATGCCATTAAATTATTGAAAAAAGTTTATTGTTCTTTACCGTGTTGTGTTCTGCTTCCTGATTGAATAACTCTTGTCATTCAATCTCCTCAGGGCCCTGTCTCCTGTTCAGAATGTGCTCAGTTTCAAGAGAACCTAGTGGCAGATATCAACGTCCAGAACTGGAAATCCTTGGCTATGTCCGAATTCCTTCACTACTTACTACATAGTGCACTACGTAGTAAATGTATTTTATAAACCATCAACATTTTCATCTTCAGAATACAGTGGATTCATAAACGATCATCGCAAAACGCTCATATCCATTAGATTTTCACTTCATGAAATGGATGACGTCTATTTCACTGTTTAAAAAAAAATAAAAAATTGTGAGCATGGTGTCCGAATTGCTTTTAATATCCAGGGCACTACATAGTGCCACACTATATAGTTTTTTTAGTAGATAGGGAGTAGGGTGGGAATTTGGGCAGAGCCATTGACCTGAACTGGAAGTACTCCCACATTGCTTGCAAAAACTTTATTTCAGCTGCCGACGCTAACAGTGACAGTGACAGTGTTTCCCATTTTGAGCTTTGATAAAAGTTTTTTTCTACAATTCTGAATTCTGGGTTAGGGTTAGGGTAAATTGTATAATTTCCAGCTGATGATTTCAAACGCCATCTTGTCTGCGGCCAGGTCCCTCTTCTCAGTTTACAGAGCCACTGTGTCTTCCTCAACTACGAAATCTTTGATTGCATCAGATCTTTGTTTTCATTCTATAAAACTGGACTTATTTTTCTACCAAAGTTTGAACTTCGAGAGTTTAAACAAGATAGAAAAGTGTGAAAATGTTCATGTCTGTATGAGGAGTTTTACAGCCATAACACATCTGTAATAATTCTAAAAAAAAACAAGATGACTTTTTTGTCTATAACATTTCACCTATTGCAAATTATTTTTAGAACGCAACTCCCACAATAAACTAAAGACTGCTGAACTGTCAAAAATGAATGTGATACCTAAAAAAGTGATTATAAATTACATTTTAAAGCCTAAATTAAAGTATTTTAGCCATAAAGATACAAAAAAGACTTCATTCAATGTGTGTGCATATTCAGTTTAAAGACCCACTCCAGTCATCTTCTGATCTGTTTTCAATGGGCTCCCAGTTGTCTTTTTGTGATGACTATGCCATTTTTAGTCCAAAAAAAGACCAGAATTAAGTTTCTACAGACGTTCACCTCTGAGTTGAGAGCAAGACCGTTGGGGCGTAGCAAACCTGGCCCCCCTCCCATTTCTAAGAGCTCTCTGTTTAAGCGGAGCAGGGAGCTTGTTTTCCACCAAGCATATTTTCTGTCACAAAAATTTTTTTTTCAAATAATAATTTTCGTTATATTTGTTCTCCATTATCAGAAAAATACCCCAAGAACATGCTAAAAACCCAATTTTAATCAGAGTGGGTCTTTAAAATGTACTCACACCATTCATGAACAAAGCACACACTGACCTGTACGAGCCTGACACCGCTTTGTCGCCATCGATGAACATGAATCTGTGCCCCATTTGCCCTCTGACCTTCATGCAGTGTCGACTGAAGAACTCTGCACCCTGGGAGCAGCGCACGCGAAGATGCTGAGTCACACAAACATGAAAACAGGATCAAATGAGAACAGAGTTCATTCCAAACCTGCTAACACCCAACAATCCCTACGAATCGTGTTTGTCCTAAATGGCTATGCATGCAGCACAACTCTGACATAATTTCCTTTTTTTAACAGGGCGATGGTTGACATTTTTCCGATGTTAACTCCATTTTAAACACATGCCGCTTCAGATTAATGATTCATGAACCTTCCATGTGTAAACACTTCAGGGCATCCAGTTTTGACTGTTTGTGCCAAGCCTGTCACAGAGATGCAGCCAAAACTTTCTTAATTGCTTGTCTTAAAGTAGCAGATTGAAACTGGTTTAGCTTGTTCTGCTCTTGTCACACCCTTACCTTTCTCCTTATCTTTATGCATTCCTTTGATAATATAAAAAAAACTTCATTTCCATCTGTGCAAATATCCTCAGCCTAAATCTGTGGATTATAAAACAGTTGAGATGTCCGTAGTTGGTATAATAGCACAAAAACAGGAAAAGCTTAAATTAAAAAAGGAAAAATGAAATATTTTTCCTTTTTTGTCAGAACGGTAAAGTTGTCAGATTGAAGGCAGTTTTCAACATTTTTTGTCTTAGAAACTAAACGCGAGGAATCTGTCACTTTTTTTTATAGTGCTTACCAGGGTGCAGCATTCTTTCTACTCTCACTCATATGTCAGCTCATCTGCTCCTCCTCTCAATCAATTCTGTTCACCCTCCTACAATTTCAGCTTGTCACTTTCAGCTCGCAAAAAATCTCAATCTGTCAAACTTGCTATGCTTTTAGGTCCAACGGTTTTCTTCTTCAGTCGCTCTGTCAGAGCGTCCCAAGTGGCTTTTTGTGTTTAGAAACATTGCTTTGGCTGGTCTTTGTGTCGAAACGTTTGTTACCCAGACACCTTTTTTAGGGTTGGTAAAAAAAAGCGGCAAATATCAATAACAGCAATAACAACAAAAAAAGTGATGTGGTTTTCCATGAAAAGACTTCTGGAAGCTTCTCCCAAACAGATCAACACAACAAATACTTTTTCAGAATGTCTATAAATTTAGGGAAGTTGAAATTTTAGATTTCGAATTTTAATTTTAGACTTTAAAAGTGATTTGCATTCATTTGAGAGCATATCTGTGAAGATAATGGACAGAACGTCCTGAGCAGCAAACATAAACCACTGAATAGGGCTGCAGGATATAAGGAAAACTTGTCACGGTTCCTCCGGCTGCTACCCCTCCCCTCCCTGATCCTTCATTGGAACCAGCTGACCTGCATCTTCTCATCACCTGGCAGACCTTCTTAAGGAGATCCATCCCAGCATACTACGCCAGTCCGTTATACTCACTCCGGTGATCACGCCTGGCCTCAAGTTAAGTTACTCTCGCTCTAGTAATCCTAGCTTGTACTTACCGTTCTGTCTCACGTCTTCAGGTCTTCACTCCATTGGTCACGCTGGTTCCTCGCTCCACGCTGATTACACCATCCACGACGTCCACGCCTTGCCTCAAGCTGGTTACGCTGTCCTCAGCGTCCACGCCTCGCCTCAAGCTGATTACGCTGTCCTCAGCGTCCACGCCTCGCCTCAAGCTGATTACGCTGTCCTCAGCGCCCACGTCTTGCCTCAAGCCTGTCACGCCGTCCTCGGCGCTCCACCACGTCACGGACTGTGAACGCCGTCCTCGGCGCTCCACCTCGCCACAGCAGTTTCCTGCATCCACGACGTCCCCTGACTTCTATAATTAAAACATCCTGTTAATACATCGCCTCCTGAGTTTCTTCCGGGTTCCAGCATCTGGGTCTCCCTAGTAGTCCGATCATGACAAAACTTGCGATATGCGATATTAGTGATCAATATTTCAATGACAATATGACTTGTGACACATGAACAAATAGCAAAATAAAAAATAACGAATACATCATTTCCATTTTACTGCAACGGTTTTATTTGAATAAAAGTCAACATAAATAATACTGCAAGTTATCTCAGTAGGAGACAGGTAAAAACTTACATGTCGGGAAAACACACCTAAGAACAATTATCTATGTTCTTATACTTGTCAAGATTAATATAGTCAACAATTAAGAACAATGTAGGTAGTGTGCTTCTGGAATTTTTATAAAACCTAATGGTTTTTCTGTCTATGCATGAGTATAAACATTTAATGTAACTTTTTATCGTGGTTTTTGCCTTCTTTTGCAATACGCGTTTTGCACTAGCTGATACTGCGTCCAAATCTTTTTGATCCTACAGAGGTTCCCCTCTGCACCTGGCAAGGTGGGTGGGCGGTCCCCTCCTCCCCCCCTCCCGGGCTGCTTGGGTCCCGTCACCTGGGGCGTTCCTGGCCTGGGGTCTCTCCCACCCACTGCTGGTCTGGCTGGTCGGGCTGGGTAGGATCTGGTTCCCCTCATGAACACACGGTTCACTTCGGCAGCATGCGTGTATCTCCACCCCCAAGAGCACGTGCACACTACTAAACAGCTCCGTGTCTGCTTCATCCCTTCTCCTAACCCACAGTGTATTGATGGACAGATATCTTCAGAATTTCACCTTTGGATTTAATATTTGTCTTTCCAGTAGATCTGGTATAATTGTTACACAGCTTAAAATAATAATTTATTCAAATCAGCGCTTGTATCCCCCACATTCTCCACCTCTTTTCCTTTTATACTCCCCCCCTCACATTCATCCCCTCTCCCTCCCCACACACACTAAAGGTAACAAATAAATAAAAATTAATAAAAAAACAAAAAGGGGTTTATACAAAATCACACTCTGGTTTTTCAAAGTTATATAACCTTTTTTTGTGATGGTAAAACCTGTCCAACACAAAAGGCCTTCAGCCCTTATCTGTTTGCTCAGTTGTTGGACAGAACAAGAAAAGTCGCTTTTCTCCGTGTCAGAATCAGCTGATTAATCATGTAAACCGGTGTCACCGGCAACATCTTCGGTGTTAAAGGTTTAAGATATTTCCCGTTCAATGCCAGTTTTCATTTTTCCGAGTTAGCTAGCAGGAAAGAAATGATTTACAACAAGCTCCCAACCTTTTAACAACAAGACTGACCAGAGGTACCATGATGATCAAAATCAACACAAATTAAGCCCTATTTTCTCAGAATTATAGACATTTAAATCTTTTTTCACAGCTGTATATTAGTCCAAACCTATCAAAGACATCTACGGAGTTTGTGATGATCTACTGTTCAATACATCAGGCAGCAGAGTCTTCCAGTACCCTCCGGGCAAAACCTGGGAGAAGTTGAGTGTAGAACTAGGAAAACAAATGCTACACAGTATGGCACAAAAACAGAAGCTGCACTCTAGTCTATAAATGAAGCACACATTCAATCTAGACAGCAGCTGTGGCACTTTCTAATGTTCCCTCTTGGAGGGAGGGTTTCTTACATTATTGCACAGGACAATCTGGACATTATTCTATTCATTTAGAATGAGCAGGTGCATGCACAAGCTTGACAGATATTTTTACATGTGCACAAGAACATTACCTTATATAAGAAGGAGCCACAAGCATCTGATTGCTGCGAAGCACAAACCCAGCAGAGGGGTCTGTGACACAGCCTGTAATCTCTTTACAGCGATTTGAGCTATCTAATGTCTGACTGTTTAAAAAGTGGGGCAACTTCAGGCAAATTGAGCACCGCGCAGATGTTTTACCGCAAGCGGAAGCACGCTCTGCAGAGGAGAAAGACAGTATGGAGAGGAAAAGAACAGAACGTAAAAGCTAATTCTAACACAGGGAAGAATGTGATGACAATATGGCCAGAGCATTTTCTTTCCTTCACGTAACCTAAAGAGTCACATTGGATCATTATGTCATGTGTAACACAGACATGTGTTTGTAAACTGCAGACACTTTTTCTGCACTTTTGCTCACAATCCAGAGCCAGATGGTGCTCAAGCTGTTGCAGCTTTTGTGGATCACTTTCATTCACAAGACATCAACTGAGATTAGGATGGGGGTGCTGTGTCAGGATTTTAAGATGTTTAGAATTTATGACCACATAGCAATTAGAGCTGAGGGTCCCGTGGGGCCCCAACTTAGTTGTGCAGAAGGCCCCCCGAGCTTCAGCTGCTGCAGATGTGAGGAGATGCACCGTGACATGTTCTGTGAGAGATGCTTGCAGCTACTGACTTGACAGGATGTTTCTGCACATTTTTATGTCTCCTTTTCTTTGCTGACCACAGGCTTTCTGTTTAGTCTTGTCCTGTTTTCAAGGTTCTCAATTTCTTTTCAATCAGCATACCAGGTTTCAGAGCGCCTTCTTGTTTCAGCGGAGACGGTTAGGTTAATATTTCAGACAAATTGTGTATTTCGTGGTACCAACACCAAAGTTGGCATGGACTTACCTTTTGCACTTTTGATTGTTTGCCATCAACAAGCCCAAATACAGTGGCCAAAACTTAAATCAAGACCAAAGGTGGCAGTTTGAATATTTTTGTTGCCTTAACTTCCACCCATAAATGTCAAACAAACCAGACTTTTTGGTTCAAAACTTCTTAAATTCAGTATGAACAGCTTAATGTTAGAAAGGCCTTAGAGCTTAATACCACTAAATACGGCATAAACTATAAACTGTAAAAAGCCCCATTTTATATGACAGACGTTTGAAAAGAGACCTTTTCTTCTCAGTGCGTTTGATAATCCGGTGCATTCAATAATGTGGAAAACACAGTAACCAATAAAACTTGTTTCTGGACTATGGATAGCACCCGGAGAAAACACACATGCATGGGTAGAACACGCAAACTCCACACAGAAAGGTTCCAGCCGGGATTCAAGCCAGGGTCTTCAACTATAATAGCTTCAACTATTACACTGCATGCAGCCACAACCTCTGTGCTTCACTTTCTAATGGGCACTTCTACTGTAAGTTACATGGAAATAGCCAACCACGCGTGCCAGATCAGGTTGGATCATTCTAACATACTAATCATCAAAAAACAGAGACCATTAATTAGAAACAATCCATTATTGTTTTGTTGTTAAAGGTTACTGAACAAAATTATAATGTCTATAGCAAAATACAAACATGTCTTTTCTTTATGCAAGCGAACAGTTTCTAAGACTGCTCCAACCTCTCCCGTAGCTAGAACTTTTTTTAGGCTAGTCGAGCAGATGTAGTACTGGAGCACTGAGTACTGGAAATGAGTGTTGAGAAACTGTTGAGCATGTGAGGGGAAAAGTATTACACTAACATTACAGTTTCTTTTCTTTGGATTCTAATGAAGACCACTGCTTTGTTGCGTTTATTTTTTCTGGGCTGCGTAGGGAACGTCTTACTTTGAGATGTCCAGCATGCATGCCAGCCCTCTGGCACATGGACAGGAAATGAGGTAGCGCCGTACGTTCCAGCAGGATGTAAACAGACACCTTCCTTTTGAAGCCAGCGTCCAGCAGATCCCTGAAGATGTCGGCATCAGTAAAGATGTCCATCACCACTGCTATGACCTTTAAATAGAAAATCCCTTTCTTGGATCATCCTCTGGTTGTTCAAATATACAAACATGTCAATAAAACAATGCAACGCCTTTTTTGATTTATAGCCCCATCTAACAGGGAAATTATTGCACATTTGAGTTTTTCACGGGGAAAAAAAGGCTTTTTGTGCCCATTTTTTTTAGAAAGTTATTTAAGAATTAGCCTAAATAAAACTATCTGAAAAGACCTGCAGTACAATGATGCACGTGAAAGTAGGCAGGGTACTAACAGAACCATGCAATTATAATGCACTGTACATGCTGGGACAGTTAAACCTTTGGTCATTTGAGTGCAACAGTGTAATTTTCATATTGGTGCCTGATAAGGTGAGATGAGATGACAAGTGCAGTTCAAACACAGAGCATAGAAAGTCCCATGGTAACATTCAAAAAGAAATATATGACTTGAAAAGGACTAATTTCTATTTCTATAGTTCTGACAGCTGTATTTTTTGTACTTTTTTATTCAAAATTAGGAAATTCTAACAAGTAGTTGTTGCTCCTCAAATTAGAGTTCAAACGTTCTTTTTTTTCTGTTTGTTATGCTTCGGAGCAATCAAGTAGCTAATGTTTTAGAGTTTTTTACGCCGGTTTGGTAAAAACAAAATTGCTGGTGGAAATTCGGAAAAAATGAATAAGCTACTGGCAGGTTAACTAATGCGCAGTTATTTCGGTTTTTTCACTTTATTCCTAACTTGTTTTAGTTCAAGCAAGACGTACCAAGGGATTGGGCCAAAAAGAGTAAAGCTACGTTCTCACTGCTCTCTGCAATGCACGTTCAAACAGCCACTTCCAATGAAATGTCTAAATAAAGGCCTGTAAACGCGAGTTTCAGGCTCCTGCATTTTAAACTTTCATGTTCACGCATAGCTACGCAGGCTTCTACAACCATATTTGGGCTCTATGTACAAAATGGCCATTGAACCCATGTTCCAAGTTAAACCAGGTCAAAATTTGACCTATCAGGGACTTGGATTTGGTAGTGACGTATGGAATGGGTGTTCTGGTGAACCCAGACACGGCGACGACCCTGAAGACATCTGCATTTGTTTTTTAAATAAAGATTGAACCAGGTCACTTTCCTGACATGATGGTAATCCATATCCACCATTGCAGGGACAAACTGAATGAACTGAACATTTTTACCAACAATTTGAGATGCTTTTTAAAAAAATTTTAGAGACACATTTGAAATAGCATTCAACATATTTTGACTTGTTCTGAGTGTGTGCAATGTCTCAGCTAGATAGAATAGCTAAAAACAAAAAAAAACAAAAATTATCTTGAAATAAATAAATAAAAACTTAAGTTGGAAAATAATGGTTTACCAAGCGTTGTTTTTTATTCTCGTACACAATTTATATGTAAGCTGATTGTGGGTGCAGACTCACTTTTTTTAAAAACAAAAATGTTAAATATTTCGTCACAATTATTTTGTTTCAGCCTTCAGGAAGAAAGAGGATTCAGATTCAAATGTGTGCAGTGGGGGCACCCAGTAGCTTCTTTTGTGGGGCTATGTCCACCCTTTAGGGGTGCCCCTGTACAAATGTTCTGGTTAAACATCAAACACTTTATGAAGATGTATTTTTTGTTATGAGTAATTATGTCTTACTTAAAATACTCCCAGTACCTTTTGGGCCTGTGCAATCATTTTTCGGACAACCTCTTTGATGTGCGCGTGCCCGTCCAGCGGCGGCTGCGTGTACACAGACGTGCGTGTCACCCCGCGGTACGAGTCGCAGCTGGGCCAGCCCAGGTCCATCTGCGGGACGGAGATGTCTGAAAGGTCGGGCCAGTAGTGCAGGGAAAGCGGAAGAGACTCGTCCTCCACGCTGCCCTGGACCAGCTCCGAACCCGGGTCAAAAGGTTCAGCCGCCCCGACAAGAGCGGTCATCTCCGGGTCTGACAGAAAACCCCGGACCCTGCGCGAGTCCAGGTACTTGAAGAATGCCTCGCGGCCATTCTGGAGGAGAGCTTCGAGCGCGAGACGTTGGTCCTCGCAGTATAAAAACTCCGGCTTGGACTCGCTCGTGCGCAGGTTCACGTGGTTGTCATCCAGACACTGGACCTGGGACAGAGCCATGATGACGAACTTCAATGAAATTTATTTTTAAACGTAAAGAGAAATGTCCGCGAGCTCTATTATTGAGTCAATAGTGTCCCAAATTTGTGACAGCTTTATCCCCATATAGTCCAACTTCGGCCCAATGAAGAACCGGCAGAGGAGCAGGAGGAGACAGCCCGGCAGCTGCATCACCTGACAGGTGCGTCTGTCTGAGACAGGTAAAAAACACTCCCACACACGAGACCGCGAGGCTTTTCAAGCTGGGGCCTATCTTAGGAAAATGAGTGTTGTGGACTCCTCCTTACTTTCTTCGTCTAAACTACATTTTTAATCATTATTAATCAATTGTCGGTGTCATACCTAAAAAAGCAATCCAACCTGTACTGCTCTACCGGTTATTTGCACTAATGCTGCTTTTGGATCACGTGATGCAAAAGTAGAATTGGAATTCCAGTGGAGAGTGAAAGTTATAAGATAAAGTTTGCAAGTTTTTTTTTTTTAAATTAAACAATTGAACATAACAGAACATGGCTTAGGGAATTAACATAACAATTACTAATTGCAGCCAGAAAGAACAAATACATAACAACAGATAATGGTAAAACCTAATAATAATAAGATAATATAGGATAGAATTTTATCTTAAATAACTTTTAGTCAAACTGTTAATGAATTAACAAAAAGAAGAAGAAAAATGCAAGGAAAAAATTGTTTTGATAGTTCAAGTTCTGTCAACTTATATATTTTTGACACGAGTTTTGATATATTGTATGCAACACTCCACCCAATTAATAATACCAAAAAGTATTTGTATTTGCACTACTTTTATTGTGAAACCTTTCATTTATAAAAACAAGTTTACATATGTTTGCCATATTTTGAAAATACTTTTTTCTTTTTCGATCAAACTCTGTTTATAATTGAATTTGATCAAAGTTTTCTATCAAAAACAAACCCCAAGATTTGCCACTAAGTTGAAGAAATTGACTTTTTTTTAAATAGACTAATATCTGTATAATGTCAGTTTCCCTTTTTAATGTATTTGCTTTTATATCAGGGATTCCATATGTTTATTTTCTTTAAGCCACATTTTGTAGCTGATTTTATTAAAAAAACATTTCTTCCCTGCTTGAAGATTATTTTTTCCATTTTTTTCTTTAGACTATCTAATTTCTATATCGTCTACATAGCTACGGTTGCAGATATTTAGTGTCTTGTGAATAATGGCTTCAACCGGCTTTTCAAACATAATTAAAAAGTTAATAGCTTTTAGATTTATACAGCACTGTTGACACACAAGATAAAAGAACAGGTCTTTTCACCAAAAGCAGGGAAGACTAAAAAAACAGCCTCTGAGTTTTTGATGGGGATTTTCTATTTCAGTAAAACTTTAGACCGTAAACTTGGAAGCCTTGATTCCTTAAACTCGATAATAATTTACAGTGCAGTCAGGTTTGATGATTGCTGTGCAAGCTTTTTCTTGCACCTTAAATTAGGTCACATTTTTCAATGGGTGCAGTTTTGCAAGAATGCAACTCTACCAGTATCTGTCAGTCATTTATTCACAAAATCTCTATGAAATGAGTCCATCCAATTCCTGAACCTGCTGAGTCCCTTTCAGAGTCACAGGGTTGCTGGACCCTATCCCAGTTCCTGCTGGGTGAATGTGGGCTACACCCTGGACAGGTTGCCGGTCTGTACTTTTGGACTTTGTCCAAAGAATATCCACAGATGCACGGGGAGAACATGCAAACTCCAAATAGAAAGGTCCCTGCTGGGATTTAAAAAAAAAATTCTCTCTTACTTTCTATAACAAAAATGACAAATGATGAAATGTATTTAACAAAAACTCCTTTGAAAACTGGCTCCAACATAAAGTTTGACTAAATACAAGCTTTAAAAATGTTTGCAGAACAATGCGGCAGATGTTATGTGAGCTACAGCTAACTTTGACATCTTATACGTATTGATTCTTGATAAACCTGCTCTGGAGAATCTAAGGGTCCGAACGAGGAAGTGAACACTGAAGGAAGATCTGCCTTCTGTCCCCCGCGCTTCTGACCATGGTCGGAAAAAAGAAAAAAAGTAATCGCGGGAAAGGTTCAACACCACACTCAGCCATTTCGCTGGAAATTTTTTCAAAAACTTCCCGGTTGCGATAAGAGCCCTGGAATTTGGGCTGAATGGAGCCGTCACCCCAAATATTAATCAAATCGGTGACCTCACTTACCTTCCACTGACTGGTCTCAGCAGCGACGTCCGCCATGGTTGATGTTTATGTTCTCGTTCTCGCCTATTTCAACACAGAATTATGACATTTGTAGCGTATCGATGACGTACGGGTCGGATAAATGTGTCCTGGCCTTTCAGATCACATTTCAAAAGATCGGATAGATATCGGATTCAGGACCACATACCCAAGTTACCTGGATCGCATTTGAAAAGACCAGATCTGTGTCGTTCAGACTGTCATTAAAAGATCAGGTACAGGTCGCAAAGGGGCAAAAAAAATCTGAATTGGGTCGTTTCAGCCTGCAGTGTGAACGTAGCCTGAGAGTCAGGTGTGTGGCATCCAGGAAGTGTGAGCTGGGGTTGCTGGGAGATGTAGTGTGGTTGCAACTCTGGAGATGGTTCCAGCCGGTGACCAAAGGGGGAGACAGACCTCTGACTTGACGGGTGATATGGCAAAAAAAATAAAATCTCTTTTTTTTTAATTCCAAATTTGATATTTGATTTTATTTGTTTTTTCTTCTCTTTTTTACTTTCTCTAACAAAAATTACAAATAATGTAATATATTTAACACAAACTATTTTATTTTCAAAATCTCCTTTGGAAATTAGCTCTAACACCAATAATCTTATATTCATTTCCTGCTGACATAAATTCAAACTTCAGATAGAATAAAAGCAGTTATTATTATTTTGAGGTGCATTTACTTATTTAACTAACCCTTGAACACCTTAGCTTAACAGTGTTAACATTCTTTCAAAAAGTGTGCAAAGCAGTAGTCAAATCAAAAGGTGGCTACTATGGAGAACCTAGAATATGACATATTTTCAGCTGTTTCACACTTTATTATGTATATAAATCCACATGTGTTCATTCATAGTTTTGATGCCTTCAGTGTGACTCTACAATTTTCATAGTCATAAAAAAATAAAGAAATCTCTTTGAATGAGAATGTGTGTCTAAACTTTTGGTCTTACTGTACATTCAAAGTCCCCAACACACCCAATGCTTCCCCATACAATTCAGACTTAAAAATAGACCACAAAAATGTCAAATTTTGTACATGTACATAGACAAATAATCATATTTCTACATTTATTCTTAAATTCTTTTGTACGGAGAAATGTTTTTGTGTTCAATTCCTGTTTAAATAAAGAATTGGGAAAAAAAGATTTGGATCCATTATAAAGGGGCTTATCCTATTGATTTATCCAGATCCCAGGTTATGACTTGGGAACTTATATTATGACCTAAAAAGCCTTGTTACAGTGTGTTCAGGTGCTCCTCAGGCTCGTTCTTGTCTCACTTCAGTGAAATGCTCAAACCTGCCGTAGGCCTGCAGAGGAAACTGGTTTAGCCTTTTTTTTATCACACGTCTGTAAATAGAACAGCTCTTACACCTTCCCTCGCTATTCGCTTCTTTTACTGTTAGTCTCATTTGTGCACCAGACACACATTTCCTCTTTCATCCATTTATCAGTGTCCTGGTTCTTCTAGTTGTCTCGACTTGTTTATTTTATTGTCTGTTTTTCTCCTTTGATCCTTTAATAGCCACTTTTTAATGTAAGTTTTTTTTAATTCTGTCTTTATTTCTTTCTGTGACTCATATGTGACTTCTGTCAGTGGATTTTTCAAATTACAGCGTTTTTTGTTTTTTTTCCCTCTTCCTTCGATTTACTCTGTGACATAAATATTTCTTACCATTCAGTGACTCACCTGTACTGAGCAGATCAGAGGAATACAGCAGCTATAAAACAGATCGTAAAGCAGGACAGTGTTTGGTTCTCCTTCCTTGTCACTGGAGAGCCACAGGGCCCCTTGTTGGGAGGCTCAAAGAAGTAGCTTGACAAAAAAAAATAGTAATAAAAATGAGAGCTACAGGCTGAAAAATAACAAATTATTTGAAACAACAACAGTGAACCATAATTTTTATATACAAGAAGTAACTTGTCAAGGTTAAACTCTGCACAAACATTAAAATTAGTATGACACCTTGAAAGATTTAACCCCATGAACTGGACATTTGCAAACAACTATATTGTACTGTGTTATTTTTAATTTAATTTCATTATAACATTTTTAAAAATAAATAATAAATATTTCTTTAACCCTTTTATACTAGAGCTTGAGCTCCAGTGTTGACATTCTTTGAATTACCGTAACTCTTCTCGTTTACGCAATTAATGTAATTCCAACTGAGTCTAACATAAAGAAAAGCAGCTTTTCTCTACTACCAAAACTGTTGCAATTGTATCAATCATGTTGGCAGAAGTCAGAACTCTGTCTCCCCCTCTCGTCCCCAGAGTTCTAACCACAATACAACTCCCAGCAACCCCCAGCGCACACTGCCTGGATGCCACACACCTGACTCATTCATTCAATCAACCACAGCACAACTAAGCTCTACACTGAGCTCAGCTCAGTGCAAAGTATTGTTTCTGCAACTCTGCACTGAACTACCCTGTCTCTCCTTTGATGATTTTATGCCTGTCATTGACCCCTGCCTGCCTGACCCTGATTTAGCTTTGTAGACCTTTAGCTGAGCTAATAAACCTGCTACATTTGGATCCAGCCGTCTGCCTGTTCTTATGACACGTGTAAACGTACAAAGAGTTACGGTAGATCGAAGAGTGTGTGTTATTTCTTGTTGATGGCGACATCTCCAATATTAATACTCTACCACTAGGGTTATAACTGACGGCACCTCTTAGAACTGCCAAAACTCTTTGTCCATTTATGCATCAATGTGAACACGGTGATTGGATGTGGAGAAATGTGGTTTTCAAATCTGTTGGTGCTGTTTCCCACAGCACTTCAGGACTGCAAATGAAAATTTCAAATGCCGCAACGCTTCATTGTCGTTTCCATCGACGTCATCCTGGTTTACTATGACGCGTTTGAGGAGCATTTTGCACATGTCAGGCAGGTGTTACAGTGGCTGATCCAACATCATCTATATGCCAAAGGGGAGAAATGTGAGTGGGGCACAATGCATTGTGGGTAGTAATGTTTTGTTGTTTCCTTCTGTTAACGGTATTTGCGGTTTTCTGGTTGTTGACGTTTTTGTTGGTCTTGATTGCAGCTCTGTTCAATGTTGTGGTTGGTATATTTTTTTCTTGTTGTAATTATCATCACAGATAAGTTGGTTCCTCACAGAAATGAGATCGCTGTCAGTAAAAAATATGGTGTTTATGCATTATTTTTGTTACTTTCTACCAAAAATAATTGACTTTTCCAGTTTAAACAGAGGTCATGAGGCATTTGGAACATGGATCAACTGAAAACATGTTACTTGCAAGAGCCGCACTAACTAGTCAGTTGTGTTCTTCTCTAGCTCATATCGCATTTGACCAGCCTCTACTGCCAGTACAATAGTCAGATCCTGGTTCCTGAATCCAAAAGTTTGCTCCTCTGCTTCACTCATCGTCTGAACATCGGTTACTCCGCTTACTTCCAGCCATCCTGTTCACTGTCTGTGCAAAATTGCACTGATCGTCACACTCTCGTCCTCATCCTCATCTTAGGTTCCTCACCCTTCCGGATTCCAGTTCGCAAGCCCGCAACCCCCTATTGACATTTTAGAGTGGAGATCGTCTTCGGGGTTTTCGGGTGGTTCCCGCTCAGCTTCATCATGACTTGCCCCTGCACCCCGCTCTCTGACTGCTGACGTCCTCTCTTGACTCGGCGGAAAAGTGCTGCTCCCTCTGCTGGAAGGAGGTGTCATGTTTCTTCACATCTGCTGCTCCAAACCATGATTTAGACATAATTGACTGTTATCTTTCACCCTTGGTTTTGCTTCTCTTAGCCGTCCTCAACACACACTGACAAATCCAACCATTTATATAAGAACTTTACTTCTGAGGATAAACTTGTGCAAAATAGAAAGTGGCAGTTATGTCCAAGATTCATGTTTAAAGAGGTACATGTAGAACTTTATTGGAATGATTTGTCATTACAGGTAATGGAAGACCAATGCAGGTTAACTATAAATTACAATTTTTTTCATTTCTCAATATTTGTTGCAACAAAAAAATCTACTATAGTTTTATGTATATACTTGCAGTAAAAGTTTTTTCTTTATCTTACAAGAATTAGAATAACTCACACGAATTAGAATAAATACATGAAAAACATGTACAAAGGCTTCAGAAACTGAGTTAAGCGTCCCACTTTCCAGGCAGAGTTCTTTATTTTATTTTAAACACTCAACTCAGTGAGTGCTGCAGAACAGCCATATCCTTGAATAGTCCACAGAAAAGTATTCTGTAGCAAAGAAAAACACAGAAAATATTCACACTTGTAGTTATACCTTCACTCTTGAAGTAGCACGCATGTTTGTAAAGTTCACTACTGTACACTACATACAAACACCTTAAGTCACAAGGCCAAACCGGCCAAAAAGGATGCTCTGCCACTGTCTTCTGTGTTTGACCTCATAACACATCCCACCCCTGTTGGGTCTGCTTGTGGGAAATTCTGGAGCATTGGGGACAGCTCTGCCCTGCTATGCCCTTCATCCAGAAAACGGCCTTTAGCCACTTTTCCCTTTTTTATCAAGTTGACGTTTGTGTTGGCTAGTTTTAGCCCGCTGGAGTGTTGATAAGCTGTAAAAACTATCATGGCTGCAAAAATGTGTTTGAATGTATGACAATTCCACAGTGTAAAGGTCCTTGTGTGAATGTTTTACTTCTAAAAGGCTGCTTTAAAGGACCTGCTGATGAAACTGTAAAAGCTGATTGGACTAGGTGTTTTTATTGGCGGGTCACAGAGAGATGGGAGGGGTCACTTCAGATGTGGCTTGTGTGCTCCGGAAGCAAACAGGCAAGTGCAGAGCAGGGGACAGATGCACGTTGATGTAAAAAGGGTCAGGATTATATATGGGCGAGGTTATTGGCCGGGTTGGAAAATGGTTTGAACATATTCCGGGGGGAAGTAGCCCACACGTCCGTGACATCGGCCCCTCCAGCGTACAGAATCTGAGTAGTCAATGAGTTCAATGACGTCACCACGCAGGAAGCGCAGCTGGGAGGGGTGGTGCGGGTTGAAGTCAAAGAGAGCGCGGGCATGATGTGGACGCTGAGGGAGAAAAGAAAGAAGATGGGGAGAGATGACGAAAGAGTTATTTACAAAAATAACATAATAGTTTCTTACTCATTTTTATGGGCAGCAGAACTCTTTTCTAAACCGTTTTTAGGAAGGCCTAGCATCAAAAGTATGTGATGACTTGTAAAAGCTGAATGTACAGAAGCCATAAAAGACATTACGTGTAGATTTATCATGGTAAAAGTAAAGAATAAAAAACAAAGATATATTTCTTATGGAGCTACAGTGGTGCAGTGGTAGGGTGGTCGACCCCTGATCGGAATATTGCAGGTTCAATTCCCACCTTACCCGATCATGTGTCGAAGTGTCCTTGGGCAAGACACTGAACCCTACCTTGCCTCTGGTGGAAGGTTGCCGCCAGTGTTCGGCAGTGGCAATGTGTGAATGGGACTGTGACCGTAAAGCGCTTTGGGCCTTCGAGGAAGATAGAAAAGCGCTATATAAGTTTACGCCATTTACCATTTCTTTTAACGAGCGTTTTTTTCCAACATACACACAACAGAATACACAACAGACTTCTGTATGAAATTTTTTAACAACTATTTTGACTTATGGGGAGCTTGGTTTTGCCGCTATCATTTGGGCAAGTTAAAATCCGACTCTAAATATCTTTTGATCTATTCTAAAAGTGTTCCCAGTGGTCCTTTATGCCGTTTTTAGCCAAAAATCAAAAAAGTATATCCTAAAAAACTATGTTGTTTAACAGGACATCTTTTCTGCAGAGTGGCTGTAGTTCATTAGAAGTTAGCCTCTGAGTTTTGGGCAGGACCATTGGTGGTCACGTGGTTTTGTTTACAAGCTTTGGTCTGTAACAGAATGGTCCATTTGATGCCAGTCTGAAAGCAGACCAAACCCAAGGGTCGGGACTCGACCCAGAACAAAGGATTTTTCCAGTCTGAATACACCCGTACAGCCCCTCACACACCAAACCTAACATTAACGGTGCAACAAAAATGGCGAGAAATCCAGCTATGCAGTTTTAAGCCAGATATAAGCTTGGACAAGAAAAACAAAGGTATATGGATCTTGTCGTCTACAAGTAGATGCATCAGAATGTAGAGTAAGAGTGAGCTTTTGTATGTCTTTTCTCATCTGCTCCTGATTCACAACGATTTGAATAAAGAAATAGAAATGCAATTTTAAGCTTAATTTTTCTTTATATGTGTCCACCATCAACAGAAAAATGCCACAAGAACTTGTTAAAAACACCAAAAACACCATTTCTATCGGAGTGAGTCTTTAAATTGAATACAGAAGTTTATGCAAAAGAAAAGCGATTAAAGGCTCCAAGGAGGAGTTTACTTAACTTCTATAGTTACAGCAAAAACACATTTGAGTCTAAGCTGTTTTTCTGTTTTATATGATTTAAATGACAATATTAATGGTCATTATCATCATCGCGCTCACATTCTATCCAGATATGCCCTCCCGTCGCCTGCTCGGTAATTTTACTGCCAACAGTTTCAAAACATAGGGGAATTATTACCTTTTCATGTCAACGTGGTAACCTTAATTTTTTTTCTGCATTAATTTAAATCGCCCTTTCATGAAGGCTGACACGGAAAAGCGGCCGTATTTATATAGGTGGGCGAGGTCACAGTAACAGCGCTGCGTGATTGGACTCTTTCCTCATTGTGAGGAAAAAATAAAAACAGACAACACAGAAAGTTCGTATTGTTACCGCTGTCTTTTCCCCTGATCCAAACTGTCTGTTGAATTTATTCCTTTAAAATGATGTTTCTTATCTGTCCCACTTTGTTTTCTCCTGAGTTCAATGGTTTTCTTCTCTCCTAAGACCCGGCTTCATCTGATCTGTGCTGACCGGCGTAGAAAAAGCAGTTTAAGACCAGCGGGGGGTGGGGGGGTGGGGGGTGTCTATTTTAAGGGGCAGCGTCTTGAACCTATCCAACCCCTTAGCTTTCATCAGCCGTCCCGCAGAGGAAAGTGTGTGTGATGTGAGCAGCAAGCATGCTGGGAAACAGAGATGCACAAATGATTTTCATATCGTGCAATCTAAATATCCTATGCAAGGTTGAACCCCTCTAACAAGCCCTAATGCACAAGATGATGGCACACATTCTGGCATAGGGATACATGGAAAAACGTGCACACATAATCAGGAGAGGGATGAAGAGACACAGCTTTGCAGAGTCATAACATCCTCCCAGCATTCCACTCTATCGCACACAGATCTCATCTAGACTTTTAGATCCTACAACACGCAAGTTAATACTCCTTAGATGTGAGCAAGTGTTTTAGTTGGCATGCAAAGCCTTGTGTATTCATGCATTAGTAAGTGATTACGCTGAAGGGAACCATTCATTTTTTTGTGGGCAGAGAAACATTCATTTAAAAAAGGAGAAGTAGGGTCCATCTATTTTGGCATCCTCTCCAGCGCTCAGTCTAACTCAGAGAAGAATCTGTAACGTCAGTGGACTGCAAGATTTGTTTTAAATTTGCCCCCTCATGCAAACATCCTTTACAGTTGAGGAATAGAGCCTGCATGACGTGGTGCCATAGAGAGGTTCGAATTCTGCACGGACAGAAGTTGAAGAGAAGACGGATTTGTGGCACAAGGACAGAGGGAAATTAGACATGTCTATGGGGAAGGACAGAGAAAAAAAAAAGAACTGAATTATTTTCCATTCTGCCGTGCAGAGATAAGAAGCCATCTAGAGGCGTGTAATGAGCTGAAGTGGGAAGCCAAAGCAACACAGGCGGAGCTTCACAAAAAAACATTGTTAAACCCTTCAGTAGATCCACATTTGTGAAAGTAAGACACAAAGTAAACAAAAAGAAACGTTTCCCCTTTATTCATATGTCAACTGTATATATTTCATTGATTAAAAATGACGTACTATAAGGTGCACTTAAAAGCCTTATTTTTTTCCAACAAACAACAGAGTGCCTTCTATTTGGATTAACTGTGGTTGTGGTTTCTGATGTTGAGAGGTGCACAGCGCTCTGTCAAATTGTCGGTCTGTTTTTTGATGTTGCGAACAAGATTGGGTGTTATCGTAAATAAGCTAACATGGCTAACCCATGTTTCCCCAGCAATGTGTAGCGATGTTAGGCTATGTGTTTTAACGTGTGACTAACATTGTTGAGAGTTAGCTTATTCAAAATAAACCTTTAAGCGGTATCAGTCTGGTTTTTTTACATGTTGTATACAATTCAATTCAATTTTCTTCATTTCAAACACAAAAAAAAATAGACACAAGAGTTTAAAACAGACAGATAAAACAAGACAGTGTGCTTGAAAAGTGGTGGGTAGAAGAATAATTTTGTATGATCCCTCCCCTTTTTTAAACCTGATGATCTTCGTATTTCTATTTACAGTTTTGTACACATTATACAATCACATTACATTCTGCATTGCACCTATGCAGAATTGACATTTTTGTATTTATTGATCATTTCTTGCCTTGTGCAGTTCAATCAGTGACATATTGTGTTGTTTTTTTAATGCATGTAAACTTTTGGTTTGTTTTAAACCATCGTCCAATCCATTCCATTTAATCAAGGGGGCACTATACTGCGGGGAAAAAATGGTAATTAAACTCAATTTGATGGTTGACTTTTATTAAAGACCCACTGTGGTAAAAATTGTGTTTCTGGTGTTTTTAACATTTTTTTAGATGTTTTACTGATGAAAGATATACATTATGAAAATCAAGCTTAAAATTGCATTTCTGAGTATTTCTTTATTCAAATCATTGGGAATCAGGAGCAGATAAAAAAAGACTTTTCAAAAGAGAGCTTTTTTGAGATGTGGAAAATAAGCTGGATGGGCCACAAGCTCCCTGCTCTGCTCTACTTTGACACATTCACTTACAAACAAATGGATCCATGAACATCTTTGTTTCCGCATCTGAACAGGTGTCTGGCTCCAAACTGTGCAGCTCCACTATTGCTCGCCTTTTTTGTTGCACCAGTAATATTAGGTTTGTGGTAGATAGCGAAAGAGTGAGTAAACAGAAAGCTCTTAGCACTCTACCCACAACTTAGACGCAATATTTAATGAACTCCTGCCTCTCTGCAGAAACTATGTCCTAGGAAATGACACAGGGGTTTTTTGTTGACTAAAAACAGCTTAATCAGAATTAAAGACCAACGGGAATGCTTTTACAATAGAACAAAAGATGATCAGAGTGGGTCTTTAACTCACCCTAATGATATCAGCAGAACCAAGCTCCCCATAAGTTAAAATAATTGTTACTAAATCAGATGTCAGAACGCTCCACATTAGTTTTTATTAAGAAACAAATGATAGGGTTTCTAAACTCTTTTTGCTTTAAGTGCTGCTTGAAACAGTTAGAAAAACAAGTTATAATATACAATTCTGTTTTAAATGTAGAAAAGAATGCTCCTTAAAGGAAGTTGATCTATGTCTTTTATACATTATCTGTAGTAGGATAAGCCTACACCAAATGTAGTGGCTGTAATGGTTTCTGTACATTCAGATTTTACATGTCAGGGAAAAGCAGAAGTTCATGTGGCTCCCATCAAACGGAATCTAGCCAACGCAGTATTTAGGCCAAACAGCTAATGTGGCTTTTCGCAACAGCTTTTCCTGTTGTCGCCATCGCTACACCCTAAAGCCAAACTCACAATGGGCATCTGTTCCAGGTACATTGGTTCGGAGAAAACAAGGGTGACATTTCCCCAGCGATTTGGAGCAGGTGAGGACTGTTCAGCAATGAGCCAGCCTCCCACTAAACTAGAAGTACGCTTTGAAGTACGCAAAGGCCTATTTTAGAGTCTGAACCTATCAACATAAAATGCAAAAATAACAAAAAACAGACCCATTTGGTTTTCTATCAAACAAGCACATCCAAGGTGTAGGAGGAGAAATATAAAAATCAGATGGAAAGCTGTAGTCTAGTCCATCTTCACTTTTGGCCTTCACCAAATCAAATGTTTCCAATCAGAGCACAGAAAAACATCTAGTGTGAAATTAGAAATGACCAGCACATATTTTTTCTTCTTTCCTCTACATTTGAGAAAAAGTACGGAACCTGTGACCTGACATGGGTAAAAATAAAAAAATAAAACTCGTTCCCACAAAATAATATTTAGTTCCCGTTAACTGTATGGGGTGTTGTACTTTGGTGTCGAACAGGAATAATAATATTCAGGAGGTGCTGAGGTGACTTATTTTTTATTAACATAGTCGTTAGCAGTCACTTTAAATCCGATGGCTACATGCTTCATACGTATCCCATAATGCATCACACATATCCCATAATGCATCTCGACCAATCAACGTGTCACTGTAACTGAGGTGAATCCAAATACAATAGGATAAATGTATGTCAGAATATTATTATTTCGTGGGAACGAAATATTATTTCATGGGAACGAATTTTTTTTTTTTTTTACCCATTTCAGGTCACATGCTCCGTAAAAAAGTTTGCTGAACTTTTGTAAAAAAAGAATGTAAAATGCACTGCTTATCTGGGTTTCAGGTTATAAACAAGTAAGAGATGAACTGCAGAAATAACGAGGTGCAAATCTCTTATGGCAAATGTGCATTAAGGTAGAGGGGATCAGACACATGCTCATCTACATAATCACCAGAAGCAGCTGTCCCAGTCATAATGTGGGAAATTTAAAAAATTCATAGACTTTGCCAATTACATGTGGATTTTTTCTTTTTTTTTATAATTCTTATTCCTCATGTGGGAGTGAGAATGAATAAAGTCTTCTGCCAAAAAAAATAAAAAAAAGACTTAAAAAATTATGTGGGATAATTGAAATCAACAGATTCAGCCACAAATGGATCAACATCAGTTTGTCCATTATTTTGTGCTATAATGTCGACAAAATTAATACAATCAGTTGGACTCGTGGGGTTTCTAATCATAAAGATGCATGATGGGGGGAAAGTGGTCTATTAATCCAAAGAACTGCAGTCTAAGATACTCAGAAGTGTCTTTGAAAAACCCACTCTGATCATCTTTTCATCTATTTTAAAAGCGTTCCCAGTAGATCTTTTATTTATGATTACACTGTTTCTAGCCAAACTCGTTAAAAAACAATATGACATTTTGACAGAGCGCTGTGTACCTCTGAAAATCACTTCGACTTCAGTAAACACAACCAGAATAAATATTGTATAAGTATTAGTTCATGTGTAAAACAGTCTGGATTATAAGGTACATTGTTGTTTGTTGAAAAAAATAAGGCTTTTAGGTGTGTTAAAGTGCAGAAAATACAGTAATTTTACAGAGGGCAGTAGCTCATTGGAGATTCGCAGCTGAGTTGTGGGCGGGACCATTGGCAAGGAACAATGCCCCTCCATTCCTCTACTCGTTGTTGAGAGCTATTTGTTTACAGCCCCTCGTACCCCCCCCCCCCCACCATTACCGTGGCAACAAAAATGGTGAGCAATATTGGAGCTATCCAGTGGTACAGTTTTGAGCCAGATGGCAGCTCAGACAAGGACAATGAAGACGTTCATGGATCTATTTGTTTACAAGTAGTAGGAATGAAGAAGGGGACTTGTGGGCCACCCAGAATATTTTCTACGTTACAAATACAATTTTTATTTAATGGCATTTTTTGGCGACTCCTGGTTCACAACGATTTGAATGAAAAATACTTTGAAATGTAATTTTAAGTTTAATTTTCTTTATAAATTTCCATTAGGGAAAAAATGTCAAACAAAACACAAATCTGGAAATGAATTAAAAGTCCAAATTTAGGCTTTAAAACCCCAATATTATTGTCAGTTCTAATAAAAGAAATACTTTTGTTTTCCATCAAGACACTGCTCATTCATGCATCTTTATGTATATCTGTTATTTATTCATAAATACATTTTAAAAAAAGGTGAAAGATTTGCTGTGAGAAATCAACAGGCCCATAGACAGAGGAGCCAGATGCGAATGTGACATTTTCACTGTAAAAACAGCCGCATTCTTCCTGATGAATGTCTGCTTCTTGACAGCGTATTCAAAGGTGCACAAAGAAATGTCTGGCTCAAGTGAAGCTCTGAGGAACCAGCAAGAGTTTCAAATCCAAGCAGACAGCACAACTGGACTCAAAGCCTTCTTTAATTTGGTTCAGTACACATTCATTAAAAAAAGAATTTAAAAAAAAGTGTTGCTCTGAAATAAACAAGGCTGAAACACACAAACTGAAAAATATCGGAATAAAAAGGATTTATGTGTTGCAGCAGACTCAGGTCATCCACCTCACTGTGTGATCACTACAACAGGGTCCCTCCACTAATAACTAAAGGTCTAATCTCAGGGTGAAAATGATAGGATAAGTATTAGCTCCCAGCTGGTGCTGCAGCAACTTGCCTTTCTTGTCGGGTTTGCTTTGGATCAAAACCCTCCACAGCGCTGGATAAGCCTGCGGGTGCAGCTTTCTGCCTCTCCCAGGAATAGCTGCCATGCAGTGTGATCTTGTCTTCTAATGCCAGAAAAAAAAAACTGCTCTTCCCACAGTCAAATAATGACAGCTACCTGCTTTTCCACAAAAGAATCTGTGACACCTATCCATGTATGCAAATACATTTTTTGGGGGGGAGCTAAATTAACAATAAAAAAGATTAATGTTTAAATATATAAAAATAAAAGGTTTCTTTTTCTTTGGCTGTGTTGTGCTAAATCCCTGCAGCATGTTGACTGAGATGACTCATTTTTCTGCTCTGGACCACTCCTGGCAACAGTCCTGTAATCTTACAGTGGAAGGTGCACCTTTACATCACTTTCTGCCCCGCAGCTTTTGCCCAGCGTGTGATTTGTCGAAATCATGTGCCCTTCTTGGACATGTTTCTTTCTATTCTTCTTGTCACCAATTATTGCAGATTCTTAATATACATTATCTCCAAGATACGGCATTTTTTCCGCACTAATACTTTTCAAAAAAACAACTGGGCCTTATAATCCTGAGTGCCTTATATATGGATTCATGCTGGTTGTGTTTACTGAAGTCAGAACGATTTTTAACGTTACATGGTGTTCTGTCCAAATGTTTGGTTGGGTATTATTGTAAATACATTATATCGGTCTGGGTTTTTTTAACGTGTTACTAACACGATTGGGAGTTAGAGTAGTCACAGTAATGTTTCATCATAAGCTAAACGTGCATTCAAGAACCAGTTTTTAGCGCATTCTTGAACACCAATCAATTGGCCAGTGTGTAGCCTCAAGATAAATACCAAGGTTTTTAAATTTAAGCCTAATTTTTGCTTATTTCTATGTATCTATAATGATGATTGCTTTGCATGGTTTCCATTGGTTGCTGCTGTGACAAACCAAAAAAGCCCACTGTTTGTCAACTTAACAAACTTGACAAACTGCACAAAAAAGAAAAAGTGAGTCATTTGTACTTACTCTGGCAAAGTGTTCTGGGTCTCTCAGAAAGACCATCCTCTCCTTAGCAATGCTGTTGCTATGGTAGAACTCCACAAGCTCATTCAGTGAGGAGAAGGTCTCGTCCCAGATGTAGTACTGACCACAGCGATCCTGCAGCACCTTGAAGTGCTGGACATGGTCCCCATAACTGCAAAACAAAATGAAGTGATTCTTTTTTTCTATTCACAAAAGAAAAGAGAGGTTGTGATCTTAATTTACGCAAAAAATTGAATGTTTTTGAAGGATAGAAGTGTTTATGAAAACACTCTTTTGAAAGGCTGCCTTGGTGCAGAGGTAGGGCAGTCAATCTCTGATTAGAGAATTGCAGGTCCAATTAACGCACTGTGTTGACGTGTCCCTGGGCAGGGTACCGAACCCTACCTGCTTCCCTATGGGCTCCTCCCTATTGCTCGAATTGTAGGAGTATTAAAAGCTGTAGTGATGTCTGAAAGTTTTATTTTTAATAAGGAGCTCTAGTAAGTTAGGGTTTGCTATCCCTCCGCCAGCATAAATAGCAATGAAATTGGAGGGATCATGTAGGGTTAAGGAGAAGCCTTAGGGGTGAGGAAGCAATTCAGATTCATCCTAAGAAGCTGAAAAATGCTGTCACTGGTGTATGATTTTGAAGTGTTTATCCAACCTCATCCAAAGTTTTATTTGCCATTTAATTTAGCTATTCTTTTGGCAGTAGCTGCTAGCTGGGTTGAAATTACTGACAATATATGAGCTAAGTCACCCCTCCCCCGTGGCATTTCAAATAACAAGTACTTGCTGGCTCCAAGAAGCCAAAATCCCATAGACTACTATTAAGAAATAAACAAATATTACTTAGTCATTCTATTTGTCAGAATAACCATTCTTGCTCTGCCAGTCGGATGCCTCAATAAAAGATAAAAGCATGTAGGGTTTGCATGCTGGCCCCCACCTCGAATGATCGGAACATTTTATTGACAGATTCTCCCAAGCCCGCTTTTCAGTGAAGGTGGTGTGGACTTCCAACAAGCCCACTCCTGATTGGTGAGAATGGTTGCCATAGAAACGTTGATCAGACCAACTTAGATCACTGCTAACTAACACTGTCTGGCTCCAGATGGTGGTGCCTGTGTTACAGAAAAATGATGATTGAATTGACTTTCTTTATTTAGAGCTGGTAGTAACCCTCTTTCTATGGGTGATGTCACACTTGCTATGTCCAATTCTCATATACAGTCAATAACTTGAATTTGTCACATGTTTGGACAACAGCAAGTGTCTTTAAAAGGTGTTTTTGTCCAACCTTGAGCTAATACCAAAACTAGCAACCTTTAGTCTGCAAAGCTTCTCCACTAGCTGCACAGCTGTTTCAGCTGAAATCTGTGCAAGTGCATTTACCTCCTAAAAAAAAGAAAAGACAATTGTTTGATCAATGGGACAATTGTTTGATCAAATATTATCTTATTCCTTCTTTAAGTTTCATATTTAACTGATAGACTTATTTCTGCATAAAACAGATAAAAAGACATCCTGCCATGATGCAAAATCTAACCTTGTGCCTCCAATGATGGCAATTACCAGTGCAGTCTTTGTTTTTAGTGCGTGACATTTAGGCTGTACTGCGGCTTTTGGGAATTCTATGTAAATCAGTTCATCTTGGGCAAATATTCACAGATTTGCATCACTTAAAAAAACCACACTTCTCAACCTGCAGGGCAAACAGCAATGACTCAGTAGTGTGAGTCATTTGTGGGCTTCTGTGCACAACAGATAGCGATCCAGATAACTGGCATCAATTGAGTTTTGTGGTAAGGACAATTTAAATTTTATGTGGCTTGAATAGAAAAGTCATAGTCAGTTGCCAAATAGGAATAGCCCCGGTGTTTGAGTGTTCGCTGTTCAAAAAGTTTGGAAATTAGTCGTTGGTAATTACCCGATCCCATGTCCAACTGTGACGTGGTTGCTAAGTAACTTGCGGGCTTCTCTTTAGGAATCTTGAAATCTCCCTGTGATCGTATGGTTGCATAACAGCTAGTATGCAGTGAAAATCCGTCAAACGCCCCCATATTTCTAAACCCATCGCAGAGTAGGTGTGTGTTAGTTTTGTGTTAATGATTCCTAAAGTGTCGTCTCTGTATAGAAAGCAGTATCCTTGTCACTGTTTTCTCCATCATAAAAACATGGATGTTTTTTCTCTAAACTCATCTATTCGTTTTTATATTGCCTTTTTATTGGAAATATAGTTCCTTTTTAGCAGTCAGACCATGAGCCCTATGAACAAACAAAACAGACTCCCAGTTGACTGGATGGCATTCAGCTTCACCTCCACCCTGCCCTCCCTATTCCCTCTTTCCATCCTGCATATCTGCTCTGCTCTACTCACCATCGCTCAAAGCCCTGAACATTACGTAATAACAGGCTTGTAGATTGGTGAGATGTTCAAAGCACTGGATTTTTCTTGAAATATTTTCGCCTCCCGTGCTTGTTACAATGCTATCTGCTCAGTTTCATGAAGCATTGCCTTTGGCTTTAAAGCCCAGGCGTTATCTGCCCTCGGTTTTCTTTTCTCACAGTTCTGATGCTATTATAGTGAGTCTACCACCCTGCTCGATTCATCTTAATCCCAACTCTCACTCATGCAACCACTCAAGGAGTTTGTGAATGATCAGTATAATTTTCCACAGTGTTCCCCAGCTGCTTTGTGCCCTCTGCTGCACCCTTCTGGTGGGGTTGGGGCACTGCTGTCAATTGTTTCATCTCTGAGATGGGGCAAGACTGGTTGGTATAATTTACTGTATAGAATAACTGGACTGAGTGACCCCCTCCCCATTCATGTTCCAAATAGGAAGTACCTGCTGGCTCCAAGAAGCCAAAATTCTGTGAATCAACATCTATTACTCAGTCGTTATATTTGTCAGAATAAGTATCTTTGCTCTGATTTCTTTTTTTAACATGTTCTTTCAAATCCTATGTTTTCATCATTTTTTTTTTCCGTATTGGAGTTCTTCAGTTATAAACTGACCAATCAGATTCCACAATAAGAGTATGTGGTCTTAGGTTGAACGTTTGAAACCTTTGATTGACAAATTCTTTCGAACTTTCGAGCTAGCAGCAAGTGGTAAGGGTGTGGCCGTCTAACAAGCAAGAGTGGTTACCATACGGGCGGCTATGGTGCAGAGGTAAAGCGGTTTACATCTGTTTGGAAGATCAGGGGGTCAAGTGTTGAAGTGTCTTTGGGCAAAACACTGAACCCTACAGTTCTCCTGATGGTTAAAGGTTGGCAGTGGAGCCGCCATCAGAGGGTGAACGTGTGAAAGCACTTTTTAAGAAGGAAATAAAGTGCTGTATAGTCATATACCATTTACCACTGAAACATTGACTGTAAAAACAATGGACGAAATGAGGAGTGAAGTCACTCATGGAAAATGCTTCACCTCTGGCTCTCGCTAAATGAGGCCAAATCAGTCAACATTGCTTCCTGATACGGGGGCCACCACTATGTTGAAACCAGTCGACAGTGATTGGTCCGAGTCATCATACTGTATCTATGCCAACTACTGTCGCCAAACAGGAATGAGCTTATTGTGAGTCCCCACTTCTTTTCACGTCTCTCCTTCTTGAACGCTGCGTTTTCATTGACTATGAAAGTACGCATATTGGATTTGTGATTACCAGATTTGTCTAATGGAAACACGTTGACTTTAAAAAAAACTTTTATTTATCAATTAAAAAAAATCTGCTCTTGGAGGAAGTGGTTAATTGGTTGCAGAAGTGGTTAATTTAATGAGTCACATGACCAACAACTTGGCACAGGTAGACAGTTTGCATTGGTTTTCTTAACCCACTGGGGCCACAGAGTTGCCTGGCGGCGAGGCACGTTTACTTACTATGCTGTCACCCGGGCAGTTGGCAGACAGAGCGCCAGCCAGCCAGAGCAATCAAGAAAAAGATCCTCTAGTTTGATTCTCATTTTTATTTTTCCCCTCCTGAACCAATGTGGGTCACAGAGACACAGAAGTAGTGGCAGAAAGAGTTTTTTGCAGTGAGAGTGGAGCTAATACCGGGATAATGAATGATCTGATGAACGTGATTACCGATGAGCTTTTTAAAATAAATAAATCCGATCTCGAAACATCCTCCGTGTCTTCCATGCAGTGTAATGAGATATACACAGACAGAAATTTGAAGCTACTGTATCTGCTGTAAATCAGAGTATTGCTCACATCCATGTTTTTGATTGATTTATTGCGTGAGTTGGTTTGTGTTTGTTCGCATAACTATGATTTAGAGTCAACAATCAAACATTTGAATCTAACAGCGGTAATTTTGCATAATTAACCTTTCTTCTTACTTGTTTCGTTTTTTTAATCCTGGTTCATCCGCATTGAGCTCAAAACACACAGAAAAAAATTCGAGTATTTTATTTAACATTTAAAAACAAATTGCAAAATAAGAAGGAAAAGGCCTTCACAGATGGCATAGATGAAGTCATCTGCCATTGGCTACCCAAAATCTGTCAATCAAACGCCTCAGACATCAGTTTGACGTCAGGCCCACATGCTTTTACTGAGGCATCTGATTGGTCAGGTAATAACTAGAATAACTTGCGATAAAGAAAAAATATATTTAAAAAAAATTAGGATTTAAAGAAGATGTTAAGAAGGTGTCAGAGCAAGAATGGTTATTCTGACAAATAAAATGACTGAGTAATAACTGTCTGTTTCTCAATAGAAGTCTGCCGGTTGGCTGTCTTGAAACCAGCAGGTACTTCCTATTTGCGAACATAAGAAGAGAGGGGTTGTCCATTGTTTTTACAGTCAATGAGTTACACCTACTCCGACCAATCACTGCTTACTGACATTGTCTGCTGGCGACTGAATTGACTTTTGATTTGATTTGATTGAATTTGAAGCTGGAAATAAGTCATTTTTGATTGGGTGACGTCACACGTTCTAGTTCTCTTATACAGTCAATTATAAGGTGCTATTAATGCTGCTGCACCTTTAAGACATGAGTTTTATACTCTTTAAGCAAAAAAACACTTAAAAATTCCCTTTAAATGTGTTTTAACATGTTATCAGGGCAAAAGTATGCTCAGGTTCTCTTTGCTGCTAACTTCTTTAAAAATAAATAGTGTCAATCCTTCCGATTTCTTTTAGTGGTCTCTCAGTTTGGAAAAGCAGTTCTGACAGACAAACCAAGATAACTTCAGCTAAATAAAAAATAAAAAACAGGAAATGCAGATGAGTAAAAGTGTGCTGACAAAAAGAAACCTCAAAAAAGTTAGTGTGGTTTAAGAAATGCTACAGAAAAAAAACATATCACACTCTTTTTTTTCTTTTTTGCTGAGAGACAAGTGGCATCTTACGTCTACCATTCACTTCAAATGAATAATAAATGTGTGACCCTACAGAACAGGAGTGGATTTAAAACAAAAAAGTCAAAACGTGTGTAGTTTAGAGAGTACAAATATTTACTCTGTCCCTATGAGTGTGTTTGTGTTTGTGCTGGCAATTCAATCTGCATGTGGAAAGATTTGTGACTCTGTTTGATCAGACGACACCAAAGATACTTGCAAAGTCTCTGCGTATCGTCGTTCAAAATGTCTTCAGTTAAAGCAATCATGTAAAAAATATTCTAAATGTCTCTCTTAGAATCTCGCTACTCTAAATGTGGATCATACATCACTAAATAATTCACATTCTAACACCCACTCTGCAAAAAACATCGTTAGACAGAATTCGTGGGAGAAATATGAGACATGTTTTGTGTTAATTAGTTAGGGAAAAAAAGCTGAAATTTCAAATACTGGGAGTTTTTCTAATAGAAGAGCAATATATGACAGATAGAAGTGGCATTCTGCAACATCTGTTATACACAACACATATAATGTGTGCTCCTCAAGTGCCTTCTCATTCCTGTGTAATTAAGGCCCACGACGACAGTGTATCTTCTTCCATAGAAAAGGATACAGCAGACCTAGTAGAAGCGTCAAAGCCTTTTCTAGGAAGGAAAGGAAATAGATGTGGTGAAAAAGCATAGTGACAGTTACTCTGTAGATGAGGGCGAGAGTTTTTTAGATTTCCACTCGGCACCAGCACAATCTGACATGAGTGAAGGTCACCGGTCTTTCTTTCTTTTTCAACTTCCTCCACCGATCTATTCTCACTTCCCTGTCTGTCTTGCTTCTCCTGCAAGCCCCCCCCCCCCCCCCCAAATCTGCTGTTGTGTCCTAAACTGCTGCAGATGTCTGGGGGCCTTCGCACATTCACACTCTCCCCTGCAGATGTCAGGTTGACTCTGTGACTGCGTGTGTTTGTGGCAAGTCACTTCACAGTGTCTATGTGTGCTGCATTTCTCGCGCTGCAGGCAGACCGCTTTGGCCGACCGCTTTGGCCACATGCATGTCAGAACCATACTTGTGTGAGTCATAAACTTTATGCTACATACACAAAGGGCCTATGATGCGCCATCAAGAATGCGCTGAAGGCAGGTTCTTGAACGCGCTTTCAGCATTCGTTGTTCACTCGGGTCTGTCCCTACTTCATACTAGCACATGTGTATAATTGGAAGAGGCATGGTACAAAATGTGGAAGCAGTGCAAATCTCACCAATCTTGCTCAAGGCTTTATCTTTCACAGCTCAATTCTGATAAACCCTTGGTGTCATAATTCCAGCCGGGCACAAACCTCAATTATTCACTTCTCCTACATGATCAATTTTCAAACAGTTGGTACTTCCATGAATGAAAAAAGACGCTATCCATATGTCACTATCAAATCCAAATGCCTGATTGGTTAAAGTTCAACTGGTTTAATTTTCAACGCACATTCAGTGGCTGCGTAGTTTGTACGTAGAATCTAAAAATGGACCTAAAAGCCTGAAACGCACATATAAGTGCGTTTATGTGGACTTTTCATTGAAAGTTGTCACTTAAACACGCATTGCTGATCCCGCTTGTATTGGTGGGCTTGCATGTACACTGAGAAATGTGTGTATGCAGGGTGTGATTGGCGTTGACGCAACTTGAAATTTGCTCCAGCTTGGGGCTGGCTCCCGCGCATACGGATCTTTGGATGGTGTTCACACATGCACACACACACACACGCACTGATTACAGCTCCTCTACCAAATACGAATGCAACCCATAACCACCAGGAGCTGTATGGGATTCAGACAGTGTCTCACCCAAAAAAAAACCTTTGTCAAATAGGCGGGCAGGACGGAAACCAAACCTGTGATCCTCCAACCATAAGTGGACCGCTCTACTTCTGCACTACCACCGCCCCTAGTTGTGTTTCAAAAGTGAAATATTTTCTCAACGGGGTGTATAGTGTTCCCCCGTTTCCTGTTTGAATATTCCCTTTTTATTACCAGATTTTGTTTTAGTTACGTGACTCCTCCGGTTCAGGAGGTACTGCGGGGGAGGGGAACGGAGATGAAGAACAGACAGGCCCGTCTGCTGCCTAAAGAATATTTCACAGCTATTTCCACCAGTTCCTGAATCACTACCGACCGAAGCTTGTGCCCCTGCATGGAGAAATGGCATCCAAAGATCCAAAGACCATCTAAAGAGATAATCTACCGGTAATTATCATCCAGAGCTGGTGTTTAAAAGAATACTTAACTGATGAAGGAGGAAGCACGGGCTCCTGGTTGTAAGGCACAGAGTGACACTCCTAATGTGCGTCATAAAGTACGCTACGGTACAATCAGTTGCTCTGAATAAAAAAAAACCTAATGTTTCAGAAGGGTTTTTAATGAGGAAGGATCGGTTAACGGAAATTCTTCGACTGCGGAGTTCGGTGGTGGTTCTCCATATTCAACGATTCGGCGTATTCGCTGGTGTCTCCCCGCAAAAATAAGGGGAATACTGTAACCGTTTTTATTTTGCGTGAAATTTTGAAAACAATGCATGTGAAACCATCTTGAAGCAGACCGTACTAATGGCGCTTTTATTTGGCGATCCACGAGAGGAATTCTGATGGGAAAGTCACGCTATCATTAAAATGGGAGCCACTGAAGAGCTCATTTTTTCCACTTTCCTCATCTAGAACGGGTCGAAACATAACTCTTGTCTTCACGGTTCAAGAGAAGGGTAAATGTCAAGCTTTCACACCTCATTGCGTTTGCATTGAACTGTTATTTTTGAGTTAGTTTTGCAAACCATAGAGCATCCTGCTGTGCTGAAGTGACAAAATGAGGCAACTTTATTGTATACTTTTTTTTTAAACTGCAGCAGTGTCAAAAGCCCTTCAGTGCATCCCCACTTATGCAAACGGATTTTTGAGGTTTGAATCGTTTGTCAGGAACAATTGCTCCGGAATGACTCATTCAAGTAAAATTTACTTTGCTGAGTTACAAAAAGTTCCGATTTGTAGTGCTATGCTGCATGATAAGATGGAATCTTAACAAAAAAAAAAAAATTTTTTTACTTTTGAAAATGTTTAATTTTAAAGGTTATAAAGTAAAAAAATGGGTCACACATTTCAGACTAAGATACATCCTTTTGTTTGCAAAAAAATTACAAGTCACCTTCTCTTTTTCAATGTCCTTCTTTTAAATGTTCTTTGGACACATCCTGCCTCAATGACATCATCTATTGAAAACATCTCTCTGTGGTTTAACACGCCTTTTTCATTAGAAATACGTCTGGTCCGGACATTCATAAAGATGACTTTGAGATGCATAAAATTACATTTAATTTAGAGGTGAAAATGTCAAAGGGGGGCTTCACTTAACATCAATCAACTTATCACTTATTTTACGCATTTTCTCCATAATCCTTAATTTAGCTAACTTCTGCTTTTCATGAGGCTCATTAAGCTTGAAAATGCCCCTGAAGAGATGACATTCACAGGCTGATGAACATACTACTTAAAGCTCAGAGAAGATTACAGTGTGCAGATGAAAAGCGTGTAGCACCCACAGGATCTGTTTTCATTGATTTTTCCCTCTTTGGAATAAAGTCCTGTGGGACTAATGATGACTAATGATAGATCAAATGATAAATCACATTTAGCAATATGAGGTGAGGACACATTATTATCATTATTGGTCTTATTTTTAGATTGTGTTTCAGCTACAGTGGGCATAAAGTTTCAAAATTGTTCACAACGTTAATAAAATAGAAGGGCATTAAAAATGCTGCAGCTTTTGCCTATCTCCTTTTCAAAAATCATTCTTAACTTTAGTCAAATAGTATGAAAGCAGTTGCGTTGCATAATTACAAATACCGGAAAAAGAAATGCTTTTTCATTTTCTCAATGAAGCTGCATTTGTTGACTCAAAATGAAAATGAAAACTCAATCCGACAAACTGCTTTTTCTTTTTCTTCTTCAACACTGCTCATTCTGTCACTTAATTAAAATGATAAACAAAATGGTATTTGACATTTTATTTTCAAAGAGTTCTCTAGTAAACGTGTAGCAAAATGTGTGGCAAAATTCAATTAGAAATATCTATTTTGACAATTAAAATGGATTAACAGAAATGCTTTTTCCTTTTCACATCGTAACTGGAATTGAATTATGCTACACTTATTGAGGGGGGGATGTGAAAACTAAAATTCAATATGCATTTTGCATAATCAGTTTAATTATGTCACAGAATGAGCGTTGTTGAAGTAGAAAATGAAAAAGTTTTTTTTTTCATTTAGACAACAGTTATAAATCAGGTCTCCTGGTAGTATTTTTTCCCTCTCGGGTTAACGCTAGACAGCAAGCTGTCAAACTCGGTCAGCAGGAGATTGAAACATCGCTGAAGCAGCCGTCATGAGGGAGCTGGAGCAGAGACTCTTTCTGGGAGAATCAATCAATTATTTTTGAGTCAACAAACGCAGCTTCATTTTGAAAATGAAAAAGGATTTCTCGTGTTGACTTTTGTGTTTGATTATGCAACGGAAACACATCTATAAAATAGAGGCTTTTTTGAATGACTAAAGACAATTGCTCTCTCCGATTGTATTCGTTTTTCTTGAATGAATAAACTAAACTGCACAAAACTACATAAATACAATTAAGCTTAAAACCGCCTTTCTGAATATTTATTTGTTGAAATTGTTGTGTTTCAGGAGCAGACAAAAAAATGCTGTGATGTGGAAAAAACACTGGACTCCCTGCTCTGAGCTCTCAGCTAAGAGAGGGCGGGGTTACTCTGCACCAATAGTCCCGCCCACAATTTAGAGGGAAATTTTGAATGAACCACTGCCGCTCTGCAGAAACTGTCCTAAAAAACGATACAGGTTTTTAAATTTTGGTTAAAAAGGGCATAATCATGATTAAAAGACCACTGAGAATGCTTTGAAAATAGATCAGAAGATGATCAGTTGCCTCTTTTGTTTCTGGCGTATCTCAAGTTTCTACTTTGGGTCCTGAGCTTTTTCTAGAGTTTTTGTGCATGCCTCTCTTAAACCTGATGAGTAAACAAGTTCTGTTTTAAGTTTTTTTTTGTATTTGTCAGCAAAATCTAAACCAAACTTTTCATATATTGGTGGATTGCCAAAAGGGGCACAACTAATAACAATAGTGTAAAAGAAGATTCTACTTGCTTTGTCAGCGTTCTGATTCCTTTCCAGTTTGGATCTTGTGCCAGAAAGCCAGGAGCTTGAGGGTTCTGTGCAGTATTTTAGCTGTTCCTAGGACTGTAATCTTTTGGACAAAGATCTCAGATTTTGTTCCTGGAATCTACTAGAGCCAATCTTCCAGTTTGGAGGTCACAGCTCCAAGAGTTCCAGTCAATCTTCTCGTTTTTTTTTCTCTCTGATATTGCTATCATGGCTAAATCTATCACTATAGCCTTTGTCTACTTCTGACCTAGAACCCTGTGTCTGGTCTGTTTTCTATCATTATTAAGGCCCACAGCAGTCCCTGACTGCAAGGCACAGATTATTTTTGCTGACACAAAAAATTATCTGTGCCTTTGAGCAAAAATTTGAACCCCACTACTCAACAAAATTGGCACACACATAGTACCCAGGGAAAATGAATTTGTGCACATTGAACAAACCCCAACCCCCCTGGACGATAGCATCATCTTGTGATTTTATTAGATGGAAGAGAGAATATGACAATTATTGGTAGTTTCTGGACAAATTTCAGGACAAAATCGATCTTTTATTTTAGTAAATGAGGCAGAAGCTGAACGCCAATCAGACGGCTGCAGCACAGAGCAGAGGACCCACTGTGGGGGGCGGGGCAGAACCGAGCTGTCTGTCAGCTATCAGAAATCCAATTACGAGGAAGCCAATCATTTTATTTTGAATGGGGAAAGACAGGATTTTTTTAAAACGAGCACCAGCACTGTTTAAAAATTGCAGAAACGTTGTGTTGCACTGCGAAAGGTCCGGACTCGTAGCGGGAGGCAAGAAGTTTACTCTGAAAACAGAGGAGTCAGACATGCCTCCATCTGTGAGCAGATTCCACCAAAGCAGAACACCTGAGATCCAGCTGGATCAAACTGTTCTCTAAAATATCTTTTTCTTTTATTATTTGCTACTGACACAGTAAGGAGTACTTTAAAAAAATACAAAAGCTACAAAACACAGAGTTACAGGAAACACGTCAAATGGACCACAGTGTACACAAAAGAAAAAAGAGATTTTTTGGGACTGCCTGGAAACTGAACCCCGACAGGCAGGCTGTAATGCAGACACTGACTGTATAAAAAAATCAGAAAGGTCACAGCATGGTCTGTAATGTGCTAAATGAACAGAAACTGTTTATACATTTGGCACAAAGTAATCTGTGAATTTTATGTCTAGTGTTTGAATACAATGTGGAAAAATGGCAAAATAAAGTCAGGGCTCCAGACTGCGACCAATTGGTCGCATTTTGCGACCAAAATTTGAGAGTGTGCGACTGAATTTTACATCTAGTCGCACATGTGCGACCAGTAAATTTGCCTCCCCCACCCTATGTATTTTTAATACATTAAACGTGGAAGGGGCACGTCAATGATCAATGAAATAATCAATGAGACGCAAGCGCACACGCACGCAGGCAGACACACGCACTCGCGCACATACTCATAAAACACGAGCACACACTCGCGTGATGCCCATCTGTGAGGCGGCCACTGCGTGTGAGAATAAAGGGAAAGCCACTGTAAGTGGCTAAAATGCGTGGAGGGGGCGGGGCCTAGAGATAATCGATCGCGCGTAAACATCTGTGGGAAGGAAACGGAGACAAATATCATCACAACCTGATGTGTGCGTCAAGGTTATTATAGTTAACGAAAACGAACGAAAAAACTAAAACTAGAACTGAAAAAACATTTTCGTTAACTGAAATAAAAATAAAAACGAGAGTTTTTAAAAAAACGAAAACTAACTAAAACTGTTTGTTGTGTGTATAAAACTAACTGAAACTAACTAATATTAACCCCAAAAAATACTTCGTTTTCATCTTTGTTAATACATAAGTCTTTTGGGTTGAAATAAAGTCTATTTACTTCACCCTGCTAGTTTTACTGTGTATCTGAACTAGAGGGCTGCATTGGGATTGAATCTCGCGGGATTGGGCGGTTTGAATTGTGCTGCGGGCGGGAGCGGGCGGCAGAAAACCCCCCCGCGGGATCAGTGCTGCCATGAACGATCTCATGAATATATATTAGCGGACTAAGGTAGGCTGAGCGGCTGTTGGATTCTTATGTACTGAAGCTCCGTGAAGGCACCAGGTAGAGACGCCCAATGGCCTCTGTCATCTAATCTGTTGTTGGGGGTGAGCCCCGCCCCGCCTCTTACTAAGAGCGCGCTTCAGGCCGTCTGTCTGCGCGCGCACACACGCACACTTAACCTAACGGGATTTGTGAAAAAATATTTAATAATTAAGTTGCAGATTACACAAAAGAGGAATGCATGAAAAGATGAGGCTGGAGGAGGGACATGAATCTCTTTAATAATTTTTTCCTGCGGGACGGGAGACGACACAAAATCAATGCATCTCTATTACTGTGCGGGACTAAATTCTATTAGTTTTGCGGGTGCGGGCGGGAGTGGACATACATATTGCGGGTGTGGGCGGGAGTGTAACGCATACGTTGCGGGACCGGGCGGGATTAGTCAGAAATTCAGCGGGCGGGAGCGGGATGAAGAAAATAGTCCCGCGCAGGGCTTTAATCTGAACCTTACGGCATCACGTAGTCTGTGACGTCATATGATGTCTGTCGGACACTGCCGGCTAGCGTTGTCATAGACATTTACATGAGCGTGATGGCTGCATTAAAAGTTGGGAGAAAGCGGGAGAGTCCTATTTGGGACTTTTTTGAATATAACAGCGTCGAAAACTAAAGTAAGTGCCTTGTAGTCGAAGCAGGAGACAACATTTGTG
This sequence comes from Oryzias sinensis, assembly GCA_037389245.1. Lineage (NCBI taxonomy): Eukaryota > Metazoa > Chordata > Actinopteri > Beloniformes > Adrianichthyidae > Oryzias > Oryzias sinensis. The sequence continues at coordinate 9,305,907 of CM074506.1, read as the reverse complement.
GAACGCTCCTCAAAGGGAAAAACCCTACGAATCTAAGTACATGTAAAAAGCGCACACAACAACGCAAATCAACAGTACCTAGACAGGCTAGACTGTCATCGCCCGCCCTCCCCCGAAAAAGAAGCGAAAGCAGATAACGTAATGCTGTTATCGGCTGTTGTATTTTAATTTAAGGATGGTTGTCCTTGTGTCCTCTGAATAATTAGTGTTTCAAAATGTATCTTTGATTGAGTTTTTATCATATAATACTTATTCTGGTGATTTTGAATCATGCACCTGACAAATATCCTAATTTACAAAAAAAAAGAAAAGAAAAAACTAACACTAAAACTAATAAAAACTAAACTAAAACGAAGCAATTTCAAAAAATAAAAACTAATAAAAACTAGTAAAGCAGCCTCTAAAAACTAATTAAAACTAAATAAATTTAAAAACAAAAATTCAAAACTAAATAAAAACTAAAACTAATAAAAAATCCGAAACTATTATAACCTTGGTGTGCGTGCGTCTGAGCTATGAGTAAGTGAACTATTGATTCGTTCTTCCGACCTGCGGCTAGTGTACCAGTGCCAGAGTGTACAGCAGGGGTCTCAAACTCGCGGCCCGCGGGCTGTTTGCGGCCCCCAAGATGATATTTTGCGGCCCCCGCCTTAATATGAAAGTTTAATGTTACTGCAGCCCGCCAGTTTGTATGAAAGACCCTTTTTCATTGTCGTGCACGGAGATGACCAACCAATCACAGTGGGGTATCGTATTTATTCACTCGTAATTTTCTACGTGCAGTCCGTGCTGAACTGTTCTCTGGGTCATACAGACCCGGAGGAAGGTTTAGGTTTTGGTTACGGCTACGGCGGCACATCAAACAGGTTACGGCAGCACACCGCTCCCGCGGGAGTCGGGTCAGCTGAGGAGAATAAATGTCCCACACCTACGTGCGTGACAGCTAACGGGGCTTGAACATTAAACAAGCTCGAGCAAAAACAACATTAGTTTTAGACACACTGAAAATACGTGAGGATAATGCAACGATAGACGTGCTTGAGATGAACCGGCACCTCGCCTGGATCGTTGGGGAGACCAGGCCGGGGGGGNAAGACCCTTTTTCATTGTCGTGCACGGAGATGACCAACCAATCACAGTGGGGTATCGTATTTATTCACTCGTAATTTTCTACGTGCAGTCCGTGCTGAACTGTTCTCTGGGTCATACAGACCCGGAGGAAGGTTTAGGTTTTGGTTACGGCTACGGCGGCACATCAAACAGGTTACGGCAGCACACCGCTCCCGCGGGAGTCGGGTCAGCTGAGGAGAATAAATGTCCCACACCTACGTGCGTGACAGCTAACGGGGCTTGAACATTAAACAAGCTCGAGCAAAAACAACATTAGTTTTAGACACACTGAAAATACGTGAGGATAATGCAACGATAGACGTGCTTGAGATGAACCGGCACCTCGCCTGGATCGTCGGGGAGACCAGGGGGGGGGGGGGGGGGGGGTGAGATGAAGGTGAATGGACAACAGTCCTTAACATTCAATTTAGTTTTAATATTCCTCTCCCCCTTAGTGTGATCTGTGTTATTATATATTTTATGATTATTTTAAGGTTTTGTAATGTATGTAGCCTTTTTTAATGAATTGGTGTTTTAAATTATTTTAATTAATCACTCAACTACTAAAACCATCAGGACACATGTCCCATAATGAATTGTTTTGTAGTCTGTAGAGCAGCTTTCATTTAGTTCAGTTTCCAGCTGTGTCCGGGTAGGTTTGCCCCTTGCTCCCACCCCTTTCTCGCGATATTTTTGTGATGATTGACAGTTGATGTTGGAGCAAAAACAAAAATATATGTCTCACACTAGGTGATCTGCGCAGCATTGAGTTCACCTGGGTGATCTCAAACACAGTTATTGTGCATCTTGGCTGCACCTATTTGGTGTCACCAAGACAAATTTCCATCTGTTTTCTTTACTATTTGTTCTGTCATGACAGTGACGCTGCTGTCAGTTTACCTGTTGTTGCATCTTCAAAAGTGCAGAATAAAATGTGACATTAAATTTGAAACAGCACATTTTAATTTCTGCATCTATTATTAAAATATTATTAGTAATACAGTGGAAATTAGTAGATTTGGTTAGAATGTTGATTTACGGTATGCGCCCCTAAATTTTCTGGTTGTGCCCCTAAAATTTTCAGTTAGGGGCCACTGTGCTCCTAGTGAAAAAAGTTAGTCTGGAGCCCTGAAAGTTAGTGCTGATTTTCAAATGGAAAATACAGAGGTAATTCTAAAGTAGACAAAAAGGGGATTAAGTCCCTAGACTCCAAATGGTTAAGGGGAAGGAAAAAGATATTTTAAAATAAACTAATGAAACTAAAACATGTGTGTTGGGGATATGCAAAGGATGTTAGATATATACTGTGTATATCTATCTATTTATCTATCTATAGATATATATGTATGTATATATGTATGTATGTGCTGGATTGTTTCAGGCGCCTCTTTGAGTGTAAGGTGCTGGCAGGTAAAGCATACATGGAGTGCCACAATCAAGTGGCTGGAATAATATACAGGATATGAACTGGAAACCCCAAAGTCAAAATGGGAAACACCTCCGAAGGTGGTAGAGAATGAGAGGGCAAAAATCCTGTGGGACTTCCAGATCCAGACTGATATAATGGTAATAGTGAATCAACCAGACATTGTAGTGGTGGATAAAGAACAGAGGAAAGCCGTTGTGGTGGATGTGGCAGTGCCAAGCGATTGGAACATCAGACAGAAGGAACATGAGAAACTGGAGAAATACCAGGGACTCAGAGAAGAACTGGAGAAATCATGGAAAGTGAAGGTGACAGTTGTGCCGGTGGTAATTGGAGCACTCGGGGCAGTAACCCCCAAGCTGGAAGAGTGGCTACAACAGATAACTGGAAAGACCTCAGACCTCTCAGTCCAGAAAAGTGCAGTGCTAGGAACGGCTAAGATACTGCAGGACCCTCAAGCTCCCAGGCCTCTGGTAGAGGACCCGAGCTTGGAGGAGAAACCACCCGCGGAAGGGTGACATGGGCAAGTTTTTTATATGTCTGTGAGTGTGCAGTATACAGCTATATACAAAAAATCTAAGTAGCAGCAGTGTTCAAAACTCTTAAATGGCCAAATACTTATTTCAGTGCATCTGCTCCTGAGTCAAAGAGAACCAGAAAAAAGGCTTATATTGGCAACAGCACAAACTTATCAACTCTGCACTGAAGTCAAATTTGGCATCACTTCACTTCGCATTCTAAAATAAGCTATGAAGTAACCCAATGGGATGTTTTTTTTCACTGGCAATATCTGCAAGTCTCTGAGCAAGTATTCTGCCTTTTGAAGGTTCTGACCCCCCCCCATTGGAGAGCACAGAGGGGGCTGGATTTGTCCTTTGGTCTGCCTAAAAGAATAAAAACAGAAAAACTTTGAAGTTTAATTGTCTATTTGTTGCATCTTTTCACTGATTTTTTTGGTTCAGTTTTGCAGTAGGACAAGTACCAATAATTGTATTAAATTTATGCAGTTTTAGGAACATGCCGGCACACAGAGTTGCAGCCTGATGCTTGTGTGGTCTGTGTTATGTTTGGATGATTTTCGTGTATTTTTTGTGCACACTTGGTCGGCCTGATCAAACCTACAGCTGACACGAGCTTCTTAAAATCGGATTGCGTTTTGATGGACGTGTAACAAGCGAGTTTATCCGCTTGAACAAGATTCCGGTGGAGGTAGCCCCGGCCTTTCGCAGTTTCCTTCACCTACGCGTCAAGGGGGATGCGTAGGTGGCGCAGAAGGAGGAAGCAGGGCTGCAGAGCTGGCGCGTTAGCCAGGTTACGGATGCAACCGCTCAAACCACCGCTCCCCGGCTTATTCCTCTCAAACGCCAGATCCCTAACTTAACAAGTAGGGATGAACTGAGGCTGCAAAGCGCGACGAACAACTGCGTTAAGGATGTTTGTGTTCTGCTCATTACGGAGACCTGGCTCCAACATTCCGTTACTGATTCAGCTATCGAGTTAGCAGGCTACACAACGCAGCGCTACGACCGAACAGCTGATTCCGGCAAGAGCGGAGGAGGAGGTCTCTGTGTACACATCAACAACGGTTAGTGTACCAACACAGTGACTGTAGACAGTCAATGTTCGCCTGACATTGAATATCTGACTGTTAAATGTAGACCCTTCTACTTCCCAAGAGAGTTTGAACTTCTTCATGCTAGCATTAGCCACCAGCACAGCAAATATCCTGATGCCGTGCAGATCATTACTGGGGATTTTAACCATGCAGACATGAAGATAGTTCTGCCTAAATTCCACCAGCATTTTAAATGTACCACAAGAGGAAACAACACCCTGGATAAGGTCTATTCCAACATCAAAATGGGCTGCAGGGCCAGGCCTCTACCTCACCTGGCCCAGTCTGACCATCTTTCCTTGCTTTTAAATCCTGCATACATCCCACTCAGGAAAAAAGCTCCCACAATCACAAAGACTGTTTTTACATGGCCAGATGATGTCTCCCAGCGGCTACAGGACTGTTTTGAGAGGACAGACTGGGAGGTGTTTCAATACCATGACCTGGAGGTGTTCATGGACGGCGTGCTGTGTTAGGAAATGCGTAGACACAGTCTCGGTGGACAAACAGATCCAGGTCTACCCCAACCAGAAGCCCTGGAGGACTTGGGAGGTTAAACTGCTTCTGAGGATTAGAAACGCCACCACTAGTCTGGAAACAAAGACCTCTACAGCACAGCCCGAACCAACCTGACGAGAGAAATCAGAAAAGCCAAAGGAGACTACAGAAGGAAGATTGAACACCACATTGACAAAAGTGACAGCCAACAGGTGTGGCAGGGAGTCCAGCACCTCAGCAACTACAGGACCAACCTCAGAGCTGCGGAAGGTGACATCGCACTGGCAGAGGATTTGAACCTCTTCTTTGCTCACTTTGATGTCACTATACCACACACACCCCAGTTTAAGCACGCAGCCCACAGCAGCACCGTCCTCATCCTGGATGAGCATGAGGTGAGATGGACCCTGCATGCAGTCAATCCGAAGAAGGCTGCCTGTCCCCATGGTGTACCTGGGTGAGTGCTAAGGGATTGTATGGACCAGCTGACTGAAGTCTTCACAAAGATCTTCAACCAATCCCTGGCACAGTCAACGGTCCCACTCTTCCTGAAGTCCTCCACCGTAGGTCCCCTGCCCAAGAAGCCTCACATCTCCAGCTTCAATGACTACAGACCAGTGGCTCTCATTCCAACTGCCATGAATTGCTTTAAAAAAGGTGGTCCGTAGTCACGTAGCACCAACCCTCCCACCTGGACTGGACCACACCAGTTTGCTTACAGGGCAAACCTATCCACAGAGGTCGCCATAACAACGCTCTGCACGCTGCTCTCTCCCATCTGGAGCAGCAGGGAAGCTATGTGAAGATGCTCTTTGTGGATTACAGCTCGGCCTTCAACACCATCCTCCCACACAAGCTGGTGGTCAAGTTGGAGGACCTGGGACTGGCCCATTCATCCTGACTGTGGATCAGCAGCTTCCTCTCCAGTCGCAGACAGAGAGTCAGAGTAGGACATCATACATCCTATGCACTAAGCCTCATTACCGGCTCCCCCCAGGGTTGTGTACTGAGTCCTCTGCTCTACTCCCTGTACACGTACGACTGCACACCTGCCCATCACAGCAACACAATCGTAAAGTTTGCTGATGACACCACGGTGGTGGGGCTCGTCTCTGACGGGGAAGAATCTGCCTACAGAGATGAGGTGGAACGGCTGTCAATATGGTGTTCAACCAACAACCTCCTCCTCAACACACCAAACACCAAAGAAATGATAATATACTACAGGAAGAAGCAGAGACTGTATTTCCTGAGGATCCTCAGGAGAAATAACATCACCCAAAGACATCTGGTGATCTTTTACCATGCCACTGTAGAAAGTGTACTAACATACTGCATATGCACTTGGTTCAGCAGCTGTACAGCAGCTCAAAGGAAGGCTCTCCAGCGTGTCATCAACACCGCCCAATAGATTGTTGGCTGCCCCCTCCCCACTCTGGAAACCCTCTACAGCAGAGGTCCCCAACCTTTATTGCACCACGGACCGGTTTAATGTCTGGCAAAATTCTCATGGACCGGTACATTGTATGTGCCGAACACAGGCTGCAGCAAAGCTGCAAAAAAGGCAGAGACACGTGATAAGACGTACTCTGCACTTCATTTTGACACGCTAAACATTGTACATCGCACAGGTGTCATCATCCTATCCCCTCCCCATATTCATGGTGGTAAAAGAAGTAGACACAACAGGAAGAAATAACTAAAGTCGAAACAACATAACTGCCAGATGAAAGGACCCGTAGGCAAAAAGAAACACCCGTGCTCAACCCTATTTTGACCAAAGCAGGCAAAGGGGATTGATTTAATTCCCTGTGATGCCAGCTCCCACAGTAACCCCTGCAGCCTGCGGAACTCCGACACCAGACCAAACGTGCAACGTGACCGACACTACAATACAACAAAGTAATATGACTTGCATGAAAACTGTGGTATTTTCTAAACATAACAATAAACACGAATTATGACATGAGCAACGTTTTTGGAAGTCGAAGGCTCCTTTTCTATCTCCTGGCTGGGCCTTTTCCACTTGGCAAAGAGATTTTCCAAAGACGTTTGTTTTTTACTCATTTTGCTAGTTCCTGGGTTTTATCTTAGCGGTATCCTATCACGTGACCAAGACGAGGGAATTGGCCTGCGTCAAGAGTTACATAGACAGATGTAACAGAGAATCGGGCAATTTTTCAAAATAAAACATCTTTCAGATTCCGAAATAAATAAAACAGAAGTCATGTAAGTTATTTTATTTTTTCTGTGTTAACACATTGAAGCACTTTTTATGTAGTTTTATGTATTATTTAATAATTTAGTAGTAAGTTGTTTACATTTTATGTAATTTAATCTATCTATCTATCTATCTATCTATCTATCTATCTATCTATCTATCTATCTATCTATCTGATGCAAAAAATATTCATTTTTATTTTAAGATGGTAATTCTAACAACAGGACCTGAATGTTTGATTATGTATTATATTGTCTTCTGTGTAAGTATTAGACTGCTGCTTTGTGATTGCCAGCTAGTTTTCTTTAATGGTGGCAAATAAAGTAAAATTCTTTGAAAAAAGTACCTTTATATAGAATAAGAGCTTCACACTAAAGCAAATCAAAATAAACAATTAAAACAGAAAAAATAAAATAAAATAAAAAACATCAACAGCTTTAATTCTATAAAATATTTAGTATTTGTCAGGTACGGTAATTAATAATATGACAAAATTAAGAAAATGCTTCTGTGAAGTATTTTCTAAGATGTCCAGCAGAGGAGCAGCTTTTAAAGGGCCTATGCTATGCTATTCTTAATCTTTTTGGAGTAAACAATATCCATGTGTAGTATAATATATTACTTTTGGCACATAAAATAACGATTTTTATTATATTTTAGTTATTTTTCTGAGCTCTTTTCCAACCCAGAAGGAAGACGACTCAATCTCCAAGACTCTGCCTTTCACTCCTTGTGGGTGCCGCCCATTTCATGACGTCAATCTAGAGTCCCCCTTGGTAGCGTGTCTGTCTTTCGCCCATGAATACAAACAACATCCGAACTTTTGCAAAGACGGATGTGCGTATTGTGCATATAAAAGGAAACTTTTTTGCTGATCAACGCCTGCTCAGCGGAGAAAGTGGGTGTCAACCTGGGAATGGTGCTGGAAGTGCTGACTCTTCCTGGAAGGGGCTGTTCTCACTTATCTACATCACCATTTTCATGGGTTGGGAGGGGCTGGTGCTCAGAGTGCAGGTTTTCAAAAGGAATACTTACGAATGCATGAATGGATCAAAATACCACTTTTCTTATTATGAAGAATGAACATTATAACACACTTAAAAGCTTAAAAATGTTAAAATTTGATTTTTGCATTGTATAGGCCCTTTAATTTGAAGGGCGCCACAGAAGCAAAACGTTTCGTTTCTTGTCTTGCCTAATTAATTGATTTCTTTTGTTTCCTATTACTTCCATTTTTTCCATCTTGAAAAGCTACTCTGGGAGGTAAAACAAGAGCTGCCATGTCTGTACAATTTAGCAACCAACCAGAGAACAACGCTCTAATCCAGCTCTTTACCCCCAATCTGGGCCAGGTTGTCTCACAGCCACAATGGCCTGGAGAGGAATCAGCCTTTAATTCAAGTTCTAGCTTTTCCTGGCACCGGCTCTCAGAATTTGGACCTCTGGCGCTCGCCGACTTTCCTCATCCAATATCCACCCAGCCCTTTGAGGCTTGGCGAAGCAACTAATCAGCCGTACCAGCAGCTCCAGATGCTGATCCTGCCAGGCAGAATTTCCTCATATTACACCAGAGGGGATGCAGATCTTCTACAGGGCCCCTCACACCATTATCCTTTACCTCCTACTCTGATCCTCACCTGCTCGGTCAACTTATAAACCATTGCACCTGCATGTCAGCAGATAAGATTCATAAGAAAATCATGAAGTAATGAGTGTTGCAGTGATTAGAGGGATTTGTCACATAAAAACACTACAGGAACAAACAAACTCTATATAAACCTCATGGAGCTTATATAGGGAAACTATGTGTGAGTGGTTCTTTTCCTACCTGACGGACATGGAAAACTCCCCAGGAGCGCTTTCACTTTCTCTGGCTAGAAAAGCTCCACATTCTCTGTGCCTGAGTCGACTTTCTGCCACGCCCCGAGATATGCGACCGGCGAACCAGCTGAAAACAGGAAGGAGGGAAAAGAAAACCAGAGGTCTGCACATCACAATTCTTTAGAATTCAGCAAATATTTTTGTACACTAGTGAGTGGAAGTAGTTCTTTTTTTTAAATCAAATACATAATGGAACACATGGCAAATTTATGACACGTATTTAAAGACCCACTCTAAGAAAAAATATGTTTTTGGTGTTTTTAACATTTTTATGGCATTTTTCTGATGGACATACATTAAGAAGATGTAGCTTAAAATTGCGTTTCAAAGTGTTTTTTATTTAAATTTTGGGGAATCTGGAGCAGACAAAAACATGAGATTGAAAAAATATTGCATTTGTGACAAGGAAAAACAATGGTTGGACTGTTATCTCCTTGTTTTGCTCCATTCAGATGTATCTTGTAGTAAACTAGATCCATGTACATCTTTGTTTTCTTGTCTGAGCTGGCATCTGGCTCAAAACTACGGCTAGAAAGCTCAAATAGTGTGGGTGTGAGGGGCTGTAAGCTAGCAGTAGAGCATCTAAGCAGATCTCAGTTATAAGCGATGGGAAAGGGTGGGGGTTGTTATGTGCCAGCAGTCCCATCCAAAACTCAGAGGTGAATTTCTAATGAACTACTACTGCTCTGCAGGAAACTATGTCCTTGGAAACAACACATGATTTTTGATTCACGGCCACGGATTCAAACAGCCTAATCATAGTGTATTTTTGCACTATTAGATGCAATACTTCACTTTGTAATGGGGGGCACTGTGTACATATATGGAATAATTCTGATGGGGATATCAAAACGATTTTGAGAGGTACATGGCGCTCTGTCAAAATGTCAACCTTTTTTTTTTACAAGTTGCAAACAATGTTGGGTGGTATTATGAATATGCTAACGTAGCTAATGTCTCGATATCGGACTGTTTTTTAAATGTTACTAACAAGGTTGGGAGTTAGCATAGGCACACTAACATTTGTTTTAGCATTTTCAGTATGTTTTTTATATGTTGCAAACAACGTTGGAAGATAGTTATTGTGAATACATTAACCTGGCTAACGCTTCTAATATAGCTAACATATAGCGTGAACTTGTCTCTAACTCTTTTGTCTCAGTAATGCTGCTTACAGTTTCGTGTACCTTATATTTGAGTTCAAATATAGGCCATTCATTGACAATGCACCTTATATTTCCATAGTGCGTAAAATACAGTCATTAAAAGAGCACTGGGATTGCTTACAAGATGATCGAAGTGGGTCTTTAACATGTGACACTAGTGCAAATCTACAGCAATATTGTTGTGTTTCCTCCAATTTTCTTTGCTCATTAGATTTTTTTCCTTTATTCAAGCAGGAAAAAAAAGAAATCTGCTTTCATAAACCTAATTAGAGCTCGTGCAAAGTTTGTCACAAACTGCAGCCTTGGTTCGAGCCATCGCTTCAACATTCTGCATATTTATTTTGGGCTTCATTGAAGGAATAACAGCGATGAAGACAGAGACACTAAGAGACAGAGCCCCCTAATGGGGACTCCTTGGGGTGTTTTGCGAACTTAACAAGGCAGCTCCAGCTGGACTGCACATTAGTGCTTATCAACAAGGCCGAGCTTGACGCAGCGGCCGTTCTGTCACTTCAGTGTTTGTCACAGCAAATGAAGAATCCAGCTGGTGTAAAACCATCTGATGGGGGGATGCAGTGAGTACCAGTAGATTTACTGTGAATTTGTACACATGCGCGCACTCGCCAATGCACGGCTGGATTGTGCGATTATGTAAGGCGGCAAGTGGAGCGCTTTCCCCTTCGGTTATGCTGCCTCATGCCAGAGTGCAGATGTCCAAAGCGGAGCAGAAACCGCCCGGAGCTGCACACATTCTCACTGATGAGCCAGTTGAGATAGGTCAATGCTGAAAGTGTGAAGCCAGTTTATCTGATTTCCAGACTAGCTTTAAGCTTGAGAGTGTGTGTGTGTGTGTGTGTACGTACGCGTGTGGCCGTAGGTTGATGTAGTTTTTTGGAACAAAGCCTTTTCTGTTGTGGAGCTCAGCTGTGTACCAGTTTGGATCGTCCTCCATGTTGGTGATCTAGGACCAGAGACATGCACAGACACAGAGGAATGTCAATCAAGTGGCACAGGCTTTAACCCAGTTAAAGCACTTTGGGTTCTAAATACTCATCAGCATTGGGGTCAGGTTAGGAAATCTTTCTAAATAACGTCCAAATATTTTATATCTAGATTCAACCCTTTAACTCTGGAACTTTCAGTGTTCTTTGTATCACTAACTCTTCCACCACAAATAATGCAGATTCTGAAACAGAGAAAAGCAGCTTTGGCTCGAACAATCGTATAGGAGGCAACATTGTCAGCAAATGGTACCATCTTTTATTTATTTGTTTGTTTTGTTTATTAATGAATTATGAGTCTTACTATCTTGGAGCAACAAACAAACAAAATATACTATTTACGGGAGCTAATCTAATTCAAATTGTTTAACTGTTGCATTATAAATTTGAGGACACCATTTTTCCAAATCTCTTTGTTTGGAGGGATAAATGTAGGGGTAGGAGAAGCCTGAGGGGTTGAGGTAAAATTCAAATTCGGCCGTGTACGTGAAGTGTACGAAGTAAAATAACTGAATACTTCTTCAGACTAAACTGGAGCATTTTAAGTTTACAATATGTAGATAGTATATAAAAAATAAACTTTAAGCACACTGCCTCACTTTTAGCATAGACTAAGTCTCATGGTTTGGGTTTCCTTGTATTGGTTTTTGCTTTCTGTTTTTGTCATGTTTGAGTTCTGTTTTCTGTTTTATTTTGAAAGGTTCCCTGCATGTCATGTTTTTGAGTTTTACTTCCCTGGTTGCAATCTCTCCTGATGGTTGTCACCTGTGTCTTGTCAGTGCTGTTTTTATTTAAGTCTTGTCTCTGCCTTCCTCTTGTGCTGGTCCATTGTCGTCTCTTCCCTTCTGCCATGTGTTCATGTTTTGCTCTCAGTAAGTTTCGTTTTGTTTCCCTGCTCGGCAGTGCTTTTTGTTACGTTAATAAACCCCTTGCCCTGGAACCGTGTGCCTCCCATCTCTGCATTTTGGGTCCTTCACGCTCACCAGCCCCGCCCAACCGACACTAAGTACACTTGTAGTAAAGTTAAATTTTCTACTTTTGCTAGGGCTTGCTGACTCCCCCCTTACCAAAAAGTAGTATACCTGAAGTTTATTTTATTATGTATACTAGACTATTAGAATAGCAAGTATACTGTAGACTATGTATGTGTAATGTAGGAAGTATAGTAACTGAATACTTCTGAAGAATAGATTGGAGCATTTCAAGTTTACAATATATAGACTGTACGTAAAATGTAAACTTCAAGTATATTGCCTCATTTTTAGTATAAACTTGTAGTACACTTATATAGACTCCTTTTCAAGGAACTGTTCCGAGCTAGAAGGCAGCATTTAGCTCCAGCTCAGCTTTGCTGTAATAACAGCTTCAAAGTATTTGTGGCTTGTAACGGTTTTATTGTTATCTGACAGTTTTCGACAGGTTTTGAAACAACAGCGTGACGAGGCCATTAAATGGCACTTCAACTCAGGATCAACTCCAGCTTTCATGTTTACCTGTTTTTTATCTTTTCCCCATTTTGTGGCACAACACTCTGCTTCTGTCACTTCTTTACTCTGTGTGTTTTATTCTGTGCTGTGACACGGTTTGTCATTTTTGGTTTTGCATAGGAGCCGTTTGCTGCTATGCTTTGCTTGCAGCGACACATTTCAGAAATGCTATATTTTCCTCATCTCCCATGCAGAGCTGAGGGTCTTACTCTCTCAGCTTGTATCAGGCTGTCTCTTTGCTTCATCAGTGACAATTTGAAAAGTATACAAAGATGAAAAATATAGCTGTCAACCCTTAATCCTCTGCACCTTCCAAACTGGAATAGCCTCCTTAAAATTGGTTGGTAACTCAGAAGCACCTTTGTTGGTCAGGATGAAAAGTAATAACTATAGTTTGAGTCCTTCCTGAGTGAAATACTTAAGAAAACAAGAAGTGGCTTTTAAAGACTCTCCAATTAAAAAAAAACACATTGGGGATTTTTAACATGTTCTTGTGGAATTTTTCTAATGATGGAAGACATAAAGAAAATTAAGCTCATTGCATTTTTCTAAGTATGCATTCAAATCTTTGTCAATTAGCAGCCAACTCTTAAATAAGAGCTTTTTGTGACGTAGAAAATATGCTGGGCGGGCCATAATCTCCCTGCTCTGAAAAGGGGAGGGGGAAGGAGGCGGTCCCGCCCACAACTCAGGGGCAAATTTCTAATGAACTCCTCCCGCTCTGCAGAAACTATGTCCCTGAAAACGGCAAAGGTTTTTTGATTTTTAGCTCAAAACGGCACAATCATAATTAAAAGACCACTGGGGACGCTTTTACAATAAAAAAAGGTGATCAGAGTGGGACTTTAACATTGGCTTTCTGCATGTTATATTAGTCTAAGAGAAGACAGAATGTATACCACGTTAAAAATATATTTATCTAGATTTGGTCCAGCTTTGCCCACGTAAGATTTAAAACCTCATCTGGCTTTGGGATAACTTTAGTAAGACTGGTTTATACTGAATTTACATCAAATTAAGCTTCTGTATTATCAGTGTATCATTAGTATGGGTACTATACATATTTAACCAACTTTTATGAGGCAAAATTTCATTTTTGGAAGTCTTCAAATTCTGCAGTTATTGATGTTTTTTGGCTTATTTCACATATCTGATGCAACGGAAAATGATTATTCATTTTAGACATCATTATATGTGTAGTACCGCCCCAAAAAACGAAAGAAGAAAAGAAAGACTTGTTTTTCAGTAACCTTGCTCCAGCATGAGGAACCAAAGTTATGACCTGTTTTCTGCCTGTGAGGACTTCAATACAGCTTTGATAGAAAACGCTCTGCCAAAAAGTTGCGGCCTAACTTTTACCTTTAGAGAGTTCATTTCACGCATCAACTATCTGTAATGGATACACTGCGCGCTCGTACATGCACTTTAAAATGTGAGCCCGCCTATGAGTGATTTACTGTTGAGAGCATCAATCACTGTTCGCTCACAGAACTCAGAGATTGCCCTTCTACTGAAGTGGTAGCTTCAGACTTGGCTGGAGACATGCTTGCACTCCAATGTTTCTTTTTCCACAACTTTTTGCTTTATTTTTGGACTAATTGTCACGCCCTATAACTTTGGGTGTATTTCTTTGAAGTCATTCAACAATCTGCACCGACTTCTTGGTTAATTTTATCACTGTATCTCTGTGATTGACTCATACTTACTCCTGTAACCGTCTCCCCTCTCATGCTTGCAGAGCCCACTGAGAGAACAGCTGGTTTAAGATTACCCAAAGACTACCTCTCTGCTTAAGCAGAAGGAGTCACACTTAACTTTTATCTGCAAAACGTAATGCTTTAATCAGGATTTTATCAAGCGCTCCTGCAACTAATGAAGATCTTCTATTCTCAAGGTTTTTTAATGCATAAATGTACTGCATCTCTTTCAAATGACTATCAAAACTGAAACATCTAACCTAGTTTCTTCCAATCAAACAACATTTACAAAGACACATTTCTATTTAAAATAATATTTAATTTATTTTTAGTGGAATAGCAAAGGCGTGCTTGGCTGATTGTGGTGGATTTCTTTGAAGCCTGCCAGAGAGGAAGTGCTTGTGTCGGATTACAAAAGAACCGTGTGTCTTTTGCGTCCCTCGCGTCAAACTTGGCCACACTGTCTTCCAGCTTTAAACAGAATGTCAAACCCGCTTCGTTTTTTTATTCATCTGTGAGGCTATTTTCATCCCTTTTTTATGCATCAACACTCTGCTTAGGCTGATGGACGCACTCGAACACCTCACAGCAGGACAAAAACGTTGCTCTGATTGGCACCAAGACTTCCTGTGCAGTCTTTGCGAGTGCAGAGTTTTGGTTGTGGTTCATCATGTGGTTGATGTAAAGACCGTCTGCTGCTTAAAGGACAACAACTGTAAGGACAGGATTATTTAAAAGCAGTTTAATCCAAGTCTGACGTGAAGGCTGGAGGGATGAAAGATACCTGGTCATGATGTGGAAGTGCCCAGTCATGTTAAAGCAAAAGTGTTCATAAAACACAAGTTTGCATAAAAGATGACTGTAATTACAGTCTTCAAAACTAAATGCCATCTAATATTTGTCAGATGAGGTAATGGCCTTGCAGACAAGAAATTTAAGTATCTTCATGAGTTTAATGGGAAGAGACTGTTTAAGATAGATTAGAATTCTGACTTTTTTGCCACCTCTTCTCCAAGACTTGTGCACATTTTTCCTCATAGGGCCTTTTGAAAATGTAAATGAAACCAGCAATTTAAAGCATGACCTGCAGCTAACTGCAAATGAGGTGCAATCATTGATCCCACCGTCTTATCTGGGATGTCACTGCTGGGCAGCCGGTTCCACCACGTGAGGTTGGAGAGAAGCTCTTTGCTCTTTTAATCCAGAGGTTAACATTAGACGTCTCACTGGGACAATTTTCTACCACAGTAATTTCCAGCTGTGCACTAACTCATTAGATCTTATCTCGGCCATCTAAGAGAGACATGTTAGTAGCTATTATAACTTTGGGGGGAAAATATGGAATAAAAACTATTAGAAATTTACATTGGTTTACTAATTTAATAAATTAATTTTGTATTTAAAAATAAGGCATAGCCAGGAGGCAGATTTAGATCAGTGCAATTCCAAAAAAAGGACAAACTGTAATCTTAAGGTTTAAATTCAGGGGCATAACAATTAGTTGATTTATAATTATTGATTCATATTCCTACGATCCAACCAGATCAATCTGTCAGAGACAAATTGTTAATAGAATCGACCTATACCATTAGAAAAACATCTTAAAATGAAATATATCCATTATAATCGATATTCAAAAAAAATTCCATTTAGATTGAGGTACGGTATGGCTTATTTTACGATAACGTAAAATTGACCAAGTGTCATCACAGCGGACAACATACGTGATGATCAAGACATTATTACAGTCAAGTGTGTGGAAACACTTTAAATTCTGCAAAGACGTGACTAAACAATGTGGTAGAATCTTCTAATAATGTTCCCTTCATATTATTTTGATGTTGAAAAACAACAATGAAACTAAAATGTGAATGGATTTACCATTAATTATTGTTTACTTGTTTGTACACATATTAAATTTATACATGATTTTTTTATTTTATTTTTTTGCAAGAAACACAAGGAATCTGGAAAACTTCACCTGCACTATTAAGTATCCAGGTATTTATCTCTGATTCACACTGGTGGAATTTTTGGCTAAAGATATTCATGGATCCATTTTAGGATCAGATTGTTTCAAATGAACCAAATCGACTGTGAATTGTATCAGCAACCATAAATTATGTGAAGTAAATCGTTCAAATGAATCGTTACACCCCTATTTAAATTTCTTTGCTTTTCATCTATATGAAGGAATATCACTGCATAATTTTAAAACTAACCATTTGTGTCCAAACTTAACCACACAGCCATAAAAGATTAGACTTTATGGGCTTCTTTGCCTCCTGAAACCTGTTAGGTTTACCAAAATATGTCACACAAATACAGTGAAATCCAAAAAACATTTATGCCCATTCAAAACTGTAGACGCGTTTCCATTGGCGATGACATTTTCCAAATTGGATTCGCAATACTAAATTTGCTAATGGAAGCATGTCAATTTGCATTTATCGAAAGAGGAGGTGTTTTTTGAGGCGTATCGAAATTGACATAATTTGCAAAACTGCAATGGAAGCACTTTTTTCAAACTAAATGAGTCACATGACCAACAACTCTCCATAGGTAGCCAATTTGCATCGGTTTTCTTAACCCGCTGGGGCCACAGCATTGCTGGAGACTGTTCCAGCTACTGTTGGGCGAAGGAGGGGTACACCCTGGACAGATCGCCAACCTGTCGCAGGGCCCATGGGGCTGGAGCAATGTGCCCGCTACACAGTGAGCTGCTGTGCTGGGATCCGGCGGAACTTATTTGGTCTCCATACCGGTACCTGGATGGCTAGCTATCTGGCAGACAGAGAGATGCTTCGGGATGGGCAGATAGCCACCTCAGCGCTCATATATCTTATATTTTCTTAGTTTCATTGTACTATTGTGGGTCACAGAGACACGGATGTAGCGACGGAAAGCGGGTTAACTGCAGCGGGAGTAAAGCTCACTATACCTGGAGAAACTGAATGATCTCATGAACCCAGACATTACTGATGCTTATGTAGAGCTTTTTAAAAGAAATAAATCTGATCTCTAAACATCCTCCGTGTCTCCCATGCATTGTAATGAGATACACACAGACAGAATTTTGAAGCTACTCTAGCTGCTGTAAATCTAGGTTTTGCTCACATCCGTGTTTTTGAATGACCTATTGGGTGAGTTGGTTTGTGTTTATTTCCATAATTATGATTTAATGGAAACAGTGTAATTGCGAAATGTTTGGTATTTTTGTCATTTCCAGAATTTCTATAAAGATTGTATATGTGTAATGAAAACACAGCTTGAGTTGCACTGAGATCTTTTACATCCATGCTAGATCATCTCCTATTAATTTACTTTTTATCTTCAAGAGAAAAAAATACTTAGCAGGAAAAGCTATTTCCATTTTCTTCTTCACATATGACAAAGTTAACAGCAAAAAAAAAAAACATTTTAGTTTTTGCTAACACTTAGCATTAGACCAGATTGGGACAGTGGCCCTTTTCAACGCATGGCGATGCTACTTTGAGAAGCTGTTTATACTCCACTTTTATGGACTATAGTTCACAGCAGAAATGTACGGACACAGGATTGTGAACTCTGTAGATTCTCAAGATATTTATCCTCTTAAGACCTGCCATCCACATGCCTACACATCATTTTTTTGGATGATACTACCACAATAGTTATTCTGCCAAATAAGCCCAAATACCAAAGAGAAATAAAAAATCGATATAAGCAGGACCTCAGGTCTTCAGAGGTTAAACATAACAGCCGATGGGTTGATAGAAACTCTTACCTTGAGCATGTCTCCCTTGTTGAAACTGAGTTCATCTCCCTCTGTGGCACGGAACGTATAAAGTGCCACCGCTTCCATGTTGAACCCCCACAGTGCTCACTCACACATAAACACACATACACTTAAAAAAGCAGACAGTGGTGCCCCCCTTCAGTACTTCTCCCCCAAGCAGAGGGGGAGGTTGAACACTGGGAGACGTCTGTGGAAAAAAAAAAGGGAAAGACGCCAGAATGAAGTGAAGACCGGGAAAAAGAGGAGAAGGAGAGCGGAGGTCTTGTCCGTCCTTTGAGCCACAGAGTGTATGAAAATGAGTGAGCACGGCGAGGGGAAAAACGCAACTGGCTGCTGCTCAGCAACACACTGCCATGAGTAACACTCTGAGAGAGGCATGGGGGGGGAGAGAGAGAGAAGCAGCTCTCAGGGGCAAGAGAGTGGGAGGCACTTCCTGTGTGTATATTTGTCTTATACACTCAGTGCGGCTTTGTCGGACTGCGTGACTATTTCCTTAAATCAGTCTTGTGTAGGTGTTGCTGCGGGTCTTCCTTCTTAGACTTCTATCGTTTTGCAAAAATCAATAGCTTCTAGTGGTTCAGAATGAAATTGTACACTCACGTTTACTGTAAAAGGTCAAAGGAACAACACAACCACTTGATTACTTTTATTACTAATCCATTACTCTGATACCCCTTGTGGAGCAAATTATTTGGGCTCCAGCAAAAGATGGGGGCTCCAGCTCTGTAATCTTTGTTCACAGAAATTGGATATAAGGCTTTGGAATTTTATCTTTGTGGCCTAAAAAGAGTCTTGAGCTTCTGGGTGAGATTGAGAGGCAATAAAAAGATGTAGGTTGAGGTCTTGGACTTTAGTTCTTTCTGGAGTTTCCATGATAACTAGTGGTACGCAAAGCTTACTAGCAGCCTCCAAACTATGAGCAAAGACTTTGCAGATACCTCCAGTAGACAAGAAAGGTCAATGTTGAATAATTGTATAGTACTTTACTACCTTCTCTTAAAGGCCCAAAGCACTTTACAGTCACAGTCCAATTCACCCCACGCAAACACATGTACACACCGATGGCAGCTCAGCTCCCATGCACTGACGCCAACCTATAACCAACAGGAGCAATGTGGGGTTTAGTGTCTTGTCCAATGACACTTCAACACATGGTTGGGCTAGGCAGGAACTTAACTTGCAATCTATTGATCAGAGGTCGACCACTTTACCTCTGCACAACACCGCTTACAAGAAGGCACTTTTCTCGTCCTCACAGATACTCCAATGGTTTTCGACCGTTTGAGCTTATGCCCAACGGCAATTGAATCTGGGAGTCCTCAGTGCTAGATTGCCCTCCTATTGGGGAACTACTGTATACTGTCCACGTGTCTTCATAAACGATTATAGTTTAAGAGCTAGGCCTACCTTAGTGCTGTGTTCACACCGAACGTGATTTGTGCATCAAATTTGCATTCATCATCTCTGTTTTGACATGCATCAAATTCACGCAATGGATTGAGAGGCTACACCAGAAACTGAGGCAGACAGAAAACTCCTTTACAGGGTTGCTGTGAAAAGGTTCCAGGACCAGACTTGCTTTGAGTTCCTTCAGGCTCCAGATGTTAAAGCCTGTCTTGTCTTAGACTCTAACAATGTACCCCAGTAATCTTAGTCCATCCTTGATGGACAATGTTGTTCCAATTTTTTAATAATCTTCTCTTTGTGTCAACAGGAAGACACCCTTAGAGTTTATGTTGGGTTTGACATAAAGGAAGTGACTAACAGACACTCTAAAAGTTGCCTTTGGGACTTTATTGTCACGTTGTCTAAGGAATTTGGGACTAATTTGTAGGCTAAAGTTTTGTGTGTGTTTCTTAAAAAGTTACAGTTGTGTCTGGCTTTTAACTGCTAATGATGGACATCATAGGGGTTTTTCTTTGCTGAATCCACATGTTCCTGTTTAAAAAACTACAAAAGGGCCAACTTGGGTCACCATCAATGTGAAGCATCCACCAAAGAGATCAATCAGCTTTGTTGGTTGTTTGGTCCAATAGCAGAAAAACTGTAACCTTAGCTTCGAGCAAGGACACTGCTTACCAATCTTGATAGGTCTGGAGCCTTTAGTGGTCAACAGTGTTTGAAATACCATAGTTTAAAGTAATGCCGTCGTTGACATTGTATTTTTTCTTTAAAAAAGTTATCTAACATATAGTAGCTTCATGTAAAATGTGGTTTGTTACTATTTGTTGTGCCATTAAGTGTCTTTCTGACCAGCTTGGACCAGTCACTGCTTACTGACAAAGTCTGGCTCCAACATGGTGGCGTTAATATTGTGAAAAAATGAAGACTGAATTCACATAATTTCGTTGGAACCAGAAGTAAACCATTTTCAATGGGTGACGTCACACTCGCTGGGCCCTCAGAAACACGCAAACACTCAAACCAAACAGGAGGAACCTGCAGAAACTGTGAGGCTGGAGCATCTCAATGGAGAGGATGCTCCAGACTATGTCAACATCTGGGTTAGAAGTACAGATTTACCAGACCAGTTTCTGAGATTTTAAGGGTGCATTCAGGCTGAATACATTTGGTTCGGTTTAGGGGAAAGGTTCTCAAAGTTTTTGTAGTGGAGGGCCAAATTTGGAACTCGACATCAGACTGGGGGCCAATTTTGGCCCCCAAACAGAAAAGGTTGTTTTAATAACTTTAATGACCAAGTGTCATTTGTACAGTTAACCGGGCCCTCCAGATGTTTTCCCAGTTGCTGTCAGAGGTTGGTGTCCAGATCTTCTACTCGTCTAGTAATTGCATCATTTGATAGATTTATTTCTTCAAACCTTTTCTTTTGCTCTGGAAAATTAATGTCAGCTACTTTAAACATACATTCTTTCACAAACTCCCCGTCACTTAAGGGCTTGCTACACCGGGCCATTTCCAAAGCCACAACATATCTAGCTTGTCTCACAGCTTCACTGGATTTAGCCATTTTTGTAAACATCTGGTGTGCTGCATAGCCTCGTTGTAGTTGTTGGAGCTTATTGTTGCACTCCTCGCTGGTAAATTTGTCATAGTTTTTATGATTTGTAACATAGTGACAGTTTTTATTGAATTCTTTGAGCATTGCATTTACCTGCTTGCAAATAAGGCTTATTACTTTATCCAGCCCATGAGATACGACAAATAAGCATTTGTCCATTTAGCTTGACATTGTGTTTCTTCTCGTCAACACAACGTTTTTCCTTAAAGGAACCTGCTCTGGCTCTCTTTCATTGAGGGCCACAAAAAATCTTACCGCGGGCCGCCATTGGCCCCCGGGCCGCACTTTGAGAACCCCTGATATAAGGGAACCATGTTTTGTTTCTCCTAATAATCCGGAACCAATTTTTGGTCTAAAAACCACAAGTAGACCCAAGTCCGAATACAATCCGTCCTCACGTGATTTAAACACGGTCACAATGTAGCAATAGCTGAGCCGCAGACAAATATAAAGCAACAATTATCTGGCTATCAAAGAAGAATAAAGGGTCCAGCTCTTTACTTGTTGCAGCATTTATTTTACCCCCGCTGAAACCGCATTTTACATGCTTTTCTTTGTGTCGTTACGTGGCATGCACTGCTGTGTCGTTACCCTAGAAGCTACCTTGTAGGTCCTTAACAGAATTCTCTCAAAACAGTGCCACAGCACCACAATGATGAGACACAGAAACTTATTGAAATGTGTTTGGAGGAATGCAGGTTTATCAAAATAACGTTTAACATTGCTTCTCACTGTTTCCCCCCAATCTATATGTCATAGATCATAGATCAGTGTACCTTCTTATATGTCTTCCTGCCAGTGACCGAGCAGCAGCGTGCCTCCACTGGACCAAAAAATTGAGTAAAAAGTGTTGAGCCTCACGTGGATACAGACGTTTTAAATTGGTCCCAAAATATAAAGTTTGAATGAACTACCCCGAGAAGGACTGCAAAGCGCAGGACTTCCATAAATTCTGTCTCCAGTTGCTTTGCCCCGCCCTGGTAATTTCTGACCAATGAGTGAAGAGATTTTCATTCACGTGGTTTGTTTAGTAGCTTTGGTTCAAATCAGGAAAGGCTGCTTGACGACAGTCTGAAAAAAGACCAAACGCAAGTGTCAAAGCTCGATCAAATGAAGTGGAATGGGTCAGGAACAATTGGTTTTCCCAGTCTGAATACACTCTAAGTTTGATTTATCAAATTTTGGACTAAATATTTTAAAAATACTTTATGTAACTTACATGTTTACTTTTATTACAAACAAAAAACGATCAACTAATAAATCCTGAGGTTTACGTACAAGAACATGTCTATTACACTTATTTCAATGGACTTGTAAACAATTATCAGAAAAATCTCAATTTTGACAAAAAAAAGTGCTTTTTTATAGTTGATATTCCTGGTTACTAGTTATGTTTCCTATATAGAGTAGTTCAGATAGTCTGAGTTACTTTTTGGATCAAGTAGTGAGTAACTATTTCCATTTTTAATAGAACGTTCCCAACACTGTTGGTCACTTACATGTTTTTCTTGCCAAAGCAGATTTCCAGCAAAGGAAAAAAATGAAGATTTTATTATTGTGAAGAGGTGTTCAATGACATGGTTTCCTGTTCCTTTGCAAAGCGCTATATGCGACAATCAACAAAGGTGGAAAACCCCATTGATAGCAGACGTGTAGCAACCTGCATTTATCGAACCCAAAAACTGAACTCTTTGAATGCTAAATATTTCAGAAAGTAAATGAGAAAGAAAGCAGAGCTAAGACAGCCAATGGCACATAGATGATGTTTTAACATGTTTAAACACACCAGGGGTTACTTTCCTATGTAAATTTGAAAGTTTATATTTTGTCTTCCTTTAATGAGCTGTTAGAGACACTCTAATATTTACCAATTAATGCAATTTTTAGTTTGCTGACTCCAGCTAATATAGATGACATAACTACCTATCTATGAGGTCTGTGTGCAAAGGTGGTCATAACTTTTATAAAACAAGAGAAGAAAAAATGCAAAGTAGAATGAGACAAAGCAGAAGTGCAGTACGTTCATGACTTCTTCAGCATGACCTGCCCAGGAAATTCCCCTTCTGCTGACCACTCGAAACAACTGCAGCAAGAAAGCTTTGCTGGAAGGAGAAGAGGAGGGCTGGACTGGGTTTTGTAGAACAGAAGAGGAAGAGAACTACAGATTAGAAAATCATGTGATGGCTTAGAGAAAACCACAGATCCATCACCAT
Organism: Oryzias sinensis; assembly: GCA_037389245.1. Taxonomy (NCBI): domain Eukaryota; kingdom Metazoa; phylum Chordata; class Actinopteri; order Beloniformes; family Adrianichthyidae; genus Oryzias; species Oryzias sinensis. Next base: position 9,282,795 of record CM074506.1, on the reverse strand, counting down.
TTTTTATCCACTGCAATCCAGCTGTCTTACAGAGTGGCCATATGTTTTCAAATACTCTCAACTCACACTGTCAGTTTGTGGTTATTTTTAGTGTCTCAACCATACTGCTCCAATTCTCGTAGTTTGTTTCACTGATTCAGTCTTTGGATGTGCCTGTTCTGAATGCTTTAGGACCTTTAAAGATCCACTCCGATTGTCTTTTGATCTATATTCAAAGCGTTCCCATTGGTCTTTTAATTTTCATTATGCTGTTTTTAGCCCAAATAAAATAACCTGTCCTTTTCAACGACATAGTTTCTGCAGAGCGGCGGGAGATCATTAAAGATTTGCCTCTGAGTTGTGGGCGGGACATTGGCATGGAGCAACCCTGCCCCCTTCCCATTCCCCTTACTGAGAGCTCTTTGTTTACACGCTCTCCTGCTTATACCATGTCACACCCCCAACCTAACATTACCAGTGCAACTCGGACGAGGAAAAGGACATTGCACTTGGATCTAGTCGCCCATAAGTGGATGCATCAGAAAGAAGCAGGGAGCTCTTACTCCTGATTCTCAATGATTCGATTAAAAAAATACTAAAAAATGCAATTTTGAGCTTAATTTTCCTAATAGATGCCCCCATCATTAGAAAATATCAGAAAAACCATGTTAAAAACACCAAAAACACAATTTTGGAGGAGTGGAGTGGGTCTTCAAACTCTCCTTTAAAATGTCTACAAAGAGGCTTATCAACATTTTTATTACTTATAACATTAACTGAAAGTTCGTGAATGTCGTTGCAGGTTTTTATTAGCCACCACACACACACCATCTGTTCGTGCAAGACTGAGGCATCATGGACACTGATGCAGGCAGAATGAAAGCAGTACACAGGTCTGTGTTTGCATTTAAAGCGGAAGTAAACCAGCAATAGTGGAAAAGCAGGTGGGCACAAAGACTTTCAACTTCCTTTTAAGAAAGAAAAGAACGTGGTAAACCGACAACAGTTTCCTCGTTTTGTTCCTGCTTTCTTTTTCTACTTGTATACACATTGACATACTATTTGTGTTTGTCGCTTTCTCGTTGACCCTCTTTTTTGTCTACTATCGCTGCCGGGTTTTTTATTTCTTTCAAAATGTCTCTTCAAACTCTCCTCCACACACTAAAAAAACCACAAACAACAAGTTGCTCAAGAGAAAGTGAAGCTGATTTGTGAGAATATCATATTTGGACTTCAGCAGCATTTATTTAGACTAAAAAGGATCTTTTTCCCTCTTTAAAAAATGCCTTTATGATCGTTTTAAACAAAATCCATAGAAAAGTACAAAATCAATGATATAATTTAGAATTTAGAGCCAAGAACGTGTAAAATCTAAGCTTGACATTTTTTTTATTGATACTGGCTTTATTTTTTATAATGTCAAAAATATTAGACGCAATTTATGAAATGAAAAACTTTACATTGCAACTTTTAACATTTAATTTAATTTAAAAATTGTCTGTGTCATTCTGTCAAAATCCCCTCTCGCCTTTGACGGCACCAGCCGTAATCTTTTGATCCAATCAGCTCCTGCCTGGCGTCTGGCTCTTAGCTGTCAGGGGTGTCTTTTGTACTCTGAGTCTTGTCGCTGTGTCCTCCTCATCCAGATTTCCAGCAAACAATGTGTAGTCTAACTGGAGTGGGAGCCCTCGTTCTGCCTCCTGTTGGGCTCTCGTTGGTTTAGATTCTACTTTAACAAATTTCTTTACTCCTAGTGAAAACAAAAATAAATAAAATATAAGCTACATCAGTCTCTAAACACAATAAAATTAGCATTAGATGAAAAAGAAAGCTAAAAATGTAGCAGAACAGGCGAGTGTGATACCCTTTTTTGTCTCACGGCCTGCCGTCTTCCTCTTTTTGTGGTTTTATATATATATATATTTAGCTGAGGTTGGCAACTTGTTAGCACCACGTGTGTCTGTCTGAAGGCCCAATCCCAAATCCATGTCAGACTTCCGAAAACTCATCCACCAAATTACACACATTTGCAGGTTTCCCCCTTTACATGATCACACACATTCGAGAAGGATATGCAAAAGGCTCGAGGCTCAAGACAAATTGTTGCCTTTTGGAATTAAAATTTGGAGCCTTTGTGACAAACACTGCTCGCTTATGCAAGTGTTGAGTATCTGACACAAACTGAACACTGTAAACTTGTATTGATTTGAGGGTAAAGAAGAGGAAAAACCTCTTCACAATACATCCAGTCTGAAGGTCCTATAAGAGAAGGTGACTGAGTCTTGTGATGATGTCATATGTTTTTTTAAATTCCCGTTTATCATAATTGTCTTTCCGAATGAGAGACTATCTATGCTAACTCCATAATATAACAATAAAGTACACACTCTGCTGTAGGGTGCTTATATATAAATACCTCCTGAACTAGCTTGACTTCTGAAAACCAAAATAGAACACTCCTGACCTCTGCTGGCAGCTGGAAGAATTGCAGTCCCCTTTGCAGAAGGAGATCAACTTACTAATGTCATCTCACATTTTTAGGACAGTCTATTATGAAAAGAAGCTAGCATAAAAAGAATAGCTAATAATGCAACAGGTTTTGACTTCAAATGTACTATATGGATTGCATTAATATTTTTGGAAAGCATAATTTCTTTCTGTTCACTTTTTATAATGTATCACATACACAATTGTTTGCAGTTTTTTTTTTTTTTTTGGGGGGGGGGGGGTCATATTTGACGGCACAGACACATCCTCTCATCACCCAGCAAAACTCCATTTTGGTACGTAATCCTCCTGTGAATGGATTCATACAGTCAAGAGTTAGGCTATGGTTTTTAATCTGGTAGCAGGAAGTATGGTGAGATGAGTCATCAGCCAGATCCCCCCCCCATAAAGAGCAGATTTATTATTGAAAGAAAATGTCAGCTACTGACAGGAGATATATTGTGTTTTGTGAATCACTTCTTAAATCTAGTCAAACACATCTTTTGAGCCATTCTTTTTCACACTAAAGAGGTTGTTGGAGGGTTCAGAAGCATGTGAATCCTGAGTCTCTTTGTCCCTGAACCTCTCACACAGAGAGCAAGACGCACCTAATTCAGCTTAGGCTTCCTGTTGGCTTATCCTGTTCTCTAAACATAGATGTATGAGAAAGCCCCACCAAGATTCTATGTATAGAAAAAGCAGATATTCAGTTGAAGAAATAAAAATAATGGCAATAAGTATTCACAAAAACAATGAAAACTAAACACGGGTTATACATCAGCCTCACCAGTGCATGTTTCCTTGCATTTTCATTGTTTTTTTTAAATCTACCATTGAAAAATATTCATTTGAATGAATATTATCTTATAAACTGGTGTTCCAGGAACTTGATTAGACAAACAACAGGATTTGTATGAATGATGTCCCTCCTTCTATTTGACAAGTAAACCCCTGTTAATGAGACAGTTACACATAATGTGAAAAAAAAACCTTGTTCTGGAATGTTGCCCTGCAAAGTTTTTGGTTGACACACCTGCATTCACGCAAACTAACAAATCACAACAAGTACTGGCTTGTATGAAGAGGTTTTAATTTCTCTCTTTTTGAGGAATACTTGACTTTTTTTAGGTTTTCTACAAATGAAAATCCCCCCCCCCCCCCCATTTGTGCCTGGAGTTAGCTAAGTCATGGCACGAGGAAACTTTCAAATTAGCTCAAAGGACTGTAATAAACATTACAAAAGTGACTAATTTCTACAACCGACAAAGAATTTATTTTTTGAAAACAGAAAAAACCTTCAGTGAAATTTTTTCTTCATTTTTATTGTCTTTTTATTAAGTTTGTCGTTCTATTAGGGGGGATTTTACATCCCTTCTGATAATTGTTTCATAATCAGCTCACGGCGAAAGAAAACGCCTTGGTCACACCCTTCTCGGTCACCCCATCACCCCCTCCACTCTCCTGTGGCCGCCATGTTGAGGAGGAGGAAGAGGAGGAGGAGGAGGATGAGATACGTTTAGTCTTGGCTTTAGCAGCCATTAGCATTAGCATTACGCAGCTAGGCGGAGGCGCAACAAGCTACTTGGACGTTAAAATAAGCCTTCTTTTTCATTTGGGAATAGCCATATTCAGTGTTCTTTTTTCATGGACTAACATTAAAACTTAATAGGGACTAAACAATTTGGTAAGTGGATTAATGTTAATGTATACGAGTTGTTTTTTTTGTTTGTTCCTCCCCCCTCCTGGGTGTCCTGTTCCCCAGTTTGTCTTGGTGATGTCTCCATCGAGCTCCAGTCTTGGCTGCTAGCTGGAGGCATTGCTAACTAGCCTAGCATGCTAGATTAAACGGATAACACAGACATTTAGAGCGACTAAAGGTTATGTCGTTGCTGATGCTTTCATTAATCAAATAAAAATGATTTACAGTTTTAAAGTCGAACGACAAGCTAGTAGCAACGCTTAAATAGATAAATCACTCGCAGAGATGCCCAACCGAACACAGCTTTGATCGAACTTTTTCAAAGCCAAGTTTTGACATAAGTGGTAAACTCCGATAGTTTGGTATATTCTTTAAGCTCAGATATTTATTTTAAAAAAGTGACACACGTCTGTAACAGTAAACGATAAACACAACATCGGATTTCTTCTGAGTACGGGTAATTATTATAATTTATTCGACAAAAAACCTTTTTCACTAGCTTGTTAGCTAGCTAGCTAAGCACTCGTATTGCAAGTTTGCGCTCAACTTGCCATCATAATAGATCTCCTAGCGAAGTTCCCCCGCCTTCATTTAGACGACATAGTTTAAACTTCAATCATTTTTTGTCTAGTAAACTATTATTTTTGTTATTAAATTATATTTAGCAAAGGGAAATCTTAGCCGAAGCTACTTAGCTTTTGAAACATAAATCACAGCACTTCAAACGGTAGTGTGTTTTGTCTTTTTCTTTATTATTTGCAACAAAAACTTACAAGACTCATCAAGTATAATCATTTTGTTATAAGTCTATAATTGTGTAGCTGTCATTTTGATTTTACGTTTATTTTTCTTCGGTGTGGTCGCTGACTTTATTCTGGTCTTTTCAGTAAACCGAGTTGTTGAGTCGATCGATGTCGTAATCCCTCGCTTTTGTAATTAATTAGTGCAAAGGTTCGTGTCTTTTTCTTCTTTAGTTGCGTTTCTTTTTTTCGAACACGTATTAAACGTGGCTGAAGAAAAAGGGGTAGTTTTGTCTATTGTCAGGATGATTAGTCAGTCGGAGTGACAGATCCATCATCTCTGCCCTCTGCTTTGGCTTTGTCTCCTGGGCAGACAAAGGCTGACGTGGATCAAAAGTTCATTTAACCTTTATGTCTATTATCACCTCCTTCACAGATGCATCTTTATGTCTTACAAATAAAAAAAGTTAACTTTAGATGGCTGTTAATTTTGTTTATTGAGAATTAATCTTTAAAACTTGTTCATTCTAAGAATTGATCCATAAAACAAAGCAGATTAATTACTGATTTGTTCACGCCTCAATGTCATAAAAAGTAAAGCAAAAAAGGATTTTGAAGGAACTGGCTTGATAACTTGGTGTTTTGCACTTCCGCCTGTTTTCCCAGCATGGAAACGTGGTCACACTCTCATACAGGTGCTTGTTGTGCAAGACTTTCTATCTCTAGATCAGCTTTGCTCTGTTTTTGTGACAAGGTGCGGTAGACCTGTTGTCAGTGTGCTGCCTTTTAGCCGTCAATGCTTATCACCATGTTTTTCCAAGATGCGCTGATACTGAAAATGAAGTTTTGGTTGGTTTAAAAACGAAACTACTGTTTAACATACTATTTTGCTTTAGGTTGTAGGAAACTTTTGTTTGTGTTTGTCGCATATCAAGCCGGGGATGGATTTGTATTTCCATTTTTGTAAATCAGTTGTGATTGCTTTGGTTTCATTTGGTTTGCACTCACTTAATTTACATTTTCATATTTTACATCCTATAGCAGGATGCATTCGTTGCTGTTTCGGCGATTTGTACAAAAATCTGTGAGGTAACGGCACATAAATCTCCAGACATTTTGTCTCTACTGCCTTATAGGTCAAAGGAATCACTTACTTTCTCAACATTTCCAACTTTACTTTACTGTATCAGAAACATCTACAAACTGACATAGTCTGGCAACTGTTTTTTTTTAATCTGGAAAAGTTTGACTTACTTTCCTATCTGTGACTGTACCCGGTCTCTAAGTGAGAACAGCTCAGAACGTGCATATCAGTTCACTTTAAAGCAGAATAAATTCTTAGCTTATATGATAATTTATTTTTATGTGTATACTTATTAAAGTCCAACTCCTCTCAAAAAAGGACATAGTTTCCGCAGAGCAACAGAAGTGCAATCCTGCCCCCACTTCCCCTCCCCATTGTTGAGAGATCTCTGTTTACATGCCTCCCGTTACTTTACAGCTCCTCACAACGCCAAGGCAAAAATGCTGAGCAATACTGGAGCCATCCAGCCGTACAGTTTTGAGTGAGATGTTAGCTCAGATGAGGAAAATTAAGACTTACACCGATCTACTTGACTTTGTCCGAATTCCTTCAATGCTCAATGTATAGTATGTTTGCCATTTTGTAGTGCTGTCCGAATTTACCAGAAGTCTCTGCGAAAAGCCAAAAAAAGTGAGCATGTTGTCCGAATTTTAAAATTCAGGGTACTAGATAGTCCTGCCCTATATAGTTTTTTAGTAGTTAGGGAGTAGGGTGGGTGTTCGGACACAGCCTTTGTCTGCAAGTGGGAGTATCAGAATGGAATAAAGCATGGAGCTTGTGGCCCGCCCAGTGTATTTATAATGTCACAAATACGCCCCTTTTCAAACTGAAATTTTTTGGTCTGCTCCTGATTCACCATTCAAATTCTGAAATACCCCAAAATGAAATTTTTGAGCTAAATCTTCTAAATGCAAGTCCGCCATATTTAGAAAAAAGGCACAAGTACATATTAAAAACAACAAAAACATAAGTTTTATTAGTAAGTCTTTAAAGAAAGTCGCAAGAAAATAAATTAAAGAACCTTTGCCCATCCAGAAACCCAGAGTCTGCTGAACCTGAGTTTGTTGTATCACACTGTTTAAAGCCTAGAGAAATCAAAAAACCCTTTGGACCACTTCTGAATCAAATAATTTGTGCATTTTAATGCATTGCCGTTAGCCTCAGCTATCATAGCAGTCCACCTTCAACCACTTTTTTTTTTTTTTTTTTAAAGAAAGAGGAAGAGAAATGCACCTTTTGTTGGAAATTTTGTGTGCATCCATATCAATCGCTAGCTTTTGATTCAAAGATGCTCATGATGCCTCATTTTCTCAGATAAATAATTCAGATGGTCAGGACAGCTTTTATGCAATCCTAAAAGAACTCTAGAGTTTTTCTGGTTTCTCCTTCCTTTTGTTTGACATGCAAACATGATCAATAGCATGTCCAGTTGTCTGGATCCAATGAACTTGCCACAAGACATGAATATGTATTTTGGCACGCATTCAAGTCTTGTTTTCTGTGAGGGAAGGATAGAAGGACTGAGTGCGAGTGGGTTGGGGATTGTGCCTGTGGGGGCTGTTCCGGGAAGTGTAGGAGGTACGGGGAGGCTGGAACGGACGAGACAGACTCCCCTCTTTCTCCTGTCGGCTGCCAGTGAATAGGTGATTATAACAGCAGATGTGTCATTAGGTCTTAGCTGTATTCATGCGGATGCAGTCGGGAGGAGAGCAATGAGGGAACTTTAGTGGTGGTTGTGGTGGGGGGGGGTTGTTCAGCATGCTCCACAGGAGTCGCATTTCACTGGCTTTAAGTGAATTTGCGGCATCTGCCAAGTTGTTTTCTCATCCCCCCGAGCAAATACGCTCCTTGTCTCCTCACCCTTGTCGTTTTCAGCTGTGCGTGGCTTTACTAGACAGGAAGTTCCTCCATTGTAAGAGTCCCTAAATACACTGCCCTTTGATTCAGTGGGAATAAACTAATCAATTTGCAAAAACATACAGAAATATGATCATTTTCACGAAACAGGACTACAGGATCCCCTTTTATTTGAATCAAAAGCACAGGACACGGTGTCGAGAAAAGACTTCTGACCACGCCCCGTTTCCAAATTTGTTCATCGGGAAGTTATTTCAGGCTTGAGAAATGAGACTGCAGCATCATCAGTGACTGTCGCCGTCACCACAGTGGAATGTGTGATCACCTTTTCCACCCACCGACCTCACCATGGAAACACATTGAAAGCTTCCTGGACAAGACGGGTTAAAAAACAGTTTTGGTTTAAAAATGTCAATCTTACATTTTATTGGTTTAAAACCCTTCAGTATATCTGTTTTATTAAAGTGTGTATTCCTAAACACACCAAAACATTGTAGCATCAATACTTCAAAAGGTACTTCGAAGAAAAAAGTATCTGGAGCGATTACAGGTATTCGTGGAGGTGTTTTCTTTCTGAAAATTGCAACGCAATTTGTTTCCATACGCCTCAAGTGTTTGATGTGAATTTGACTCATAAAGAGAGAAAATATGAACAAACGAAACTCAACTTTTTTTTAAGGGAAACCATTGCAGCTGTTTCTGTATATGATAGTCAGGATGATGGGTTTTTAATTTGGTAGTTCAGTTCATTTTTATAGATATTAAGGAAGCAGTCACAGAAGTTATCTAATCTGAACAGGTTTGGTTTGTTTGGTGCCGTTATCACCATTTTTGGAAACTCAATCATGTTTCTTCATGTTTGTCTTTACTTTACCTTCACAAGCATGTGTTTTTTTTCTTCTTTTCTCTTAGGTGATGGAGTGGGCAGGTTTACAGTCTGCACTGTTTGTGTGGAAATGTTTTTAACAGAAGCGATTGGGGAGGACTCAAGAGCCCAGCACCGGAGAAGCCTCTTAGACATACTCTCAGCCTACTTTAAAGGATAAACATAAATGCGCTCACACCGCTGCTGTGCAGCGAAAGATCACTCAAAGAAAGGACACGTGGGCACATAGCACAAGCTCTAGGCAAGGATACAGAGATCTGCACCAGCTCTGTGCGTCCCCCCCCCCCTCTTTTTACTGAAACGTCCAAGTTTCTTTTTGCGGTGCAAGTTTTTTTTCTTCTCGTCTGTTTCATTTTCACTACTGCCACCATGCCAAGCACAATTCGCCGGCAGATGAAAAACATGGTCAACAACTACTCTGACGCAGAGAAGAAAGTCAGAGAGGCCACCTCTAATGACCCCTGGGGTCCGTCGTCCTCCCTCATGTCAGAGGTGGCAGACCTGACCTACAATGTGGTGGCCTTCAGCGAAATCATGAACATGATCTGGAAGCGTCTCAACGATCACGGCAAGAACTGGCGTCACGTCTACAAAGCGCTCACCCTGCTCGATTACCTGATCAAGACGGGCTCGGAAAGAGTGGCGCTCCAGTGCAAAGAGAACATCTTCGCCATCCAGACCCTGAAGGACTTCCAGTACGTCGACAGAGATGGCAAAGACCAGGGCATCAACGTCCGAGAGAAGAGCAAGCAGTTGGTCGTCCTTCTAAAGGATGAAGAACGCCTAAAAGCTGAGAGGTAACCCAATTTAATGTGGATTTTGAAACTAAAAGAGCCTAAACTTATTTTGGATTTCATGCTGGTGAATCTTTGATGTTAAAAACTCCTTTTTGTTAGTTTTTTGTGAACCTTCAATGGTCAACCAAGGTCCGACTTATGGCAAAATAACGCTTGAGTTTAAGTGAGTAGTTTACTCACTTTTATGACACCACAATGTGTCCATGAGGCGGATGATTGCTTTATTCTGAATTTATTCGTGTATTACAAAAATGGCACCATAGTGCAACAACTCCAGCAGCTGGAATTTATGTTCCACTGCTTAACTTCTAGTATTTTTTATTTATAATGATAATATTTAACACTGATGATGCAAAACTAGCATGAATATAATTGTGATAGATGCACTGCTGATGCAACACTTTTGAATTTCTAAATACACTTAAAACTAATTACTTTTAATTTGAATTTTTGACAAGGTTCCAAAGTACGTTTTATAACCCTTTCTGAGATATTATTTCAGGAAAATGTATTAAGTATTCTGGGAATCAAGAACAAGATTGTATCCAGTTTTTTTGTTTTTTTTGGTAAAGAGCATATACTTGTATAGTTTTTTACTACTTTCTTAGAAGGCCCAAAGCGCTTTACAGTTGCATTCCCAAATACACACACACACATTCACACACTGGTTGTGTTGTCGCTGCCAAACACTGGCACCGACCTAAAATCATAAGGAGCAATGTGGGGTTCAGTGTCTTGCCCAAGGAAGCTTTGACACATGGGTGGGCGGGGCGGGGAATGAACCTATCCGATCAGAGCTCGACAGCTTTACCCCTGCACCACCACCGCCCCATTTTAAAGGAAAGGAATTTATGGTTAAAACTGGCTTTATGTAAACATTTTACCCTGTGAAAGCATTTTCATTACATTGGAATTGATTTTGAAGGAATAAAAAATGTCTTGGTGAGGACCGTAACTGAATTAACAGCTGCTGACTTAACCTTGTAACACTGGAGCTATAGGTTTATATTCTCTTGACTACCGTAACTCTATTAACATTATGTAATTTAGGTAGTTCCAACAGAATCTGAAGTGATTACGCAATTGACGTAAATCGAGCCTCTTTTCTCTGTGTCAAAGTCGATTCACATTGATCATGTGAACGGTCGAGGAGTTACAGTAGTCGAAGAGCGTGTTTTATTTAGGTGACATCTCCAATGTTAAAGGGTTTAAAAAAAAAAACTAATTAGATGCTCTCACAACGAACCTGTTTTACATACGTTTAACTTCAAACTATTAACTTCCACAGCTATGACAGTTTTGCACCCCTATTCAGTCTATGTTTATAGTTTTTGTCTCTCTGTGCTTCTAAAATGTTCAGTTTCACCCAACCCTTTGGTTATCTCTGTGCTAAATCAAAGTTTAAATAAATGAGCAGATTGTAGCTCTTCCGGTTGATGCACTTTCTGAGAAAATTTCTTGTTTTTCTCTCTCTTTTGACCGTTGGAGCCTCCTGAGTATTTGATGAATCAATTTTGCTTTAAAGGGCAAACTCAAAAAAAAACACCAACTTGAGTCCTCGACATTAGTGAAAGTCCCATCAACCCTTTAGCAAGAGACCTTACATCACGTGTCAAACTCGAGGCCCGCGGGCCAAATGTGGCCCGCCATGTCATTTTATGTGGCCCTCGAGTAGGGCTGTGATGATGACCTCAACACCGCACTTTTTTTTTTTTGTTGAAAGTTCAGCATACACTCTAAAAAAATGCTTCAGCTCAACAAAAAAAATTAACGCAAGGCTTTCCATTAGTGATTCTACGTTAGATCAACTTCTAATGAAATTAAGTTCAACTAACAACTTAAGTTGAGTTGTGAGAATTAGATTTCCTTTTACAGTCTAGAGTATCTTTCAGTACCACCAACATACAATTTAACAGCATAACACACCTTTTTAAGTTGACAACTTATTTAAATACATTGTTTCAACTATTTTTTTTAATTTTCCAGAAAGGATTTTTATTTTGTATTAAATTAATTAGGATTATGATGAAATTAAGTTTTTAAGTCGACACCTTTAAAAATGTAAGTTGCTTCAAATTGAATTATTTCAATAGCATCTGTTCAAGGCATTAATATTATTAATATAATAAATTACAACATGAGTGTTTGGCAATTAAATGTTTATTTCACTGCAAAATATAAAATCCCCCTAAAAAAACAAAAAAGATCTGCTCTTACATGCTCAAAATTTTTAAATTAAACAGTGACATTTAGGTTTATACAAAGCTATTTGCTTCAATGGTGAAACAGAGTACCAAATGTGTTACACGAGTTAAAACTCTGCCTTTTAAAGATACTGTAGATTTTTTAAATTAGCATTCCACACATTCTAGGATGTAAAGTCATTTTAAACATTTTTACTGAAAACAAATATTTGTGCAACATTTGGAACTGCACACGATCAACAGCATGGATGCTTTTGACGGTAAACCATTTTTAATATTTAACAATGAATACAACACATTTTGAATACATTTTAACACATTTCACACAATAGTGACAACTTCAACACAAACCACTGGGTCTTGTGTTCAAAAGATACTGTTCTTGCGGCTCATTACTTTTGCACTTGGCTTCTGTCCATCAAAGCCAAAAAACAAATTCAGAAATCCTTCTGAGCATAAGTTATGTCAATCAATAAAGCGCAGCTCCTTGGGATGTGTTTTACCTCCAGAAGTTTTGTTCTTCCTATCATTCAGTTTGGGTCCGTGCACACGCGCCCAGTGCTGGGGGCAGTTGAAGTGGATGAAAAAAGTCTGTAAAAATCCTTTAACGTTGGAGCTTTTGCTCCAGTGTTTGCATTCTTTAGAATATCGTAGCTTTTAAACCGTTACCCTGTTTAATGTAATTCCAGTGGATTCTGAGGCAGAGAAAAACAGCACAGCACAAAAAATGACACGCAGTACTGCACAGTTGTGAAGTGTTTGCGTTATCAACTCTTGTGATATGAATACGTGATATCGCAGTGGAAAACAGCGGCTTTGCGGAGCAGCACTGTACGTTTGTATTGTGTTGCATATTAGTGCAACGCTAGAAAGAAAAGCTGATTTGAATGAATGGATTCACAGGGAGCGATTGAAGATCGCAGTATTTGAAAAAGCCAGTGGTGTTTAAGCGTTGCTGAAACACTATTTGTGTTAAAGGGTTAACTATTGTGGCCCTGAAGTTCAAATCACATCAATCACTGAATGCAAACGTCATAAAGATCACAGCAATTAAAAAAGCAAAACAAATGGTAAATAACATCATTACTTTTTAGAAATCAAAACATATTCTGAAACTAACTTTTCAAAAGTTATAGTATAAAGGAAATTTTCAGAAAACTAAAGTGATTACCAGAAATGAAAATGAAATGTTGAAAAACAAAGAAAAAACAAACCTTTGTTCATCATTTTCCACAAAGTTATTTGTCATGAAGCAGCGTAAACCACAAACATGAATGTGACTGCACACCCAAACATAGCCCTTGCTATCAAAGAACATTTAAATGCAGGACATACCTATGAAGAGATTCTGGATATGCTCTGTACTAATAACAAAACTTTTGTACATTTTATTTATTTAGTTATTTTTTTAGGTTAAATTTCAGCTCAGTGAATCAAGTTTAAGTCCCACTTAAACTATATTTTTATCCATTTTAAAGTGTTCCCAGTGGTCTTTTAAGTATGATAATGCCGTTTTTAGCCTTTCTTGGACATAGTTGGACATAGTTTCTGTAGAGTAGCAGGACTTCAGTCCCTCTGAGTTGTGGATGAGACTTTGCATGGGAGTTACCCTCTGCTGATATCACATGACATCTTAGTTTACTCTCTCTCCTACTACTTACAGCCCCCCACAATTGCAAACTAACATTACTGGTGCATGAGAACATGTTAAAAACACCAAAAGCATGAATTTTATGGGAGTAGGTTTTAAAACGCCAACCTTTTTACATAATTAACCATTATTGACATTATTGACTAATGTAGAACCAAGTTTCAGATAAAGGACATTTTGTTTACTAGTTTGTAAGTTAATCATCTTCAAGTCTGAATGCTAATATTGACCGCAAATAAAAAGGAAAGTAATAATGTCAAAGTGCTGAGTTAAATGCAAAGTGGCCACAAAGGTGGGTGCACCTAGGAAAAGTTAGGCGCACCTTTGCAACCAGCTGCTGCATACCACTAGGTTTGTTTAAACTGTCAAACATGCATTGTGCCAAATTTTAGATGGATTTGTTGTTTATTGTTATATTGCATTACACCAGCCTTAGTATGAACCAACTGAAGTGTTTCCTGCCATTGTTACTTGCTTATTAGCAAATTAAAAAAAGGATTTTCCTGATTTTGTTTTGTAATACACAAATCATATACAATCAAAACAAAACTGTGACCTAAAAAGTGAGGTTTTTAATAATTGTGAAGAATTTATATTGTTGCATCCCTAATTATTACTAGAGCTAGGCAAAATGGCCAAAAAAGAAAACCTCAGATTTTTTCATTCAAGATTTTAATTTATTTTCTTTTCTACTTGCTTTTTACTTTTTTACACAAAAATGACAAATAATGGAATATATTTAACAAAAAAAAACATTCTATTTTAACATCTCCTTTGCAAATTGGCTCCAACACAAAATTTAACTAAGTACAAGCTGTGAAAAAGTTAGCTTGATAATCGCACAAAGAGAAATACTAGAACACACTCAGCAGAGCGTTTTTGGTTGCAACAGCCTTGAAACGGATTTTACTGCATGTGGTTTGATGCTCCAAGTTTGAAGTCAAAACTCCAGTGACCAAAATGTAATTTTTGACTCGCTAGCCAAGTTGGCTGGAAGATAAAGAAAAATAAAACTTCCTTTAGAAATCAGAAAATAAACAAAATGGAAATAATTGAAGCTAGCGTATAAATTTTTTGGTCTGCGGGCCGCGGATTTGGGACCACTGCACTATATTACCTAAAGTATACGCTCACCTGCCTTGACTCGCATATGAACTGAAATGCCATCCCAATCCTAACCCAAAAAGTTCAATAGGATGTCGGTCCACCTTTTGCAGCTATTACAGCTTCAACTCTTCTGGGAAGGCTATCCACAAGTTTTAGGAGTGTGTTCATAGAAATTCTTCACCATTCTTCCAAAAGCGCAACACTGATGTTGGTGGGAAAGGCCTGGTTCTCAGTCTCTGCTCTAATTCATCCCAAAGGTGTTCTATGGGGTTCAGGTAAGGACTCTGTGCAGGCCAGCCAAGTTCATCCACACCAGAACCTTGCTTTGTGCACTGGTGCACAGTCGTGTTGGATGAGGAAGGGTCTGCTCCAAACTGTTCCCACAAGGTTGGGGGCATGGAATTGTCCAAAACATTTTGGCATCCTGAAGCATTAAAAGTTCTTTTCGCTGGAACTGAGGGGTCAAGCCCAAGTCCTGAAAAACAACCCCTCACCGTAATTGGTAGTTTAAGATAAAACCTAATGCAATGGTACAAGTGAAACATGCAGCAAAGTAATTGATTTATATTTGAAAAAGTCATTAAAAAAACACAGGGAAGATTGTTCAAGAGGAAGATTACACATGAGGGTAAAGATGTACCTAAATTAATAGAGCAGAAAAAGAAAATGAGAAAGGAGGTCCATTTCCTGCATAAATCAAGTTCTTTCGTACAATAATCGATTAAAATAGTTTTTTCCATAAAGCCCCGCTGACAGTATTTACAGTCGAGATTTATTTTCAACTGCATTTATCTGCATTGAGGGTGTAATGATTCATTTCAACAACATTGTCAGAGTCCGTCTCGTTGGCGTGCGGCTCCTCATGAATGATGCCGGCTTTTGTCAAAGCTTCAAGAACAGTGCAAGCAGACACGTTAGCCCAAGCACAAATTGTGGCGCAACTCACAGTTTTAGTAAAGGACTAAGAGGGGAAAGGAGCGAAAGATGGACCACTTTTGTAATCCGCTGGAAGTTTCTTCTCCACTGTAGTCCTTGCCCGGATGGCACTTCATAAAAGGAAAGCACCAAGATGGACCTCAATGAAAATGTTCAATTTTCATTTCCTCTGCAAGCGTTACTGCCTTCAGTCGAATGGTGAATGTAGAGACGCTTCTCCCAGCTGTTCTCTGATCAGTAATCCATCGCTCCAGTCGGTCTTTCAACTTGGGCCATATTGCCTTGTTTCCGCGGAAACTCAACTGCATCTTCTTGTCGGAGTTCGTTTTCCAGCTTCCTCCACTTGCCAACCATAGATTCATTAATCTTGAATTCTCTCGCAGCTGCTTGATTCCCATGTTCTTCCGTGTAGCTGATAGCTTGCAGTTTGAACACAATGTTGTTCTGCATAATGCACATACTGCACTTAAGTACTATTTGGGGGTGTGTCTTCTTTCACTCCCACACTTCCCTCCTTACCGTTCTCATGCTGTCCTTGGTAATTATTGATTCTCTAACTTAAAAAAATCATTTACAAAGAGTTACTTTTTCGACTCATACAAATTCTCAAGGGAATAAAGCTAGCACAATCAAGAAGCCCTCCAAATAAAAACATGGATACTACAACAGGGGCAATCAGGATAACATGGTGAACATGAGAACATGTTTATTAGTCTACATAGTATAAAGAGAGGTTGGTCATTGACACTAGGATAGCGGAAAGCAGATCATCTCAAGGAGATAACCTGCACTAAATGTTTTTGACTTTGTTTTCAATCATTTGGAAATAATTTGATCTCCAGTTGCCAAAATGCCCCTTCCAATTCGTCCTTGTCCACATTTCCGCTCCCTTCATCTTACTATGTGTGCATGCGTCAGTTTTTTTTAGTATCAGTTTTGTTTTATTTAAACGTTTTGCTATGTATTTTTACGTATTTATTTTTGTTTAAATTCACTTTATCACTTTATGCTCTCTGAATGCCACTTTTTTGCTGTTTGGATTTTGTGGATGTCTTTTTTTTGCTGCTGAAGACGAGAACATTTCCCCTTTGTGGAATACATAAAGTGTATCTATTCTATTCAAAAGAGAATGTTGGAGCCAACTGTTAACACAAATTTGCATGATTAGTCACCTATGGTTTTACTGCACCAAAATGTGAGTAATGAAGGTTCCTGTAGTCATTGATTGTCATTTAATTACTGAAATTTGAGCTGTAATTCATTAATTTGCTTCATTACTGACAAGTAATGGTTCTTAAAATCAAGGATTTTGTTTTTTCCTTGTCCATAGGACTGGGAATTAGGCAGGGAAATTGATCTTATTTTTTTTTATGTATGGTCTTAAAAAGGTTTTCAAAAGTCTTAAATTTTAATTAAAGAAATGTGTACCGTTCTCCTGGCAACTTCCTAACCCTGACTCGTCCATCAGATTGCCAGATGGATTCATCACTCCAGAGAACATGTCTCCACTGCTCTAGTCCAGTCCAGTGACAGCGTGCTTTACACCACTGCATCCAACGCCTTGCGTTGCACTTGGTGATGTGTGGCTTGGATGGGGTTGCTCAGCCATGGAAACCCATTCCATGAAGCTCTCTGCGTACTGTGCTGTACTGTACTTGGGCTGATCTGAAAGTCACGTGAAGTTTGGAACTCCGTAAAGATTGACTGTGCAGAAAGTCGGCAACCTCTTTCCATTAAGCGTTTCAGCATCTGCTGAGCTGACCTCTGTCAGTTTATGTGGGCTAGCACTTTGTTTTTCCCAAAGTCTTCCATTGTGTTATTATAGAGCTGACAGTTCACTGTGGATATTTAGGAATGCGGAAATTTCACGCCTGGATTTATTGCACTGATCTCCACAAATATTTGGAAAAACAGTCTGCATGCCTGAGTGCTTGATTTTAAACACCTGTGGCCAGGCCAAGTGATTAGGACGCCTGATTCTGATCATTGGATGGGTCAGCCAATACTTTCGGGAGATCTTTTGGAGCTCATCGTCTCCAAAGTAACTTGCGTGCCAAAAAACTTTGGGCACCCCTGATTTAGTATATATTTATAATTCCCAGCAAAACCCTGTGACTTTTTTATCAGATGAGGTCATGAAGACTGAACATATGTGGAACATAAAAAAAATTTGATGTTTGCCTTAAGAGAAAACTGCTAAAAAAAATGTTTGTTTTATCCAGTCTCTGGATCTTTGAACCAATATTGTGAATTTTAATCAACATTGAAGTTTTTAGTAAGTCTTTTTTTTCCCCATGTCTTGGTTTTTTCCAACTAGCTTTTGAATCAACAGCAGAAAAACAGAAAGCAGTCAAACAGGAACGCAATACATTCGGACAAGTTTCTGCTCCAAAACAGGACTTTCTTCTGTTCAGAGGGCGGAGCTTTCACAGACCATATTTCACTAGTTTAAAAATGGAAATTTATTTTCTGCTGGTTGAAGTGTTTCTTTAATAGCAGTCCATCGGTTTTCATTTTATACCAACAGTCCAAAACACAACTTCAATGTTCCTGTCTTTTTCTCATCAGGTCTCAAGCTTTGAAGACCAAAGAGCGCATGGCCCAGGTGTCTACAGGGAGCAGTCAGATGGGATTTGGCCGAGGCTCATCCCAGCCCAACCTCTCCACGTCCTACAGTGAAGAGTACGGCAGATCAGAGGGCTCGCCTGCCTCTTACCATGGCTGTGAGTGGCTTTTATTCCAAAACCTTCCCTGCTAAGTAGAGCTCATTATGTTTACCGAGCAGAATAGTTACTGGATGTCATTTGCTGCAGCTTTGGCCTCCATCCCTAAACTCTCCCCTCCCCCTGTTATTTCTCTGGCTTGCAGTCCTACTGTTGGGCTGCATTCCTGAGCAAACACACCCTCCCCCCATCCTCTTTCTCATCCACCCGCACATACAAACGGAAACTAAAGAGGAAGTAGCCCACCCTCAATCATCTTTTATCCACATGACAGAGGAATCCTCTTACTCTCTTAGAGCAAAGACAGTTTTCCCAGATGTCCAGATGACTGGTCATTTTTCTGGTGTTGGCAGACTCTGTTCAGAAGTTTGAAATAAAGGGAAAGTTCAAAAATACATAAAAAAAAACTTATGGGATGAGAAATGCATGTGCCGGGAACATGGAGGGTGTGCACCCACCTGCGTCATACATTTAAGGTTTTGTCAAGGCTTGTGGCTGCAGCAGCTGAGTCATCAATGGTGCCGGATGCTTTGAACTGCTGACCGAAAGCAGTTTGACAGGAAAAGGTCACAGGAGGATTGTAGTTCAGTCCTTGCATCGTTGTGTAGACAGGGGAGGGGTGTTGCCTCATCACCGTCCCCAGAAAGAATGAAAAGATTTCACAAAGACGAAAAATGTGATTTTAAAATGTTGTCATTCATCAGATGAAGGACATATGTTAAAAAAAAAAGGCCTGAAAATGTATTTCTTTATTCAAAACATTGTGAATCAGGAGCAGACAAAAGATTTGTTTGGAAAAGATTATATTTGTGATATAGATTAGGGTTGTGCCGATGGACGATATCATCTTCCATCGTGATGGGTGACTGACATCCCGATGGAGAGACACCATCGTGATGCCACGCCCCCGCCACGTTGTGAGTGGACCCCATAAGCCGCGGTTACATGTACAAAATATCTTGATGGGATCAATGGTCGGATTAGAATCCAGCCGTGTACATGGGCCCAGAAAAATGTTTTTAGAATATAAAAACGTTCACTAAGGTCACACTTTCCGTCGGAATAAATCATTCGCACATGCGCAGTAGGGTTTGAAAACCGGAAGGATATAAATTCCGCCGAGCAGCTTTATTTTTCAAACTTTATTGAATGTAACAATTCAATACAAAACAATGAAACATCACAGAGCGGCTATATACATTGACATGTCAGCTCGGTAAAATACGAGATGATCTTCTAAACGTGCTTTTAATAATGTTACGGTTATTATGAAACACCTGTTCGCTCATCATTTGAATTTTAATCCGTGTGGTCAGTGCGTTGTCTGAACGGAGCCAGGATTAACAGTATGCTAACACTGGCTAACAACATTAGCTTTGGGTGGCGCTGCATCCTGGCTGCAGGTAAACATGTAAGAATAGCATCAGCCTTTATTTTAGTCGGGACACGACTGGAAACACAAATCCACGTGATTGTTTGAATGTTTTCTAAATACTGGGCGACATTTCTGCTTCGAAGCTCAAACCGCTGTGTGCTGACGATCCGAGCAGTGCTTGGAAACATACTTTTAGACCCGGTTCTGAGTTCGGTTGCTTGTACCCCTAGAGCTGCGGGACGGATCGCAGTCTTAAATCTCCCACACATACCGCTCATGTAACAAAGCAAAACTCCAATATTACTCGCCCTTTTTTTGCACCAGTAATGTAATGTTGTGGGGCTTTCAACTAGTGGGACAGTGTGTACACAGATGGGTGACAGGAAGTGGGGGTGGGGTTGCTCTACGCCAGTGGACGTGCTGTGCACAACTCAGGTGAATTTGTAATGAACTCCTGTTGCTCTGCAGAAACTATGTATTAGAAAATGACATAGTTTTAATGATTCTCGCTAAAATCATAATTAAAAGACCACTGGGAAGACTTTACCAATAGAACAAACGTTGCTGATCAGAGTGGGTCTTTTTCTAGAAAGATTGATGTCAAAAGAGCTAGATAGGATCCATCGTAACTAGAAGAAATGCTGGTGCTGATCCGGATTTTTGATTATGATTAATAATTTTAATAATTTAAAATTAGTTATGATTAAGAATTTGACAGAAAGGTACTTAAAATTTTTTATTGAAAGCAAAGTTGGAATGCTTCACAACAGAACCAAAACAAGAATTTTGTTGGAGCAATCAAGTCCTGGTGTCATACGTGTTTTTGTTGGTACCAAAGTGACTTTACACATTTTTCTGAAAGCTGGATGTTAGACACGTTTTGTTTTTTAGGTCGTTCATGGAGCTTTCCCATCAGCTCCTAACATTTCCAATACTTCAGGACTGCGGGATCTGCCTCATTTAAAGCAAAAAATAGCCCTAATTTCCTATTTGTTGACATTTGACTGTAAAAGGAATGCACACTCAGTGTGCCCTCACACAAACATGATGCTGATGCTGCAGAAGTAAGCATGCACTCATGGAAAAAAGGTTGCATAAATACGGTCTGCAGCCTTTTTCCATCCACATATCTGCATACATTTGACTAGAGGAATTTGAGGGTCGTAGTCCTCAATGATCACATACGTACATGAAGCTAAACAGATTTAGCTGCAGAGTTGTCTGCTTTTTTTTTTTTCTCTCCAAATATTTGGAAATGGATAAATAAGTTCAACTCAGACATATCAGTGTTTTTTCATATTTCATGATTAGTTCTTACTTTATCTGCACTTTTTTGACAATTGTAAGAGAGTTCTTCTGGCCTTTATTTCTCAGATTTACATTTTCCTTTGGCTTATTACTATAATCATTGTGCATTCATTAATTAACTACAGGTCTCGCTTGTTTTTGTGTCGTTCCTTTTCTGAAAAGTTCTTACATGGCAGATGTGATGGGTACCAAAGTTCATTGTTGTTTTTTAAAAGACCAACTGGATTATCTAAAAAATAGTTCAACTTTTGTTGCTTTTATACATATTTCCTGTTTGTCATATGTTTTATCCTTCATTCAGCTCATTGGACACTATCACAGCCTTCAAACTGCTCTGACTTCTCAAGGCAAACATCTCTCTGATGTTGAAGTTCTGGCTCACTCGTCATTAGCTAAGCAAACACATCTTTACCCCTGGCTGCTTTCTCCAGAGCTTTGCAGCCTGGAGACGGAGCGGCAGAGCTTTGACTGGAACGAGGGGGAGGCAGAAAATGACAGATGTGGAGACTTCAAGTAGGAGTTAATTAGGGAGGAGGGAAATGAGGCTGCAGATCCTAAGCCGAAGACAGAAACACTCAATTGTTGTCAGTCAGACCATAAATTCTGCTAACTTACTTTGAAGAATTTCCCAATCATAAAGTTGGAGATATTTTGACACAGGACATATTTGCATAAAGCTTTCAACCTCATTTGTCTCTTCTTTGATACTTTAATTGATCAAAAAGTATCATTATAAGCGCCTTTTTACCATCCCATTAGAATCAAAACAAACAACTGGCTGGAAAATATTTACTTCATTTGAGTTCAGTATTTATCAGAATCCTATTAACACAATTATCTCATTTGGAGACTAAGTTATTAAGTTATCTCAGAGACAGGTTACAGGGTTTTTTTTTTTTGGGGGGGGGGGGGGGGGGTTTCGATAAAAGATTTATACGTTGTTCTTTGTCATTGAACATTAAAGCAGTTTTCTGTGCTAACAGGGATTCTGCTGATGTAGCAACATTTACGTTACAGGGCTGACAAACGTAAGGTCGCATCTAAAAATCCCCTTTTTTCATTGTGTTGTTTTGGTGAGTGAAATGCTGATATAGATCAGTAAAACAAATATGTATAAAGCTTTAGAAAACAACAGGGTGATCAGAAGGAGGTAATGTTGAATTCTCAGAATCACTAGAAGTTCCGCTAAGCTAAACAAAAAAACCCACCTTTCAGTGTTTTCTGGTCACAGAGAATACAGATACAGAAACTAAAGCTCAGAACGCGACATCATTTTAGCACACCCCCAACATTCACACACAAAGTAAAGCACCATTACGTAGGAGAAATAATGTGGTTCCCTTGGAAATATCCAAACTGCCGTTCAGATTCTCATATCAGAGGTCGCATACTCAGTTAAAGAAACTATGTAGGCTGTGATTGTGAGTCTGTGGTGTAACATTTGTCCGATTTGTGTTTGTTAGAAAGGCATGTGTGCTTTTTGTGCCACATGGCCTTACCTAATCCAATTAACTGTCCAGACCTGTCATTCCTTGGGGGCTTGTCCGTGATCGCACATGCTCGTTTATGTAAACGCATGACAGGTTTCCTCTGCAGTGCTTTAAAATGATCCACCTAAATGGCATCCATAGGCAGTAACCCCACATGAATCTCATTTTGGTGACTTTAACACAAGTTCTGATTGTGTCTTTTAGCCACATCTCCAAATGCCGGTTCAGAACTGGAGCAGGCCCGACCGCAGACCAGCGGGGAAGAGGAGCTGCAGCTCCAGCTAGCTCTGGCCATGAGCCGGGAGGCTGCAGAGCAGGTACACAAACACAACTGCTGACATAAGGCTTTGCTTCATTCACAGTAAATAAACCCAAATAAAAAAGAACCGATCTAGGTTCATCGCCCAGATAAGCAGAACTATTGCTCCTCATTAGGAGGAGCGCATACGTCGGGGGGATGACCTGAGGCTACAGATGGCTCTGGAGGAGAGTAAAAAAGAAGGACCGGGTTCCGCCAAGCTCGCCAAGAAAAAGAAAGAGGTAAAAATAAAACAGAAACATCAGGCCTGGGTTGAGTCATGTCTTCCATTTTTCCCCCGTCCAGGAATAGCCACGTTTCTCCATGTCCTCTTTCACTGTCTGGCAGTAGCTGCCAGCACACTGCCCACTGTTCTCATCATTATTCTGCTGGGATAGCTGGCTGTCTGGAGGGTTTTTTAGGCACACAGGACTTTGATTACTGATGACTTTGGCTGCTGTTTTCCCCCTGTTACTTAACAAAAATCCCTCTGAATTGATTTAAAATGTTTGTTTCTTTAAGTTTTTGGTCTTTCCTTTGTTCCCACCTAATCCTCAGCCGTCTGTCTGTCTTTCAGCCTCAGTCAGCTTTGATGGATCTGATGGACGTCCCTGAGCCCAGAGCCACTTCCGACCCGTGGAGCGCCAGGGCTGGCGCAGGAGGGGGTTCAGCTGACCCCTGGCATGCTCATGGTAAATTAAACGCCGCCACCATCAGGAAGGACAAGGAAGGAGTGTGTGTGTGTGTTTGAGAAGAAATCTGTGCTCTCCACCTGCAGCTCCCAGGACTGAGCCTCTTTGTTTGACAGGAATGCTGCTGTTCTGGCTCAGCAGCATTTCTGCTCTAGGAGAAGGAAGATTTATAAGGTTTGATAAAAGAAAGGCTGGTTAGAGGAAGAGTTGACAGTTTTTAGACAAGAAACAACAGGTTTGCATCTGCAAAACATGCCCTCTTCTCCATTCAATTCATTCATGTCTTCGCTTTTAGTCTCAATATTAGCGTTTCCAACAACCAACATTTTGTTTTCGTGCTCAGCCCATTTCCCTTTGACTATCCCCATCAGTTAGGGGGTGGGAAGTGGGAAAGGAGTGGGGGGCTTGTGTGTAGGTCTGGGGAGGTGGCTCTATTTTAATTTTCGTGCCTCTTTTTTATATTATTTATTTTGTCTTAATGTAAAGCCCTTTGTGCTATAGGAAAGGTACTATTTAAATAAAGTTTGATTTGATTTGATTGGTGTCTGTCAGCTCCATAAATGCCTACATCAGTGGATTCTCAATCTTCCACTTGCTTGCTCCTGATTTTCTCCTTTTTTTCAGGGTCTGCGCCCAAACCAGCAACCTCAGTGGACCCATGGGGGGCTTCTGCTTCGGTCCCACCCATGAAGAGCAGTGATCCCTGGGCAGGGAACTCGGCTCCTGCCTCTGACCCTTGGGGTTCTGCAGTGACCCGTCCCAAGATGACCAACGCAGGTGCTTGTTTCGTTTCATCACTTTCTTTTAACTCTCATAATATCATAAGCGCGATCATTGCTTAGTCCTTAACAGATGAGGCATAAACTGCTTAGTTAAAATAATATGATATAATGATGCTTCTCTGCCTCATTTTTATTGTGTTAAAGCTTCTTTGTTTCCATTTGTCCTTATGCTGTCTTTTGATGTTTTTTTGTATTTTTTCTTTAAATAATTTTCTGTATTTGTTTTTTTTTTGGTTGCATTTTGTGGGTATTTTGTTTCGTGTGTGTGTGTGTGTGTGTGTGTGTGTGTGTGTGCGCGCATTGTCTTCTTACAGGTAGCTTTGACCTGTTCAGTACATCCAATGGTACATCCAAAGAAGACTTCTCAGAGTTTGACAGCCTGCGCTCTTCTTCCTCTGTCCCCACTGGTACTCACCCTGTCTTTGTCCATCTAATGACACGGAGTTTGTGTTGTTGTTGTTGTCGTTTTGTTTTTTTCCCATCATTCTCTGAAAAGTCTGCAATAGCAGATAGGTTTCTGCAGGGTGCGCTAATGTCTTGTTTGTATGTTCCAGCAGACTGGAAGGTGTTGGTTTTTAATCGGATCATTCTGCTTTTTTGATGATTCATCTGGTCTTTTCATCACTGGGGTGTACAAGTCTCAATTAGGCTCCAGTCGTCCCAACAAACCCTCCCACCTGCTGTGATTTATAACTTTTTTTTAAAAATATTTTTACTTTAACCCACCATTATCAAGCTTTTATTTTGAAGGGTGTCTGAGAGGATCTCCTGTGTGTTTCCATGGTTGACCCTCTTTTTTTGCTTTCAGTCACAAACTCTGAGGATTTGATTACGTTTCTGCGGGGTCACCTTAACCGTTTCATTTCCAAACTGCAGATATTATCGGGGGTCTAATCCACAATGATTTTCACCACTCTATCTATCTGACTTCCTGCCACATGGCGAGCCTTTATAGCCAGCGTCTCCTTATCTGTTCTGGCTTTCTGGGTTTGTTAGAGCGCATTAGTTAATGTCTCCACTGCAGCCGGGCTGTCTGCCTCTGATGTCTCATAATGACCGACTCGCCTTTTTGTGTGGAAATCTCCTCTCATTTGTTCCATTTGAATGGCTCAGCTGATGAGACCTTTGCTAGACTTTTATTTTGTAGGGAAAAGGATAGCTAAATAAAAAGCCTGTAGTGGTTAATGTGGTTATGGCAGGTTGCTAGAATGTTTTTCACCCTGTTCTCCGTCCTCTCCTGCATCAGGTGATGGGGGTATAGCATCCTCTGTCCCCTCTCAGGTCAGCATAGCTAGCAGCAGCAGCCTGGACCTCTTTGACCCGCTCCCCCCCTCCACCTCTGTCACCACAAATCCAACCAGGAAGACTCCAGAGTCCTTCCTGGGACCCAACGCTGCCCTAGTCAATCTGGACTCTTTGGTGACCAAACCAGCCCAGCCGGCGCCGGTGGTAAACCCGTTCCTGGCTTCCACAGGTAGATTTCATCGCGTGTTGATAAATGTTCCTGTAGGGGGCAGCGGAGGACGGTTTATGTCCTCCAATAAAGGAATGAAACTAACCGCCCTTACGTTCGATATCTAGATGTTTCTGCTCCATCTGGGACGCCCCACGCCAACCCCTTCCAAGTGGGCCAGCCAGCACCCCCTACCCTCAACCAGATGCGTGTCAGCCCAATGCCTTCCGGCTTTGGTGGCCTGGCGGACCCCATGGCCCTCTCTTCCATGCCCGCTCAGCCCATCGCCATGGTCCCCCTGCCGGGAATGGCCCCCGCAGGGCACGTGATGCCCGGGATGGGGGTCGGGGCCATCGGCGGCTTGGGAGCGACCGCGGGGATTCCAGCTTCAATGTCCATGCCACAGCCGCTGATGAGCATGCCTCCACAGGCCGGGGCACAGCCCGCCGGAACCACTAACCCTTTCCTCTTGTGAAAGGAGGCGCAGTGAAGCCGGCGCTCTTTGATCTTCAAGAAACTTGGACACAAACACAGAGATTTCTTATTCCATTTATCCACTAATAACACACTCCTAACCAGGTTCCAGACACTGTCCTCCCGCTGTACCTTCCTATGCTACAAGCTGCCGGTCCTGTGTGAGACCTGAAGATGGCGCTGACCCCACACAGTCTAGATCTACATGGAGGCAGGATGGGACATGGATGACAGGTGCTCCTGTCATCCATTCAAGTTTACTCCTCTTCTCCTCCGTAGAGGTGGGAGGAACATCTAACTATACTAACATCCGTCTCCTCTCTCCACACTCAAACTAATCTTTTATAAGCCCGTTAGCTGGTGTGTGTGTGGGTTGTGCGTGCACACCTCCATGCTTTTTACATTGCTTATTTCAGCGAATCCACCTACGGGATCCAGGACTGCAGAATTCTGTGTGAACGCGCGTCTGACAAAACAGGAATCTTTGCACAATTTTTGCTTTTACTTTTCTACCCCCACCCCACCCCCCCGTGACTGTTGGGCTCACCGTTACACCTTAGCTTAAGAGGACGGCGGCGGCCCTGCCCAGTGTTACAGTCATCGCCTTCCTTCTGACGGCTCACATCAACTCTGGGATCAAGACTCATCATTCCTTTGTGTGTTTGTGATCCGGTCTTTCAGACCTGCTCCAATCCTAACAACCGTACGCTGGCTAACACGTTTCCCACCGTCTGCCACATGTTCTAAAGGAAACCACAGTATTTCTGTTTCCTGGAAAAAAGAGGAACGGTCGAAGCGAGGCATTGTGGAATCATTTGTTTTACATGTGTCTGTAGGGTTAAAGGGATTACGGAGGGTTTAAATGTGTGTGTGTGTGTGTGTGTGTGTGGAGGAGACATGTATTTAGCTTCCAAGTGTACTTTCAAACCAGACTTTTTTTTTTTAAATTAAGTTAAAAAAAAAGTTAAAGTGCAGCTGGAAAGGAGCAAATTTAGTGATAAGCAGCCTTAAAATATTTGTGTTTGTGTGTATTTGTGTGTGTGTGTGTAGGCACCACTAAAGTGACTTGGTTGGAGTCCAGGGGATTTTAAGGGCATGTCAGGAAGGAGTTCACCTGGTAATGGATTTGCTTTAGCAACATACACATATACACACTCTTACAAACCAACACAGAAAAGTACCCAAACACACACATATACAAAGAAACACAAATGCTCACACTCACTAACAGGGCTCTTCCATGATCTTTTTATTGCTAGTACAGAGGATCCCACAGTAAATACAAACTGTTTTTCTTTTGTTAGATGTACATTTATAGTTTTTTTTTAGCTGTGCAAAGCCGTTTGTCGTTGTGTCTACTTTGTGTACTTTTGTTTCACTGTATGGGTAGGCCGTGTAACACTCTTCTCTTAGAAGCACAACTATTTACCAAAGTGGAAGCAACTGTGATTTCTGGGGGTGCAGTGTGTAGAAAACACTACAACTAGGACCACATATCACTGACACTCGTTTTGTATTTAATACGTCAAAGCGCCAGATTTCCTTACACTTTCAACTGGTAGGTGGAGCGTCTCCACCTCTGCTGGTGTTGGAGGAAAAAGAGGGATCTGCACCTGCTGTGTTCTGAGTCAGCTCTGTCTTCAGTTGGACTTGCCAGCATTTACAGTGGGAGTGGTTTGGCGCCCCCTCGTGGTTACCTGTGCTATTACATATATATTTTAGGCTTAAAATGAGGGATCGCTAAAGCTGCGTTTGATATTTACTCTGCAGCGAATGTTTTTTTCACTCTGACAAAAAAGATGCAAATATTTGAGTCAGAAAAAAACAACAAAGAAGCTCAATGCTACATTTGTTTTTTCAAAATAAGATTTGCTAAAAAGAGGTTTCTGGGACAAACGCCAAGGAAGCCACTTTCCTACACAGTAACACTTTAAAACAATATTTTTTCCAGTCTGAACAGATTAAATATCATTGCATTTGTTTATGCAATGAAAAATGATAGAAAATAAAGCTGACGTGTAGTGAGCTCTTGTGTTTCTGCTTCTATAAAGAGGACCGACTGACCTTACAGGCTCTATTTCTATACATATTCAGACTCTTGGTTTTTCTCTTTCATGTGCGTCCAGTTACTTTCTCATAGCACTGGGTGCAAGCTGCTTCTTTTTTTAAAAAAATGTTTATTGGATTTATACTCCCCTCCCCCCCTGTTGGCATTATAACTGTATGATATAATTTATCATTTGTACTATTGTAACATACTGTTTTTCTGTATTCCCTATCATTCTGTGTAATGGGTTTATTTTGTAGGAAAAGTCGTCGTGGTATTTTAACGGCATCTAAACAAACGAGCGCAGCAGGCGGATGGAGGAGGGCGGGTGTAGCCGCGTCGCTTCAAAATAAAAGGTTTCACTGCAGCTCCACTGTCTTTGCTTTTGTCTACTCCTTCAACCAAATGCAGCACTTGGTGTTTATTAAAAAACTGTTCTGCAAAAGAATATATATATAAAAATATGCATTAAAGTACAAATGTATAAAAAGATTTGAGGCTGGTGTTAGAAAGCGTCCACGCCGCCAGCAGTCTGGGGGTTGGACGGTCCCGTGTCGTAGCCCATCTTCTTCATGTCTTTGGTGGTGATGTGGAAGGAGACGGTGACAAAACCTTGAGAACGAACTCTTGTTACTGCAGAACAAACACGACAGAGTGGGACTTTAGTCTTTTTGTCATTTCAAATACAAAATAAGTAAAAAAAAAAAAAAGGATAGGGAGGGGGTTTAAAATAAACACTTTTATAATAATTTTTGTTTAGAAGCACCTCTGGGACACATTTCAAAGTGAAGGAATGATGATGCAGTAAGAAAATAAAAGATTCCTTACATACCTTCTCTGCCTTCACCCTGCGCCACTACTTTAGGGTCTGTGTACTCCGGTCTTCGCCCTAGCAACCAGCTAAGGGGGGGGGGGGGGGGGGTATTTTTTAGTACTTTTAAAAAGTTATGATGAAAAAATGTTTTGTCTTACATTTATGTTGCTTTTCCTCAGAATTTTGAGGAAAGTTGTTTTTAAATTTATAACATTTTGGCAAAACAAGAACCAGAGACTGCACAGGAGGAGCAACACACCGACTTAACCCAAAAAGGGAAAGAATGTTTAGCTAAATTAAGGTCCTAAATATATCTTTTTTTCTAATGAAATACAATCTGTGGTTTTCTAACATGATGCTAACAGGAAGTAATAGATATTAATGGGAAGCACCGCAGAAACCCATTATTGGGTTTTTGATGGAATCACTCAGGGGAGGGGACAACATTCGATTAGAGCTCAGCTGCTGTCTTCACAGCAAAACGCCTCACCCTGTGAACTTCTGGAGTCTCCATGTGGGCTCGGGAACAAACATGGGAATGGTTTTGGTGTGTCTATGGAGAAACGATAACCTGTAGTTAAAAGGCAAAGACCAATAAAGAAGAGGTTTCATGGAGGTGAGACTGACTGTCCGGGTGTGATGGGGATGTGGGTCGCTCCATAGCCCCTCACCACATCATTGCCAAACACATCAGGTCCATACACACTGATCACAATCTGAGGCCCTAAAAGACAAAAGCAATAATAAAAAAATAATTTTAAAAAGCAATCCTTGAATAATCAATTGATTCATCATAAACTCGGTCTGTGAGGGTTTGTGTGAGGCTCACATCCAGATGGATTGGTGCTCTTAAACGTTGTTTCCAGAGGAAAGTTCCAGACTAAAGTCTGTGACAAACTGCTTTTACAGGTGATCTGGGTGATGCCCTCCTCTAGACCCTGCAATAAATAAAGCCTAAAATTAAAACAACCAAACCACGAATACTTCACTGAATATACCTTAAAAAAGGCTGTTTTATGAGGAATTATGGGTAATATGCCCCTATCAGACGGCTATAGACGCGGACTCACCGTCGTAATGGCCCAGTCGTGTCCGTAAACGTAGGAGTATTTGCAGTAAAGGCTGTCATACTCTGGAAACTAAATAGCAGAAAACATTTTAGAGTAATAAAAGAAAACAAACGAGGGGAAAATATCTGTTGCTCGCTAGATGTGGCTAATGCTAGCTGAAATATTAGCTAACATGCTAAGACAAAGCCGCAAAACTCACGTTCGCTCCCTCTATTTGTCCGTTTACAGTAAGAAGGAACAACGACGGGTTACTCGAAGCCATCTATTAACGTCTTCTTTATTTTCTTCACAAACTATCATTTAACGCTAGTCTTAAACCTGTTTGTAAGAGGAAATTGATAAAACTCGCAGCCGTTGCTAAGGCAACGCGTGTTTTTCCCTACGGTAACCCGCCAGAGTCAAACTAAACGAGAGCGCGCTAAAATAGAAATCCTTACCGCCACAAGATGACAGCATTGTTAAAAAAAAAAAGCGCTTCATTAAATGCCGCAGACTAAAGTCACATAAGGAGGTCATCAAGCATTAACATGAAAACAATAATTAATGGAACTGTATCAAACGTATTGTGATTTTAAGCGGCATCTTGCCTTGTTTTTGTCCATTTTCTTTCTTTTTTTTTTTTACACCGTCATTTTTGTTGATATTCGGACTACCGTTTTGCTTGGTTTATGAATAAAAAAAGTTATGGAAAAAATTGAGGAAATTTGTATAAATTAAAAGATTTATGTTTTCTCAAGTTAATCAACATCTTTTACGCATTTGGAGCCCTTATATTAAGCGAAAACTTTCTTGAAAATTATACATACATTGCAAATGTGTTTTTTCAATTTCTACCACTTTCAACTGAATCCTTTGCTCCAATTTCCCCTAACTCCGTTCTCTTCCATTCTTGCTTCTCTCCATTGTTTTCAGTTCTCATCCACCTCCTTCCTTCTCTCTTTTTTCCCACCTTTCTAATATTTGTTCGGCCCCTCACAACTTTTTCGCCCTGTTCCTGTGACTTCGTCCTCATCCCTCTGACCTGCTTTCGTTCTCCTCTTCCCTCCTCCTTGCTGCCAAATCCCTCATTTAGAGTCTAATGAGCAGCAGCCCATGTTTTCAGCTGGTCAATTCAAAGAGGTCATCTGGTCCACAAGGGCTCATGATTCTCTGCAACTGCTTTGCACAACCCTTCTGTGACAATATGAAGCCATAAATGATGAAAATGATGAGATGAACAGGAAACACCCCCTCCATCAGGCATCTGCGACCTCCTTTAAGTCCCTTTTCGTGATTGATAGTGACACTTCACACGTCTTTCAAGTACAGAGATTTGTTTTTCCCTTTTTGTTCAAGTCAGTTCTGCCAGAGATATAATGGAAATCCGTCCCTAAAGAGGCCTTCACCGATTTCACCAGAGAGCCAGATTCATCCCAAATACGAGTGGCTGAAAAATGGATCAAGAAAAACAGAGGAGCGGCAGAGAAAACCCTTTAATGGTCACAAAATGTCATTGGTTATAATGATGAACCAGGGAGTCACATTTTCCAGATATGTGGGGAAAAAGATGGAAAAGCATATATGGCAGAAAGGAGATGGGGGTAATTAGTAAAGAACCGGAGAAGAGGAGCAATCAAAATTGGAGAGGAAGTGGACACAAGGTATGAGGATAAGCTGATGACTAAATATTGAGTGAAGTGCAAATTACATAGCGATAAAAGAAAAGACTGAATCTTTCAAATAAGTCGGCAGCCATTGTGATAATTGTGAAAGGGGATCTGCGGCCCACCCACACAGGGCATAAATCTGCGCTGTCTCAGTCCCTTGGAGGTTTTTCTGTTGGCTTCGCTGCAGCTGTCAGAGCTGTCACCTTCATCATCCTCAGGGCTCTTTTACATCACACAGTTCCCCTTACCATGGGGGAAGGCAGGGTGTGTCACAGGCAAGGGGGCAGTCACGGTTGAACTCCATTTGAAACCATCTTCAGCTAAGTGCACTTCATCAAGTAACCTCTGGGCAGCTTGGTGCTCAGGTAAGTTGTCCTTATTTGAAGACCCACTCCAGTTATCTTTGAACTCTGTTAAAAGTGTTCTCAGTGGTCTTTTAATTGGCCAAAATCAACCCCATCTCCACTTCCGATCACCCATAACTCAGAGCTCTCTGCTCATGTGCTCTCCCCTAGCTTACAGCCCCTCACACCTCCAGCCTAACATTACAGGTGCAACACAAATGACGAGCAATATTGGAGCTATCCGGCTGTACAGTTTTAGCCAGATGCAGCTCAGAGAAGGAAAACAAAGACGTACATGGATGTAGTCGTCTACAAGTGGATGCATCAGAATGGGGCGGAGCAGTGAGCTTACAGCTCGCCCATTGTAGTTTCTACATAAAAAATACGGTCTTTTACAAAAGACAGTTTTTTTTAATTCACAATGATTTGAATAAAAAAATACTCAGAACTGGAATTTTAAGTTGAATTTTCTTTTGTTATGTCTTCCATCGTCAGAAAACATGCCACAAGAACATGTTAAAACACAATTTCCACTGGAGTTGGACTTAAATGTACGATGTCCAATCAAACAAAATATACAATATCAAATAGAGATGAGAAATAGAGATATGTAATAATATTACCTGAATCAATTTTGGATTATTGCATTTATTTAATTGTTTTAGTTTTAAAGTTAAAAGACTTTGAATTTCAGAAGTCACACCTGGGACTATATTTCATTTTCCCTCCTGTTAATACATTTAAATGTAGTTCAGCTATTTAAAAAAACAAATAATTTTCTTGATGACACTAGAAAATTTCCTTTTTTTTAAATATTTAATAGAGGATGTCCTTCAGTTATCTCTTGTGTTTTCATATGAAAGTCATAACCTGACATTTAGCCAGAGTGGAAACTGTTCAGTAACAATAACAGTTCAACCTTAAAATTTTCATTTATTTATTCAAAAATGCTGAATATTTCACAGTTTTTGTCTCTAAAAATGAAAGAAACCTGTGTTTTCTGCCTGGTTTTTAAATACTGATCGTTTTGCATGATTTAGGGCTTAAGAACATGTTATGCAGCAAAAAATAAATTGGAAAAATGATGGACAGATGGGCAGATAGCGAAAGCAATCACGCGGCGATGCTGAGTGTGAAGGAGAGGGTGGCAGAAGAGCATGAAAGGATTTAAAGGAATCACTTCAGAGCATTTTTACTTCCAGAGATACCGTCATCAGTAATGTGTGCGGCTACTGTCTCGTTTTATTTCTAAAAAATGACCACTTTGTGTTGATTCATCACAGGACAACGTGTGATGTGGTGGAACCTGGAGTCATTGAAGCATTCTCCCGAACTTTAATAGGAATGCAGGTTGTCTGCTTCTGTCCTTCACTTTCAGTTTTGGACAGAGTTCCTCCTGTGGCTGTCTCCTCCTCCTCTTTGGAGCCTCCTTGTGTCCTCCCATCCCTCTTGTACCAGACACAGTGTCTGCACAAGTTTTATGTCCCAGTTTGTGCCTTACCTGGCAAGTATCGTGTCATGACTCCACAGGACAGTGTTTTATGTTTCTAAACTAACAATGTTTTTTCTGCATGGGTCATACATGTGTAAGGAAGTGTGTGTGGCCCATTACTGGTCCAGTATGAATATTGGGCTCCCTTTGGAACAGACACCAAAACTCCACATCATATTTTTAAACTCCCCTCCTCCACCAACACTTACTTTGACTCCTAATCTCATACCAAAGAGTTTTTTTGGGATCCGAAGAGCTATTATGTCCCTCATCATAATGCTCTGTTTAGTCTGAAAGCCCCTACTCAGGCTTTGCAGACGTTGTTTTTTTACGGCAGAAATAAGAAAAGGCTTTTATAATTATCAAAGATGTTTTAAAGGTGTTTTTAACACGTTATTGTAGCATTTTTGTCATGATGGAGGTCATATATTAAGAAAATTAAGCTTAAAATTGAATTTCTGAGTTGGCTTTTTATTTTTTATTTTTTTAAATAGTCAGGAGCAGACGAAGAAATGCTGTTGAAAAAGGTTTGTAGATGTGATGTAGAAAATCTGCCGGCAGGCCACAAGCTCTCTGCTCACTCCAATCTGATGGATCCACTGGCAGACAAATAGATTCATGTACGTTGTTGTTTATTCGTCCAAGCTTACATGCTCAAAACTGTTTGGCCAGATAGCTTTAACCCTTGTGCTATCTTATGGGGTCAAAATGACCCCACCCTTACATTGACGTGTTATTCCGACCATGACAAAGGTGGATAAAGGTGAAGAGGATTTCATGTAATCCATGGACATCAGTGAAGATGACAAATCATTGAAGAAAAAAGGTTCAGTGCACAGACTTGTGGGGTCCAGATGACCCAACTCCCAATGCTTAAGTGCCTTGGATAAAACAAGGGTTAATATTGCTCGTCATGCTTGTTGCACCGCTAATGTTAGGTTTGCAGTGTGAGGGGATGTAAGCTAGCGAGAGAGCATGTGAAAACATGAGAGATGGGAAGTGGAGGCGGGGTTGCTCAATGCCAATGGTCCCGCCCACAACAAGTTTCTAATGAACTACTGCAGCTCTGCAGAAAAAATGATACAGGTTCTTGGATTTTGGCTAAAAACTGCAAAAACCTAATTAAAAGACCACTGGGAACACCTTTAAAAAGAACTAAAAAGATTACAGTAATGGAAATTTAGTAATAAATGAATGTTAATAACCATTTCCAGTTTCCATCCTTCAGCTCTTCTTCAAGCAAATAATTGAACTATTTTTGACAAACTTGACATTTAATGGATTCAATGTGTCATGTATTATGAGAAAATATGTATGTTTATGATTAATAGTAATTACAATGGCATCATTTGCATCGGTATGTGGATATAGAAGTAAATCTTCGTATGCTTTACATTTTTCCCCCAACCAAGTCATGACTAATCTGTCATGGTTTGGATTTCTTTACCTTATTCTTTGGCTTCCATTTTGTTTCTGTCATGTTTGAGTTCTGTTTCCTGTTTTATTTTGAAGGTTTCCTACTTGTCTTTGGTTAGGAGTTTTACTTCCCTGGTCCCAATCTCTCCTGATCATGTTCACCTGTGTCTTGTCTGTCCTGTTTGTATTTAAGTCTTGTCTCTGCCTTCCTCTGTGCTGGGTGGTATTCCAGGAAGCATGTTTAAACTAGCCTGACTTTAACCCTGAACTCTGGCTGAAATCCGCCTGAACATGCTTACTCTGGGTATGTCGGTTCCAAAAGACCAGATATGAGTTGGCGTAATTACGCTCGACTTGGTAACCCTGGGTTAATGCACGGTACATAAAGACATTCTCAATAGATCGCCGATTTCTGGAGTCACCATGGAAACGCGTGGAGAGAAAAAAAAGAAAGCACGACACTTGAGACGGAAGTGAGACGGAGTCTGAGATCTTAATGACGGCGGATAAAAATTATAAGTCCATCAAAAAAGTAACACAGCTGAAAAATAATTTAAATAATTTAGTTAAATTTATTCAAACTCAATAATTGTTTATACAACTCAAATTTACGTATTTATCTAACTAAATGTCACATTACTCCATTAATCTTTTTTCCATCTTAATTACTTATATTTCTTGAACTTTCATATGTCTAAGTTTGAGCCGGCAGATATGCTCATTTTTATAACAATAAAAAGAACGGAACAAAATGCGCGGAGTGCAAAAATACATTAAAGAATGTTCCATCACTTTCATAATAGTTATTAGTGGTAGGGGTGCTATATAAACTCATCATCCTCTCCTTTACTCTCACTCATGGTATAGAGACATAAGCATAGTAGGACAAAATAGCTCGGCAAAACACGGTGAAACACAGTAAAACAGCTATACAACTAAACACATTTTGTAAAAAACCCACACTTAAACCCAAATCCGTCCAGACAGGAAAAGGGAATGATATCCCAGAATCTCTTGCGGTGCCGATCTAACAGCAGCATCAAAGTTACACCTACTTAATTAAATTAATTTGAACGAAAGGAAAATAATTGTCTGAAAAATAAGTGTTATTTTTAAGGTGACCTAACAAAAAAATGATTTATTTCAACTGAAACAAATAATTAAGTTAGATCAAAGTAAAACAATTACTTTTCCAACATCCATGTGTGGTCTTATCACCCTCTCACGGTGAAAAAAGTATTATCTGAGCTTTTTCATCCACTAAATCATCTTCAAATGGACACGCCATGCTACTTCACCTCTCTGTTAACAAACTAAGCTTCAAATAAACCTGCTCCGGACCAGGTTATGTTCAGAACATGAGTTGCCATGGTAACTTGACCTACCCTGAAACATACCTCCATTTCTGGAACCGAAAGCTGAGGTTATCAACTTCCTTAGCCTCAAACTTATCGTGGGAGCTAGCATAACCTGCTTTCTGGAATACCCCCCTGGTCTTTACCGTCTTCTGCCCTGTTTGGCTGTTTACCTGGTTAGCCCGCAGTAAGTTTTGTTAGGTTTCCCTGCTCTGCACCATTTTCTGTAATGATAATAAACCCATTGCCTTGGAACTGCGTGCATCCCGTCTCTTTTGGGTCTTTCATGTTCATCAAGCCTCATACCTGATCATCTTGATTTTGAAATATCTATCTATCTAATATCTATCTACATATAAATATACAATTTTTTTTATTTAAAAAAAAAAATCAAGTCGTGGCTGATGGACCTGAAACAATACACCAATGGGACACCTTTCTGTGTGGAGTTAGCATGTTCTCCCCGTGCATATGTGGGTTTTCTCTGGGACTCCGGCTTCTTCCCACTGCCCAGCAACATGCTTACTTGGTTAATTGGTTAATCTAAGTTGTCCCTAGGTGTGAATGTGAGTGTGCATGGGTGTGAGATTGTGGCCCTGTGACAAACAGTGACCTGTCCAGGGTGTCCCCTGCATTGGCCCACAAGGCGGCAGCCCCGTGAACTCGTTAGGTACAAAACGGGTTTAGAAGATGAAGGAAAAATTTACGTTTATTTCAGGAAGCTGTGTTAGCTTTGATTTAGTTCAGTGGTGCTCACACTTTTTTGGCATGTGAGCTACTTTTTAGTTGACAATGTCTTGAAGATCTACCTGTGTGCATATATATATGTATATATATATATATGTATATGGTATTTTGCATTTTGCTATTTACTAACAAACGTTTGTTAGTAAACGTTTGTTGTTAAATGTTTGTTTATGAGGTACATGTTTATTTGTACATTGTTGTTTATGTACTGATCATTAAAAACTACACAGTAGGATTACACAAAGATACTTTTGTATTAACAGATGAGGCATTTTATTACAAAGACAGAAAGCAGCGACTATCATTTGTCATGTTCTGTTGTAAACCGTGCAATGCGGGGAGCATGGCATTTCAGAGGCGCTGATGCGTACGAAGCGCGTGCCACAGAAAAAAACAGCTTCCTTAATGAGCCTATTAATCGGGCGAGAACCACAGAGGCGATAGCAGGAGGACACTAAAATAAACACTCCGGTTGTTCGGAGTGGTCTTCTGCCGGGGACTTGCCGCGGGGCAGAAAGCGACTTTTTGATGACAGACAAAATTTGTGCTGAGTGAATTTAAACACGCATGTGCAGTGACGTATGTTTTTAGAGGATGTCCTATTGGCCATTCGGCATGTCAATCATGTCCCGTACTTCTCAGTGAGGAGTTTGATTGGCTGGTGGAATATTTAAAAGTCCATTTTTTTTGGTTGTTTATCTTTGCTGACCTGTGTCCTTGAAGATCGACCGCTTGATCGCGATCGACGTAATGAGTACCCCTGATTTAGATCATTATGTACCCCCCATTTATGCATTTAGCTTTCCCAAAAATAAAACGAATATCTAACATTCTTACAAAATATCTGACATATCTCTCCTTGACTATGTTATTTTGTGTTTAGTTAGGTTATGTCATGGTGCCTCTGTCAGTCCTCCTCCCCCTCCCTGCTCTGCTCTGCTCCTGACTCACCAGCTGTGACTACTCATCTCATCAAACCACCTGTGTGTACTTAAGGAGACCCAGATCCAGCATTCACCGGCAGTTCGTTAAACCTGATGGTGCCTAGTCTCTCTGAGCTCTACGGCTGGCCCCCTTGTCTCACACCTTTGCTAACCTTGTCTTTTTGTGCCTCAGGAATCTCATGTCATGAGAGTCACCTGAGTCTTACACCAGCTCGAGCAGCAGGTGTCCTCCTGTTTACGCTGAAGCCTTCCTTCCTTCAAGATCCTCAGCCTCACCGCTCCTCAAGAACTCAGGCCACGCCACTCATCAAGATCTCCAGCCACGCCAACTCCGGTTCGTCACAGAACCGCATCTGGACCTCTGGCCTCGCCTCGACCTCGCAAAAACATCCTGCCACGCTAATCTCCAAGACCACTTGGATCCGCAAAAATAAACCTCTTTACTTACCTGCCTCCTCCTTCCGGGTTACAGCATCTGGGTCTGTCTCGTGTTCGTGTCATGACAGGTTATATGTTTTCCTATGATCTCAAACCCCATGTCATTGCACTTCTACCTCTGTGCTTTATAAGTTGTTACCAAAAGACCTTCTCACTAAGCTTGCAGTACACACTAGAATGCTAAATGTTTTAACACTCTCACTCTCTTATATGTGCATATAGAAAGCTGGTCTGTGGTGGTTCAGAGATAACAGCACCAGTTTAAGACAACCTGTCCCCCAAACTATGAAATGTCCAGGTTGCATCCACTTAATTTATTTAGCCTAAAGGCTTTTGATGGCCCAGCAAAGTAACCTCTGGTGTCCTTCAGAGAGGAGGATGGGATGAGAGAGGACAGAGGGAAGGAGGGGCAGGAGACAAAAACAAGAGCCACAGCTGTATGTTCAAATGGAGTGAGGGGACAAGAAAAATGGATATTGAAAAGAAAAAGTGGAAAGATAGATGGAGCTGAATTTGGTACAGGGTGTGGATTTTTTATTTTTAGTGGAGTGAGTGTTTAAGGTCAACCTGGTCTACATTCCTCCTCATGGAGGAAGTATAAGTCATGTCCTGGTTGGACGGGAATAGGATGACGGCGAGCTTGTTATGTATTCCACACGCTCAGACATGAGCTTCACTAGGTGATATTTTATTAATTCACCCAGTTCAATCTTTCTGTATCTACTTGTTATGTCAGGGTTATTCTGCGCATCTATCTTCCAATCTGAATTTTTGATATGATACTCTGTGATGTGCTGCAGATTTTTCTAACTGTATCTTCTCTTAATATCTGCAGTTTGAATACAGGAATAGTGGAAAGTGTTTGTTTTTATGAGAGTTTATTTTCAGAAAGTTTCTTTTTAGTAAAACTAGGTTTTAACTGCAACTAGTAGACCATTGCAACATTTACATTGTTAATGGTTTAGGGTTCATCATCCACAGTTTTCCCTCTTTATTTTTTTGCTAATTATTGTAGGAGAGAAGAACTACTTTTTCTACTTTTCATTTTATTTTCTGTTAAACACCAAGGTATATTCTGGCAACATTATTGACAGGTACAGGCCACTTGTGCACAGAAATTAAGCATTTCTTTTTCTTGTGACCTTTACACGTATGAAACTAATTTGACTATTGGCATTGTGTTAGTTTGTTTAGCTAGTGTTGCCAATTACTGCTGTTTTTTATGCAGATGTTTTATTATTAGCACCATCCAAGCTTGTTTGTTTTAATTGGCCATCTCCTACTGCTTTTTAATAAAATGTTGCACTTATTATTAATATTAGTACTACTATGTTCGCGTGTTTAGCTGGCTCGATAGCTGAGTTGGTTAAGCGCGGGACTGGGATGCGGGAAATCAGTGTGGGTCCTTGGGCAAAACCCTCTGTGCTATTGCCTAACTATGATCCAATCTGGGCTACTTGGGCTACTACGGGTCTCCCTGTGCTAATCCCCAGCCCAGATAAAATAATTTGATTCCATTCACACATTTCTGTGTATTCCTCTAAAAACCTGTGATCAGAGCACCAGCTCCTCCCAATCCACGAACATGAGTGGGTTCTCACAAGCTGACAGATAAACACCCCCTTCCAGGAGGAGCGTACACTGTCAGGTCTGCCCCCAGGGTAACACACACGCACACCCACTTTCTCAGCTGAGCTAATGGTGATCGGCAAAAGGCTTTCCTTTTAAATGCACAATATGCACATTAGTCTTTGCAAAAGTTTGGATGTTGTTTGTTTTTGGTGGATGAAACGCTGCCGAAGCTGTCTATAGGATAACGTCATGCAATGGGCGGCACTCACAAGGAGCAAGAGCCAGTGCCTCAGAGATGGAGCTGTCTTAAAAATAAAATAAAAAGAACTTATATTTTTAGTGTGCTAAAGGTAATATATCATCATATACTTGGATATTGTTTACTCTGAAAGGCTTAAGAAAAGCATGATGCAGACCCTTCAAAACATTAGCTTGTTAATCCATTTTAATCACTTCCTGCATCATTTTACCAGCACCATCACTGTCCCTCCTCTCAATGTGTCCAAGTTATCTTAAACTGCTTCCCTAAATTTGTATCAAAAACATCTAACACAAATTGTTCCTCTGATATATTTATATCCGTCTCTCCCAAAGAGAACTTCAGCGTCTTCTGCTACCTCCAGCTCTGCCTCCTGATTGTATCTTAGAACCACAGTCTCTAAACCATACAAGGGTTTTCTGAACTTGGTGTCAGGGTAACGTCTACGGTTTAGACTTTTTTAGAAGGGTGCACTTACCATCGACTTCACTTTCTCAGGCATGTTATTTGGGCCATATGAATATCATCAATTCCTTAGAAGGTGAAAATATTTGTTCCAGATCCTTTTGGTTGACTCATACAACTTTGGCAACATTTTCTGTCCTGATAGGACGATCTGTCCTCCTGCTACCATGACAGCATAACTCAAGTTGAGCACATCCAGCTTTATGAGGTTTCTGTCTTGGAAAAGACTATCCTGATTTAAGGGGGCACCCACAAATCCAATCTCTAAAGGAAGTCAGGTTTACACTTTAACAGATGTATCCAACCTTCATAGCCATGATATTTTAGCCAGATGGGTGAAATTAAGACTCTGTGCTCCTTTACAGTTCAAACCACCTTGTCATTTCAGCCATAATCTTTAATTAAAAAGTCAGGTGCTGCCTCAAAACAACCAGAGAAGACAAAAGACTCTAGAGTCTCTAGTCACTATATGTAAAATTTCCTGACAAGCAGATCCTGGTCCATGGGGGACTAGAGTTGCCCAACAAGGACGGTTTAAACCCGTCATATCGTGTTTGCAGAACCAGAGCAGCAGATCAGTTAAGAAAATGACCTGAAGCGTTGCTGTGAAGCCTGCTATCATCAGTGATTGTATCTCCTCCATTGCTCTGCTCTGGATCTCATCCAGCTTTTCCATGCTGGTGTGTAAAGCAGTTTGAGTGGGCATTGTGAGTGGGAGTGATGACAAAAAGGTCATCCACATTAGATCCAATATCCTTCATTCAGATGTTATAGAGGATATTATCATGTCCTTGGTTAGTTGAGGGTCATTTTCTTCATTTTTACTGTAAGGGCATCTTTGATGTGAAGGAGATGGAAGACATTGTCATAGTGGTTTAGAACAGTGGTCCCCAACCTTTTTGTCACCGCGGACCGGTACAACGCGAGAGACGTTTACTGCGGACCGGTGGGGGTGGGGGGGAGGGTTGAGGTGCAACGCAAGGCACGTTTACCGCTGCCTATTAAAGGCAGATTTTCCTTTTTTAGCGGGTGCAGGTTCCTCTTCTGTCCCTTCATTGGCCCGTTTCCCCTTGTCAAAGCCACTTTCTAAATAGGTGTTTTTTTTGCTCATTTTGGTTGTTTGGGTTTAATTTTAGCGGGATGTATCACGTGATGTTTGGTGTCGCGACTTTGACGTGCGTTAAGTGTGACGGATGTAACAGAGAGAATCCGGTCACTTTTCAAAATAAAACCTTTTTTTTTTTTTTTCGAAAAAAAAACCAATAAAATGGAAATTATTTTTTCTTTCTATGCGTCCCGGTGCCAAAATTTCACGCGGAGCTGCGGGACATTTGGTACCGGTCCGCAGCCCGGTGGTTGGGGACCACTGGTTTAGAAGACTAAACCACCATGAGCTCTTTTAGCCCCTAAAAACCCACACCAATCATCTTTTGATCTATTGTAAAAGTGTTCCCAGAGGTCTTTTAATCAAATCAAAATTATGCTGATTTTAGACAAAATTGAAAAACCTGTGTGGTTTTCTGCAGAGCGGCAGTTGTTAATTAGAAATTCGCCATTGAGTTGTGGGCCAGACCATTGGCAACTACGCCCCCAGTTTGTGGCTCGCCCAACATATTTTCTACGTCACAACTATAAGCTTTTTCCGACTACATTTTTTGTCTGCTCCTGATTCACAGCAATTTGAATAAAGAAATAGTCAGAAATGGGATTTCAAGCTTAATACCCTTTATTTATGTCCTCCAAAATAAGAAAAATGCCCCAAGACCACGTTAGTCTTTAACTTATTACTCTGTCCTGCTCAATGTGTATTTTGAAATAATGATAGCTTGCTGTCAGATGGAGCCAAACTAAGTGAGCTTCTTCCTGTGCATCAACAAGTAATGATGTGTGAATTGGTCTGACGCCCGCCCTGTTTTCTTCTTGCACACTTTTTGCATCATTTTTATTTTTATTGCAAAAACAACATCTCAACATTCTTTAGCAGGAAACTACTTTCACCGCCCCTGTTTCAAGCTTACGCTGGTGCAAACCAGTCCATCCTTGAAATCAAGTGAACGAAAGGCTGTAGAGATAATTAACATAAATTCAAAGAATTTCTTGTGTGTAACGTAACACACAAACACACAGCGTTATTAGCTGACTTGCTGC
This sequence comes from Oryzias sinensis, assembly GCA_037389245.1. Taxonomy (NCBI): domain Eukaryota; kingdom Metazoa; phylum Chordata; class Actinopteri; order Beloniformes; family Adrianichthyidae; genus Oryzias; species Oryzias sinensis. The sequence goes on along the minus strand of CM074506.1, from coordinate 9,240,016 downwards.
ATACATTTATCCATCATCTGTCTGCCATGTTTATACTACCTCTCAGCTATATTTCCTGGGATTGACGTGTCTTTTTTCTGACTTGCATTATTGTAAAGAATGGCTGAATGGCATTCTGCAAGATGTCTTGTTGGTTGATTGGATGAATGGATAAAGTAGATGCATGAACTTCAAGAAAAAAAAGCACTTTCTGGTGCAGGCAGACTTGTCATTTCCAATCAGACTTCTTTGTACGCCTCTGCATTATCATTTTCCTGACAGATTTGAGATCAGGATTTGACTTAATGATTTATATCCACTCACTTCACGGCATGTGTGTGCCATTGAGCGTCACGGGAAAATTCGTGCAGATAATCAAAGCCCAAATCCATCCATCCATCTTCTTCCGCTCCTCCAGGACTGGGTCGCAGGGGGCAACAGTCTAATGCAAAGTTGCCCAGACTTCCCTCTCCCCGGAAGGCATGCCTAAAACCCCTCCCCCAGGACACACCCGGACTAGATGCCAAGTCACCTCTACTCCGAGCTCTCTCCGGATAACCAAGCTCCTCACCCTATCTCTAAGGGAGCGCCAAGCCACCCTACGGAAGAAGCTCATTTCAGCCACTTATATTTGGATTGTATTCCACAGTATCGAGCCACTACAGTACAGAAGAACGAGGATTAGGTAAAATACAGCAGCACATCACTATCAATCTGGATCCTCCATTAGTTTGAGTGGTTCTCTGACAACATAATGACCGTCAGCGAGACGGCAGGGTCAACACAGACATGAAAATGGGTCCTGAAGTCCTACCTCACATATAATAACTGCACACATTCTCTGCTCGGGAAAGGCAACCCTGTGGGATGTGAGAGGTTTTTGAGCTGATTAATAATAAACAAAGCAGGATAGAATGGTATGAGAGAAAAAGCCCATAAACCAGGAGGAGTGGAGAAAAACCACCAGCAAATGAAATTGAGAGACGCAGGAAGTGATGGAGGAGTCCCATGAGTGGTGTGGTGTTTATGAGTTGCACAGACCCATTTTCCCCAGAAAAACATCTTAGTGGTAGAATTATCTTCGCTGTGAAGAATAAACAGAAAAGTGGTCGATTTGGATGAAGTGGACGCTTTCACTGAACTTAAATCCACTGAATTCTGGGAAGTAGGTGGGGTGTAAAAATGACAGAATTTTCCAAAGAAATCCTGCCTGTTTCCTGAACTCTTTGCCTTGACCCTATTGACAAGCAGCATGAGTCAAAGAACAAAAATGTGAGACTTTGGGAGAGTTTCACCAAATCATTGTACTTTTAAAGTAAACAACTCAACAGAAAACATGTGTGATGTCATTCCAAGTTGTGCTACAAATGTACAAAGTTCCATTCCAAACAATTGCTTTATGCAAAACAGGGAAACAGATTATCCTGGACATCATGAAAAATGAGTCATGGCATCAGAAGACGTAAAAATTAAAACAAAATAAAGGCTGACTTCTCAAACACCACTCCAATGAAACATGTGTGTTGGGGTGTTTTCAACATGTTTTTGGGGCATTTTTCTGACAACAAAGGACATATATAAAGAAGATGAAGCTTAACCCATGTGCTATCCAATGACCCCACCCTTACGTGTTCTCCCTACCATGACAAAGGTGGATAAAGGTTGAGAGGATTTCATGTAATCCATGGAGCCCCAGTGAAGATCACAAATCATTGAAGAAAAAAGGTTCAGCACACTGTCTTGTCGGGTCTAGATGACCCAACTCCCAATGTTAAAGTGCCCAAGATAGCACAAGGGTTACAAATGCATTTTTGAATATTTCTTTATTCAAATCGTTGTGAATCAGGAGCAAATGAAAAAATGCATTTTAAAAAATATCATATTTGTGCTGAAAATAATCCATCGGGCTGGCAATAAGCATCGATAATGTTAAGTGGGGTGTCAGGGGCTGCAAGCTAGCGGGGAGCATGTAAGCATGGAGCTTTTTATTTTTATTTTTCTTGATAATCAAATCAATTGAAGAAGGCTGAACACAGTCTGCTTGATGGTAGCGTCGGACATGATTCAAGGATTTTGTGTCGTGAGCACAAAACAGCTTGGGGTTAAAAAAAAAAAAGGACCAAAGACAATGACAAACGTAATTTTAAAATGATTAGGTTAAGAGAATGGGAGATTAAGCTTGATCCCAGGGGGCTCTAAGAGGTACATATTCCAGACGTTTTGTGCTAAAAAATATTCAAACAAAAATCTGCAAGATATTATGTTCAAGGCCTGACATTACAGTAAGTAAAAAAAAATCTTTACAGTGTTGTGTCGCTGTAGAACGGTTCACATTTCCAGGATCTTGCTGTTTTGAGGATTTAAAATGTCTTTTTTACAGTGCAATCTGTTCTGTGTTCTGATTGGCTTGGAGACCTTGTCAAGCTGTCTCCTCAATGCTGTGTCGCCTATACAGAATACATTCAGCTTTCCACATTTATAAATCTTAGATCGCAATCAGATCTTATTTTTAAATCTATAATATTGGTCTATTTTTCTATTAAGGCTTGAACTTTGATAGTTTAAGAAAAAGGGAAAATATTCATGCCTGTATAATAAAAGTGTATAAAGTATGTGGTGAGGATTTCACCAGTTACGAGTTATTTATGGAACATAAATTTTATTTATTATTTTATTTAAATATTTTTCTTTTTCATTTCTTTTAAACCACATTCAGGAACAACAGCTATAGCAATCTTCTCCATCACCAGCAAAGAATCGTATGGGGACGGATGAATCCAGAACTTAACCCCTTGTGCTATCCTAGGCACTTCAACATTGGGAGTTGGGTCATCTAGACCCACTAGACAGTGCTCTGAATCTTTTTTCTTCAATGATTTGTGATCTTCACTGGGGCTCCATGGATTACATGAAATCCTCTCAACCTTTATCCACCTTTGTCCTGGTAGGGAGAACACGTTAATGTAAGGGTGGGGTCATAGGATAAGCTGTCACCTAGAAGAACCAAATTTATGTCCTTTTTAAAAATGGTCATTCTCTCAATGTAGGTCACTAATTCTCATTCAAAAACACATAAGTCGTACTCCTAATCTAATTTAAATCGGTAGGTGCAAAAGAATTTTTAATATACTTTAAACATATTTTAACATTTGCGTTTCACAACAGAGTGTTAAATATTTGCATTTTAGTTACAAAAACAAAGAAATGGAGACATGAAACACCTTTTATTTGTATTGTTGCACTTCTCCTATTTTCAAACTCCTGCTACTTTCTCAACCCATGAGCTCAGCAATAAATAAGCCTGTCTGCTTGCTGGTTGAAATGCCTGAAGTAGGCAGGGTCCCAAAGGCAATCAAATTTATATTTCAAGCACTGCAGAGCTACTGTAGACTTGTGCCTGCTGCTTTGTAGATCAATGACGGTCAAGGATGGATGGGGCTGAGGAGGATGATGGGTGTAAGAGGAAAGCATTGAAGCAGAGGCTAAAGACTGCATGGAGAAAGATAAATCCGGAATATGACACATGTAACTCTGGAAAAAAAAAAGGAAAAATTTATGTTGGATTGGGGTCACTTTGTGAATTTAGACAAATTTGAATGAACTATGGTAGAACAATCCTGCCACATCGTATATCAGAGAAATAACACTCCACGAAGGCATATCTGACACTACTGATCCAATGTATCTCATCTTTTTGTTCATCATATTGTTCTTTTCCAGCATCTTCCTATGTGACTCATTCCAGGTCGCACAACTAATCAAATAAACTCTCATTGACTTGTGGGAACAAACATGACATTAGAGCTAATGGATGTTCTGATGCAAATGTCATCCTTTTATTGTTTGGTCCATTGTCTTTGCATGAATCACTAAGTTAAACTGACTGCTGTCTCATGGAAGTTTGGGGCTCTGTAGTGGAAAGCTCCCATTATTCATTGGTTCAGAACTTCAGTGTTTCGGAAAAGTCGGGCTGAATTTTAAAGGATTTTTTTCCAGTATAGTAAAGATTTTTAAAGGAGGGGCGATGCAAATGTTTGGACTCTTCTAATCAAATTTAGTCACACATCCTGGTGAAATATGGCCATCCACACCCAGTTTCTCTCGTTATGTGGATAAATCCTCCAACATAATTTTACAACACCTGCTACCACCCTTACATTCTCTTTTTTCAAGGGTATGTAAGATGGAAGTAAGTGAAATGCAGGACTTTGTATTCATTTATTTATTTTAACGTACCCAACCTGCCGCACTGCACAAGGAGCCCCTAAGTGCTGTTCAAGCAATAGGTGCGTGCTCCTTGCTTCACAGCCTGACTGTTAGAAAAGAGGGAATTAGACACTCAGAGCGTAGTTTGTGAGGTTATCCTACAGGTAGTTACGTGTCACATGGATACCCAGTTCATGCCGCATTTGTGCACATTTAGTATGAAGCCAGTGCGCACACCTTACGATTGACCAGAGTGTGATGTAAGAGCACCGTACAACAACATCACCCGTACACTATAGATGTTTTATGTACACACTGGGCATGTGAGGCGTGTCCAAGAATGAAATGGGCATTCTTGAACGCTCTTTTAGATACTAGCGCAGGTACTCACAATTCAAAGAAGCTCGGCACGAAATGTTGAAGCAGTGCAAAATCTTGTGAATCTTGCTCCGGGATATTTCTTTCACAGATCTGTTCCAATATATGAAAGATTCTGGCCGGGCACAAACTACAATTAATAATTTCTCCTCAATGATCAGTTTTCTAACAGTTGATACCATGTTTTGAATAGGATGTTAGTCATACACCACTACCAAATCCATGTCCCTGATTGGTCAAAAGTTCAACTGGTTTAACTTTCAACACATGTTCAGTGGCTGCGTGCTTTGTACGTAGAGCCCAGAAATTAGACTAGAGTCACAAGAGTGCAAGGGTTTAGAACGGGGAAGTCTGGAACATGCATTTACATAAAGTTTTTATTAAAAGTGGCCATTTGAAGAGGCGTTTTCAAGGCCGGTGTAGAGTAGCATTTAGGTGACACACAAGCATCAAGAGAACTGCAAGACACACCTGCGTTTCCCTCTCTATGATCCTCACATCTACAGCAATACGGGTCGATCCCCATATGGGTGCATGTGACTAAGGCTTAATCAGCAAAGACCGATGATTCCCTGCTGGAAAAATCAGCGGGAAATCGTCCTCCAAGACTGCAGTTTAACACATCTAACTCAAATAAAGGAACAATATTCCCATCAAACATAGTCTCTGTTATTTCATTCATGTTCACTAGGCTTACAGCTAACACAGGATTCTTAATTAACTTTCAATACTGTTTAATACAGGTAAATTTATCCAAATATGTCTGATTGCTTTTTGGTCATCCTTTCTCCTAATTATATTTGAGTTGACATCTTGAGTTTTTAGTTTGGAAGTAGCATTCAGTCGCAGCAAACACGTAGATGTGTTTATCTGTCCTCTTCGTCTACTGCTGTTCCACCTGCAACATTTTATCTCCTGTCGGGTAACATTAAGAGCAACTATGATGACCGTGTCAAGAAGTCTCATCTGGATCTAGTCTTTTGTCAGTTCCTAGAGTTAATGCCAAACATGGAGAAGCTGCATTCAGCTTCTATGCTCCACAGATCTGGAACAGACTTCCAGAAATCCTTAGATCCGTTTATTTTACTTCAGGTTATAGACCCATCTGTTCTTAGCTGCAGTTGATAAGTCTTTATTCAAAAAGATTAAATCCGCACATTTAATTTAAGCTTACTTTAAATTCTGTTTTTTTTTTATTTCTTTACATTTTTATTGTAATTATAACTCCGTGAACTTCTTTTAAATATTTCTTTTAAAGGGCCTATTCCATGCGAAATCAATTTCTTGAGCTTTTATGTGTATTATTACATTTTTTTCCTCACAAAACCCCCCCCCCCCCAAAGCTGTATTTTGAGCAATTCACACATCTCTGAGTATTCATCTAAAAGGCTAACACATATATACACTTTTCCCGCTGAGCTAACTGTGTTTGGCAAAAACACTTTCCTTTTAGATGCACAATGTGCACATCCATCTTTGCAAAAGTTTGGATGTTGTTTGTTATCGTGGGCGAAATGCAGAAACGTCGACCTAGAGCGTCGAGGCCGGCTCTAGGTTGACGTCATGAAATGGGCAGCACCCACAAGGAGCGAAAGCCAGTGCCTCAGAAATCAAGTGTTAGTTTCAGGTTGTAAAAAAGCTCAAGAAAATAACTACTTTAATAAAAAAAAGTTGTGTGTCAAAGGTAATATATTATCATACACATGGATATTGTTTACTATAAAAGGCTTAAGAAGAGCATAATTTATGCCCTCTCCAGTAGGTTAGACTACTGTAACGGCCTCCTCACCGGCCTCTCCAAATGAGCTGTAAAACAGCTTCAGTACATCCAGAATGCTGCTGCTCGAGTCCTGACCAGAACCAGGAAGTATGATCACATTAGACCTGTGCTCAGGTCTCTGCACTGGCTCCCTGTACCTCAAAGTATAGACTTCAAAGCAGCTCTGCTTGTCTACAAGTCTCTCCATGGCCACGCACCAAAGTACATCTCTGACATGTTAGTGCCATATGAACCATCTTGTACTCTGAGGACCTCAGGGGCCGGCCTCCTGTTGATACCCAGAGTCAGAACTAAACAAGGGGAATCAGCGTATCAATATTCTGCAGCTAAAATCTGGAACAGCCTCCCTGAAGTCGTAAGACAGGCCTCTTCTGTGTTCATGTTCAAATCTAGACTTAAAACATTTCTGTTTAGCCGTGTATATGACTAAATGGCCCTATCTGCACTTTTCTTTCCTTTCCTTCCTTTATTTTTAAATCAATTTTTCGAATTTTTTCTTTTCTTTTAAAGTTAATTTTACGTTGATTATTTCTATGATGTATTGTGATTTTGATGCATTTTTCTGTTTTGTGAAGCACCTTGAATTACTTTGTGTACGAATTTTGCTATACAAATAAACTTGCCTTGCCTTGCCCTTGAATATCTTGTATAATGCCCTCAGAAATGTCTTAGTACACAAAATATGCTCTACAAATAAATTACCTTACCTGACAAACTTGAAAAAAAAAGACTAGAATGAACATTTATGGAGATCAAATTGGCTTCTGTTTGCACCTACTCTTTACTGCAAGCACAGAATGTTCACTATAAGTTTAGAATTAAATTAGGAATGTATTGCATAATGCACAATGCATTCCTCTTCCTTAATGTACGTGCTGCAAACAAGGTTGGGTGTTATTGTAAATACGCAAACCCATTTTTATCAGCTGTTGGTTTTTGAACATTTTACTATCAAGGTTGGGAGTTGACATAGTCCCAGTTTGTTTTAGAGGTGCCATTATGTTTTTCTACGTGTTGCAAACAACGTTGAGAGTTACAGGTATTGTGAATACTCCAACTTTGCTAACACTTCTAACGTGGCTAAGGTCTAGTGTGTCACAAACAAGTTCTAGACGTACTGTGAACGTGGTTAACAAAGTCTGACTTGTCTGGCTTAATGAGCCTTATATGTGGTTCAGTGTGCCTTACATATGTAAAAATAGACCGTTCATTGACGGTGCACCATATAATCCAGTGCGCTTTTATAATTTCAGTGCGTAAATCACAATACTAATGTCTTTTGCCATCCTTTTTGACTCACCAACATTTGACGGAGATCTTTTTTTAGTTCTGTTTCCTCTGAAATGAATTCCTTTTAGCAAATTATTAGTGCAACCGGGCCCACAGCATGATTAATCTGCCACCATGCTTTACAATTTGATTTGAGTTATTTTTATGAAGCCTCCCTCCTCAACTGATGAAGTGTAAAATGTTTAAAGGAAGACGATTTTAAGTCCAGGGGCCATAATTTAACTTAAAGACAACATCACCTGGATGAATGAGAAACTTCAGCACCATATCCCTCCTAAAAAAAAAAAAAAAAAAAAAGCCTTTTGTTCAGAACCCCTTTACTGCAAGTAAGAAAAACAGAAGTGTTTTTTTTTCAACAATCTTAAAGTGTTAAAAAAAATGTATTCAGAAAACTTTTTAGTTTTCTTTGGATATTTCACATTTCACCCCAAAAGACCCATCATCCGCTTCAGTCAGCACAAAATTACGGAAAAATTAAGTTGCATATTTTAAGCATAAAAGCTAAACTATTACATAACCTTTAGTGGCAACAAAGTCAAAAGATCATACTTTATTTACAAGACTCCAAGAAATATTATAGTGCAAATTACAAGTTTTATTGTGGCTAAAAATATTAAAATGAAAAAAAAAGTGTTATTTGCCTTTTTGTGTGCAATTTATCCGGGAGAGCAGAATGTAGCAAATTTCCTAAAATTTGCAATAGACCTCAAATTAATTTTGTGATGCTGCCTGGATGGAATTTGCATTACTTAAAAAAATGTAAAAAAGAAAAAGGAAAACTAACTATACTAACAAACTATAACTAACTAACTATAATTATCTCAGAGCAAAAAAATTCAGATCAGCTGATGAACATCTTCCCCTGCAAACTAAAGAGAATCATTGTGACCTCTCATTCAGCTTGATGATGATTTTAAAAACTTGTGCATGTCTGTGTAACCCGGATCAGTGCCCCACTGACATCACAGATTTGGAACACCTGGGCGCTCTTATTGTGGTGGGGTCAGTTCCCTAAATTAACATCTGGGTCACATAGCCACTTCCTGTCATCCAAGCTCTGGCTGTTGCTGATCTGCTGTGGCTGGCTGCATTTCTGATTGCTGTCTTTTTAAACCTGAAACCAAACTTCGGTGTAACATCGAACTGGATCAACCAGACTTTTGAACAAACAACTCTTCGGTGAGTTTATGCGATCGAGTCAAACATATAAAGTAGCTGCTAGTCTTGCCAAGGCTCCTGCCTCACAGAAATGCCATGCTAGTATGGCTACATACAGATTTTTGATCATTCTTTCTATTGAAATTGGACATATTTTAGTTAATAATTGATTTCAGTTTTTGTCCATTTTAGACTTTTCAACTTTATTTTTTTTAATCTTTTTTTTTTTATTGTACTTGTGATGGTCGGCCATTTTAGTTTGGAACTCATTCATTCATTGTTTTTCCTCCTTTGATTAATGCTAAACTGATTAAAAGCGCAGTTTATATTTGGTACACTATTGAAACCCATTGATTCATAGGCCTAAAATTTGAAAGTAGGTTCCTGAAAATTCCGTTAGGACCTTCTTTTATTTTATTTATTTTTCTTACAATTATGACATACAGTTGACTACTGTACTTGTTGTAAATAGTATATGTTGTCTAATCTATCATTTGTTTTGACCTTGTTTAGGTCAGGTTTTTTTCTTCTTCTCCCACTTCTATCCCTGATTGGAACCACTTCTGATCTTTTGGTGCGTGGTGAGTTCTGGACACTCCATTCTCCACTGGCCCAACTTATTGCTTATTTGTTTTCTGTGTTTTGACACAGTCAATTTATTACTTTATTCTTGTGTTGCGTTTTCTTTTCACACACTCCGGGCTCCTTGAGTCGAACACATCTTCTGTAGGGCAAAGCAAGCAAGGTAAGCGTTACATCTGCATGCTTTTGAGTGCCTTATAAGTGTGCAAACATGCATTGATAGAGCAGACTGATGCTTTTACTCTCAAAGACCGCAGTGTGGTTGCTTGGCAACAACCCCTCCCCCACCCCACCTCCTCTTCTCTTTTTCGCTTGTGAGCTGAGCGCTTGAACACGATGCAACCTCAAAACACCCTTCTACACACCTCTGGGTTTGTCTGTCCATATATGTGGGGACGATAGAGTTCATGGTGGAGTTTGTGCATCTATCTTAATGTGTGCCTATGAGCTGGAGGAGGGAAAAAGAGAATTAGACAGGGAGGAGGGGATCCAGCCTGCACATCAGCTTTTTACCGTACTGAATATTTATGGTTATGCCACTAATATCATTGAGGACTTTAATACTCTGGCTGTATTTCACACCATGATGTCCTATCCCTGTCTTTTTCGCTCACATACACAGCCAAGGCTAAAAAGGGGATGCTGCATTTCTTGGCAATCACATTACCTCCCTCAGTCGCTCCTTCTCCTTCCTTCCCTTGTGGCCTACTTGGAGAAATATGCATATCTCCTTCATTTACCCCTACAGCTGCACAACTACACCCATAACTAACTGTATTCACAAATGCTGCAGTTTTCGAAACCACTTGACTGCTGTGATAGAGCGCTGTTTCCAGTGTTGTGGCACAAAGCGCCACTGTGATGGAAACATGCAGCCTACAGGCGTCATCTCCATACTGAACCGTAATCATGACACAGTAAAATCATAGATGGAGTTCAAAGAAGCAGATACAGCTGCCAGGCGAGCTCCCGTGGAGCTATTTTGTGCTCATAGGCAGCATCCCTGTCCGCTCCTGTTAGACTCCTCAGTGCCGGATGCAGCAGGAGGTCTGTAGCTTTATGCGTTTAGCAAAGGAAGATGGGGTTAGGATAAACTTAAGAGTAATGTGGTATTTCTCCAGTTGAGAGGTTGCTGTGACCCAACACTCTCAACTGTAAAAAGGTCAATCTGGGAAAACAAAGCAAGGCTGCTAAACACCACATTTCATGAAAAACTTTCTTATCTGTAGAAGACCCAGCCTGCTCTCTGTGATAATAAAAATAAAAGTTTTGATAGGCAGTGTTTCCTACAAAGACCTACAGTGTGATAAATCTGTATTATTAATTTAGCAATGGATTTTCATTAAGGTTAACAGACAATCCAACATTTCTTATGACAACATTTTTCCAAATTTTGCTTTAGTTTGGGTTTATCAAAAGAAAAACAGCGACTTATCACTAAGTTTCTGCATTTTTACAGCATTCTGACGCTTTTGACAGAAAAGCTAAAGTGACCAGCTTGCTTATTAAGATTAACATCCATTCATCCATATTCTAACCCAGCAGCCTCCAACCCCCGGGCCGCAGACTGGTACCGGTCCGTGGGTCATTTGTTACCAGGCCCCAGAGAGAGGATAAATAACTTGCTTTACTTCTGTTTTGTTTATTTCTGAATCTGAAAGATGTTTTAATTTGAAAAATTGTCTGATTCTCTTTTACATCCGTCTGTCACTCTTGACGCAGGCCAAGGCGCTCTTCTCGGTCATGTGATAGGTTACCTCTAAAAAAAACCCAGGAGCTAGCAAAATGAGTAAAAAACAAACGTCTTTGGAAAGTTTCTTTGCCAAGTAGAAAACGCCCAGCCAGGAGACAGAAGAGGAGCCTTCCACTTTCAAAAAAAGCTACATTTAATAGACTGTAGTTCTTTTTCGCATAATGAGTGTGGGAAGGGGAGAGGATGATGACAACTGTGCAATATATAATGTTATGCGTGTCAAAATAAAAGATCTGGGTTTGTCTTGTCACGTCTCTGTTGTCAGTCTGTGAAGGGCCCCACATACATACATACACTAACACCTAGGGACAATTTAGAATCTTCAGTTAACCCTTATATAGTGTTCGGGTCAAAATTTTCTCACTTGAAAACGGGTCATATTTGACCTAAATACAATATAAGGATTAACCCATAGGGGTTTTGGATTGTGGGAGGAAGCTGAAGATCCTGAGAAGAGCACGCAAAGTCCATACAGAAAGGTCCCAGCTAGAATTTGAACCACCTTCTTCTCGCAGTATGGTGAGACTGCAAACCACTACACCACCTGATACACCCAAGATTAACAGCAGCTAAAAGCTTTCCATTTAACCATTCATTTTCCATGTCCTGTCCTGCAGGGTTATTGGGTTGTTATATTTTGGAAATTGACTTCTGGGTGTGGAATTTTATTTTGAAATACTTCCTGTTTGCTTCTTGTGTAGCTTCAATGAACTTGGGTCAATTACTTGATTGCTTTCATCTGAGTCTGTCCAAGCCCTCCTCTCTTTCTGCTGCATTGTTGAATTGTTGTTCTTGCTATTGCTATGGCTGCCTCTCTTGCTTAGTTTTTTCCCCCCATTAAGTTCAGGACGTTAGCCCACAACTCATTCTGTTGTGATTACTCTGTTATTTTACAAAATTCTAGAGCTGAATTCTTCTGTGTTTAAGCCCAACTGCAGCATTTGGATCTATGTCATGTATTTCCACTCACAGAACCACACCAAACCATGAACTCTGTATCATGGACCCACGCTAAGTCTGGATTCTTGCCATTGGCTCTCTGCCAGTGATCTCTTGAGTCTGAAAGCTGCAATGTGTGCAGCAGTGGGGAGGGACTTTGAACTTTCTTTTTTTTAGGGGGGCCAACAAAATGTGCTTCACTCACTTTGTTTCCAGTTTGGTGCATTTGTGATTTCAGATTATTGTGATTTCAGTTCATTGGTCAGCAGTTGTGCTGTGGAAATCACTTAGATTAACCTCAACAGCCCTGTTGGAAATTACCCATCTGTAGCTAAAGAATTGATTACCTTCCTTTTTCCATCTGGGTATCCCATCAGACACCAACACGTGCTCTCCTTCTCTTCAGGTAGTTCAGCTTACTCCACTCTCCTGCCTCCTGTTAGTGTCCTGATCGTCACTCCTCTCCTTGACATAGCAGGACAGCTTGTGGCTCATTTACCGTATTTTCTGTCACAAATATGTTCTTTTTTTAACTGCTTTTTTTTGTCAGCTCCAGATTCACAGTGATTTGTAAGATGAAATACTCAGAAATGTAATTTTGAGCTCAATTTTTTTTAACATATGTCCTTAAAACAAACAAAAAAAATGTTTTAATCGACATTGGGTCTTTAAGCAATTTGCTCTGGCAAAATTTCAAGCTGCATCACCGAAGCTGACATTTTGTTTGTGTTTCAGATCTCTGGATGCTGCTTTCACCATGTGCTGCCACGCCACTGCACCGTTACAGTAAAGTTTTGGTTCCACCCATTCCTTTCTCAGCCGGCTCTGGTGGATCTGCCAGTTCGGTTCAGTTCAGTTTCATTTATATCGCCCAATATTGCAATCCAGTTGTCTCTCTTTACTAATTGTACAAAATCTGTTATAAAAATGTGTGTTGGGCACTATTGTTTGGGCGTCAGATTGTTTTTTTTGCGGCGGAACATAAATAAACTGCGTTTCGGGACCACATATCCGTAGGTCTTGCGTCACCTACATGAACTTAATCCATTTGAAGACGTAATTATTGTTGTTAACGGCTGTTTTAACGTCTTAAAAGATCGGTTATGCTGCCTGGACATTGACGCAATTTGTACACGCGACCAGTACAGATTGGATACCTACACCTGCCTTTCTCTGCAATTGTGATCAGATATGTTGAAGAATGGAGAAATGCATGTATAATAGATGTAATGCCTCCATCAGATGGGCGTGTATGCAATAGGTGTGTCCTGAACTGGAAATTGCTAATCGGCTTCACAATTTCTAGTCTGAAAATATGACTTAAGATTGTTCAGAAGCAGCTATAGGTCTATGTGTGAATGTCTACATACGTTGACATAAACTGAACTAGTATTTATATGAAAGTAAAACAAAATGAAAGAAGAAAATCTGCTTGTTTTTCTAAATAAATCTGTTTGTGCACTTCCTTATTGGGTAACATTACAAGTTCTGCCGAATATTGATGAAATTTTGGTTAAACTCAGCAATGTAGGCGCAGTATCCCTCTTTAGTTCATGTTTTCAAGTCCAACAGCCTCTGATGACCCTTAAGTTGCAAAGGTGAGGAGGAAACTCCCTGCAAGCATCCCTGCCACCATAATGAGCTTTAGATTTTTCCTTCAGCTGTGTCTTTAAAAGGTGAAAAGGGCCTGTCTGTAGGGATTACAGCAGCTTTGGTCTAGCTTAATGTCATATGACTCACATAGCCTTGATCCATAAGACTAAACATTGAGTCTACACCATTGAGTCATGATTATTTTACCGCTTACTTATTAATATGCTACTTGTTTGCAGGTGAAAGAAAGAAGCTCCAAATAGTAGGTAATACATAGAAATGGAAAAATAGCTAGTTTTTTTACAATAGTTTTTTTGACTAACATACGATGAAACACAGTTTACCACACCAGGAATGTCTTTAAGATATCAATTACTAAATCATCTGGTTGATTGATTGGTGGTTCTTCTGGAATGTACTTGAAGGTGAACAAAGATCCTGGTAAATTAAACAGACAAGGTTACTTGTTTAGTTTGATTCAGATGAACATTCCCACAAAGTGGTCTATTCAGGTAAATAATTTTTTATGGGTCCAAAAACAAATATTCTCTCGATCTATATCTCTGTTGTAACTTGTTATTCTGGATAGTCCATTCATATTGGATGGAATTTCCTTTCTAAACCAACACAACAAAAAGGCAGATGAGATGGAACCAAGCCCTCATCTTCTTTTCCTAAATTTGGTGCAAACAAGGAAGTAGAAACCATTGGAGGCAGGTGTTGGAGGGGAGCGATTTCTCACGGACTCCAATCGTTTGATTTAAACATAAAAAATAACTATCTGCACCTGGGATGGACCTATGACCAGAAGCAGCTGGGACGGGCTTTGACAACCCCTGTGACCCAGCACATCTGTAATAGAAGATACTGTACACACAGTAGGGGCGGGCAATACTGGGAATTTGGGTATCAATCCAATACCAACTAATTACAGGGCCAGTATTGGCAATATTGATACTGATGCGATACTTCTTTTTGAAGTGTTTAATTATAGAAACTTTTGGGAAATTCCCTAATTTTGTTCCCTAATTGTATAATATACCACCGGAGAGAGACTTGTTGCCAAAAAAAAGTTTCTTAAGGGCTTTCAACAATCTGAATGGAACTTGCATCACATATAGAATATGTATATTAGAAATGGCATAATACAATAAATATAACGGGGAAACGGTAACCAGTGCAAGATTTAGAAAAAGCTAGTACAATGTAACAAAAATACAAATAAAAACAGCATCACAAATTTTCAAAATAAAGGCAGTAACAAAATAACAGATTCACTAGTAGAAGAAAAGTAAACAAAAGCAACACTGAAATAAATTTAAGTTGAAGTATTATTAGCTGTTACACACCTAATCGTGTCACACCTTCCCTTCACCGTTGCTGAAAGCTCTCTGTTTACATTTTCTCCTGCAAGCTTACAGCCCCTCACGCCCCCCAACCAAACATTACCGGTACAAATAAAAATGGTAAGCAATATGGTAGCTATTTAGTCATACAGTTTTGAGCCAAATGAAAGCTAAGACGAGAAAAAAAATGTACTTAGATGCTGGACCTCCCTAACTCCTCAGTCCACTGATGTACTCGTACACAACCCTGTTACTTCATGCCCGGACTACTGTAACTCCCTTCTGTTTGGTCTCCCACAAAAACTCAACTGATTCAGAATTCACCGGCTCGTATTATCACACGCACTCCCTCCATCAACCATATTACACCTATCCTTCAACAGTTTCACTGGATCCCCGTCCCATACCGCATTAAATACAAAATGTTGCTCTACACATTCAAAGCCTTTCCCAACCTTGCACCTGCATATCTCTCTGACTGCCTTCATATCGCCACACGTGCTCGCTCTCTCTGCTCCTCTTCCTCTATCCCGTTTTCTTTCCCCTCCGCCCGTTTTGTCACTATGGGGAGCAGGGCATCCTGTTGCTCCGCTCCCCCGCTTTTGAACTCAATCCCCCCTGACCTCTGCAACACTGACACACTCCACATTTCAAATCAAAACCAAAATCTCATCTCTTCCAAATGACCTATTCACTGTAAAAATTACTTTTTCCTGTTTTCATATATATTTATTTGAATGTGTATGTATTTAAATTGTTGTTGTTTTAACTGCTTGTTGTATTTTATATACTGTATTTATAAAATCTATTATTATTATTTATCAAGTCATCTACAAGTGGATGCATCAGAATGGAGTGAAGCAGGGAGCTTGTGGCCTGCCGACTGTAACTTCTGCATTACAATTACGCATATTTTCCAACTGCATTTTTTCCTCTGCTCGTGATTCTCAACAATTTGAATAAAGATATACTCAAAAAATGCCATTTAAAGCACATTTATCATCAGAGTGGGTCTAATAAGTGCTCAAATTTCAGCAATATTATGGGTATGTCTTTTAATTTGGCACGTGATGCAGTTTACCAAGTCCCCCCCCCCCCCTTATAAAAATAATTATGGATTAGATATATCTGCGCTTTTTCAGACATTCAAAGCGCATACAATGTGTCCATTATACATTCAGTCATCATTCATTCTTGGTGATGGTAAACTACTGATGTAGCCACAGCTGCCCTGGGGCAGACTGACAGAGGTGTGGCTGCCAGTTCACACCAACGGCCCCTCTGACCATCACTGGGACATTTGTCTGCATTCACGCACCAGAGGAGCCACACTGGAGGCAGGGGGGGTGAAGTGTCACTGCTGCCCTATACTTTGTCCGGCTCAATTGCCCTCTTGTTAAACCTACTTAACCTACTTCAGGCTTTATTTTTGTTATTTAAAATCTTACAAGTCATAAATTAGCTCTGTATATCAAATATTAGAAACTGTAAATAGGTCTATTGGTGGAAGAAACTAAAGCTGCACCACCTGCAAATGAAAGAAAAACAACACTAATAATAATGCACAAATTTGAGCTCCAAAAACATCAATACATCCATCATACCCCCTTCCTCTACATGCACAGCTAGCAGAATAAAAAGAATGGAGCAAGCACTGAAGGAGTCTTCAGCATGGAGCTGTACATATGTTTATTTCTGGTTCAGAGTTGCAGTGAACTGGAACTAACTGCAAGCTCTGTCTTCAGATAACAAATTCTGAAGGGAGAGAAGGAAACAAAGAGAAAGGAAGAAATCAATCAGAATAAATCAGAAGCCATGTATGTTTTGCCAGCCAGAAATGCGGTTGGACATCTGTGTATCATTCACCTGACATTGCAAATTGCCAATTAGTGTTGAGAAAAATTATCAGACGTCAATGACTTTGTTTCAAATTGCATGTCTACCGTGATCCACATTTATCTGGAGCTGTGTAATCCGGACTCCATCAGGGCAACTCATGAATTAAAGATAAAGCGGGAAACATTTTTGACACAGAAGTGCTCAGACAGTCATAAAACAATATGACTGTGTATATATATATATATATATAAATATCTTAGGAAGACAAGCAATATATATATATATATATATATATATATATATATATATATAGTATATATATATATATATAAGCCCTCCAGGTGCCAGTGGTTAAAAAAATAAAAATTGAAGGAACCGTGCGCACGGTTTACTAATCCATATTTTATCTGTGAAAGGCGCTATATAAATAAAACTTACTTACTTACAATCAAGTGAATTGTGTTGCCAGTCGGATCCAGACAGAATAAAGGCTATTGTTACTCCACTTTAAGTTCATCCACGGCTAAATGTTTTTAGCACAGCTACGGTAAATGTTGTTAGCACGTTTTTAACCCAATCCTAACCCTGCTTTGGGTCAGTTCAGCCAAGAACAACGCACTGGCCGCATAGAACATTCACCCTGTCTGTCTGTCTGTCACACACCTGTGGCCTCCCTGCCTGCTTGCCTGCCTGCCTGTCTGTCTGTCTGTCTGTCGAAAATGTGAATATTTATTAATGTATTTGACTTTTTCATAAGGATATTTACTTGACAATATTTATTTCTCTAGCTCTACATGCATCCCAGACAAGACCTAGCTACCATGAATAAACATTTATGCCTTTTTATTAGGCCCACATCATTTTTATTGTTGTTCTTGATGCTCTTTATTTCTTCTTCCTTTACCTTGACTCACACAGTTGAAATACATTTGCTCACACTCTTATTGTGCAGAGAGCTAAAGGTCCAGGAAACAAATAAAAGTCGAGGTGGCTCCAGGAAATGTGTGCATGTGTGAAGGTTTTTGGAGAGAAAAACTTGGCACCTGGAGATTTCTGTAAATCAAAGAAGTCAGACAGGTCAAGGATTTTTTTTTGGTCCACCTGCATTAACACTAAATGCAACTGCTGGTTTTTACCAGATAAAGGAAACATAGTGTGTGTGCTAAGCTTAGGTTAAATCAAGCCCCTGCCCTAAGTTCTTGATTTATGATGCAAATCAGGAAGTTCAGAATGTTGCATTTCCACCAAAAACCATTGCTACTATTTTACAAGGTCAGGTCTGACTCCGAAATGAAACATCTACACAGCGCAATCTGGACGCAGGGTAGGCATGGGCGGCTGGTGCCTCCCCTGTTTCTCATGTATTCGAACAGGAAATTCGTAAATAAGCTAATTTTTCATCAAAGAAAATTTGAAAACCCACACAGAAAAAAAATTATCACAGAAAAGACGTGTCTAAAAAAATAACAGAATTTATTTTTGATAATTAAAACCTTTATTCATCTTATTTAATTAATGTATTTTTCAAGCTATATTTTGCCGGTGAGGCACAGCCTCAAAAGAAGCATAAAACTCTAACTGCTTTTCCAGTGTGAACACCATGGGCTAAATGCACGGCTAAATGTCTGAAGCTGGGTTTAGAGCATTATTTTTCCATCAAGTGGCCTTTCGTGATTTGAACCAAAGCTTGTAAACTTAAGAATCTCTTCACTCATTGGTCAGGAATTTACAAGGGCAGGCTAAAGCAACCAGAGACAGAAATGATTCAAAATTTATATTTTGCTGACCAATTTTAAATGCCTGTATCAGTGTCATGTACAACACTTTTTACTGCTACTCTGGTCCAGTGGAGGCATGCTGCAGGGCAGTTACTAAGAAGAAGACATCTAAGAAGGTACTTGCTTATAATACAGACTGTTGGGAAAACTATGAGAAGCAAAGTGAATCACGTTACAAGTTGTATTGATGAGCCTGCATTCATTTGAACAGATTTCATTGAGTTGCTTTTTCTCATCGGTTTGGTGTCATGGCATTATTTTTTAAGAGAATTTTAATAAGGAACTACAAGCTTTTAGGATGACGTCACAGCAGCGTCATCCGGCTCATCTCGGGTAACAAGACACAGAAAAGCATATATAAGCGTTTTCAGGGGTTTTAAAATAAATGTTCCATCAAGTCAGGAGTTGAAGCCTTTTTTTTATGCTTGATAATACAACAATTGTTGCTTTACATTTGTCAGTGGCTCATCTGTTGTTCCGCTCTGAGGAAGGAGTGCACTTATATTGAGGAATCTGAGAGCAAACCGAAGCTCAGTCTGACTGGGAACAAACTGAGACCAACTTGAAAGATGGGTCAGAGAGCGGTTCCTGGTCCCAGACCCGGGTCCAGGATTATTGGGGAAAACAAATTCTGGTTCTCTTTAAGGGGACGAATACACATAAAGATGCATGATCCCCTCCAACACACACAAAGACACACGCACACAAACATTGTGCAGCTGGATAGATTGTCCTACACTTGTCTGTTTGTCATCCTTCCAGCCCACGAACTTCAGGAACTGCGCAATAACTGTCAGAGCTTCAAATTCAAGTTGAAGAAAGTGGATTATGGGATGTCGCACTGACCTCACTTTGACGCTCAGCAGCCAGACGCTTTTGGATAAGAGCTGCTAGTGTCTTTTGTCAAAAGTCTAAATGCTGAAGTCTGTCTTGAAATTGATTTTCAATTGTGTTTCATATGCCCTCTTCATAAGTGCTTCTGTGGTTGAAATAGTTTAGTTTTAGTTTTCCAAAAATAAGAATTCTCTATTTTTTCTGTTCTTTTTATGCATTGACGTATTTAATGAACCGGTTTAAAAGCAAAAGCTGATCAAATATCTCTGATATGGCATTAACCCTTGTGCTATCCTAGGCACTTTAACATTGGGAATTGGGTCATCTAGACCCACTAGACAGTGCGCTGAACCTTTTTTTTCTTCAATGATTTGTGAACCTCACTGGTGTCCATGGATTACATGAAATCTTTCCACCTTTATCCACCTTTGTCATGGTAGGGAGAACACGTCAATGTAAGGGTGGGGTCATCTAAGATAGCACAAGGGTGATGAGTTTGAAAAAACAAAACAAAAAGCAGTAGCCTACCTATAAAGTCTCCAAATAAATGTAAATTAGGCTGAGGTTTCAGTTCGTAGAACAAAACAATAATGGCATTCTCCCTTTTTACAATTAAGAATAAATGAGTCATCAAATAATTTGGAAGCTTTAAAAAAACACATTTACAAAGAGAAAAATGTTTGTTTTAACCAGTTTTTCAACAGAAATGTGAAGGTTTATGAAAAAAAATGTATGCGTGCTACTGCAAAATTTGTTTTATCTTTATTTAAAGTAGAAATATCCAAGTTTTAAATGCAGTTTAGAAAATCTCTTTCTCAAAATGATAAACCCACTCTTTTTAGCTTGAATTGGTTTATTTTTAATTTGAGGGTTCACACTTAGGGCTCACCAAGATCTGCTCGTTTTTGTCTGTTTCATGGCAAATGCTTTCCTGACCCAACTCTGAAAACACTGGAAAGTTTCCACCTCTGGTTGCAGTTCCTTTCAGCCCCTGTTAGTCCCACGAGGACTCCTGTCCAAGGACGAACCAGGTCAGACCCGGTTTAGCCTCCAACAAACAGACTCAATCAGACACATCCAGGGTGGCACAACTGTGTTAGTAAGTGAAACTGAATCCATGGTTGAAAAGCTGTGGAACAGGCAGCTGTGTGAGACTTTCTCCATTCCTTCACAGATTAGAAAGATGAAAGGAGGCTTGATGTGTCATTATTTTGAGGCTGAGCCCACAACCTGCAGCCAACAAACTTATATTTATGGCCCAGCGCAGCAGTCACTGACTGCAAGGACCATATTGAGTTCGCAGTTAGAAACATTTCTGCGCCTTTGAGCGGAAATTTGACCCCCGCCACATACTCAAAGTCACCAAAATGTGCACACACCTAAGATAAATTGAAAATGAATTATCGACAAAGCGAACGTCACCCCCCCTGATGACGATGACATCATGGCGAGGGATCCCGTAGAGAAAAGCAAATAAATCGCTTATGAAAAGCAATTATGGGGCTCAAATTTTTTACTCAAAATACAGTTACGAAACCATAACACATGTCGGCGGTATCCCAAGGAAGTTTTGAAATCATTATGGGAAGGCGACATGACCTACGGTTTGGTAGCCATTTTGTGTCAAAATCTGGTATTTCCCAATTTTCACATTTTTCTAAAACATAGGAAAATTAAATTTAAAATACATTTTATTAAATTTGAGAAATGTGCCGTTAGCGTAACTCTACAATGACTTCCAAAGTTCTGTCGCCCTTTGACCTCGGGAAGAAACCGGCATCTTGAATTTTCAAAAAAAAGCACTTAGGGGACCAAAATTTGCTCCACTAACAAATTTTATAAATTTTTAGCGATCATCTCGTAACTTCTTGGGCATCAATGGCAAGCTACTATGGAAAAAGAGTTGCAATTAGAAGTTGTAGATTTTGAACGGCATCCACGTGGCGGGCTAGCAAATGTGGCTTACTTTTAGAACTCTTGTGTTTTTCAATGCATGCATCCATGGCTGGACCTGAACATAATGAAAAATACTGGATATGGACATGGACATCCTAAAGTTTACTTTTTCTGCTTCGTCTGAAACTGATGTCAATCTGTTTGTTATCCCCAGGCGACTAAAACATAAAATGGTTGCTATGGAGATGAAAACGACAGAAAAGCTGCCATTTTGAAAAAAGTGGATTTTCTATCAACTTATGACATGTGGCTCTTGCTAATAGAGCAATTTTTTTTCTGAGTGAATTGATGAGCGACTCGTTGCATTTCAGGCAGGCACACTCGGCAGTGTTTACAGGTTACTCCCCTAGGGCAGTTCAGTCAATTAACTCACCTGCTCAGCGCCCTATTTAAGCCCAGGTGAGCAGTTGTTCATTCTCTTTCTTACCTTCAGCGCTCATTCGTCGCCCCTCCCCCCTCCCTGGCTTCCACCTGTGGGCTCCGTTGAGGGGGTTTTTGTTACCCGAAAGTTTTATGGAAAAGTATCTCATGGAATTGAACGGAGCCTTATGCCAAAACGAAAAGTTGTGAATGCCAACTTAAAGAATGTGAAAAATTAAGTTGTGAAATAAATATTTCTTACTACAAGAGTTGTCTGACTGAAATGATGCTGATCGCTAAGCTAGCACTATTAGCCACATTAGCATAACTATCATAGTTAGCATAATTAGTATATGGAGCGTTTACTAGTCTTCATCAAAGGTGGACGGTGTGGGCGGGTGGTGCTGCGTAGAGGTGTGCAGCGATGGCGCGGCGCTGGTATGTAGTAGCGGGAGGTGGGGGCGATTACCGCCTGTGGGCCATACAATTACGGCTTTAAACATTTTTTAATATTTTTTAATATTATTTTTGCCTATTTTTTTTATAGATTTTCACTTTTTTTTTTTCAACCTTTCTCTATATTACTCGGTCTCTAGTGTTGTCTCTTTCTCTAAATCTTTATTGATTTGGAATCTTGGATACGGAACGATGCCAAAAAAGTGACTAATATTGTTTTTTAACATTTAAGATAAGGTGTTTCGGTAATGGAATTTAATTCAGATTTATTTGCCCTTAAGAAATTCTAATGTGTTACAGTGAGTTCTACTGTAATTTTTAAAAGGAATCATGTCTGAAAATGTATATAATGTGAATAAAAACCTAAAAAAAATATAAAAAATCTGTTACAAAAATAAAAAAATAAGATTTAACAAATATGTGCTTAAAACACAGTCTTATTTGGTTTAAAGAGATATGTTTTTGCTGTGTCACTAAAATGTTTAGGAGAGCAAACTGAATTAAAATGACATGCAAATGATAGATGGCTTGACAGAATGTTTGGATGTGATGTTCTCTCCACCAGCTGGTTGGTTTTTAAGCCCTGGCATGACTGTAGGGGACACTAACTATCAACGAAGGTGTGAAGCTACACTCTTCTCCTCACTGAGACCTGCGCAGTCAGCCGTGAAGCTGTTATTTCAATAAAAGTGCATATTTCTCTATGAAAAACTGGATTGTCAGCTTAATTTTCATCTTAATAGGGGAAGAAAGTAGTCTGATTTAATAGAAATACTTAAGCAGATAGACGCATTTACTTGAGACTCTATTTCACTTCCTACGATTTACTACATTATCCTTATGGCATTATCAGCTATTTGTGTCTGTTCTGCGTCTGGCTGACCAAAGATAGTCTCTGGGATTAGGGATTACAGTACAGATAAAGGTATTTATGTTGCAACAATTATTCTATCTTGAACAAATGCTTCTCTAATACCTCTCAACAGTTTGAAATTTACCGCTGACTAATGACACTTATATAAGAAGGAAAAGGATTATGTAATCAGTCCTCTCACTGGGCAGGAAGAACAAAGAGCAGATTTTCTCTTTTATCTGACCTTAATGTAGCCTCCCTTCAGTAAAACACAGAAAATAAATGGCGGATCAACAAATAAAAAGCCATTTTACCCTTTAAAACACCAAGAACGTGCCAGATTGCTTCAGCTGGCTTTGTGTGATTCACATTGATCACGTCTGAAGGGAAGACACTGCCCAATTTTAAACTGCTTTGTTGTAGAAAAGGCAGTAGCCAGAAACACAAAGTGAATTAAAACAATTAAAATTTGACAGTTTGTTGTCAATATTTCAGTTTTCTTCACACCACATATTTGTAGATGTCTAAACATATAAAAAAAGCTAAATCAATCATTTTAAAAAGAAAATAAAATTGTGTGCATTTTTCTTGTCCATTGCTGTTTAAATTGTATTATTTAAAGTGTTATATAAAGGAATGACTTTAGCATGAATAAAAGATTTCTTTTATCAGGAACTGTTAAGGTTTAGTGAGTTGTTTTGGTTGGAGATTTGTCCACCTGAAAGCAGACCAATGGCTTCATCAATAATCCAAAGCCAGACCTGACCTTTCCTGGCGAAAGCTGCATGTGCGCAACTCTCACTGAGAAATGCCAACAGGTTTCTGGAACTCGACCAATCTCTTGAACATCACAAAACCATTGAGTGTTTCAATAGATTTTTTTTACCCCATAAATTCAATAAACATAAGTATAAAGACACGTAAGAGAGTACATCGCTGTTCAGCCTTTATCTGACACTTTATCTGTCCTCAAATAAAGCAATGAAAATAAAGTAATGAAAAGGAACATTCCAATTTGATAAAATATGCTCTTTAAAAAATCTTCAACTGTAATTCTTTTTGTTTGCTAAATTCGTAATTAGAAAAACAATTCATAGTGTATTTTTTGCACTATAGGGTGCACCGGATTATAAGGCTAAGAGAGAGAGACTCTGACAGCAAAGAAGTCAAGAGCGCTGGAGAAGTTCAACAGCCTGAGCCCAGAAAGAAGGAACTGAAGAACGCTCAGTCAACATCTGCTGAATCCAAGCCAAGTGAAAGACACTTTGTCAAATGACCAACTGCCTGGATATGCCACAAAGTCAGGACGGGCCTTTAACCCTTGTGCTATCTTAGATGACCCCACCCTTACATTGACGTGTTCTCCCTACCATGACAAAGGTGGATAAAGGTGGAAAGATTTCATGTAATCTATGGACACCAGTGAGGTTCACAAATCATTGAAGAGAAAAGGTTCAGCGCACGGTCTAGTGGGTCCAGATGACCCAACTCCCAATGTTAAAATGACTAGGATAGCACAAGGGTTAAACCAAAACAAGTCCTTATATGTAAGATGGTTGATTATTTGTCACAGGTAATGGAAAATGTTCTAGCTATTCCATGTTACTTAGAGCAGTGTTTTTCAACCAGTGTGCCGCGGCACACTAGTGTGCCGTGAGAGATGGTCAAGTGTGCCGTGGGAAATTGCCCTCATTAACTGACCTAAAAACATTTCCCATCTCCAAGATATCAGCTCTGTGTTCATCCAAACGAACCCTGATAAAACACTGAGTAGTTAAGAATATAAAAGATCATAAAATAATTTTTTCTTTTCTATTCTATTAAAGAAATTTTGTTAAGAATGAGGTACCGCGATTTAGCTGCATCTAAAGCCGTTTGCGGAAAAGTCCCGCCCCTTTAACTGTCTCCGCCAATCATTCTTGAAGGCTTAATCACATGTCATCAGTCTGACCAATCAGAAGTGCTTAAAGTCTTCACTTCCTTGTTCCAATTTAGCTCAAAAAGTCGCTCAGTTCTAACAAAAATAGCAGCTAAAGCTCGTCTTTAGCGGTGTAGCTTTCCACAGAATCCGGTATCAGACCATAGAAAAAGCAAACAAAACAACGAAGCTCAGAGACGCTATTCTTTCTGCCCTTTAGCGTCAGATTTCACACTACATCTCCCATGATGCATTGGCTTAAAGGGACAGGTCTCCGCGTACAATGAGTCGTCCTTGTTTTACGTCTTGAAACCACAAAGAACACACATCAAACAGATTTTTAATTTTCTAGCTTAACTTTTATTTTATCTTAGAAAAAACAGCTTCAACTTCCATCTTTTTCTGCCACAATTATCACGAAAATGCACGTGAGATTGGGGGGGGGGGCTGTCGATCAATACAGACTGAGTTTTTGCTTCTTCTTTTTTTGGATGCTGGTGTGCCGCGGGGTTTTTGTCAAGGTTAAAGTGTGCCGTGGCTCAAAAAAGGTTGAAAAACACTGACTTAGAGTAGATGACAAGCAGCTAAATTTTATTTTTTTTGTGTTTTGTTTTTTGCACTAATGTTGCTTAAAAGTTAACATTCCTAAACTATAAGAGTTTTGTTAATTAACGTTTTCAATTATACTTCATTAATCTCACAAGGGGAAATGAAAGTTCCATTACAACTTGAAACATGATCAGACATACAACAACAGAAATACACACACATTTTGAAGTTGACTGAGGTCTTGCAGGCGTGACGCCTTAGCCCAGCTCAACATATCAATGCAGTGCGTTTATTTAGTTAAAGGGGGATGTGATATTCTGACCACTAGGTGCTGCTTTACTTCAGCTCAAGATGGCTGAAGTAAAGCAGCCTGTTTGTGATTCATTCCAACAAAACACAAGTTCATCAAGAAAGAACATTACATCATCCAAGAGGCTTTTTCAATTCAAACTAAGTCCAGGTAATCCTTTGCTGTGGAACGATACTGGATGCATAAGAGTCTTGACAGATGTACTGTTGTTACATCTCTGAAATACAATTTCCAATGTTTGAACGATTTTACCGACATGATGTAAGGTTAGTAGCTTTTTATTGGCCAATTTTTCTCTAATTTAAATAGAAAAACGTAAGGTCACACGTTTGTGATTTCTAGTATTGTACGTTGGTCTTTTATTTAATACAAGATTGAGCTCAACAAAATGAAGGAATAAAAAATTAAAAGATTAACAATATTTGAAGTTTCAAATTCAGCAATTTAGGTTATACAGAGGATTAATTTACCATCAGCGCGCTGGACCAAACCAATGTCTCTCTTAAGGAACAGACACAGAGAAGCCACGAGGGACACTGTGTTGAAAGCCTGCTGCAAATGCAGCGTCTGATTCTTATCAGTTTATCAGAAGGGGCTGCAGTGGTGTGTCTGCAGCTGGATGCAGAAAAGCTTTAGGGAGGGGTCAAAAGGTCAATCTTTGTTCACTAAAAGTTACAGAGTTATTACGAAAACCCCCAATTCTTTCAGTCTATTCCACAACAGTATTTTAAAGTATCTTGTTTCGTTGCATGCCAAAATACCATCAGTTACTGACACCAAACACAACCCACAACCCCCTTTGTGTAACAGTAACGAGCCGCATCAATATCCTCAGAGTGAGTTTTCTGCACTGTGGTGGTATGTTTGTTACAACTCGAACAAGGAGGTCGAGCAAAGAAGCGAGTGCTGTAAGTAAGTGATGGATTTTATGTGACAAAGTGTACAAGAAGTTAAAATAAATTGACTGCAGGCAGAGAGAGGACAGATAACTGTCAAAAGTGCTATACGCTCATAACTCTGTTGCCTTCACTGACACTCCTTAATATAGACGTTTCCAAATGCTTCTTAATGAGCGTGTCACTCAGTCGTATGGCGGTTCGGCTCAATAGAGACGCAGCTAATCAATTTTTGTTCTTCCTGCATACACATGTACCAGGAATTTGACTAAACCTAATCGTTTTTGTGGTTGCATACTGGGAAAAAAGCACGAGTAGAATGTTATCGATCCCCAGAAATGGAAAACACTACAACCTTTGATATTGCTGTGATGTTGGAATAAATTGAAATCAATGCTATTCGTTTTTTTTAGGATACTTGATTTTGGCTAAAACGGCATAATCATATTTAAAAGACCACTGGGAATGCTTTGAAATAGATCAAAAAGGGGTCGGAGCATGACTCTAAATAAACCATATATATATTCTCTTTTCAACCCACCAGTAAATAGACCTGCTGTACTTATTTTTGCTGTTATCACATACACAACCTCATAAAGACAGCAACTAGGTCACATAAAGGCTTTTACAGTGGAACCAGAATTGGTTATGACATTGCTTATGATGGAGCCGATCGTCTGTAAGGAGTGTGCAGCAAAGGCATAAAACAGTACAGGGAAAATGGATGGAAAATGCAGCAGAATGGTTATGAGGCACATTCTCAGGAATCAGTGGCTGTCATTTTTGCTGTTTATGTCAAGGTTGTGATGTCAGGACTTCAGCTAAAAATAACCCTTTTGTTCAGAGTATAAATCTTTGAAGGAGACAGAACCGACTAGTTGATCATAAAGATTTGATATACTGTACATACATTTATTTAACAACAGCAGCAAGAAAACCATTTCTAAATAAAAAGACCCAAAGCTTGTCTTTACAGTTTTTCCGGTTTTAAGTTTGACAAATAAGAATTTTTACAGCAAATATTAAACAAGATTGGCTTGTACTAATTAATAGTGCTCATTATTATTAAATAAGATATTTTTAAAATCAAATATAACTTCTCATTTTTTCTTGAATATTATTTTTCTTTAATAGTTATTGGGATTATTTTTTATATTTGTGCAGTATGGAATTTAGAAATAACAATTATTCAGTTATTTAATTAGCACATCCTTTCCGGGGTCGCCACAGCAAATCAGCTTTCACTGAGTCACATTTTTGGTTTGGCAGAGATTTTTACGCAGGATGCCCTTCCTGACACAACCCTTTATTTTATCCGGGATGGGCTCTGGCACAGAACTTGGGCCCCCTGTGGCTACATAATCAATTGCAATCCTGGGAAGCGAACTTCGGTTTATTGCGTGCCAATGAAACACCCAGCCATCTAAATGTGAAACATAAAAATCCAAGAAGACATTCAAAAACACTGAATGTTCCTGTGGGTTTTCTGATTATCATTGTTTTTGCATATCTAAGATGTGTTTTTTTGCTTTTGTTGTATTTTGTGTGTATATAAAAAATATTTCTGATACAATATGCACATCCTACATTTTTTTAACTCTGTATATCTCAGAATCTGACCTCTTTTTTTTATTGAAAAACTTGTCTTTAGTAAAGATTTGAGTTTATTTAGAATAGGCGTGTAGAATAAGATGCAAAAAAGCAGAATTGATTGAATTGTTAACTAATGCTTCTAAAGGGTCAAAGAGAATTCTATAACGTCACTAGTGGGAAATGAATTCAGACAAAAATGAAGTCCAATTGTTTTCACTGTGGCTCTGACAATCACATTTCTTTGTGTTGGCCTTGATTGTGGCAGCAAGATCCGTTTAGATTTGTGACTGGAGCCTGAGTTCCATCACCCTTTGGGCTTAAGTGGTTTGCACAGCAGCAGCGGTTGTTGTGAACGCCTGATTGTGGGTTTTTGTTTCAGAGCAATGCCTTCTCTGAGGAACAAAAAGAAAATGAAGAAAGAACCACGGATTACAGCAAAGTTCCAGACGATTCGTTTGCTTGTTAGTCCAGCCTAAAACCCAATTCAATGTGTCCTTTGAGCCTTTTGATGCCTATTTATTTAGGGACCATTTTGGTTTCCCTTTCTTTATAAGAAGTTTCTGAATAAAGCTTAAAGCCGCGTGTGCGGGACAGGAAACCCAGCTCCTAGCGTCAGTGCCTCAGGAAAGCTCCAATAAGGTCTGCTGGATGTTTGAGAAGCTCAGAAAACAAGCACATATTCATTCCCTTGTTGCAGAGATTTGTTGAGGCTGTCTACTCAGTTGAGCAGTCAGCTGCTTGAAGGGAACTGTGCAAAAGTAAACGCTGTGTTGAGCTCTGACGCTCCAATCTGTAACTTTATTTACTGAACTCTTGCACCCTCCAGAACAGTGTAACCAAATTTTGAAAAAGAAAATCTCTAAAATTATTTGATTTGAAACTTTTTAGTTTAGATTAACTTAATTTATTAGAAATTTTACAGAGACGGTGCACGTCAGTGAATACCTGTATTAAAACCATAGCGGATGTGAAGGTCTAGTGGTGTTTTGACCATTTTTCTTAACCTTTGTGCTATCTTAGATGACTCCACCCTCACATTGACGTGTTTTCCCCACCATGATAAAGGTGGATAAAGGTGGAAAGATTTCACCACCACTTCACCAGTGAAGATCACCAATCATTAAAGAAAAAAGGTTCAGGGCACTGTCTAGTGGGTCTAGATGACCCAACTCAATTCAACTCAATTCAATTCAATTCAATTCAATTCAATTCAATTTTATTTGTGTAGCCCAAAATCACAACAACAGTCGTCTCGTTGGGCTTCGAAGTAAAACATGAACTCAAAAGTATCACGAATACAAAGAGTTCAATAGGAATATAGTAAAATGAACTAACAAACTGACTAAGCTATACTGGCATCCCTGCCCTTAGACCCCCCTTCGCGGTAAGGAAAAACTCCCAAAAAAAACGGATTCCGGAAAAAACGAAGAAACCTCAGGGGTGCCCACATGAAGGAGGGATCCTCCCCCAGGACGGACAGGCGATGTACTAGAACTCTTAGAGAAGAATTAACTTATCTAAATCTACAACTACATATATAAAAGTCCAGCAGACGAGCTTCATCCAGTCATGGTTGTGGGGACAGTCAAAGGCGCGAGTCGAGCCGGAGACAGGAACCACAGCCAGGTGTAGGAGCGGGAGCAAAGGCGAGGTAAACGGTCAGGAACAGGAGCACGTATGAGCCAACTGGAGTCTGGAAGCACTCCCACTCCCCAGGAGGGGAGAGGAAAAGAGGGACAATACATGAATCGCACTGTACCAAACAGAGGCATGGAGAACTAAATGATAAATTATGATCAAGAATAGAGGAGAGGAAGGGTAGAAGTAAAAAGAAAAGAGGACAGAACCCCCAGTGCACCAGTTACCCCAGCTTCAACTTCTAGCAACCTTTTAAAAGAAATAGTTATTAAGTTTAATTTAAACAAATTAACATTAAGTTAAATAATCTCTGAATACTAACTAGTCTGACAATAAGCCTGTCCAAAGAGGAATGTTTTCAGTCTAACTTTGAATGTAGAAACTGAGTCGGCCTCTCTTACATGAGCTGGGAGTTTATTCCATAAGACAGGGGCTTGGTGGCTAAACGCTCTACCTCCAACCGTACTTTTACTAATTCTAGGAACCACAAGCAGTCCTGCAATTTGCAAGCGAAGTGTTCTCATTGGATGGTAAGGGACTATGAGGTCCTTAATATAGGACGGGGCCATTCCATGTAAGGCCTTATAGGTTAACAGGAGGATCTTGAACTTGATTCTAGAATCAAGTTGGAGCCAGTGAAGTGAAGCTAACACAGGAGTGATGTGATCTCTTCTGCTAGTTCCAGCTAACAATCTTGCTGCTGTGTTCTGAACAAGCTGGAGAATTCTTAAGGAACTCTTAGGACACGCTGCTAACAAGGAGTTACAGTAATCCAGCCTCGACGTAACAAATGCATGGATGAGTTTTTCAGCATCACTCTTAGAAAGTATATTTCTGATCTTAGCAATATTCCGCAGGTGAAAAAAGGCAGTTCTACACGCCTGAGATATGTGAGCCTTAAATGATAAATCCTGGTCAAATAAAACCCCAAGGTTTCTAACTCTCAATGTTAAAGTGCCTAGGATAGCACAAGGGTTAAAGGCCCTCTCCGATTATCTTTCGATTTATTTTAAAAGCGTTCTTAGTGGTCTTTTTATTATGATGATGCCATTTTTAGCTAAAATCTAAAATGCTGTAATTTTCAAGAATATAGTTTCTGTAGAGCGGCAGGAGTTCCTTAGAAATGCACCTCTGAATTGTGGGCGGAACCTGTTGATGTAACTTAAGCCCACCCCCCTTTGATCTGTGTGTTTACTTGCTCTCCTGCTAGCTTATAGCCCATTACAACCTTCAATCTAACAATAGCAGCAAAACAAAAGTGACAAGCAATGTTGTTTTGAGCCAGATACCAGCTCACACAAGGAAAACAAAGATAGACATGGATCTATTTGTTTACAAGTGAATGCATTGGAAAGGAGCGGAACAGGGAGCTTGTGGTCACTGTTTTGTCGCATGTACAATCTTTTAAAAACAAAATTGGTTTCTGCTCCTGATTCACAACAATTTGAATAAAGACATATTCAGAAATGCAATTCAGAGCTTAATTTTCTTTATATATTTTGTCCATCATCAGAGAGATGCCACAAAACCATGGAATTGTCCAAGCAAAAAAAAAGAAGCATTCACTCAAACTGAGGGGCAAAGCCAATCTCCTATGATATGACTCCCAACAAACTCCCCAATATGCACCACACAGTTTAAAATCTAAGTAAGTAAGTAAATGTTTTTTTCTATAGTACCTTTCTCAGATAAAATCGCAAAGTGCTTTACAAGGTTAAAAACATAAAATCACAACCAGTCACATATCGCAGTCAAACAAAATAAAAGACAGTAAAAGCAATGTACAACATAATAAAAGACAAACATAGATCAACTAAAAGCTCTTCTGAATAAAAACCTGACTTTACAGACACTCAATGGAGTCGATCTGTCAGAATGACAAAGGGAGATCGTACCAAGGACGAGGAGCAACGGCTTGAAAGACAAAGTGTCCTCTGGTTTTAAAGCTGCTTTTTGGAAATTGTAATAGATTTTGGTTTGAAGACCTCATGGACCAGGTGGTCCAATGTACTTGGAAGAAAGGTACTGTTGCTTTGACAACCTCCAAACAAAGATTTATCTGTCCAGTGGATTTGTTCTTTGCAGAGCTGCAACTGATGCCTTGCACTTGGACTTGTAAGATTGGATGCAGCTGCAACCTCCTCCGTGAGGCTCTCTACACCAGTGGTCTCCAATCAGTCCCATGGACCAGTACCAGTCCGAGGAACTGTTAGTAGTTGGAACTGGGCCACAGAGAGGAAAAAAAACACGACCTACATTTTTTCCATTTTTATTGATAATCTGATTCTGGAGGAAGATTTACTTGGGAACCTACATGATTTTCCCCATCACATCATTCTTGAGACGTGTCAAGTCTCGGCTACGTGCCAAAAATCCAACTGCTACATTCTTTAAGCAGCTTCACCAAGTGCTAACTTGATCCCAAAAGCTAACAAAGTTAACAAAAAACAAACATATTTAACTCCTTTCTTTGAAAAGAGCAGTGAGGAAAAAGAAGAGTCTTTGACTTCAAAATGACCATTTAATAGATTAAAATCAGGAGACTTTACTCCAATTACGGATTTATTGTCTCAGTTGTCCCAATAGACCATAATGATAATGCATAATATTCAGCAACTGGTCATCTAATATTATTTAGAAATTTTGAAAAATATGAGGTTAAGTGACTTTTCTTTTTTGTATTTATTCATCAAAACTCAAAAATCTGGTGAGGGTGAAGTTGGCATCTTTAACTCTCACTTTGGCAGTTATGGGTGTGACGTTTTAATGGATCCTACATGAAATGTAAAATACAAATAACGTTTAAATTGGCTGCAGAAAATTTACAGAGGATACGGATTAACTTTACCCAAGAGGAAAGACTTCTGTTTCTGTCTGTTAAATGGAGTGGTCTTTTATTTTAAAGCTGAAGGTTCTCTTTCTGTTTCCCCACTGGCTCATTTCACTGCAAAAAGAACATTCAAATTTGTATTTGGTAAACTTTGTTAACTCAGTGGTCGGCGCAGCCACTGTAACCCTTGTGCTATCCTAGGCACTTTACCATTGGGAGTTGGGTCATCTAGACCCACTAGACAGTGCTCTGAACCTTTTGTCTTCAATGATTTGTGATCTTCACTGGTGTCCATGGATTACATGAAATCTTTCCACCTTTATCCACCTTTGTCATGGTAGGGAGAACACATCAATGCAAGGGTGGGGTCATCTAAGATAGCACAAGGGGGTTAAGAAAGTAGTCGATGTAGTCTGACACATGAGTGACTTGACATGCCTCGAGAAAGAGTCAGATGAGTTAGAGAGAAATTCCAGTAGTTTTCCAAAATATATTTACTTCAGAATCAAATTATAAATAAAATGGAAAAAATGTTAGTCTGGGTTTTTTTCTCCGTGGCCTAGGACCAAATATCCCCCTGACTGGTCTGTGCTCCCGGGGTTGGAGACCACTAACCAAGAACATTGTATCACATGAATGCCATAAAAACAAATCAACATTTGGTTACAGACCTGAAACTGCCAGTCTGGTGGCAATGAAAATCTCACAACTATTTAGTGTTCAGGAAATTTAGTTGAAAATGTCAAATTTAAGAATATTCTTTGGAAGTTCAACAAGCTCACAAGACAGTTTTTAAAACAAAGCCTTGATTAGGGAAAACTGAAAACTTCAGAGACAAAACCAGATGGGTTTGTTTCCATCCCCGCTCCACATGCGGTTCTCTCTCTGTTCAGGAAGAACAGCTTCCCGCTGTGCTCTGAATTACAATTATTTTATTAAAGCGAGTACATTGCTACGTTGGAGAAAACAGCACTCACGCTTGATTGTCAGCCACAGCAAAACAGGCAACAAATTACAACTGGAAGTGATGCACAGAATGGAAGCGTTGTGTTTGCTGCCTAATTGCAAAAACCACAGGTTAATGCTTTTATTCTTTCTCACACTGACACAGCAAAACAACACACCTTTGAGAGGCCAGTGTTTACCAACAGTAGCGGCCCGCGCTGTCAACTTTTATTTTTTAATTTTCAGTCGACATTTTAGAAATAAACCATAAAGGGTTGCGTGATCGTGTTGCCACAGATTTTCAACGGCTTATAACGTAATTTAGCCATTCACAATGATGAAATCGCACACACCACTTTTAGAAAATCCTTGGGGAAGATTGTATGACAGGTGCCAGTGGACATTTTAATGTATGCTGCATTAGAGTAGAATAGAATAGAATAAAAAGCCTTTATTGTCATTATACATCAGGGCTCACTTACTAGCAGACAACAGTCCGGACCCAGATGCTGGGTCATGTGGACCCAGACCCAGATCCGAACTTGACACAAAACTAATAGGATCTATTTTAGATGTTGTAGCTCTTGTTATCGTTGCAACCAACACATTCTCAATCCCAAGTCGTCAAGTATGGATGTATTTTCAGGGCCCCCTCCGTGTCACTTTTTGACATTTTGGGTGTCCCCAACTGTTCTCATTAAATCAGGGGTTCCCACACTACGAACCGCGAACCACTCCCGCTCGCAGTCTGAGGGCAACTTGGCTCCGGGCTGCAGACAGGAAAAAAAAACATACTCTAACTTTGATTCTTTCCACTGATTCAGAAGGATGTTTTATTTTGGAAAACTACCGGACTCTGTTCAACGCATATGCCTGTTTTGCTGCGTCGCGTAACATGAAGCAGCTGCTCGCTCGGAGCGCTAGCAAAAATATAAACCCAAAGCTAAAAATTCACAAAAGCGAATCAAAAAGACGTGCTTGGAAACTTTATTTGGAGACAAAAGAGCCAGAGAGGAAACTGAAGAAGAACCTTCAACTTCAAAAAAACATAAAGCTGCTGTTTATAGACAAAACCACAGTAGTCTTCCTTGATTTATGGATTTATGGAAACAGATGTTTCCAAGTCGTTCTGCATAATATGTGGTAACCAACTCTCAAATGTTTCACATAATCTCACAATAATAAAGATGCAGACACAATGGATTCATGTTTCAAAGTTGGACTGAAGTTAGCATCCTGTTGTTTGCATCACTTTGACATTAAGGGACAATCTTTATCACAAAATCTAAGTTTAAACCAAATATTTTAAAGAGAATGAAGATTCAATCAAATAAAGTTGCCAACCAGCTGAAGATGTTTCTCAACTGAGGAAACTTGTAAAAGGGACATTTATGAATTTTTCCTGTGGAATAAGAGAGAATTTTTCAATGCTACCCTTATAGACTAAAAAACTTCTTGGTGTTTGATTTATGGAAGAAGATGATGAGGGCTAGTGGAACTTCCTTCCATGTAGTTTTCTTGGTGATGTTGGTAGTTGTACTGACAGTGTTCCCGTTGTGTGTGTGTCTGTGTGTGGCACACAGTTCCATGTGTATTATGTTATGTGAAATTAAATTCTGTCAAAAAGTTTTAAATTGGAATGAATTAAATTGAAGTGAGAGATAGATATGTGCCACCAATCCTCGGCTACTTAGGAATATATTACATTGATTATTTAGACATATTTTCTTTTCCAGAAAATTCAGCAATCAATTGTAAAGTTAAGTTGGTAAAACTGATGTATCATTCTTTGAAAGAACATTTAGAAAATGGACGACAAATGAGAATGTTTTTGACCGTTCACTTCTGTGTTTCAAAACAGAATAGGCCTCCTGAATTTAAACAAAAATCATCTGCACTTTAAAATGTCTTTATTTAAGGCCTCAGTGTCATTTTTTTGATTTAGTCTTAGGTAGCCTTTATTAGAATTCAGCAGAGCTTTCAAATCGGAATTCATCAAGCTCATTAAAAGCACCTGTTTGCATGCCTGAAACCAGCCGAGGTCTGCAAGGTCCGACTCTTTTTACAGCTAAAAATACAAGTTCCTCCCAAATACAAATAGACATCCAAAATATCTCTGGAACGCTTTAAAGGTAGGCTTGTGCATATCAACTTTAACTGAGACACGATCGCTATGCTGCTTTGTAAACATTGTCAAAGTACACAACAGTGAGTGTAGAAAAATAAGGATGTGAAACTTTCTTCAAGAAAATACATCTTGAGTCATTTATAGAAAAACATAAAGAAAATATTAAGAATATTGGATAATATATAAAGACATATACAAGTCTCCGTAAGTTATACACATTTTTTCATGACACAGGGATGTAATTTTGTGTCACTGTATACTTACACAAGTTGTTATTCACCTTCTGGCATAACCCCTCAGGGGTCGCCACAGCGAATCAGCTTTCACTTATTTGCACATTTGGTTTGGCAGAGATATTTACGCCGGATGCCCTTCCTGACACAACCCTGCTGGGGACCTGCACAGGGAGACTCAGACTTGGGCCCCCTTGTGGCTACATAGCAGGGGTGGGACTAAGTCATTGTTTTGCAAGTCACAAGTATGTCTTAAGTGTTTGTCCTCAAGTCTGAGTCAAGTCCCAAGTCAAAAGCAGTCAAGTGCCAAGTCAAGTTAACATAGAGTTTTGTCACGTTGGCCTCTGTCAGTGCTCCTCCCCCTCCCCTCTCTCTGTGCACCTTGAAGATTGGAACCAGCTGTGGACACTTTGCTCATCACCTCACCGCCTTCTTAAGGGGATCCAGACCAGCAGTCATCGCCAGTCTGTTGCCTACCTCGGTGCATGTCTGAACCTCAGTACATACTCCGATTCACGTTCGGGCCTTTACTTACCCCTGCTTATTCTACCCGCCTCCAGGTTTCCAGATCCACGAGTGTCCACCTGGGAGATCTTCAGCTCGCTCCACACCAGCCTCGCCTCGAAGTCACGCCACGTTCCTCGCTCACCTCGGTTCCCAAGACATCAGACAGTGCGCGGCGATCCGCACCGCACGTCTCGCTCCGCTCCAGCCACGCCACGCTCTCAAGCCCCTACGAGCCACGCCGACTCCTCGCCAGAGATCCAAGCCAGCACTAAGTAACAACCAGAACTGTTATCTCCTGCCTGGATATTAAAGACTCTTTGTTAATCGCTACTTGCCTGAGTTTCCTTCCGGGGTTTACAGCGTCTGGGTCTGCCGCGTCCCTTCCGTCATGACAAGTTTTCTGTTTTCTTCATTTAGGTCCAGCTAGCAGTAAGCCAATAAGCTACCATCAGCTTTTATTCAGAACTTTGCAACTTCAAAAGTCAGACCAAGTTGGTCTTCGTTGGTAATTTTTTTATCTGCATGTTCTGCAAACTGGTTGACAAGCTCATAACTTTTATGCCACAACGTAATAACACTGGCAGACTCAAGCTTTAATTAACAGAGTAAGGTTGTCCAGGAATTTGATTGGTTGGATTTTTGTATAAAACGAATGTGGACCTAATTTGATTCTATGTTCTGCCGACATCATACACGAATGTAAACAAACACAGAGACTTTGTCAATATACTTTTTAATCTTTGGATTTTGCGAAAAATAGTATGTTTTTCAGAGTTAAGTCACGAGTTGCTGAAGTTAAAGTCCAGGTCAAGTCATGGCTTCCTGTTGGTAAAGTCCAGGTCAAGTCTAAATTCATGACTCGAGCCTGAATCGTGTCAAAGTCATGTGACTCGAGACCACACCTCTGCTAAATAGTTAGGTAGTGGCACAAGGGTCTTACCCAAGGATACCAGCAAAGTTTGTTGTGCCCCTTGGGAATCGAACCCTAATTTTCTAAATGCCAGTCTTGCACATCACCAACTTTGCCAGTTCTACATCCAGTGTGAAAGACTATATTTAACTGTCAAAAACAAAACTGTTGTGAAAGCTAAAACAGCCAAACTTTAAATAAAAATACATATACATTTGAATGAAATATCAGGTTCTATTCTCTCTTCAACTCAAGCCCAATTTAAAAGGCCTGGTTTCAGATAAAATCCCACTCTAATCATCTTTTGATCTATTTTCAAAGCGTTACAGTGGTCTTTTAATTATGATTATGCCGTTTTAGCCAAATCAAGTAGTTTTCTTTAGGACATGGTTTCTGTAGAGTGGCAGGAGTTCAATAGAAATTCACCTGAGTTGTGGATAGGATTGTTGGCACAGAGTAACCCCACCCCAAAATCTGTCACCCAAAATTGAGCTATCTGTGTACACCTCAAACCCCCAATCTAACATTAGCGATGCAACACAAAAAGCAAATAATATTGAAGCTATCAAGCCAGACAATTTATAGCCAGATGTCAGCTCAGACGAAGAAAACAAAGATGTCCATGGATCTAGTTGTCTATAGGAGGGTGCATTGGAAAGGAGCAGAGCAGGGAGCTTGTGCCCTGCCCAGAGTATTTTTGACAGATGTAAACAGCATTTTCCGATTTTTTTTTTATATATGTCCCAATATTCCTGTGGTAAAAACATTGAAAACATAGTTTTTAATCGGAGCAGATTTTTAAACACTTGTATCCACTCGTTCACATTTCATTGATCTTCATTTTTGTCTGTTTGTGAATTAGCTTGATAACTTTTAGAAAAGAATAGAAAAGGAAACAACAAAAATCCTTGTTGTTTACTGAGAGCAGACTTCTCTGTCCTGGAAGGGTTTTTAGGAGCTTTACAGACAAATGTCTGTGGTGCCACAGCATTAGTAACCGCCAAAGCAATTGGATTAAAGAGCCTACACAACCAGCAGCAGGCCGTAGTAGCATCACTCTGCTGATCAGACAATTAAAGATCTCTGGAAGAACAGCAGCAACCAGACGATTCGATTTTGAGCTGCAGCAGGTTGTGGATCTATAGATTCATGTGTCATGCGGGACATCTTGCTCAGTTAAGAGCAATCCCGTTTGACCTGTTCAGCGTGTCCTTAAGTTCCTCCTCTGGTCCCCCTTTCAGCCTGTCTAGGAATCCCCTTGGATGAGTGGCATGACAGCCGCTGCACGCGTAGCTCCCAAGAAACCCTTAAATCTGCTGTCAAGTGCTGTTTGGGCACAGGCAGACACACAAACACAAAACGCTAACAGGGTGCAAATCAACTTTTAGTGTTGAGTACCAGCTGGTCACAGTTTACAAGCTAAACCTGTAAATGAAGACAAACAATGAAAGAATGCTGAATTGTTGGAAACAGGTTTATAAAAAGGAATTCTTAAATATAAACCATTATTAACCTAATGAAAAAAATCTTTAAACTTTTATTTTTTTGTATACTCTGAAGCTTTGCATAAAAACCAAAGCATTACACAGAAAATTTACCAACCCTATTTGCCTTCATACACACACCTCCCCTCTTTAAGTTAAACAAAAATATTATGCAGTCAATGAGGGTGACACTTAAGAATAAAAAAATTGCAAAAATACATCTTAGGAACAGAAGATCAAGGTGAGATAGGTAAGGAGATAGGTAGAATTGCACTACAAAACACAACCTATTATTTTGGTCTAATTTACGGTTTAAATATCTCATTACACTATCCTGACAATACTAACTTACTAATACATTTTTAATAATATGCAATGACTTCACTAAAACATTTTATCGAGTCATTTGATATTGAAAATATCTTATTCTAAGTAGTATCTTTGGAGAAAAAAGTTTTAAGAAAAGTCTTTTTTCTTCATAATCAGATTTTGAAATTTGTAATGCATGTCTTTGTATTGTCCAGGCTTAATTAGTGCACCTCCTTACATTTTGGGTGGCCTAAAGCTTCGGTGGCGCGCCTGCAGCTGATGTAACCCTTGTGCTATCCTAGGCACTTTAACATTGGGATGTTGGGTCATCTAGGCCCACTAGACAGTGAGCTGAACCTTTTTTCTATTGTCTATTGTGGCCTTTGGAATGTTGGTCCACTCTTCTTCAATGGCTGTGCGAAGTTGCTGGGTATTGGCAGCAATTGGATGCTCGTATACGCCGATCCAGAGGATCCCAAACATGCTCAATGGGTGACATGTCCGGTGAGAATGCTGGCCATGCAAGAACTGAGATGTTTTCAGCTTCCAAGAATTGTGTACAGATCCTTGCAACATGGGGCTGTGCATTATCATGCTTCAACGTGAGGTGATGTTGTTGGATGTACGGCACAACAATGGGCCTCAGGATCTCTTCACGGTATCTCTGTGCATTCAAAATGCCATCAATGAAATGCACCTGTGTTCGTTGCCCATAACATATGCCTGCCCATACCATAACCCCACCACCACCATGGGCTACTCGATCCACAACATTGACATCAGAAAACTGCTTACCCACACAACGCCACACACGCTGTCTGCCATCTGCCCTGAACAGTGTAACCCGGGAATCATCTGTGAAGAGAGCACCTCTCCAACGTTCCAGACGCCATCGCATGTGAGCATTTGCCCACTCAAGTCGGTTACGACGACGAACTGGAGTGAGGTCGAGACCTTGATGAGGACGACGAGCATGCA
Organism: Oryzias sinensis; assembly: GCA_037389245.1. Taxonomy (NCBI): domain Eukaryota; kingdom Metazoa; phylum Chordata; class Actinopteri; order Beloniformes; family Adrianichthyidae; genus Oryzias; species Oryzias sinensis. The sequence continues at coordinate 9,199,708 of CM074506.1, read as the reverse complement.
GATGAGCTTCCCTGTGACGGTTTCTGACAGTTTGTGCAGAAATTCTGTGGTTATGCAAACCGATTGTTTCAGCAGCTGTCCGAGTGGCTGGTCTCAGACGATCTTGGAGGTGGACATGCTGGATGTGGAGGTCTTTGGCTGGTGTGGTTACACGTGGTCTGCTGTTGTGAGGCCGGTTGGATGTGCTGCCAAAATCTGGGAAACACCTTTGGAGACGGCTTATGGTGGAGAAATGGACATTCAATTCCCTAGCAACAGCTCTGGTGGACATTCCTGCTATCAGCATACCAATTGAACGCTCCCTCAAAACTTGCGACACCTGTGGCATTGTGCTGTGTGATACAACTGAAGATTTCAGAGTGGCCTTTTCTTGTGGCCAGTCTAAGGCACACCTGTGCAATACTCATGCTGTTTAATCAGCATCTTGATATGGCACACCTACGAGGTGAGATGGATTGTCTTGGCAAAGGAGAAGTGCTCACTATCACAGATTTAGACAGATTTGTGAACAATATTTTAGAGAACTGGTTATTTTGTGTATGTGGAAAATGTTTCACATCTTTGAGTTCATACTATAAAAAATGGGAGGAATAACAAAAGTGTTGCGTTTATATTTTTGGTCAGTCTAGATTTGGACAGCACTACAAAATGGCAAACGCACTATATAGTCCACTTTTCCTTCACTATGTAAGTAGTGAAGGAATTCGGACACAACCCTAGAGTTACTGTGAATACAGTTATACAAAAAAGCCATCAACTCCACAACACATATAACTATCCAACGGCCACCTACTCACTCTAAGCTGACTCACTTTGTACCTGTCACTGACCAAATTGTCCAAGAGACCATCACCCGTCTGAGCTCGTCTACATGCTGCCTTGATGTGTTACCCACTAGATTTCTAAAGTCTGTCTTGAACAGTGTGTTGCCATCAATTACTCAAATAGTTAACATGTCTCTTCAATCTGGAATATTTCCAGAGGCTTTAAAAACTGCAGTCATTAAACCCCTCCTGAAAAAGAGCGGTCTCGATCCCACTGTACTGAATAATTACAGACCTATCTCTAATCTGCCATTTTTAGGAAAAGTCCTTGAAAAAGTTGTCTACCAACAGCTCACTGAATTTCTCTTATTAAACAATTCGTTTGATGTTTTCCAGTCAGGTTTTAGACCCCATCATAGCACAGAAACTGCTCTTATCAAGGTAACCAACTACATCCGCCTGAACACTGATGATGGAAAAGTCCCTGTCTTAATCCTGCTAGACCTGAGCACTGCCTTTGATACTGTTGATCATGGGATCCTTTTGCACAGACTCCAAGACTGGGTTGGCATCTCTGGATCTGCCCTAAGTTGGCTCAAGTCTTATCTGGAAGACAGGAAATATTTTGTTGAAATTGGGAGTTGTGTCTCAGACTACATGGGCTTGAATTGTGGTGTGCCCCAGGGATCGATCCTGGGACCCCTTCTGTTCAACCTCTACATGCTGCCACTAGGGCAGTTAATACGCAGTAATAACATTCCTTATCACAACTATGCAGATGATACTCAGATCTATGTGTCACTGACAACAGGTGAATATGGGCCAGTGGATTCACTCAACCACTGCCTCCAACAGATCAGCGCGTGGATGCAGAACAACTTTCTCCAGCTAAACTCAGACAAGACCGAAGTTATTGTTTTTGGCCCACAGAAACAAAGAGAAAGTGTCAGCAGCTACCTTCATTCTCTGTCTCTTAAACCCTCAAATCAAGTCAGAAATCTAGGGGTAATCATGGACTCTGACCTAAACTTTAACAGCCATATCTAGTCAGTAACATCAGCGACATTTTACCACCTGAAAAACATTGCCAAAATCAAAAACATAATCTCAAAGCGAGACCTGGAGATACTTATCCATGCATTTGTCTCCAGTAGGTTAGACTACTGTAACGGCCTGCTCACCGGCCTCTCCAAACAAGCTGTAGAACAGCTTCAGTACATCCAGAATGCTGCTGCTCGAGTCCTGACCAGAACCAGGAAGTATGATCACATTAGTCCTGTGCTCAGGTCTTTGCACTGGCTCCCTGTACCTCAAAGAATAGACCTAAAAGCAGCTCTGCTTGTCTACAAGTCTCTCCATGGCCACGCACCAAAGTACATCTCTGACATGTTAGTGCCATATGAACCATCTCGTACTCTGAGGACCTCAGGGTCCGGCCTCCTGTTGATTCCCAGAGTCAGAACTAAACAAGGGGAATCAGAATCATATTCTGCAGCTAAAATCTGGAACAGCCTCCCTGAAGGTGTAAGACAGGCCTCTTCTGTGTTCATGTTCAAATCTAGATTTAAAACATTTCTGTTTAGCCGTGTATATGACTGAAAGGTCCTATCTGCACTTTTCTTTCCTTCCTTTCTTTTTAAATCTTAAATCGTAAATTTTATGTTGATTATTTCTATGATGTATTGTGATTTTAATACATTTTTCTGTTTTGTGAAGCACCTTGAATTACTTTGTGTACGAATTGTGCTATACAAATAAACTTGCCTTGCCTTGCCTTGCCTTACAGTTAACAAAGTCTGACGCACTTTTCTCTGTCTCTTTTGTCTTGCTTATGAGTCTAATAATTCCATGTGTTTCGTATACAACATATGTTAAATAATAGACCATTGAAAGAGCACCTTATAATCTAGTGCGCAGAAATCCTACAGGACAAAAATACTGTCATTTTTTTAGGCACATTTCATTTGTGAGTGGCGAGTGGTCTTGCTTTAGACTCATTTGATTTTGTAAAACAGGAACGTTTTATTTGACTCAAATTATACAAATAATATTAAGACAAATTTAATTTATATATATATAAAGAGAGAGAGAGAGAGAGAGAGAGAGCAAAAACGTTGATGCACATTTTTCCTGGAGCATTTTGCAAGTAACAGGTTCAAGTGAACACTTAAGCAACACGTGAGGGGCAGTAGGAGTTGTATAGCAATGGCGGATTGTGCATTACATGCCTGGGCCTTCAGTAATCGAGTCTGTCCAGTTTGTTACTCCGCAGGTTTGAAGTAGCTTCAGATCCGAAAATGTCCGCTCGATAGACACAGTGGACACTGGGATGGTCAGCGCCAAACACACAAACAGACACAGCTCATGAAGTGCCCCGTGGCTCTGTGCCAAACTGGCCGAGGCTGCATGTGACTTCCTGAAGCTTCTGTCCAATCAGAAGGTCTGAATACTGTGTCATTGTCTAAGCCTGCTAGAAGGCCTATTTGAAAGAAATTAATGACTGACATTGATTTTGCATTAGGAGGCCTTCAAAACTCAAGGTGAATACCCCCACCTTGCCTGGCAACAGGACAGCTGAGATGTGATTGGTAAAAGGCTCCACTATGAGAATATGTCTGAAAGCAGAATAACTATGACAATCACAATAAAAGGGTATGGACAGACCAGTTGTAATGATTTAATGAGCATGCATGGACTAAATATAATTAACACATGATTTCAGACATTTTTTAGTCCTTCAGAGAAGGCCTTGAAGGCCCTCCACTGTTGTAAAGATTTTTTCAGCCCCACCCCAACACCATCTCCGCCAAATCCAGCAAAGTGCGCAAAAGGCCTGCCAGTATTGTTCATGTGATAAGTGTGTGTTCTATGCAAGCCTGTTGTGAACTCTGTGAGTGTGCTCTGACTATTAGAAATGAGGAAATTAGACAATCAGACCAGAGTCTGTGTGGACACCCCGTTTGAGCACTTGCGTATCAGCTTCACAACCCATGCCTGCAGCAGCAGCTGAAGTCACAGGATGGGAAATTCCAGGCCTCAAGGGGCGGTGTATCTGTGTGATTTCCCGATATCCAAGCCCTACTCATGACTGATTACCTGGTTCAGGTGTGTCCAGTCAATTACAACATGCCAGAGCAGGGTATGTTGAAAAGAAAAGGTGTTTGTAAATTCCATTATTCTTACAAATACTTCACCATACACTTACCACACTGATGACAATGGTATGATCCATTTCATGACGTCTCTTACGGTGGCCACAGGAGTCTCAAGGGAATTGCGAGACACACCTACCACCCCTTTGTGACACGGCCTCACCTGTCTATGACCCTCAACGGGCACCTTGTATGGGTCAAAGCAACTGTTCTCACACAAGTCCTGATGGCAAAATATTTTTAAAATTAGAGCGCATGTTTTAAGTGGCAAGTTGTTTGGTTTAGATGGAAAAATGAAAACCTATTCCTTATATAGGTCAGGCAATAATGTAGGAAAGATAAAAATGCACATGGTGAGTGATGTCAAAGCCAGAAGTTCACATTCTTTGGTTTTTCTGTCAGGTACCAGGGTCAGGGCGGTTTAGATTTGTTTTCCTTTTCACTTACGGTTTTATTTTGACACTTCCTGTTACTGTTCCTTAGTTTATGGTTGCTGTCTTTACTTCTGTGATTTGTTGCACCTGGTTCGCACCTGTTTTCACTTCACTGTAGCATATATATTCTGCGTTTGGCCGGTACCTGTCACCGGATCGTTTTGGTTGCTTGCTTTCTTGGTTCTAGTCTTGTGATTAAATCCTTCTTACCTACTTTCTGGCGTCCCGCGCTTGTGTCCACCTTTCGAGTCCTGACATTTTCCTGGGGGGTATTCCAGGAAGCATGTTTAAACTAGCCTGACTTTAAGCCTGAACTCTGGCTGAAATCCGCCTGAACATGCTTACTCTGGGTATGTCGGTTCCAAAAGACTGGATATGAGTTGGCGTAATTACGCTCGACTTGGTAACCCTGGGTTAATGGGCGTGCACGGCAGGTACATAAAGACATTCTCAATGGATCGCCGATTTCTGGAGTCACCATGGAAACGCGTGGTGAAAAAAAAGAAGACGCTGTACTTCAGTGAGACGGAGTCTGAGGTTTTAATGACGGCGTATGAAGATTACACGTCCATCAAAAAAGTAACACGGCTGCATCATCAAAAAAAAAAGAGTTTCTGCGTGTAGAAAAAGAGCAGACAAAGTAACCGCACGAGTTTCTGATCTCATTTCTATTTTCCTTGTGACGCACATACATATTGTAGTGGCGGCCATGTGCATTGTAGGTCTGTAGGAGCAGGGGATTGTGGGACGTGGTCCCATGATCTAATTAGGGCTCAGCAGGAGCGTTTCTTTTTGCCCATGTTTCTTTTCATATGGCAGTTTTTGTTGTTCCACCTTAGTTTATGCTTCCTGTTATGTTGTTTCTTTATGTTGAACCATGAGTGTGGAAGGGAGAAAGGTTGATGACCCCTGTGTAATGTTCAATGTTGTGTGTGTTAAAATAAATGGGCTTGTTATGCCAGAAAGGAGACTGCACTCTCAGCTGCTCTTTCTGCCTCCTCCTCACTGAGACTGTTCGGAGTCGTGCGGTGTATGGGACACGGACAGTTCTCCAGCACAGCCAGATTGATTGACAGCTCAACTGGTCGACTGCTTGGCTCCCGAACTTCCCGCTGCAAGTGACGTACCTGCTGTACATTACAATATATAACTCATCCAATTTTGCCAACTTAAATGAATTACTTCTATCGGTAACAAAAAATTGAGTTAAATTTATTCAACTTAATTTCTTACGTCTATAAAACTCAATAATTGTTTATACAACTCAAATTTACTTATTTATCTAACTAAATGTCATATTACTCCAATTCAATTAATATTTTTTTCCATCTTAATTAATTACATTTCTTGAACTCTCAAATGCCTAAGTTTGAGCCGGCAGATATACTCATTTTTATAACAATAAAAAAGACGGGGGGAATAATGTGAGAGTGCAAAAATTCGTTAAATAATTTGCCTTGATTGTCATTACAACTTCAAGCCGTAGGGGTGCTATATAAACTAACCATCCTCTCTTTCACTCTCACTCATGGAGCAGAGACGTAAGCTCAGTACGGCAAAATAACTCGGCGAAACATGGCAAAACACAGTAAAACAGCTAAACAACTAAACACATTTGGTCAAAAACCCACACCTAAACCCAAATCCGTCCAGACAGGCAAAGGGAATGATATCCCACAATCCTTTGCGGTGCCGCTCTAACAGCAGCACCAAAGTTACACCTTCTTAATTGAATTACTTTGAAAGAAAAGAAAATAACTGTCTGAAAACTACGTGTAATTTTTAAACCGACTTACAAAAAAATGATTTATTTTAACTGAAACAAATAATAAAGTTAGATCAAAGTAAAAAAAATTTTTTTCCAGCATCCATATGTGGTCTTAACACCCCCTCACGGTAGAAAAAGTATTATCTGAGCTTCTTCATCCACTAAATCATCTTCAAATGGACACGCCATGCTGCTTCACCTCTCTGTAAACAAACTAAGCTTCAACTAAACCTGCTCCCGACCAGGTTATGTTCAGAGCATGAGTTGCCATGGCAACTTGACCTACCCTGAAACATACCTCCATTTCTGGAACCGAAAATTGAGGTTATCAACTTCCTTAGCCTCAAACTTACCGTGAGAGCTACCATAACCTGCTTTCTGGAATACCCCCCTGATCTATTCATTAGCCAGTTAACTGCCAGAGTGGTATTTTTCAGTCATTTGTGACAGATTGCACATATTTTGTTGGTTTTCTGCTACTGATTCTGTCAGGACCTAAAAATTTATCCCTGTGGTTCTTTCCTTTGCTGCTGCTAAATCTCTGAACGGTTTCCAGGTGCAGAAACAGCTGAAAGCTCCTTATGGGACTTCTTAAATTGAGTCAACACATTCGTAACATTTAGGCTTGTGACAATGGTGCTACATCAACGTGACTCAGCAAAAAGGTCAACCACGAAAAATAAAGTTTTGGTTCAGTTTGAATTTTTTTAAATGAATCAGGCTGGCAGTTTAGCTCAGGTGGTAGAGCAGGTCGTCTAACAACTGAAGGGTTGGTGGATTGATCCTCGCTCTCCCCCAGCCAGCTGTATTATTATTATTAATAAAGTAGGATATTTGGTACATACTAATTGTTGCACCAAAACTATTGAGGTACTTTCGGTTTTGGTTGAGGTCTTCCTGTTTTGGACGTTGATGCCTGCAGCCATTTTTTTTTTTTAGGATACTGTACTGCAATGAAAAGAGATGAACAAATGATTTTCACAAAACACTGAAACTCTGATAGCAATTCAAATATGAAGTATTTTTTTGTGAAGATCAATTTTTCCATTCTTATCTGAGCAAAAGTTTGTTTTCCATGTTTTTGCTAAAATAATCATAATAAGTGTAGCAGCTGTTTTTACGTGATCACATCAAAGTGTATGCATTTTGTTGATAACCAGTCAATTTCAGAAAAGAGCTTTCATTTTCTCTTGTATGGTCTTCCAACAGAAGTGTTTGCACAAAATAAAGAAAGAAGAGCTTGTTTTAGCTAGTGGTTGTTCAGCTTTACTTGTAAGAGCCCTGATTTGAAATGGGTGAGATGTACTGTGACAAGGTGATGCTTGAAGCTCTGCTGGTGGTTTTGCTGTAGAAAAACAAAAACGGCGTGTGCAAATAACTCCTAATTATCTGCTCATCCTGTGAGCAATTTCTGATATTAAATACCGTTACCAGTAGATGACAACCTTTTCCATTTTTTTCCAGCATTTTTACTTGAGATAAAGACCTAAAGACCCACTCCAATAATCTTTTGATTTTTTTCAAAGCATTCCAAGTGTTGTTGTTTTTTTATTTATTGATTATGCCAAAATCGATAAAACTTGTCGTTTTTTCAGGAGATAATTTCTGCAGAGCAGCAGCAGTATATTAGAAAGTCACCACTAAGTTGTCACCGGAACTGTTGGCATGGAGAAATCCCACTTATTTCAATAAAGAAAAACTGAAAAAATGCAATTTTGAGCGTAATTTTCTTTATATATGTCCTCGAAAACAAACAAATATGTCACCAAAAACACGATTTTCATTCGAAATGGCTCTCTAAACTTTGATTTCACAAGATAAAAACTGTTTTCTTTAAAGGTTGGAATCAAATTGAAGTTCATTTTAAATTTAAGCTTCTGAAAAATAACACACAAAAATGAGTAAAAGACATAATTTGTTAATTGATCAACCAATAATTGATTACGAAATTATTTTTTCAAACTCGGGCAAAAAATGTGCAAAGTTTGAAACGACTTCCAAATCAGCCATTTGTTTTTTAAGAAGTTTAGCACAATTCAAGAATCTCCAATAAAAGTATAAACATTTTTTTCTGTTTTCTCAAGATTTACCATTGTTAAACTGCTATTTCCAGACAAGGATCTGTAATGTTGTCATGTTATCCTGAGAAAACAATGACCACTGGGAACACTTAAATTGGTCAAAGGATGATTGGAGTAGGATTTTAGAAAAAGAACAGAAAGGACAAAACCATTCCATTAAAGAGAAACAAAAGTAGCCAACTTCCCCTTATTAGCACAGACAGACAACCTTGTAGTCTGTCTGTTTTCAATTCATGTAGTTTTGGTAAGGCCTGAACTACATGAATGCATGACAGCATAAAGCCTTTTGGAAACCTTGGATTTCTTCATAATTAACCTTGAGGAAGCATCAGGTCGCTAAAGCTTGAATAAAGATTCTTTTCTCAAACAAACTCAAGCACACAGAGACGAGTCTGGCTGGCATGACTCCACTCTGGCTTGTCATTTCAATAAGGGGGCCCGGTGATGAGAATTTGACTGAGAACTGGGGAATTATTCATGAATGACTGCCTGGGGACTTGTTGCTGACAGATCACGACTTTGACATCAGGGACGGGTGCTGAAGTGATGTGTCCAGAAATGAAAATGCCTGCAAGAGGATTCTAACCAGTTGGAGACGGACAAACATTTACCTCTGGGTTAGGGTGAAGAGGTGAGCACGCAACACAGGAGGTACATGATTCAGCTTATTTAAAATCACACAAGGGATTTACAAATCTAGAGGCTAAAACCACTTTTAAGCTTTGAAAACTTTTATTTTTTAGGATTTGTGTCAAAAATGAACAGATTCACATTTAATATATAAAAAAACAAACATGTATTTTGCAAAACTTTGACAGTTTGGTTCTCTGCAGCTTACATCGCTATCCTGATCCTCAGCAGTTTTACAAAAACAATGTCATGGTTTGAGTTTCTTTTGTATTGGTTTTTGCTTTCTGTCTTGTTCTGTTTCCTGTTTTATTTTGAAAGTCTCCTGTCTTGTCTGTTTTCTTGAGTTTTACTTCCTTTGGTCCCCATCAGCCCTGATCGTGTCCACCTGTGTCTTGTCTGCCCTGTCTGTATTTAAGTCTTGTCCCTGCCTTCCTCCTGTGTTGGTCCATTAGTATTCCTGTCTGGTGTTCATGCCATGTCTTGCCATGTTCCTCGTTTCTTGTCCCTCGCCACGTCACAGTGAGTTTTGTTTTGTTTTTGTCATCCTGCTCTGCAGCGCCTTTTGTTTGTTTTCTGTGGATTAAAACCTCTAGTCCCTGAACTGAGTCCTCCGCCTCTGCATCTGGGTCCATCCGGCTCTCGAGCCACCCCCTTCACCGTGACAAACAACTTTGTTTCCTATCTACATCTACCTATCTTCCTATCTACATAGTACTCACAACATTCATTAGCAGAATATGTTTCTAGAGATTGATGTTCACCTGGTGTTATCTGTTGTCATTATTATTATAAGCCCTTGTGCTATCCTAGGCACTTTAACATTGGGAGTTGGGTCATCTAGACCTACTAGACAGTGCTCTGAACCTTTTTTCTTCAATGATTTGTGATCTTCACTGGTGTCCATGGATTACATGAAATCTTTCCCCCTTTATCCACCTTTGTCATAGGAATAACACGTCAAAGTAAGGGTGGGGTCATCTAAGATAGCACAAGGGTTAAAAAACATTTTTTGTGATAATAAGTGTTTTTGTTTTTTTTTTTGCTTTTTTTAAAAATCTGACTAAAAATTAAGCCAAAATTAACCCCCTCCCTCTTCCGCCCGGGGCGTGGTGAAATCACCAGTGGTTGACCTGTCCCAAGCCACATAAAGGTTGGGGAACACTGCTATAAGGTATTCTTAAAAGCCTCATTTTTTTTCCTAAAACAACAGTGCTCCCTATATTTAACACAGCCTTATACATTAATACATTCTAGTTGTGTTTACTGATGTATAAAGGATTTCGAGAAGTACACAGGCCTCTATCAAAATCAAAGGTTTGGTTGGATGGTATTGTGAATACACTAACACAGTTAACATATAGCAGTGTGGGACTGTGAGTTTTTTTTACGTGTTTTTTTTCTTCTAACATGTCCTGACCAACAGCTAGGAAAGATAAGAGCTGAAGTCCTCTGGTGTTTGACAGGTTTTACCATTACAATTGGGGGTTAAAAATCTTCTGAAACACAAGGTGTATATTTGTAGGCTAAGCAATTATTTATATTAATTCATACTAAATATTGAATGTTCAAATATATATTGCAAAATGGCTGGCCCTAAAAACCTTTAAATACAAACATGTCATCACTAACACAATACAACTACAGCTGACATGCAAATACTTACTGTATACATGCATACAAACACAAACACGTAAATCATTTTTCTGTAACAAATACTAATACTGCAAAGCTGAGCTGACACCTGTGCTTAGGTGAGTGCTGATGTTGTGGTGGATGATGGAATGTAAAAAGAGGGAGCCTGGTCGCCCCCACACCGAGACAAGATTGGGAGTTAGTATAGACACAGTAACGTTCGTTGTAGTGGTTTCAGTCTGTTTTCTTAAGTGTTGCAGACAAGTTTGGGTGTTACTCTGATTTTTTTTTTGTAGCAAGTTACTAGCAAGGTTAGGAATGAGTGTGGTCACAATAACAATAGTTTTATTGGTATCAGTCTGTTTTTTCTGTGTTCTAAACAACAAACACTTCTAATGTGGCTAAAGTGTCGCATGTTGTAAATACATTCTAGAATTACTGTTAACACATCTTATCAAATCTGACTGAATAATGGACATATTTCTGACTCCTGTCAATTGACGGTGTTGTTGGTTATCTGGTGTGCCCTAAAGTGGTGTGGAAAATACTGTAAGTCTATAGTTGAAATACAAGCAGTGTCTTCTTTAAATAAATAGTTCAAAAAGCCTTAGGGGATTATTTTTTCATTTTCAGGACTTCTTGTAAAATATAACAATGTTTCTAATTAAATAGATCTTTTATTGCACATTATTTCTGTGTAAATATGTGTTTTTTCTTATGAATGGTGTGCATCAATTCCTCATGTACACTATAACTAATATTTCTAGATTATACTATATCAAGAAGACTTGGACTTTTAAATAGTTGGCCTTGTATAAGAGAAGTATTTGCTAAGATTGTTTTTGACCTGATTTTAAATGCTGTGGTTTTCTCTTTCTGCACTTAATTGTTTTATGTAGACTACTTATCACTTGAAGGAAAGTTTAAAAATTCGATTTTTTCCCTGTAGTTTTATGTGTAAAAGTTTGCTAACAAGACGAAAAAATGTAAATAAACATCTGCACACTTGTATTGATTAAAATTGCATTTTCCACCAGTAATCTTTTTGTGGTTCATTGATCTTCATGATTTATGGTCACAGTCCATCAGAAAAACTTTTAGCATTTCCAAACATGTTGCAGTTGAGTGGATTGTCATCAAACATAAAGCCCCTTTATTTTCCCTTCATCTGAGACATGCACACTTCTAATCTGAAATCAAGGATTCCTCCAGATGGAAAGAAAGTGCAGGATGTTAACGACACATGGGGGAGGCTCTATGAGAAGAGGTGAGTGGGTTAAATCTCTCTGATTGAAATGCACAGCTGCACAGGGACACACAAGTACACAAAAGTGCACATGCATGTGATTCCACAGCTGAGTATGTAAAAACTGCAGAGAATTTTCTAGAATTGAAACTCTTTATGGAGCTGTAACGCCCGTCACTGGAGGTCTTCCTGTCTGCTCCTAGTTTGTTTGCGTCTACATTGTCTCTGTCTGAACCACTCACTGTGTTTTGTCAGCCTTCACTTGATCTTCTACCATTAATAATGGAATTACTTTAAATACAGGCGCTCAAGATGCTCTCCTGGCAGAACACTCACCTGTTTCAGAACCACCAAACTGTTTTTTGTCTTTCACAGATGAACAAATCTTCCTGTTTTGTATCCTGTCATTATTGTCTCCATTTTTTCAAGAATTTCTTAAACTCTTAAAATGGCTCAACTTAGAAGAAAATGGTCAGTTTTGATGAACATCTGTGCTACGTTTAAACTGAACGCGACCCCTGACGTCCAGTTTTGATGTTAAGTTAATGTACAGACTTGATCAGGCCCTTTACAGCTGTCTGTACCATCAGCATGTTTCCTTCACAGTGTTTCCAGAGTTAAAATATCGGAACTTTTGTCAAAGCTTCAGTTTGCGTCGACCAATCATCAGAATCTGACCATTCTCCTTCTGAGCTTTTATGTTTTTCTTATTAGCATGGAGACAATGATAAAAGGTAATCTAATTTTATTCTTTCCTCGGACTAATGTCGGACGGCATGTGATCAAACTGTGTAACGGAGAGATGGAAGTTCAGCTGAAAGCTCTGTCATTCAGATGCAGTTCCTGCAGTAGATGGAGTTATGACGTTTATTGCTGCTTTTGTAGACTTAAAAAAAACAAAAAAAAAGATATCTTAACTTCATCTGTGTCTTTCGTGACTTGTAAATGAGATCTAAAGTCAATGCTTCCATGTAGCGATGAGGCTAAAAACTTAGCATCAGGAGCGTCAAGTTCAAGCAGAAAATTTGACTGACATCAAAACAAAGGCGGTGAATGTGAAGTTGACGCAAATGGTGTTTGATGTGAACGCAGCATCGTATGGTTTGGGACATGTCTGCCAGGTGTAAGGTTCATTTCTGGCACCCATCACATATCGAGGTGACTTTTGGCAAGATAACTAACTCAAAGCTGCTAATAAAGCTAAGTCAAACTTCAAAAAGCCCCACCATCAATGTGTGTGTATTTTTATGAGTAAGTATGGGGATAACTATAAATGCTTTCAATACCAGCTGGAAGAAATGCACTTCATAAAAAGTGACATATTTTATGTGATGTTTATTATTTACAGCCTATAGATTAAGAAACCTAAAATTATTGATCATATCAGAATTAGACGATATTTTCATCCCAATATCAAGTTTCTGATAACTGATCCTTTCTAGGGACCCAATATTGGTCGGGTCTCCTTTTGCGTGAATTACTGCATGAATGCAGCCTGTGGTATGCATATGTGTAATGGAAGCTGGGGAAAAGCTGCCTTTAGGTTATTAGTGTTTTGCATTATTATTGCTATGCATTGTTAACTCTGGTCTTTTTCATCTTCCTCTCGACCACAGCCCATACATTTTTCATTCAGATCAATTCGGCTGAGTTCAGTGGTCGTTCAAGTACAGTGGTACCATCGGTGAAGCAGCTTTTGTTGCCTTTGGCTGAGTGGGAAGGTGCCAAGTCCTGCTGGAGAATAAAATTAGCATCTCCACACACTCTGTCAGCAGTCTCTTTTGATGCACGGACTACCGCCTCAGTCTGCTCTTTGTGAAACCTGACTGGGTTGTGATTTTCTTTGCTGGAGCACCTTTTCCGAACACCTTTGCTCTCCACTCAATTTCCTTTGTATATGCTTAAATGAAGCTTGTTATAAATGACATGCTTGTTTAGTAATGATCTTTTGTGAGTTGTCCTCCTTGTAAAGGGTCTTCTGATCATCTGTTAGGCCAGCAGTCTTCCCCATGCTCATGATGGAGGACATATATAAAGAAAATTAGGCTTAAATTGCACGTCTGAGTATTTCTTTATCCGAATCACTGTGAATGAGGAAGACTCTAAAAAATGCTATTAAAAAAGATTGTATTGATTGCTCCCTGCTCCGCTCCATTCTGATCAATCTCCTTGTTGACGAATAGATCCAGAGTTCTCGGCAGTGGGGAAGGGAAGGGAGGTGCAATTTCTAACAAACTCCTGCCGCTCTGCAGAAAGTGTCCTAGAAAACCACACAGGTTTTTGATTTTGGCTAAAAAATGGCATTATCATAATTAAAAGTCCACTGGGAATGCCTTTAAGTCGATCAAAAGAATTTGTAATATTACTAGGAAATTAGTTTTATCTGATATCAACAGACAAGTGGACTCAGTTTGTCTTCAATCCTCTCTTTAATTTTCCTCATTGCGCCTGCGCGACGCTGCACATACATTGCTCTGTGTGTGAATGTATGAACTTTGAGGTCTTGGAGACTTACTCTCTTGATCTACTAATGAAAGCCAGAATTAGTAGGATAGTATATCTAAGACAAGAACTACTGATGCTCAGGAAAAATAAAAACCCCAGGCTCCGTCATGTTATTCCATCGGAGCCTAGGCGGAAATACCGGGGGTGCCGAGTTGGTCGTAAACACAAGGCGAGGCTGAAGGCTAAGGCGGCTAACAAGGAGGGTTTCAAACCATTCGTCCCCTCCATTATCATAGGAAATTTTAACAACCTGTCTAACAAGACAGATGAGCTTGCTGGACTGATTAAGATACACCACTGCTCCGTGGAGAGCAGCCTCCTCATTTTCACTGAGACGTGGCTAACCAGCTATGTGCCGGATTTCAACGTGGATCTACACCTACACCTGCCAGGTGTAGGTACCAAAACCGTTCGGCCTGCAATAAGTGTTCGGAGGCCTGCGACTAATGATGACGTCACAGTATTTGATTGACTGTATGTTGGTCCGATTACTTCTAAGATAGTGATTGGTCCAGACAAATTACGGTACGATTGTAGAAGAAGAAGTTATGAGTTCCGTTGTAAACAAACAAAGCCCCGACATAGAGTGAGAAGATCCAAATGGGCTTTTATTGTTGTTCGGATTATTATTAAGTGCTTGTTTGCTTTTTTAGACTTTGGTATTTTGAACTTTGCCTCTTTATTTAAAAATCTTACTTCTACTCTTTGGTGCAGTTTTTTGGTCTGTCAGGCATCGTGCTGAGAAAACACACCAGTGTTCACTTGCTGTGTTGCTTCAACCTTAGTTCACTTCACACTTATGAAACTAATCAAACCGTCCAAACAAATTCTGGTCCCAACAACAGATTGAAGGAAATAAAGATTTTGGTTTCTGGTCAAACTCATCTATCTGTATCTTTGTCTTTTTAAAACATGGATTTTGATATCCTACTATTTTTAAAAATTGGCTTCCTATTTCAATCGCCTGTCCAGTCCACAGTTTAAGGAGACAAATCCCCATGAATGCTTTCAACCACCTGCAGGTTGGTTGAAAGCATTCATGGGGGGTTTGTTTCTTTTGTATCTGTGTGGCCCTGTGGTGCTTTTCTATGACATATTTGACCTGTCCTGGTGATCCTTCCCTATGACAGCTGCTGGGGGCTTCCACTTCCCCCCTTTCAGCAACAAAAACTAGCAACCCCTTTTAGAAGCCAGGATGATTGGATGTTAAGGTTACATACTTTTACTCCACTGTGATGGCTGTTCCCTTTCTTTTCTTGCATGTTTGATTGAAATTTGAGAAGACCAAAGGAAGCTTTTAAATCTAAATCATGACATTTTTTATAAGCTTTTTATTGCCTTCATCACCTTCTTTCTAACCTACATTACAGCTTTGATTACTGTTGTATCAAAGCACTTTTTTATGTTACTTTTCTTGCATCTGTTTAATGTCCACTGGTGCATGGTCCATAAAATTAATGAGCAACAATATATTGCGGGAAACAGTTTTAATGGTATAATGTATAGAAGACGGATTTTAAACAGCATGCAATTTAACAACTTGCTAATATTTTTAAAGGTCTATCTGTTTTTGTGGCAGCAGGGTGAAAATATATGGATGGTATGCATTAAATCCTCCTAATTTCCTCTCTGATCCTGAGGGCCACATTTCGGCTCATTTTCCAACATCCCCTGTTCCAATTGGCTGGACACACCTGATCCAGGTAATTAGCCGTCAGTAGAACAAGGATGTCTGGAAAACATGTCAACAAACTGGCCCCTAAGGTCAGGAATTGCCCTTCCAGGTCTCTCAGCACAAACGTTGAGGCATTTTGAAGGCGACTGAAAACAATGTCACTTAAAATAAAGCAGAAACCCCTGCGATCAGTCAGAGTTGTTTCACTTGCTGCAATGCAAAGTGGCAGTTGGTGGCATGACCTACTCGGCTCCAGTTCTGCAAAAGGAAGGAGCCGCTTACCTCTACAAACATGTAAACGTGAATGTATAAAGATAAAGATTTAAAGCATAAAAAACTCACGTATCACCAAGTATGATTACTCACCTGTTTAAAAACTTCAAGTCATTTAAAATGTAAAGACTCACACCAATGGAAATTGTGTTTTGGTGTTGTGACAAGTTATGGTAGAATTTTACTGATGATGGAGAAAATATGTAAAGAAAATCTATATTAAATTTGAATTTCTGAGTATTTCTTCGTTCAAATCTGGGCAAATTAGGAGCAATCGAAAAAAAATGCCTTTGGAAAGAGACTGTATTTGTGACAAACAAGCAAGTCACAAGCTCTCTGCTCTTATTCATTCTGATGCATCCACTTGTAGACGACTATCCAAGTACATCTTGGTGTTCTTCATCTGAGCTGGATTCTGGCTCAAAACTGTGCAGCTGGATAGCTCCTATAATGCTTGCCATTTTTGTTGCACTACTAATGTTAGGCTGGGGGTTTGAGGGCTAATCTTGCGGGAGAGAGTATAAACAAAGGGATGATGGGAAATCAGCACAGGCTTGTTCTGCACTAAAGATCCTGCCCAAGCCTTTGTAATGAACTATTGCCCCTCTGCAGAAACTACGGAACAGAAAACTAAACAAGTTTTTTAACCACTGGGGTTGCTTTTATAATAGATCAAAAGATGATCGAAGGGGGACTTTAAGGCTACTTTTGGGAAAACATTTTCCTTATTTATCCTCCATTTATTTTGAGTTGAGTTGGTCTTTCTATATTTTAAATTTAATATTCAGTGTTTGGTAAAATAAACACCTCTTGGATTAAGCCCTAAAGTGATGGAGAACCTTTTTATTTAGCTTTCAGATTGTGTTAGGTCCATTCATTTTCCATGAATCCTAATTCCCTTTCGGGGTCACAGAGTTTCTGGAGCCTATCCCAGCTGCAGTTGGGCGAAGGCCGGGTGTACCCTAAACAGATTTCCAGTACATTGTAGGCCCACAAAGTTACACGCTCAATCATTCCTGGGGACAATTTCAATACATCTATAAACCTGTTCCTGTGTCAGACCGGTTCCTGGGTCTGCAGATCACAGACAGCCTCAGCTGGGAAGGAAACACTGTTGCCACAATGAAGAAAGCCCAGCACAGATTGTACTTCAACAGGCTGCTAAAGAAGAGCAGACGCAAGCACCGTACCCACTCCCAAGTCTACAGTGGGCCTGTAGAAAACTTACTCACTAGCAGACTAACAGCTTGGTTTGGAAACACCACCATAACAGAGAAGTAGATGCTGCAAAGGGTCATCAACACAGCAGGAAAATACATGACAAAAAAGTGTAATAATGAAAAGGTTGAGACAATGGAATAATATATGGTTATGGCTGCATTATGTCTCTCTGCAAGTCATTCATATGTTTTCCTCTCTTTCTTAAATTTTGTTCCTCATTTTTATTTATGATCCTTGTTAGTTTTTGCTGTCCTTCTGTAATTCTCCCCGACTTCAGAGTTGCTGAAGAAAAATTCCAAAGTACTTGTTTTACATATACAAATAAACTATGAACTTAACTTAAACTATAAAACATGTATTTAGACCGTGGGAGAAGGCAAAGTGTCTGGAAAAAACCCACACATAGAGAGGAGATGGGGTTCAATCCAGAGCCTTCCCTGGTTAGGCAAGAGTGCTAACCACTACGCCATTGTGAAACTGATTGTGTGACATGTAAAGAAAATATGCCCTGATTCCAATTTTGTCAGATCTTCTTGTGACAGTTTTTTCTGCTTTTAATTCCTGCTTGGTTTGTTAGTTTGAAGACATAATTTAAGTCAGAGGAAAAAAGACGTGGGATCTCTATAACTATTGATTAGTCATGGTGTAGAAGTATTCCACACCTAGCCAGGACAACATGGCCCCAGCTCTTCAAGGCAATACTTGCTCTATAGGGGGCAAATTTCATGTCAAAGAATCTCCCTGAAATTCATTTCTACATGGACATTTCTTGTATTCTAGCCATGGAGATCCCACCCCACACCGCCTTCACCAACAGATGTTACCCTATCTGTTTCTTACCACCATCCTTCCTGATTCTTGGAAATAATTGTTTTAGTGGAATTCATGTCAAGTTGCCAGTGCTACTGATGGGTACAAATGAAGTTGAGGGTGAGGGGCGGTCATGGCAGACCTCAGCTGCCTGCCGGTCTGATCTGTGATGTCTGGGCAGAAAGCCATCGCCCATCTGATTCAAAATCTAAATGAGACTGATCCCTGCAGAAGCACTGAAAGTAAAAGTAAATGTTTCATAAAGGACTGTTGCCTCTTATTTCTCCCCATCGACAGATTTTACTATCACATAATACATTTTAAATGCAAAAAAATAAAACTTTATTTAATTTACCAATTTCTCCTAAACCGCACAGCTTGGTATGAGTGAGCTCCATATCTGTGTTCATTGCTGCTTGTGTGTGTGTTCTGTTCGCTGATGAGCACACGGTTATATAACTATGATCCCTGCTCTCATCCTCATAAATACTGCAATACTTCTCCTCTTTCATACCCTAATTAGAATAATTATTTTAGAAAAAAGCTTGAAAAAAAGGGCAAAAAACACAAAATAAGCTTCCTGGTAGGTTTGTTTTTGGTCTGCTTGATGACAACCCAAACATCAGCTGATGTTCATGTTTTGGCATTATTTTTATCCAAAATGTATGACTGGTTCATGTCTGCCACCGAAGTGCCATTTTCTTAGAAAATTAATTAAAATGTTTTTTTAAAAGATGCAAAGATTTTGGGTCATTTCTCTTATAAAATTCAGCAGGCATAATGAGAAGACTTCTCCAGCAGAGATGCGAGGGGGAGGAAAACATGGGATGACCAGATAATAGGTGGAGAAAAGGTGGGAAAAAACACATTTATTGATTCTATACTGTTTGAAAAATATATTTACCTTTGGGGAGCAAAGTGTTTCCTGCCCAAGATTTGACTTGTCAATCAAACCAAGTCAGTCTTTTCATTGGGGGTCGGATTTCTGTCCCCCAACCCCCATGTTTTGCAAAACGTATTCACATTGTACCAGTAGTTCAAATTCAGCCAAACAAGAAATCTTATCATATATTTCATAGGAAAATTGGTGGAATTTTCTTTTTATTTTATTTTTGTACACTTCTTTACCTTTTTATGCTGTAAAAATTGTATTTAGCTGAATCAAGTGGCGACAAATGAGGTGAACGGAGAATAGCATGACGAGAAGGCAGACATAAAAAGTGTGGGGGTGTAAAGGAGATGATGATTGGGGAAATGGTTGAAGAGCCAGGGAAGGGTGAGATGCCCAGCTGAGGGAGCAGCATTGAGTGTCATCGAAAAACACAAGGGTTCACTCCATGTTTTATCTCCAACACATGTGACTTGTCTAATTCATTTGTCCTCTTTTGTGTTTAGGAGACAGAGTAATGGCGCCGGTCCCATATAACAGGATTTTAAATCAGCTGTAAAGTTGTGAATTCAGATTAGATTTTATGGAGCAATAAAAGGCTGCATTGCATAGCCCTTAGGTGCTGCCCGCCCCCACCCTCACCGTTCTTCTTTGACCCGGGCCCACTGGCTAGCAGCTGCTACATGGTCTTATTTTCCTCTCCATCCCCAGCCCCCCGGTCAGAGCTGCTGGTATAACAAATTGAAAAATATATATATATACATTTTTTTTAATTGGCAGCTTTGCTGTTGGGTTTATCTCCATAGCAACCATTTTATGATTAAGTCGCTTGGGGATGACAAACATATCTATGTACATTTTAGAAGAATCTGCAAACGTAAACTTTTGGGTTACCTTGGCAACAGGTTTTTTTTTTCTTTCCACGCCCATATTTCTAATAAGTTCATATCATATGTGATATCCCTTCATTCAGCTTCAGCCAGGGATTCATGTCTTGCATTTCATAATATTCAGCTAAAAAATACATGAGCAACAGTGGAACGCCATGATAACAGCATTCAAAATCTACAACTTCTAAATCCAACATTTTTTCCCAAGTAGCTTCTCAATGATGGTCGTGGAGTTATGAAGAAATAGATCAAAAGTTCCTAGGAGTAGTTTAAAATTATATATATAAATATATTTATAGTTCTAATTCAATATAGTGGGTTCTACCCAATGTCAAAGGTAAACTAAACTTTGGTAGTGGTTGTAGTCATAACCTTATGGCATATATATGAAATTTCATGACAATCACTGAAACAATAATGTCCTTTTCTCTATTTTGGGCAAAAATCACTTTGCAACAAAATGGTCACCAAGCTGTAGATCCTATGGCCATCCCATAATAATTTCAAAACTACCTTTGGGTATTTCAGACACTTGTGTTTTATCTTTGTTAGTGAATTCAGAAGAAAAAAAATGGAGCAACATGAGAGATTTTTCCCTTATTGATTGTTTTGGATGGTTTCTCCCACAGTGATTTCATTATTATTATTTAAACATTTTTACAATTTGTTTGGGGCGGTGTTCACTATGTCAAAGATTCATTTTCACCAGGTACTAGTTGGGTGCATATTTCTGGTTTTGAAGTTTTGAAGTATGTAAAGGGGGTGAAATTTTTACTCAAAGGCACTTTAAGAAAGAAGAATTATGAAAATAACTTGGTCCTTGACTTAAAAAAAAAGTTAACAAACTAGTTTTGTCTCTGGTGGAGGCGCTGAAAGAAAAAATCCCTGTAAAAGATGCTTTCATTGAACTGATACAAACAGATCATTCTAGTTAATAAACAATATCATGTTAGTTCACATTTGGCCACAAGTCAGCTAATGGAAGCAAATGTGCATGTCATTACATAAGGGTAAAAAAGGTTACTGTGAACAGCTGAGTGGGGCGTGACAGTGGAGCCAACATTAGCTGGGGTCTCCTGAGAGCCGTTCTGGGGCCAAGCCCACTAATGAAGATAGGAGTCCAACTGTGCATCAAGCAGATGCAGTGGAGCGACAGACTGGTGGGGGAGCAGGACAGGTGTCAGACGCGAATGTGGAGCAGTGCTCAAACTGTTGGCGTACTCTGCTTTTACCCACAGCTGCGAATGACCAGACACACAAATGTACACAAGGGAGTTAAGTCCTGCAGCGAATGCTGTACAGATCAGGAAAGTTAAATGACAAATTCCACATGATTGACAGCCAAAGAGGAGAAAAAAAGCCAACTCAATTCGAATAATGCAAATCTGGTCAATCTTGCTCCAGGCTTTCTTTCACAGCTCTATTCCGATATGGGAAAAACTTTTGTTATTTAATTCCGACCAGGCAAGAACCACAATAATTAATTTCTCCTTCATGATCAATTTTCAAACGGTTGGCACTTCCATGAATTTAAAGGGATGTTATGCATACATCACTACCAAATCCTAGTTTCTGATTGGCAAAAGATTGACCTGGTTTGACTTTCAAAGAGCGTTTAATGCAGGGGTCGGCAACCCATGGCTCCGGAGCCACATGTGGCTCTTTCATCCATCTGTTGTGGCTCCCTGTGACTTTGGAAAATAATGAGTATTTTATAATAATTAAATTTTATTTTAGTTTTTTCATTTTTCATGACATTTCAAAGGCGCTGCTGGCTCCGCACGAAGCGCGAGCCACGTAAAAAACAGCTTTGTAATGAGCTCATATTTATCGGGGAGACCTGCAGAGCTGATAGCAGGGAGAGGCACGCAGGGCAGCTTCAATAAACACTCCGATCTTCTGCCGGGAACTTGACGTGCTGCGGGGCAGAGACTGATGACAGACTAAGAGTTCGCGCCAGCGTTGCCAGATAGATTTTTCATCTGAAAACCGCCAGACCCAGCCAAAAACCGCCCAACACAACTTTTGTTGATGTTTTTTTTTCATACTGGACTGATAAAATAAAACATTTTTCTAAATAAAAGATAGTTCAGACTAATAATAAAATGTGTACAATATTGAATATTTCTTCAGCGGGCCGCCTTCTTTCATTCATTTGCTTAACCCGCTCTATCCCCACTATAACCTGCGTCCGGCTCTTTCATCCTTGTGCTGCGCTGGAGCGCCCGACTATCGTATTTTGCGCTCTCTGTGTGGGACACACTGAGGAGCGCGGGGGTAACAAATCTCAGCTGCAGAGGATGTGAACAGGTGAACAGGTAGAGAGGAAAATCAGGTGAAGAGGCGGAGGAGAGGCTTTGGCTTCAAACTCTGTCAGAGAGAATGGAAACACGGGCGTCAGATTGAGACGCAGCTTTCCCTACAGGAGTTGAAGCAGAGACTCTGGGATTTATGAACTCAAACATGGAAACATGATTACCAAGTAGAACTCTTCAAAATAATAAACCTGATCTCTCCACATTCTCAGTGTCTACCATGCATTGATAAACACATCGCTCCATGCAGCAATCAGACCAGAACTTCAGCTGGTGGCTCCTCCCAACGCGACCACGGTATAATCTTTTAAAGAACATAATGTCCATTTGCAGCGACGTATGCTTCAGATGATGTCCGATTGGCCAATCTACTTGTCAATCAAGTCCCGTACTTCTCAGTGAGGATTTTGGTGGATTTTAAAGAAGTTCTTTTCAGTTTTATCTTTTCTCGATCTACACTCATGTCATTGAAGATCGACCGGCACATGCATAATATATATAATGATGTCAAAACGGGTTGTGGCTCCGGGTGCTTTCTTTTTTATTAGGGGCGGTCCCAAATGGCTCTTTGAGTAAAAAAGGTTGCCGACCCCTGGTTTAATGGATACGCGTTTGGTTCATAGAGGCCAAAAATGGTTAAAGAAATTGCTTTAGAGTGCCTGAACGTGAGAGTTTTGAATACGGAAACCCAAAACACGCATTTATATACATAGACTTTTCCTTGAAAGTGTTTGCTTGAATGCATATTACCAAGGGTGGTGTGAATGTACTTTTAGGCCCATAGTCCAAACACTCCAAAATGATCAGGAGACGGTAGAAAAAATTTAGTATTTTTACATAGAATGTCATGGAGACCACCAGGCCACTAGGGGGAAGCACCATCTACAAGAGAAATACATTGGACTAAAAGTTTCAGCTGGATAAGCATTTAAGATAGATGTTCTTCATATACCTTCACTTAATATCTTCTTTAGAGGGGAAAACGAGCATCTGCATTAAACATGGCGGAGCAGTAACTCAAGCTGACAACAACTGGAAGGAAATATTATTGATCCGCTTTATGTCTGTATTTCTTTTTCACTATTTTATCTGCAGTCCTTTCAGTTGATTACCACAATAAATTGTCGGTTCCTTAATTGCATATTTGAGTTGTCTTAAGTCAAACGCCGTTCTGACATTACCATCTTTCTTTACAGAGTGTCATTTTATTGTAAACATTTCTCTTTAAAAAAATAAATATATCTGGATTGTGCTATGAACCATGTCTGAAACAAAAGATGTAATCAAGAATTTAAAAGCTTTCAGTGTTCTCAAAAACCTTGCCCAATAATCCGGTGTGTGACTTTAATCAAACACACATGTACAAATTAGACGTATTTTCAGACTAAAAATCATTCAATATGTCATATGTGATTTTATAGTAACATAGATTCAATGAGTGGGAGTTGTTTTGTCCATCCACCTGAACATAATCTGTATCTTATTCTGTTGGTAGTTAACCTTCACCAAACTAGCATCATCACACAGACAAAATTGCGATGAAAGAAAATAGTGGGAATCAACCATTGACTGTATATGAGAACAAGACTGTAGTTCTCTGTATAAGAGAACTAGACTCAGTGACCCCTCCCCCTCATGTTCCAAATAGGAAGTACCTGCTGGTTCCAAAAAGCCAAAATGCCTTAGACGTCTATTGGGAAACAAAAAACATCTATTACTCAGCCATTAGATTTGTCAGAATAACCATTGTTGTTCTGCTGCATTTTCTGCTACATTCCCCCCTCTCAAGAGCCCCTTTCCAATGGAGGATAGTTCTGTACAGAACCACAAAGTCGCACAATAATGATGTCACAGCAGCGATGGCTGAGCGACCACTGAGCGCACTGGCACAGATCCATGCACTGAGAGCAATTCAAAACACGTTTTCAGCTGAGTTCAAATCCAACTTTCATACAAGTAAACAGTTGGAGCCTTAGTTTTCTAAGCAATCCACTCACAGCAATGTAGAGATTAAAAATTAGATCAATGCGATTCAAAAATATGATTATTTGTCTTCTATTAATTAATCCTGATTAACACAATAATTTGACACCCTACTAGGCTATATATATACAAAAATAAAAGCTATTAGAAGAAAAATTATTTTAAATACTTGGAAAAAATAAAATACGTAAATTAACACTGCGTGTTTTTGTATGCATATATTTTGTTGTATGTATTCACTCATATTATATATATATATATATATATATATATATATATATATATATATATATATATATATATATATATATATATATTTATCATATATATATATATATATATATATATATATATATATATATATATATATATATATATATATATATATATATACATACATATATATATATGTATGTATGTATGTATGTATGTATGTGTGTATGTGTGTATGTATGTATGTATGTATGTATGTATGTATGTATGTATGTATGTGTGTATGTATGTATGTGTGTATGTGTGTATGTGTGTATGTGTGTATGTATGTATGTATGTGTGTATGTGTGTATGTATGTATGTGTGTATGTGTGTATGTGTGTGTGTGTGTGTGTGTGTGTATGTGTGTATGTGTGTATGTGTGTATGTGTGTATGTAATATATATATATATATACACACACACACACACACACACACACACAGACACACTTTATTTCCAAAAGAAATTACTAACAGAATATCTATGTCTAAAATGAAATGTTTGTGTCATCTTTGGACTTCCATACTTCCATACTTACCTGGTAACATCATGAGACGCTGCCGTTCAGTTGAACGCAGACAACAGACTACTTCACGCGACTAAGGGATTTACAGGAGAATTTCCTTCTTCCCGCTGGATTTGCGTTGATTCGGTTCCGACCACAGGGATTAATTTTTTGAGCAAAAGGACGAACGGGAGGAAAGAAAAAGCGAGCGGGGCTAAAGCGACTAAAGTCGCAGACATTCTAATGGAAACTCCCGACTCCGTTTCGATAAGGTAAGCCGGTCACTCACGAAAATACAAAGAAGTTACCTCTGTGTTTTGTTTTGTTTTTAAAAATCATTTTAAATTGATATATTTCATTCTAAAACCGTATAAGGAGCGGTCCGTTTCCTTCCTCTCGGTGGGTTTTTGTTTCCTTCTTTAAAAAAAAAAATCACAAGTACTTTACATTTTTTCGTTTTAAACTATGATTTATATTTTTTTTTCTCTTTTACTCTTTGAAGTCGTACCGAATCCATTCTTGAACACATGAAAGCAGCCTCAAACGTTTTCATATTTACGAAAAAAAAAAAAAAATACGGACCAAGCCCATTAAACCCTCAAAAGAGTAAACTGTGTTTTTTTTCAGGGATTATAATAACGAGTCTCTCTTTATTTCTGTTACAGTAAGGATTAGTGCATTAATATAAAGGGTTTTCTCTCTTCTTTGCGCATCAGCTGCCACCATAAAAACCTTCAGAGCAGAGAGATCCATCTGTTCAATCTCATAGCAACAGGAAGACAGATAAAAAAAAAATCCGACTCAGTTTTGTCATTGAAACTGACTACAGTTTTACAATAAAAGCTCATGAATTGCCTTTTGTAACTTTCTATTGTCACAAAAAACCCAACTGTGCATTTGGGGCTTTTATTTTCAAAGTCTGTGGCTAAGGGGTGGATGGAAAGATCATAAAAAAGCTGTAAGGATTCCAAAGCTAGCTATGTTTCTTGATATGACTCCTTGTGTGGTTGGGAGGCAGATCTCTCTTTCCTCCTCTGTCACTGCTCCTCCTGCCTGTAGAAAACCACCCGTTTCTCCACCTGCACTTCTGTTTGCCACATCTCCGCCCCGCCTGTTCTCTGCTTGTCTCTAACCTTTACTCCCTCTGATGTTTCTCCAGAGCGGCTTTGCCTGATTCTCTATCATGACTGATGGCGAGGGGAGAGTGCGCTTTCAGTACTCGGACTGCCCGGAGCAGGAGGAGGTGAGGCGCGACGCACCGAAGGCCGACAGGAACACCAGCCCAGGTCATGAGGTTGACCCCGGAGGAGGCCGAGATGAGGAGATGGAGAAGGGAGAGGTGGATAAAACCAAAAAGCGGGACAGCCGTGGTCTGGGGGGGGATGAATGGAGCCAGGAGGTTCAGGCCAACGAGGTGCGAGAAACGGAACTCGATGTGGACGAGGAACCAGATCCCGCCAATGTTCGTGTCAACCTATCCAGCATCTCGTGTGAGGAGGAGCAGCCATTTCCCGCTCTGGCTCCAAAGGCTTTTTTCTGCTTAAAGCAAACTACAAGGCCTCGCTATTGGTGTATTCGGATTGTCTGCAACCCATATCCTTTCACAACCCTGGAAAAGTATCTGTGGAGGGTGGTAAGATGTCATAACGCATGTTCACATTCTGCTGATTCACATCTACAGTGTGTGCGGCGGCTTAGACGTCTTTGAAAGTGTTGCATTCCCAAAGTTTGGAAGTGTTTTTTGGACTAATGCAGTTTAAGAGGTTTGTTCAGGTCAAAGGGTTACGGGTCGTCTGTAGGGCTGGGTGATATGTCTTAAAAATACATTTATTTCCCACCAAATTCTATTTCTGATATAAACAGATTTTTTCCTCTACCTTTACTTTCTTAAAAAATATTACAAATGATCAAATATATTTAACAAAAGCGCTTTTTTAAATATCTCCCTTAGGGAGTTGACCTGCGACTATATACTAGATGTAAAAATGCAAAACAGTGTGACAAGTGTTTTGTGAGCTGCTGCTAGCTTTTGCATATCTTATGCTACATTCACACCTGGCTTGAAAATGCGTGCTCAATGGAAAGTCTTTGTAGAAACACAGATATTTGCATTTCAAGCTTCTGCGTTAAAACTTCTCGCATTGCTATTCATGTTTTTGAGTTTGTTTTCAAGCTTATAAAATGTGCAGCAATTGAACCCACGCTAATAGTTAAACCATTTGAACTTTGAGCGGTCAGGGACTCAGATTTGGCAGTGATGTATGAATGGCCTCCCTTTTTAATTCATGGAAGTTCCAAACGTTTGAAAATTGATCCTCAAGGAGAAATTGATAATTGTGGTTTTGGCTCAGCCAGAATTCTATGGCACCAAGTCTTTCATATATGGGAATAGAAAAATCTGAAAGAAAAAGTCTGTAGCATAAGTCACCAGATTTGCCCCGCTTTGACATTTCACAACTGTAGATGCATTTGCTTGTATCTGGTAACAGTTCAGTGTGAACACCGTATGCTAAAAGTGAGTTCAAAAACCCACGTTCAGCGCTTGTTCGAACGTAGCATTAGAGAGCAGAACTTCTCCCACTTTTAGTAGCAACAGTTGTCAAACAGATTTTGTAGCACGCAAGTCTGAAGTAGAAAAAAACCAAAGTAGTTCCATAAACCTGAAGATATACTGTTACTTCTTTGTGAACAAGTTCCTCTGTGCTAGATGCCCTTTTGCGAGAGACAGGCGGGTCGACCTTACTTGGAACAACGTAAGGGTGCGCAATTTTTAATAAATCAATAAAATAGATTTATTTCCCAGCCCTAGTCATTGGTGAATTTGCGTGAATACGTTTTTAAATTAAGCTTTCTAACATACTGCATTAAAAAATGTCTTGAAACGGTTTTAGAGGATTGGGTTAAAGTGACAGATTGTGCCTCCCTCTAGGTTTAAAGCTTCATTAGTATAGGTGAAAGTTTTGTTTGGATCTAGTGGAATTCTGGGTTCATCTTAAATATTGTATTGTAGAGCCATAAAATACTGAAAATTGCATTGAATAAGAACCTGAAGTCTGAATGAATTCTGTTTTTGGAAAGAGCGAAGTGGTGTGAAAAATCCCTGCATGCATACATTTGTGTCCTTTTTTAATTATTTATTTTTCTTGGGACACGGAGAACATAAACACTCATGCAGGTTTTAAAATGCAGATTAGGCCCCTCCTAAAAAATGACTTCTGTCCTCAAGTGTTTAGTTTTGACTGCTGGATTCATCCAGGAGGGTTTTCGTAACAGTGTGGCGTGTTATGGCTTCCTGTGCGTAGATAGATGGTGGAAGCAGATTCTTCAGAGGAGGATTGACAAGGTGTTTGAAGTTTGAGAAGAAAGGTTGCAGACACAAAGACAGGCTGCGGCAAACCTCAGGGATCCTGCATTTCTCCTCCTGGGTCACCTGAGATGGCAATAGAAAGCAAAGGAACAATAAACCGTGGTTAAAAGCTAGGCGGCGTGCAGAGATTTATTTACTTTGGCTCCATCGTAGATTATGATCAGCTCTGAAAAGTGGCCTTGATGAATCATGAGATTGTCCGTCTGACACGGTGACGTGGGTCAAGCCCACATTGATGATTCGTCACACTGCAAGTCAATGTGAGTCAGGCAAGTCTTCCTCACGACTCTCGTCTTCAAAGCCTTGGATCAGGTGTTACCTGGCCTGACTGAGACGTATGCAGCAGACATGAAACCGGGTTTGGTGCACGGCTGATAAACAGGGACTTAGCGAGCGACTTCTTTGGTTTAGGAAACGAGATCCGTCGGAAGCAGAAGAAACTGGTTAATACAACAAATTATGTTTTTTCTGAGATTGATGAATACAGTTTGTGTTTTTTTTTTGGTGTTAAGCCTGCAAAGTTTAAAGTCAGTGCAGCACAGACTGTATTTAGACTGAATCTTGCACCTTACAGCCTGATGTCTTTCAACCTTTTCTGAGTCATTTCATGGTTTTGTCAGTTGAAAAAACAGTTGAACTTTAAAAAAAATTGTATCCTACCATATGAGGGTTCCTAGATTTCTGGCAAACCATTCAAACCGTGCAATCTCTCAATGCCAAATCCTGCAATTTTGAGTCAGTTTGATTCTCTCACATTACTGTATTGAATGTTTCAATGTGTTTTGGGTGATGCCCCGCCTCTAAATGTTGTTTTTATGATCGTGAAACCACACGGTTTCTGCCTTTTAACCCGTTAACACAGAATGTATCGCAGGTGACACCTAAAAACATGCGCTGTTTGACATACCGTAACTCCTCAACCACCATCAATGTGAATCAGCTGATACTGATGCAGAGAAAAGAGGCTTTTCATATCGGTTTAGCTCGCGTATGCAACAAATCACTAGCGTAAAATATTTATTAACGGTGTAAAAATGCTTTTCTCTGTGACATAATCAGCTGATTTATGTTCATTACGTAAGCACTTCACCAGTGTAAAGCGCAAGGCTGCTGTTCTCCGTTTCAGAATACACTGGAATTACGCCAATCACGTCAACGGTTGAAAAGTGACGATAATCGAAACAATGTTAACACTGGTGCTAAAGCTGAGGTGTAAAAGGGTTAACGGTATCACACTTGCTCAATTCAATTCAATTCAATTCAATTTCATTTGAATAGCCCAAATTCACAACAACAGTCGTCTCGATGGGCTTCGCATGGGTAATTGAATATTAAAACATAAAACCAAAGACTTGTGTCATCTCCATGGGAACGGGGAACACTAATCAATACATATAGATATGTACTTTATATTTAGTCAACAAGAAACTAGCTAAACTTGAGCTGAAAATCCTTACATATAAGCTCTCAGTCATCTGCAAAACATTTGTTTTTGTTGCAAAGTAAACTTTTAGCTGTTCTTTTCTGTTTAAATAGATACATTTAGAAAACTGTTGCATGCAGCAGTTTAGAAACACGTGTGTTTAGTCAGGATAAATGAATCATTGTACTGTACCTACAAAACACGGATTTACCAAAGAGGGTTTTAAAAATTAGCATTTTGTTCTTGGTATAAAAAAGTAGAATGTTTTTTTTTTTTTTTGCTAGCACATGAAAATATACACTACTTACACTTAGAATAGAAACACAGATGTGACCCAAACAGAAACAATTTAACCCTTTAACACCGGAGTTGTTGCCAGCAACACCTTAATAACACAGGTCTTTGACATAGCGTAACTCTTTGACTGTTAACATGATCAAGGTGAATCAGCTGATTCTGTCGCTGAGAAAAGCGGTTTTTCATATCAGCTTTGCACCAACATGCAACCCATTACTAACGGGAAGTGTTGCATATCAGCGCAAGGCTGCTTCTCTCCGCTTCAGAATCTGCTGGAATTAAGCTAATTGCATGAACGGTTGAAGAGTTACTGAAAGAATGGAAACACTGGAGCTAAGGCTCCGGCGTTGAAGGATTGAAGAACTTCCTGCCCAGGTAGAACACTCCCCGACTGAAAAATCTCTCTAAGTGACGTGTTGTAAATGTTACTCATCTTAATATTCTCCAAAAGGGTCACGCTTTCGGAGGATACCATTTTGTGTAACATACTGTTGGAGTGGAGGTTCTACTTCCGAGGCTCACCACCAAGAGGCAGATCCTTTTGTGGTCAGCACAAAGCTGGCACATGTCTTTTTTTGGAGTGATGATGGGCTTGAATGTTGTCTGAGGTGATGGAGGAGCTAATAAGTGGGACACACTACAGGCTTATCTTACATACTTACATGAAAGTGGGGGCAGGTTATCTCTTTAGATCTCAAGGGAGAACACTTTGTGTCTTTATGCCTAAAAATGGCGCAGACATGGTGGTCCACAGGAGTCTATGTAAATACAATCCAAAGCATAAATAGTCTGCCACTCAGGCAAAATGTAGAGAATGAAAGATTTATGCATTTTTTTCCCGAAGCTATTATTTCTTTTCTTCTTTGGTTCTTTTCAAATTACTGCTCTGTGTGCATTAGCAGGAGGAAGGTCTGGATCTTTCCCAGTGTAGTTGCATGAGTCATTTATCTCATTTGATGATTAAAACAGGTCAACAGTTGTTCCTAATTACTAGAATGGCATTTTAGCACAACATCATTTTGCCTTCATCTTTTTTATTAGGCTCATCATCACTGATCAGCTACTCTTCTCTAGAGGACATGCATGAACTTCCGTAAAGACATCTGTCTTTGTCCTCTGTCTTTAATTACAACAACAATTCAAAGTGAGTGGCAATATTCGATACTTATTCGTCTTTGAAGTGTATAATTATATTGTGTACAATAAAGTAAAAGTCCTAGATTAGGAAAAATATGTAATATAAGGATGGTGTTGGTAATGTTTGGGGTTTGCTCAGCTGCAATCAAGGAAAAATAATGAGTTTAACTTTTTCAATACATGCAGGACCATTTATGATTGTTTGCCACTTATTTGCATGGTTTGATTGACCTTTTATTTATTTAGGAAATACATACAAACATGATTTATTTATTTGTTAAGTGATTTGCATTCAAAGCCAAAAATCCCTTGACTTCTATTAAAAAATAAACAGCTATTACCAAGTCAATATATTTGTCAAAATAACTTCTCTTGCTCTTCTACCTTTTTTAACATGTTCTTGCTAATACTAAATAGTTTCACAATGTTTGATTGACAGATTCTTCAATGCCTGCTTTCAAATTGTAGGGGTGTGGCCTTCCAAAAAGCTCACTCCTGATTGGTGAGAGTGGTTGCCGTAAAACGTTACTTAGAGCAACAAGGACAAAAAACATATATATCACACAAAAAAAACAAACAAAGGCGACTGAATCAACTTGATTTCGTAAGACGTTTTCTGTGGGTGATGTCACTCACTTGGTCCAGTTTTCATATAAAGACAATGGGATTTGTAGGACATGCAGGAGGTACAAATTTTGTTTCGAAGACGTTTTTGTTTTTTAATGATTAAACCACTTGGATGAATGGGGAAACTTTTCTAGAAAGAAGATTTTAATGATGTTGTGACACATTGAATTAAACTTTGTTCATTTCGCAGAAGAGAAATTCACTCGTCATGGCAGCTTAGAGGAAAAAGTAGCAATACAGGAAAACAATACTTGGATAAATAAGAACTGTCATCGGCTTTATTGATCAAGATTAAAAACAAACAAACAAGCTTTTTACCTTTTTGCAGTCATTTTTCTGTCCAGTCTGTGGGTCCAAAGCGGCTGCACTTGTCATTGTGTTACATTGTGTTTCTGCCACAGAATTATTGTGACCATGATGCAACAGAACACAGACCAGATAGTAGTCAATTCCTCAGCCAGGACAAAAGTTAAAGCCATAGAAGACGGCACATCATCGTGGAAGTAAGCCATTTTCTGTGGGTGACGTCACACTCGCGGTCCAGTGCTCATATACAGTCAATGCTTACAACTTACTTGGATTACAGTAGAGCCTGAAGTTAAACCTTCCTACTAAACCATAACATTTTTATAAATCATGGTTTTTTAGCTGCTAAATAGAATAGAATTTCCTCTTTTAACATCTGCCGTGTCTTTGTCTGCTTACAATAGTTTTCTTGTCATTTATGCAGAAATAATCAGTTTCTTACTATTTTTATGAGCATGGTAATTATGTCTGAAAATGACTTGATCTCTGCAGGATGAGGAAAAAAGAGAGTTGGCCTTGTGGGTCGTTTCTCTGACTGCCACCCAGAGTCGCCTCCTGGGAAGAAAGTGACACTCAAAAGCTTCTTTATGCGAGTCTTATTGCTTGTCTTTCTGTATTTATACAGTGTTATTTTGTGTGCGCCTGTGTTAGATGACTCATTATATTTGGCCTGTGATCGTCATGACACCAGATTGAGGGATGTTTGGTGCATATTACTGTGGAGACAGAGGGATTCTATCTTTCTGACGTCTCAAGTTCTGGCGTCTGCTGTACTGTCCTCACCCACACTGTGTGTAGTTCTGGAAAAGGTCAGGCAATTTAGGCCAGACTCCTCTTTTGCTTTCTATAAACTTACATACAACTTTTATTTATTCCACCCCACACAATTCAATTGATTTGGAGTAAGACCCATTGTCATTGTCCATAAAAAACCAAAAAATCTCAAAAAAAGACATCCATCCTTCTCCACAACCACTATTGTACCGTTCAGGGTCACACGGTTGTTGGAGCCTATCCCAACTACTCAAGAGCGAAGGCAAGGTACACTCTGGACAGTTCACCAGATTTGCATGAAATTATGTCGGTATATTTGCACCCTGCATGGTCAAGTTAGGGCTGCATTGTCAAAAATAATGTAGGCAATACAATTTGGCAACACTGAATTATTGAAAACCAGTTTATATACCATGATATGAACTTTTATTCAAGAGTCTTTTTCTTTTACCAGCATGTGTACAACTCAAAATGTACAAAGACAAGTTATGTAGCATGGAAGAAAAGATTTCCAAAAGTTGAAAATGAAGCAGCGATTTGGGTTACGGTGATCCAAGGAATGACACAAGATGGGTACTAACGGTTTTTTTACAGCAAAGTTGCAATGATTAGAGAAAGTCTGTTGAAACTGAAAAGCTGTTTTTGATCATATTTTACTGAAAGAGATTGAGGCTTCGAGGCTTGAGTCCAACTGAAACATAAATAAAAACAAGGGACCTCTAGTGCCCAACTGGAGAAACCACAAAAGACGTTTAGCAGGCAAAATCAAATGTCATCTGGTAATGTTTTTTTGAATTATACATAGTAATATATCCTATATGATAGCCGCAACTACTTTTATGGCTAGATACAGGCTGTCTCAGGGTGAAAAATGAGAAAACCTTTAAGGAGCATGCAGGTGGTTCGCATAAGAGTGAAAATGTTCATATACATTTTTTTCTACAGACATGGTGTGAGTGACAGGTTGTAGCAAAGACGTATATGACACGAGAGGGTTAAGTAGGTAAAATCCAGGTGTGTCATACAGATATTTCTTTTTTCTGGAAGCTAACAGTCCATTTCAGGCTGTTCAGGCAGTCAGGGCACCAACGTTTAACCCTTTAACACAGAGATGTCACTGGGGACACCTTAAAAACACATGCTCTTTGACCACCAATCAGCTGATTCTGACAAGGGGAGAATCAAAGTTTTATATCAGTTTTGCACCGATATGCAACACATTACTCATTTAAAGTGTTGTGTAATGGGGCAATTACGATTTTATCTACAACAGATTTAGATAATTTACATCGATTGCAAAATCATTGTATTACTGTAAAGTGTTGTATATCACCACAAGGCAACTTTTCTTAGCTTCAAAATCCACTGGAATTGCGTTAATTGCTTAAATGGGTGAAGAGCTATGGTGGTTAAAAGAATCTTAACACTGAAGCTAAAGCTCAGGTGTAAAAGGCTTAACTAAGCACTAGAGTGCTCGGTAAAGGCACCGTAGGACAGCATCCCCGTATGTAGCTTTACAAATACTTCACAATACACCAACCACACAACAACTGTGCTTTCCATGTCTAACAAGCTTCAAGGGAACTGCATGACACACCTGTGGTCCCGTTAAGTTCTGCTTTGACGATTCTCTCTATGACCCTCGATGGGCCGGAAACAACCCAAAAACCCACATCAACCCCTGTACGTGTGCATGAGACTACCTTCACTTGTTTGATTAATTTGCCTTTATTGCCATGTTAAAAGACAAATGTCTGGTTCCATTGAACAGAAGAGAAGTGAAACCTCTGCGTTATTGTGGGTCACTATCATATTTTTACTTGCTTGTATTTTATTTAATATACAAGCCATAATAAGAATGTAAACCATCCTCCAGGTGCTTTATGTTTTGATAATATTTTTTCAAATTCTACAAAATGGGTTTGCCAACACAGCAGTGAGGTATGTGTGTGTGTGTGTGTGTGTTTGTGTGTGTGTGTGTGTGTGTGTGTGCGTGTGTGTGTGTGTGTGTGTGTCTGTGGTGAAGCGGTACTCGAAGTTCAGCAGAATCCTTGTTTATTTCCAGGGTCCATGTTTACCAGATGCTCCACAAAAAAAGAAGATCTGGAACTATAAGCGCTGTTTTATACTGAGTAATCGCAGTGTGTGTCCCAACATGTGCAAATGTGGATCCTTGAGTGTGAGATAGGGCTGGGCGATATTGGATTTTTCATATCACAATATTGTTTTTTTCATATTGTGCGATAACGATATTAAAAACGATATCAAATAACTATATTTTTCAAAGTAATCTTTATTGCACACAGTTTTAAAAGACAACAAATAAATTCAAATGTTTGAACTTTCAAGTTTAACAGAAAAATAGACAAAAAATTGACACACAATTATGTCAATATAAATAAAAGTGCAATAAACTAAAAAAAAACTCCCAAGAAACTCCTCAGTTTCTTTAAAATGCTCTTCAAGAAATGAAAGAAAACTTAAAACAAAAATGTTCTTATTTAAATACTTTGTGCAACTTCGAATAGCTTTCAAAGACAAGTCAAAAAAGAACAACAGATCAACTTAAATGGCCTCCTATTCTGTGAGGCAACAAATAGGCACCATGGTCAGTGTGATTTCTGCTAAATGAAAAAAAGCCTACAGATTGCGGGCAAGGAAGACTTTTTTGTCGTATGGCGTTACATTGGAAAATGCCGAATGTAAAGACTGCTGCTGCAGCGCAGGTCTTACCGTTGTTTTTGAAGTCTGACATTGAGCATGCTCGAGGGGGTGGTGCTGCTTTAAGTGAGAAAAAAGGTTGGTGGTATTTCCACATTTATTAGGAACGTATCTTTGGCACAATTTGCAGTAGACGTTACTTTGACTTTTATCCCACTTTAGATAACCGAAAAACGTCCACATGGCGGAACTTTTCGGGCCGGTCCGTTCTACAATGCCTCTTGATCCTCCATCTGCGCCCGCTTGGCTCGAGTTTGTTAACTTCTCTTCAGACGGAACATTCATTTTCTGCAAGTGTTAGGATTTGCAACGCATGCAGATACTGGCTTGCATCCTAGCTTGTAAATAACGTTCATTCTAACTATATGTGGCGCAGTTTATTCAGTGATTGGTCTAGCCCTGTGATACTTAATTCTGATTGGACAAGAGGGCGGGTCTTCCGGGGGTTTCTCCTGTGTTCATTTAAAACGAAAGTTTATTGCAATAGACTCATTTCACTATCGAAAAAAGGTAATATCGCAATAACGATAATTATCGTTTTATCGCCCAGCCCTAGTGTGAGAGTGGGTCTGTGTGCTGTCAAGACACACACTGTGGGTGCAGACGAGGATCCATTAAAAATAAGTATTGAAGCTGCGATGTTTACAAGTCAATGTTGGTTTATCACAGATCAAAGGTTATCTTGAAGAACTCATTGCATAACCTGCCTTTAGTTAGTTTCATTTCAAACAGCCAGTCAGCCTCTTATTTTCTCTGACCGTCCTAAATCATGTCATTTAACCAGTTGAATGGTTGAGACAGACTTTTGAAACAAAAACAGCCATAAAAGTAGATCTAGTGGAGAGCTATTGCAGCTCTGCCTCCCCAGTATGTCTTTACACTCAGCAAGCGATCTGTCAAGTTCCCAGTAGTGGCAGTGCCACACTGATTGGCCATCTGATGCTGTGGGAAGGGCTTTTTTTCTCTTTTTTTCCCAGCAGCTGTTGCCATGGAAGCACATCGTTTTGACGATGATCTTGGAGTGTCGGCTCACCCCCTCAAAGCCCCTCTGGTTTGGCTTGCAGAGGAAACTTGGTGCAGGATAGTGCGTGCGCAAACTGAGGCGCGTGATTGGGGGCTTGTGGGGGAAGAAGTCAGCAGGGAACAGCAGAAGATTGGTGGACGGATGAATGGAGCCTAGTTAAAAAGTCATCAAAATAGAGGGATGAAATGGACAAACCGAGTTAATTATACAAACGCTGTGGCGATGAGGCGAGTAGGAAGAGGACATGCAAAGACTGCCCATCAAGTTGCGTTCAGTTTTTAGAAAAGAACTCCAATAATCTTTTGATCTGTTGCAAAAGCGGTCCCAGTGGTCTTTTAATTATGACTGTTGTTTTCAGCCAACATTTAAAAAACTAAGATCTCTGGGACATAGTTTTTGCAGAGTAGATCTCAAAATTTAAATTCACCTCTGAGTAGTGGTTGGGACTGGCGTAGAGCTGCCCTGCCCCCACGTCCCGTTACCCATAATTGAGAGCTCTCTGTTTACACTTTCTGTCACGACTTTGCCACGCCTCACACACCCAACCTAACATTACGGTGCAACAAAAATGGTGCACAATATCGAAACTACCCAGCCGTACAGTTTTGAGCCAGATGCCAGCTCGGACAAGGAAAACATAAACGTACACGGGTCTAGTTGTCTTCAAGTGGATGCATCAGATTGGAGGGGTGCAGGGAGCTTGTGGCCCGTCCAGTGCATTTTCGGCATCACCAATACACTCTTCTTCAAATGGAAATTTTCTCCTGATTCCCAAAGATTTGAATAAAGCGAAAACTTTAGGCTTAATTTTCTCCTTAATATGTCCTCCATCATCAGAAAAAGGCCACAATTTTCATCGGAGTGGGTCTTTAACGAGGTCCTGCTGTTCAACAGCGGTGCACTGCCGTCAGCCAATCAGAAGTGCGAGGCATATGAGTGCACCTCTCTGAGCTCTTGTCTTCCACTTGGCTCTCCATTGTCTTTCCCCGGCAGAGTTGAGGGTTGCTGCAGTGGAGATGCAAGAGCTCAACCCTGCCCCTCCTCCCCACCTCCTCCTACTGCCTCCTCGCAAAGAAAAAAAAAGATGCAGCTCAGAGATGTTGCTCTTTTTGTCGCTCTTTACATCCCTGTTTTTTTTATTTTTTGCTTTTGTTTTAAGCTCTTGCAGTTTTCTATGGGTTCCAATCAAACACAATAGATCATCCATTCCCTCTCCGCATTCCTGTCAGTGTCTCGGCATTTGACACTAACCGACTCAGAGGATCTATTGATGTATGTGCCTGAGTTGTTGATGTCCCGGCGAACTGCAGGTTGAGGTGGGGAAGGAATGGAGTTCAATGATTGCAGATTTATTTAGGCCATAAAAAAAATAAAAGGA
This sequence comes from Oryzias sinensis, assembly GCA_037389245.1. NCBI lineage: Eukaryota > Metazoa > Chordata > Actinopteri > Beloniformes > Adrianichthyidae > Oryzias > Oryzias sinensis. Next base: position 9,161,627 of record CM074506.1, on the reverse strand, counting down.
AGGAGGCGAAAAGATGGAGAGTCAGCAGGAGTAATTGAAAAACCAAGAGATGTCAGAGGAGCTGCTGTGCGCCATCTCCTATTCAAGCCTGCTGAGTTTCATAAGCTGAGAAGGTTGGCGGGTAAGAGGGGGGTGAAGGTCGGCGCAGGGCTCCCTAGAGACGCTGCATCATCTCAGGATGGAGATGGTCTCCTCGAACTCCTCACATTGCGTCCTCGCCCGGATGCTGGTTTCTGGTTTTTAGGTCATACTGCCTTGTTGCGCGTGCTGTTGAGTTGCTGCACTGCTGTTTTTAATGAGCTTTTTCTTGTTTGTGTGTTCTTACCCCTCTCAGTCATGTCCCCACAGTTAATCTCCACACAAATAACTGCTCTTTGTGCACCGCAGATCACTTTAAAGTTGAAAAATAAAGGAGGGAGCAGTGGAAATGTAAAGAAAAAGCCCTTGGCCTTCATGCTCTGCATTAGACAAGCTTAAAAAATGTGTTGACGAAAGTTTCTAACACAGATCAGCCCAAAAAAAAAAACCCAACAAATCGTCAGACTGCTCTGTTGGATGCGTGATCAAAAATGATAAATTAGCTTCTATGCTTGCTTGAGTGCACATGTGTGAGCATGCGTGTGTATAAAAGAGTAATGTGGAGATGGATGAATAAATAAAAGATCTGGGATATCCATAAGCATGGAGCTCCGGGTTGTCATGGCGATGCAGACAGCACTGCTGCGTTTTTGTGAGTGTGCGATAATGTCGCTGCAACGTTTCAGTGAGTGAGCGTAACTTTCTTTTTTTTGTAGTGCTATACTCCCTTAAAACCCCTCTCCCTCCTCCTTTTATTTTCTTCCTCTCCATCTCGGCTGCACTAAGAGGAGTTTGAATAGTAAAGCAGAAGAAAGAGAATATGAAATCAATGTTTGTACCCAAGAAGAATTATTTGCATATTTTTGTCTTTCATGCATTTTAAGCATGCTTTTTTGTTTCTTGCACAAAGTGAAACTGCAATGTTGTTTTTATGGTTTTGCTGCATAAGTGATGCTCTCAGCATAGCAGCATTTCACTGGTATATCGTGATACCTGTGCATCTCTAGAGCCCACAGCCTTTTCTTCTGTAGTTCTGCTGCTTTGCAGCATGGGTCGCTGCTTCGTCCCCACCCTGGACGCATATGCATCTACCTGCAGTACAGGAGAGTGCTGACGGAGTTCAATCTGAATCCCCGCACTACTAAAAATGAAAAAAAAAAATGTAAAAACAGAAAGCAAGCAAGTGAGGGAGGATGAGTAATATGTCTAGAACAGTGGGATTCTCTCACTAGAAACTCTACCTGGTTACCAGGCAACAGAAAATCACTGCTGAACATCGGAGCACCGGAAAAGGGAGGTTTTATCAGACGACGGCGTGTGTTTGTCCACATTTGAAAGCTGAGTCAATACGTTTATTATTTATGAAGCTTCTGTAGTAAAAGAGTACATGGTGATGGATTCTGGAGGAAGGGACATAAAGGGTAAATCAAGGTTCCCCAAGGGTTTTCTTTATTTTGCAAGGTATAAACTCAAGTGTTTAGTGGACATTTTTTACGCAAACTGTCCTTTATCTCCTGCATGAAAACTGTGATTCAGTTCGTAAGTGACAGCATAAACCGAAGAGAATAGAACCGAGTGCCCATGCTGACCCTACCCTTCATTTTCAACCTTGAGGCGCTGCTCATGTTGGCTTTTTTTCGACTTGGAATCCATTCGAGGATGTAACTGAACTGACTCTGAACTCACCGAGACACATGCAGAGGACTAGAAGTCCTCACATCTGCTGGTTGTGCTGCATGGCTGGATAAAGACATCTGACCAATCCCAGTTTTATGGGTTTACATAATAATCTGCAACACATGCTGCCATCATAAAGCAAGAGTTTCTATGCGGATGACATTAGTTTATGATATTCACAGATAATTACAACCATCAGGTCTCATCTTCTACAAGTTCCCCTCCAACCATATTTTTTGGACCACAAGGGCCGCTTGAAATCTTTATGTGCCTTACAATCCGGTGCTCTTCATGTATAAATAATGGTTCTGCTTACTGACCTGTAACTCATTTTTTGTGGTACGTTGTGCTGAAAAACATGTCAAAGTATTTTAGTTCGACTTTGGTAAACTATGAAGTTGCACTGCTTACTGGATTGTTGGAGCGCCACTGTAGTCAGTCAGTAGCCTGGGAGATTCAAATGTACTGTGCGTCCACATAATGAACTGAAAAGGGGAAGCTATGGACGCTCCAGGTACAATATGTATTTAATTGTTGTTTTGACGTTGACAATCTTTAACACCTGTAGGTGAAAAATAGCCTTTGGGCTAATTCTGGCGCATTGCAGCAATGCTTTTAATGTGCACTGTCCCTGATACATAAACAATTAAATGTGATGTGTGTTCAAGAGGACACTAAACACATTCTTATACACACATTTAGCCCACTGTGTTCACACTGGACAAGCAGGGAGGGGCCTCTTTTTTCTTTTATTCTACTGTTTGCTAGGGCATGTCCACCACCAACAGTTGGAATTAGCTTGGTGCGAAATATTGAAGGGGTGCAAATCTACTCAATGATGTCATTAACAGCCGCCGTTCATCTGTTAGCGCGTAGCTGCTAGCACTTGGAAAATACAGAACAACGTTGTTTTTTTTACTTTAAACAGACAAAACACAAAGACAAAAAGTCATTACTTACATTTAAATGTAAGCTTTTATCCTTTAGAACACACCCACCTGAAGAAATTAGTTTCTCTCCTCTACAGCGCAACGCGGATTACCATCACGGCAGAGGGATAGTCAGCCCTAAGTCCTTATGGCCTTCCTTATAAAAAAATAGTTCAGACTCCACTACAGCTCCAAATCCCCCTACAATTGGAGCAATAGGGAGGAACCAGTGGGGTAGGAGGTGAATTCGATTTCGAGCTTGGTGTCATATAATTCTATCTGGGCACAAACCACAATTATTCATTTCTCCTTCATGATCAATTTTTAAACAGTTGGCACTACCGTGAATTTGAAAGGACGCCATGCCGCCGTCAATACCAAATCAGAGTCCCTAATTGGGCAAAGTTTTATCTGGTTTTAAATGCGGAAGTCTGAGACACATTTACGAGCGTTTAAATGGACTTTTAATTGGAAGCGCTCACTTAAACGCACTTAGCCGAGGGTGGTGAGAACGTAACTTGAGAGTATCATTTTGTATTTTATATGTTATAACTGAACAATGTTAAGAGAAAAACAACATTATTTCACTAGAAAAACCTACCATCAACCCCTTGGCCAATCGCCTGGCTCTTTGCCCCTCCAAGCAGTGCAGGAAGTGAAGTCATACCACATTAATTATTGTTTTTTTACGCTTCGGTGTGCCTTAAGGTCAATACAGCATGGTATACGGTAATCATGGATTTTGGGTTTATTTGTGTTGATATTGCCCAAAACTTTAAAAGAGTGATCTGTAGTAATCCACACATATACATGATTAAAAAAGACCGAGTGAACCATCTTCACTGGAAATGATCCATTAGTCTGTTGATCTAAGTCGGCTTTGTTCACATCAGCGGGTAGAAGACACCGACACAAGGTCGGAGTCAACGAGTCAATGTGGACGGATTAAACTTCTGACAGTTGGGGCGATCATGTATCTCAGGGAGTGGGGGAGTCTGCTCTAAAACAACCCTTATTAGCTGCTGTGACCAAGGGACACTACTATTTAACGCCCATTAGGCTGTATTGAAGGAACCCCGCTCTCAGTGTCTGCTGTCTGATGGACCTCTATTATCACAGTTCAAACGCACATGAAAGCAGCTCCACATACACTGTCATCCTCTGGATGCAGACACTAACAAACAGACATCCACACATGCACACACAGAGAGTCTTTGTGCACATGAAAGGCAGGATTGTGACAGCTGATCCTTCTGAAGGGCAGGAGGCCTGGCGTGTGTTTAACAGCTTGATTTGAACTGAAGTGGCTTTATAATGGTGCTATTATATGCTTGTCTCGAGACAAATGCGCATAGTTAGAACAATTAGCTACAACATCATAATGCGTCTGCAGCTCAGTTACTAAAACAAGCGGTTAAGACGACAAGGAACACTGCTGAGTGCTTAATGTCCATTTTAGTATTACAAATTTATACTTTCATACCTCTTACTTTAATGTGGTCACATTTGGTGTGATGAGCTTTCTTAGAGGACCTTAAGTTTGTCTTCTGCATTGAAAAATATAATGGAAATAATGCTACCTTAGCTTCCACTGATCTGCCTCACAGTTTCGATATTTTTATTTCTAGATAATACACTAACCCATAAAAATGTTAAAAATTATGAAACATACATTAAACAGAATTTTAGTTGTTTGTCTCAATCAGCTCAATATTTAGCTTTTTACAAATATTTAGCAGCTTTTTTCTTTAGACAATTCAAATTGGTTTAATTATAAAGCACCTTTTTCCAACTGATATTATAATAAGAACAGAAAAAAAACACAAATATACGTCAAACAAATCATGATTTGTTTCAATAATTTTGATTTATAACAATTGAAACTTTAGAAATAATTCAAGATTGTTCAAATTGTCCTCAAAAAGATCAGTTGTCCTAATTATATATTCACAAGACTATAAAAGTTATTATTCTGTTTAGCTGAGTTGTCTAAATCATATTATTTACCATCTTTTGTTTTTGTATGACACTTAAAAAGACTCCAAAAAACGCTAAGCCAGCTGCCAGATTTTGGGAATAAATACAGGGGCTACTATTAGAAGAGAAAAAAAAGTAAATGAGGAAACAGAAAAAGAGCTTTCGACTTCAAAATAAAAGAAAGTTACATTTAACAGATAAAAATCAGGTGTTTTTACTCCAAATATGGATTTATTGCTACAGGCTAATGTTACGAGGATGCTGCTAATAAAGGTAGATGTTTACTGTAATATTTAGAAAATTCCTGTTTTAGTAACCTTTTGTAGGTTTTTATCTGTTGCACCTTAAAAGTCGTTAGAGGCTGAAGCTGCAGTCCAATTTTTTTATCTTTGAATTTGACTGTTGTGGATTAAGGGAAAATCTATTTTACATTTGAATGGTTCCTACACACAAAATAAAGTACAATTAAAGTTTAAAGCGGCTGCAGATATTTTTAAGAAGGATGAAGATAAACTTTACCCTCAAAAGTAAAGGAAAACTGGAAGCCTAAAAAAAAATCGAAAGCCTACCTCAACCTCGTTCAGCCTGGTACGTGGAAATCTTGTTTGACATTAAACCTGTCCGTGTCCTAAAAAACATTGGGGACCTCTGATCTAAATGATTGCTACATCTGATCAGGGTGGGACAGAAGTAATGGGTTTCTTGAAAGCGTCTGTCTGGAGCCGGAAGGATAATTGCAGAGACACTGACGGAAACATCAAAAGCCACATTTCCACATGGTAGATTAATTGCTTTTAAAAAAACGAGTTCTTATTTTGCCGTGAGCAACAGATCAGCAGCCTCTCAGATGATTCCTTAAGTCATACAGTCATAAGCCAATAAGAACCACTTTACATTTAGGGTTGTTTAACCAGAGTTAAATCAGATTTTAATGCAAGGTGGAGTCAAATGTATTCATCATTCATAAATGCATAAACACTAACCTTATAATTAAAAAACTTGAACATTTTCATGAAATCTCACTTGAACTAGGGTCAGGTTTTACAAACAACAATGGAGAAAGTTGGATGGCAGACAAATGAAATTATTTTCCAGTGCAAAGGTTTTTCTTCCCAATACCATTGGCTTCAATATTTTATGATCAAACAAGAATCACAACACTGAGTTTCCATGCAGCTTCAGCTGTATATTGCGTTTAATGTTAATTAACAGACGTAAACATTCTCGTTGGTTTAAATAAAGACAGCAATTATAGGCCATAAACAATGACTATTAACCTGTGTGTGAGCCTGTGTGCCTCACAGATAAAACACCGGGTCGATCCACAGTAAAAGACTTCAAACATTGTTAGGCTTTTAAAGACTGAGGGAATTCGAATCTATTCCCACGGTCGGATGTTTATGTGCTGGCATAGATGAAACACCTCCTGCAAAGCGGAGAGACACGTTTGAACTCCAGAAACATTCTCAGACTCATTTAAAAAAAGCCTCCTATTTATCTCTCTGTGGGTGTTTCAGCTATTTGTGTGAGTATTTCTATTTGACTGAGACGAGCATGATGTTTGTACCATGTTGCATATTTTTTCCTAATTTGGAAACTGCTGAGCTGCAGTGTGCGTTTGTGTGCATGCATGTGTGTTGGATTATTGGATTTAGCTTCTAGACTTACTTTTATAATGCACTTGTAACGGTTTGCCACCATGTTGGTTTGTTTACCCACAAACAAACACCAGACCTTCAAGACTCAAAAATATTTTCATAGAATATATTAAAAAACAGAAAAAAATTGTTCTGCTATGTGCTTTCTGTCTATATCCATTGCCCAAATGTAGTTTCAATTCTTACAAGAATTCTTAGTTTTTTTGTCTTTTACCTCTGTAACACTGGAGCTGTTGCCGGCAACAGGGAATAACACGTTCTGCTAACGCAACTAACGTTTACGCAATTAACCTAATTCCAATAGATTCTGACACTGAGACAATTAAATACTGCATAGTGTTGCATATTGGGGCAAAGCTGCTTTTCTATGCAACCTGGAGCCGGTCTTGTTAGCGTGTCTGCGTCTCTCCCACGAAAACGAACAACATTTGAACTTTTGCAGAGATGGATGTGCATAATGTGCATATAAACGGAACGTGTTTTTGCCAAACCAAGGATTAAGGTAGTTCTGAAGGCAAAAGGGAGTTCAACTCGGTACTACCAAGCTGTATCTAAGAAAGTGGTCGGTGAGTATATGTTGTTTAATGACACCAAAGTAGGGTAATAAGTGTGGACCAGACTCAGCAAGGCATCTTTCCCATCCATCTAGTAACCCATCATTGCAATGCCGACTGTATGTTTCTAGATTGGGAATCTCCCTCAGAGATATGGTTTTAACTTTGGTTGGTACAGTAGGTCCTAATCTGCACCCAGAGTAGCCAGTTAAGATAGATACAAAAAGACGGAGACCTGTGGTAGACCATAGACCTGCCTCACTGATCAAGACCTAAAGAAATTGTACACGGAGAAGAACTATGGGCATCCATGACAAGACTGTTGCCCCTACAATTTGGATGGGTGGTAGATAATGGGATATTGGATGGCTAAGGTTTGGGTGAATGGAAATAAGCAAGAACCATCATGTAAATTAAGCTCAGTAAAACCTTTTTCTAAACCTTGAGGAGAGCTTCGTAGGGAAGCCTCTTTGCTCCACCTGAGTGACCTCATTTATGCAGAAAGATGCTCTGAAGATAGAAGGTAATGGGAACAAGTGTTCCACGACAAATTGTCATCCCCTAAATGGCTCTAAAAAGTAAATGAAATAAAATTAACAGCCCCAATGGGAGTAATATTTTAATCAAATTGGTTAAATGAGATGATTAAAACTCTAATTGGACTGTAATAAAGTCTTTAAATGGAGTCACAACCTCAGTGTAAACATAACTAATGGAAGCATGAGAAAGATGAGGTGCTTCGTGAAGAAATAGAGAGATGCTGTGAAAAAAAAGTCCATTGAAAAATGACACTTCAAAGAGAGAAAAGAATTGTGCTACAAAACCCAGTTTGGATGAAAAAGGACAAGGCAAGTGAGACGTTATTGAATAGTAATAGGATAGAGAGGTGTAAAAAAGGGAAGTTTTTGATGAAAGAGAATAGAGGTATACTGCAGCATAACGCGCAGCTGCTGAAGCTTTGGTCAGCTGTAAATGTGTGTGTGAGCACATGTTTGTGTTTCAGTTGGAATGCAGGCAAACTTATAGAAAATCATGCTATTTTTCCGTGATGTGTGCTTGATCTGAAAGTGAGTGTTTTCCTTCTTTTGCTCCCCGTTCCTGTCACAGTGACTTTGCTTTCTCTTCTGAGAGATCCCCATGGCATTCCTGCAGAGGGCCTTAAAACGATAAACAATCACTGACCTTCTTATTTCAGTGTCCACTTTAATTAGCAGCTGATCAAACCGTGAAGGCAAAAACAGATAATTTTGTGGCTTTTTAAATCCTGTCTGCAATCAAATCACCTTCTAAAGTTATGAGCTGACGACAGCACAAAAAGAAATGACAAAATGCTTCTGAGGCATAAAGCAAATAGGAGATGGAGCAGTTGTTATGGAGAAGGCAAAAGGGCTCAAAATGGAAATGATGACCGTAAAAGGAGAAATGTGATCTCTTTGGTTTATAATTTTGTCTTTGCATTTATTGGTTTTTGCCAGGATTTTGTGCATACATATATGTTAGAAAGTCAGTTGAGGTACCTAAAAATGTTCAAAACATTTATTCTGAATATTATTTAAGTAATTGGATTTAGGTCCAATCAGTGTAATGCAGTCAGGGGGAGGTAAACGTAGTTTAAAGAAATACATAAATAAAATGGATGTAATTTTTTCCCAATCAAAAATAACAATCAAGCATTAGAAATACACTGGGTGGGGGTGCTAGTGATCCAAGAAAATGTGACACAGTGGTAGTGCAGCCGTCCAGTTATTTTTAATATTATTAACTTCCTTTTTTAAATGGAGGATAACGTCTATAAACTCAGGAATTTGTGGAGACACGTCGCTGTCGGTGATCTTCATTGAGATAGAGAATCTTGTAAAATTGAAGAAAGAAAAGGAAGTCTTCCACAAACAGGTTATACTGTACATGTGTTTCTGCTGAAGGAGCAGCGCACTGACTTCATTTGTACCCTAAAGTAAGTCTTTATAACAATTTTGGTGATTTTTTTTTTCAATGCTACAGTTTGTAAACAGAAGAAAAATGTTCCAATGAAATTTTAAACAACACACTTTTACTGTTACCAATCAAATGGTGAACAGGCTATTCTGTTTTATTCATTAGTTTGTAAATCTGACTGATGACGTCAGTTCCTCACCATCCATGATTCTCACAGCACGGAATTGGTCTAAGTATAAAAATCTACTGCTGGATTTCTTGCATGCAGCTGCACCATCAGTTGCCTCAGAAGCGAGTCATACACGCCACACACCAAAAAAAACAAACAAAAAAAACATACAAACACAGTTGTTTCTGGCCTCTTAAGGCGACTGTCAGTTTTTATTCGACTGTCTTTGGCAGGGGATGTGCGAATACTGAATCATTGAATGCTCTGTGAAGTTTTGACAGTTTTCATTATGACAGATCCTGGTGAGCCACAGGTGGCTCGGTGCTGAGGATCTCCTGCTGCACAACCAAGTGTTGTTTAAACACCCAAAAGGCAACTTTAAATCATGGCCGAGAGCACAGAATTTTCCAACAACGCAGACGTTTAGTTGCATATTTGACTTGTATTTGCATGTATATTCTAAGTCGGAATTTTTCCGCCGGTCGTAGTAATATGCCTTCTTTTCCGTCGACTTGGCTCACATTTCTTCAGTGCAGCAGCTTGTCGAGTGTTCACCGTCTTCAAATGTGACAAATGGATGAAAGTGACTCTGGACTGAGTTTTGTTTGCCATCCGTCAAGAATAAAAGCCTCTGCTGACATCATGTAGACTCCATGGTAAACCCAGACCATCCAGATGTGTATACATCTCAGTGAGGACGGATGTTGATGAAGTTAATAGAGAAAAAGTAGCTATGTGGATTTTGTGTCAGTTGTTCAAGGAAAGATGGTTTCTTTGAGGAGAGACAAATTGAAATTGAAATTAATGAGTAAGTTTAAGAGAGACATCTTATTAAACAGAATTTGTTCTCTTATAAGGGTGTCTTGGCTAGACTTTAATTTGTCCTTTATTTTCCCTGAAATACCATCAGTTTGAGTGATAAATGGTTGTCTCTGTACATCTTTACTCCTACTCGTACATCATCTTGGCGGAATCTAGGCGTTTGGATAAAAAAAAATAATGTAGTCTCTTTCCAATAAAAAAAATCAATGCTTGAGAAGAAAAATTGATATAGGAAATTGAAAAAATAAATTGTAATCATTTTCTTTACATCTAAGCTTCTGCACGCTTAATTTAGTCCCTCTTTGCTTTGCATATATTTATATATGGTGGTAGATAGTGACAAAGAGAGGCAAGGTAGTCCACACAGGAGGGGTCCACTTCCAGAAGAAACAATAGCAGACATTGAGGACAGTTACAAGTACAACAGTAGAGCAAGTCCTGAGGAAGTCAGCTCAATGACAAGAACAAGACCCGGGTAATAAACTGTTATGCACTGCCAGTTATCAGATACCCTGTAGGAATAATAAGACAGCCAAACCAAGAGAAACAGACCACAGATGTTGAGACCTGAAAGCTCCTCACCATACAGCAGGGAAAATAAGTATTGAACACATCAACATTTCTCTCAAAAAACATATTTCTAATCGAGCTATTGAAACGAAATTTTCACCAGATGTCTGCATCAACCCAAGTAATGCACACATAGAAAGAAATCCAAACATTTATTATAAACTTATTAAAATTTATTGAACACTTAGTGCAAAAACCTTTGTTGGTGATTACAGCCTCAAGACGCCTCCTGTATGGAGAAACCAGTCGAATTCATTGCTCAGGTGTGATTTTGGCCCATTCATCCACACAAAATGCCTTCAAATCTCCAAGTTTCCGGGGGTCTCTTCTGTGAACCCGGATCTTCAATTCTTTCCAAAAATTTTCAATTGGATTTAAGTCTGGTGATTGACTGGGCCATTCTAGCAGCTTTATTTTCTTTTTCTTCAACAAGTTGAGTGTTACCTTGGCTGTGTGCTTGGGATCGTTGTCTTGCTGAAAGATCCACCCTCTTTTCATCTTCAGCAGCCTGGCAGATGACAGCAGATTCTGATCAAGAATGTCTCGATACTTTTTTTTTTATATGAAGTCTACCAGTACCACATGCTGAAAAACAGCCCCACGCCATGATGCTCCCACCTCCAAACTTGACTGTTGGTATGGTGTTTTGGGGTGACGTGCGGTGCCATTTTTCCTCCAAACATGTTGTGTCTTATGACATCCAAAGTGTTAAATTTGGTCTCATCTGACCAGAGTATCCTCTCCCAGAATGTCATGGGTTTATCCAAATGTTGTGTTGCAAACTCCAAACGAGCTTCAACATGCTTCTTCTTCAAAAATGGAGTCTTGCAAGGTGTGCGTGCATGAAGGCCATGGCGGTTGAGTGCATTACTTATTGATTTCTTTGAAACAACGGTACCTGCTGATTCCAGGTCTTTCTGAAGCTCTCCACGAGTGGTCCTGGGCTGTTGGAGAACCCTTCTGATGATTGTTCTGACTCCTCTGTCTGAAATCTTGTGAGGAGCACCTGGCCGTGGCAGGTTTATGGTAATGCCGTGTTCTTTCCACTTCCGGATCATGGCCCCAATGGTACTCACTGGAACTTTCAGAATTTTAGAAATGCGCCTGTAACCAATGCCTTCAGTGTGTTTTGCAACAATAAGGTTGCGTAGGTCTTTGGACGGCTCTTTGCTTTTGCCCATCATGCAACGCTTCTTGTCTAACACCTTGCTGGTGAGAAACCTTTTTAAAAGGCATCAATTAGGACTATACCAGCTGATATTACTTTGCACTAATAGGGGGCACGTTAACCTTCTGAATACTATCAAACTCCAGCTGCTTTCTTGGCTTGCCAGACCTTTTTGCCACTCCTTTTCTTCATGTGTTCAATACTTATTCCCTGTGCCATTTCACTTTATTACACATAACTTCATTTATGGACATAAATGTTTGGATTTCTTTCTATGTGTGGATTACTTGGGTTGATGCCGACATCTGGTGAAAATTTCTCAATAGCTCGATTAGAAATATGTCTTTTGAGAGAAATGCTGATGTGTTCAATAGTTATTTTCCCCACTGTACATGGAGGGTTGCATCCCAAATCCAGCACCTCGAGACTGAATGCTAGGCGCAAGGAAGGAGGCCACGGACTAGTGAGTGTGGAAGCCACTATCCAGGATGAAAAATCCAAGATGCATGAATACATCAAGCTCAAGGCCCCAATGGACAGTGTGCTCAGTGAATGTGAGTGGCTGATATCAAGAAATCCCTACCAATGGCTAGAAAAGGCTGGCCTACAGGACAGCACTGAAGCACTCATCCTAGCAGCTCAGGAACATGCCCTTAGCACCAAAGCGATGGAGGCTCAGATCTACCACACCAGACAAGACCCAAGGTGTAGGCTGTGCAAAGAGGCGCCTGAAACGATCCAGCACATAATTGCAGGGTGTAAGCATACATGGAGCGCTACAATCAAGTGGCTGGAATAATATACAGGAACATGTGAGCAGAATATGGACTGGAAACCCCAAAGTCAAAATGGGAAACACCTTAGAAGGTGGTAGAGAATGAAAGAGCGAAGATCCTGTGGGACTTCAAGATACAGACGGACAGGATGATAATGGAGAAGCAACCAGACATTGTAGTGGTGGATAAAGCCGTTGTGGTGGATGTGGCAGTGCCAAGCGATGGAAACATGAAGAGGATAGAACATAACTCAGAAAAGATCTGGAGAAACCATGGAAAGTGATGGTGACAGTGGTGGCAGTGGTAATTGGAGCAGTCGTGGCAGTAACCCCAAAGATGGAGGGGTAGCCACAGCAGTGACCAAATGTTTGACTTTTATTCACGATAAAAGTCACAATAAAAAGTCACAGTAAAATAAAGGTCAGTCTGGTTGATGTGACTTTGCCCAATGACTTTAGCATATTTGCGATGATAGTGTGGCCTCTTGGTTTGCTTGAAAGACACAAGGCATAAACCCTTCCAACTAGAAACAAACTAAAACATTTATTTCCTTTTTTATATATAGTTTTTTAAAACTTAGAGCCTCTTTATTATACCTCATCTTTTGTTGTTCTTAGGTGTTTATTTGTATAAACCCCTTCTGTATTTGAAGGTAAACTTTGTTTTTATTATTTTATTATATTGTATACTCTTAGTAAGTCTTTGCATGTGATGCAAGATTTCAAAAATGGCGTACTTTCATTTAATTAAATTAAGTTAAAAATACTGTTTTTTCTTTTGATGGTTAGTGTTGGTCCTGTTTTAATTTGAAAAGAACACATTTCTATGTATAGCAACATAAAATATATTACATCATAATTTTTTGTTGTATCTCTTAGTTTAAAACATTATTCATTTTGCTATAATTTATCTTTGAGAATATGTTCCTTTTATTTGGATTTTTGTACTTTTATTTTGTTAATATAAAAACGTGTACATCACTTCATTAATGTATTTACCTTAGTTCCTGTCAGCTCCATGAAACTTATCCAGGAAATCATACAATATTGCAGATTTAATATGTTAAATTACATTGAACCAAGAAATATTTTCATTATTATTTTTTACATTTTTTCTAGAAAACTGTTTGCCCTCTTTGATAAGAAAATCTGACAAAAATATAAGCTGAAAAAGGTTAACAGGAAGAAGGGCAAAAAACAAACTATCGTGAGAAAGGGTTTGGATACTTTAGAGGAAAAAGAGAAAACTGGGACCAGAAATGAAAGAAAGGAGATGAGAAGGAAGGAGAGCAGTCAGTCAATACAGCGGTTGGGGAGATGTCAGGTTAATTACATTAAGAAAGAGTTGAAGAGGATGAGGAGGAGACACAGCTGAAGAAAGACTGATGAGGCGAGAGAGAGTGGAAGAGTAATCTCTTTTGAAGGTTGACCGAGCGCCATCAGTATCAGCTCCGCCTCTTTTCTGATTATAAAACCAAGTTGAACATGAGCAAACACACATGATCTGACTAATCCATGTGATGTGGCTATCTTAATGATCAGTGGGTCAAAGGGAACTGCTTCTCTGTGCATCTCCAAAGCTTTTTTTCACTTGGATCTGCTTCTGAGGCTGCGTGTACGCTCCTCAATCAGAGGGGCGGAGCCAATCCCAACAGTGCCAAGGGTGTTACTTCCAAAGCATTAACACCATCTAACCTTTTTAAGTTATAAGCTCAACAAAAAGCACTATAAACACAGAGCGGTAAGGGGAGTGGGGAGAACACAATAAAGCAATTGAGCTTAGTAGTAAGTGCCTGTGACAAAGAAGATAAATGTGACATTAGTTTACTGCTGGGACTTAAAAGGACCGGCCACGTGCACGTCTCTGTGTTTGCCCAGGGTCACATGCACCTTTGCATGTATCAGCCTCCAGGATGATGGGAAATTAGTCCTTTCATCATCACTCGGCGCAATGGTTCTTGGTTTTCTGGAAGCCTGGAGTGAACAGCAGTCATGTTTGGCATGTCTTAGTTAGCTTTTTTTTTTTTTAATCTTCATGTTTTTCCGGATAAGCATATACACAGTGATGAGATGGGAGCTGATTTATCTCCAAGCCTTAGACAGGTTTGACATTTAACTACACTGGGAGGAGAAGAAGGGAGTAAAAACACTTGTGGAGAAAGGGAAGAGATGAAGAAGAGCAGAGACAAGGAGCCAACACATTTTTTTTTCCCCATTTTTGTTAATTTCTTTTTACATAGTTATTTTAATTTCCTATCTACATATTTAGCCTTCGCAACAAGCCTTGACACGATCACTTTCAATGAAAAGTCTCTCATTCATGCTTAGCTATGCAAGTTTTTAAGACCCTTTTTAAGCTCTATGTACAAAACGCTCATTGATTGATTGAAAAGTTAAGTCAGACAATTTTTGACCAATCAGGGACCTTAGGGACACTTTCACTATGACGTATGAATGGCGTCCCTTTTCATTCATGAAAGTGCCAACCGTTTATTAATTGATTACAGAGGAAAAATTTAATAATTGTGATTTGTGCCTTAATTATATAACATCAAATCTTTCATGTATCAATATAGAGCTTTGGAAGAAAAAGCAAGATTTGCTAAATTTGCAGCCTCTTCCTGTAAGTACATGGGTTAGTATTGGGTAGCAACTGTCCACTGTGAACACCATATATCAGTCTCCATTAAGGTCTGAAGGAAACGTAGATTTTCAATGACCTACCTGCTTTTTTGTACGCTAATCTGTAATAATGTATTATGCTTTAATAATTCCGTACTGCTGTATGGATTATTTTATGGAATCCTGAAATGTCTACCTTTTATAGCCATAACTACAATATCATACCAAAATGTTTTGCCTTATGAACCCCATTTACCCATCACCATTCCATCCCTGAGGGAAACGATAGCTGTTCTCCAACAACCGCCAGTCTATTTTTGCATTTTTTTACATAAAAATCTGGGCTGCTATTGGACAATAAACAGCATTTGAAAGATGGAGTCTGAGCATATATGGTAACTGTTCTATGACTGCAAGGATAGTTAATTAAAGTAAACAGACCTATAATCACAATTGGTTTAGGTGTTAAAACAGGTATGACATTGTCACCAAAAGATTTTATAAAAACTTTTATGTCTTAGCTTTGAACATTTGGCTGATAATCTTACTTGAGCTGTTGCCAAAAATTCCTACATATGAGTAGATCTTTCTGTCTCAATATAGGCCTGGTAAGGCTTTCACACTCCTACAGTTTCCACTTTTTCCATTTAATGAAATGACATTTCACCTGCTGTTGAAACTATTCCTCCCCCTGACAGGTGGCAGTGGGTCCTTCCAAGTGAGCGCCATAGATTTCACATGTCGGCAGACAAAACGTCACATGTTCACTCTCAGCCTTTGAAGGAAAGTTCAAAAGCAAAGACCTGTGTGCAGTGGCGACTCACAGCCTCCCTTTTGTTTGAGTCAGTTAAATTTATCCCTCGTAAAAGTGTTTAGGAAGTTAAGATTAACTTGTGAAAGTTTCTGAAGGTTTGTGTCAGAGAGGAGAGTCAGTGCAGTCAATCCAATCCTTGTGCTGCCTGTAGAAGCCAGGTTCGCCAGAGCGGTCGTTTTGACAAATCCCACGTGCATCTGGTTTTTGACCCTGGATAAATCAAGCGTGGAAGGGTTTCCCTTTTTAAACTCTTTGAAAATGTGTTTGGAAATGGGTTTAAAATGGTCAGTGTTAAATACATGACGGCATTGCTAATATTTACAGTTCACTGACGCCAGTCCAGGATAAAAATAGGCAAATCTAAAGAGTGATGGTGGATTTGACTGTGTGTGTGAAAGTATTAGTAGTATAAAATAAAGGTGTGTTCACAAAGCTTTAGGTTAATCCTGCAGTCTGTGTAATGATCAATGGTAGCTTCTAGATGTTACAGATGTTATTGCAGGTTCGATTCCCGCCTTGCACGCCCATGTGTCGAAGTGTCCTTGGGCAAGACACTGAACCCCACCTTGCCTCTGGTGGGAGGTTGGCGCCAGTGTTCGGCAGCGGAGCCGCCATCAGTGTGTGAATGTGTGTGTGAATGTGTGTGTGTGCATGGGTGAATGGGACTGTGACTGTAAAGCGCTTTGGGCCTTCGTAAGAAGGTAGAAAGCGCTATATAAGTATACGCCATTTACCATTTACAACAAAAAAGTGCAAACGTACACACATTTTTTGTGATCGCCAGTTTGTATCCTTTTGTGAAATGGACAGAACTCCCACGTGATTTACCGAAATGACAACAAACACATCATTCCCCTGCTGTGTCCATGGTGTTGTTCGTATATCGTTACGCTCCACAGTTTGCATAGCTACTACTTATCTCCTCGCACACACCCAATGAGCGCAGGAGGCTGTCAGCCAGTGCTGTAGTGGTCTGTTCAGTTTCCTCAAGCGTGTGACAGGTCCTGTACACAGGAGGACAGATAAGGATGGGTAACAGAAGGCAGACGCTGGAGATCCAGCCAGAAGAGACCTGACAGAGAAAAGGGAGAAACAGAGATGTTGGGAGGATCGCAGTGGTACTGAAATACGCTCTGTGTCGCTCTAGCACTGCTCTCTAGGGAGAGGTCATAGCCACAATGGGCGGTCGTAAGACTTTACGATAAATCGGGAAGCGTATTATAACCCTGCAGAGAAAATATGGAGAGCTCTTTTGAATGATTTGATTGTTACTTACAGTAAATCATCCATTATTTTGGACACAATTATAAAGATTGCCTAAAAAAGGAACAAAACTAACATTTTGTCAGAATTAGAGTGTAACTAATTATTATCCTGATTGGCGATTTAGTGTTTTTCAGTACTGAACGCTGAGTTCTATTAAAGCCTTAATAGGAAATGCCAGAGTTTAATGATCTTACATGCATCTTACATCAAGATTATTCTCACTAAACCTCAACAGGATTATCTCTTGAGACTCATCTTTTATTGGAATTTAATGTGTATTAAAAGATCTGCATAACAATGCTACAAATTGCAATTAAACAAAAAACTTAAAATTGTTTTTTTAGAGACCCTTATTCAGTGCAGCCTCTATAACACTGTTCACCTTTCATGGTATCCCTGTTCAATATTTGTTTTATAATAAAACCTCTTAATCTTAAAGAAAAATTTTGCTCCTTCTTGACTTTGTTGCATTTTTGACAAAGATATTTGACAAAAAGTAACATTTTTAAATATTTAAGTACCGGTATGTAAAATTAGAAGACAAACCAACAAGCAACATTTATTGTCATTTTTAATTTTCCAACATAGAAGTTAAAATGGAGTGAGAGCTGTAGTTTCTTCTGTAACCCTTGTGCTATCCTAGCCACTTTAACGTTGTGAGTTGGGTCATCTAGAGCCACTAGACAGTGTACCGAACCTTTTTTCTTCAATGATTTGTGATCCTCACTGGTGTCCATGGATTACATGAAATCTTTCCACCTTTATCCACCTTTGTCATGGTAGGGAGAACACGTCAATGCAAGGGTGGGGTCATCTAAGATAGCACAAGGGTTAAGATGTTTTCATGGATTTGGTTTGCCACTATTGCTACTATTGCTCATTCATTGTTTTTTTTTATCTTGAAGACTTAAAGGTTTAAAAGTTTTACATTTTATCTACAGAGCAGTTTTGTTTTCTGTAGAAGTGTAATGATTGGAATAATTCGTATCTCTTTATTGCTGGTGTCATCATGTTAAACATTAAAAATGTTTGATTGATTGACAGATGCTTTCAAGTGGTTGAAGTGGGGACTTTTAACAAGCTCACTCCTGATTGGTGAGAGTGGTTGCCATAGAAATGTTGACTCAGAACAACTCGGACCAGTGACTGCTTACTGACGACTTCTAGCTCCAACATGGCGATGTCCGTATTCCTAAAAAATGGCGTCTGAATTGGCTTCATTTCGTTAGAACAGAAAGCAAGTACTTTTTTATTGGTGACATCATACTTACTTAATCCAGTTTTCTTAAACAGTCAATGGGAATTACCTAAAATGGTATAAAAATCTATAGATCAATGAGGGACAGTTTCCTACAGACCTTATAAGGCAAACTCCAAACTCCTTTAGTATGAGAGACTAGATGTGCTTGAAATACTCTGATTAAATTTAAACTGAGTTTGGGCAAGAGCTGATTCAGGTATGAGGAGAAATATCAATGTAATATCCTTTGGAATGAAGGGAACTTTGTAAGTGTGTTTTGACCTGAGAGTGAGGAAGAGTGTGGGCATAAGTAATGAATATATTGTCACTTTCTATTTGGCGTCCTTAACCTTCACTGCACTTCTTTCCTACGGGAAAAATTATAGCCAAACCTTTGAGCTCTCTGCTTAAAGTGGACGAACAGAGTGGAGCCCTGCCTGAAATGATGGAAAAACAAGTCTTAAGGGAGAAGCGGAGACGTAAATGGCAAAATGTAGACGATAATAGAGGATACAATTATTATAAACATGGGAAGACCAACATAAACAGCCAAAAGTGATGGTTTGATGTTTGAAAGATATATAATGGTGTAAGGAGAACAAAATATGAGAAGGGCAAATAGCTTTTACATAAACATCCTTAATGAGCTAAACTGCAAGGGAACACCATTTAGCAAGAGTTCTTAAATTAATATGAACGACATATATGTCACAAAATTACAATAAGACCAGAATTCATTTGTGTAAAATTTGCCAAATCGGAGACACATGTTTGTTTTTTAGCTAAAAGCTGAGAATAAGTTTAGTTTACATCTGATTTCTACAGCGGGGAGGAACATATACAATTTAGAAAAATCAAAGAACATTTGCTACTAATGCCTCTTTTTTTTCTATTAATCCAATGAAGTTTATGTCTTCAGTTTCTATGGTCATTTTCTGTTGGCTTATGCCCTGGTTTTTACCGTGCAAGAAAAAAAACACAACTTTTATTGTTATACGGTTGTTGTTTATATGGATGTGTTCAAATTCAACCCTGAATAACACTGTGGCCCAAAGAAATGTCTGTCTCTCAAGTGAACATTAACCTGAGTACAGTCAACTCTGCCATCACTGTTGAGGTACAATAAATGTTATGACCATTTATTTTACAGACCCAAGGTACATCTTAATCGCGAGCTGTCGCCATAGTTACATCAAATACTGGTGATGTTTACGAGCTTCTGCGAGTCGGTGACCCATGTGCAAAACTCACTGTCAGTTTTGTATAATGTTTGAAGGGATGATGGGGCGTCATACTGTATGTCTGCGTCACATCTGCAACCTAATTTTTTGTTTTCGTAGTGGTGTTTGACAATGTGGGAGGTTGCCAGATTTGTCCTAACATGACTCATTCTATGCGCCCTCCCCCTCCCTCTTTCAGTTTGCCATCAAAGTATTTGCATTTGTTTCCATTATGTGATTTCACTTTGTAATGTTTTCATGCTGTGAAAAGAGGCACTGCTTTAGTCGCTGCTCTGATCTGGTGTCCTTGCCTTGTTGTGACTCTCAATCATGATATTTTCAACCAGGTTTCCCTTTTGTTTTGACCTGCTGTGAATTGCACACACTCAGAGTGCTAATTGAAAATGCTAGGCATATACTTATGTAAATTATATTGCTTTATAATTTATTTTTTTCCAGGCTGGGCTTTTTCTAAAGCTTTGTGAACCATGTTTGCCTCTGACCCTGCAGCTGTGTTGGTGAAACTACAAGAGGTTAAGTGTTTATAGCTCATGTAAATGCCGGGAACTAGACTTTCAGCTCTGCAAATACAAAATGTAAAAACAAATTTCAGTTTTTATTTTATTTTATATTTTACATCAAAAAGTATTGATGCAATTTAATTGGATTCAAATCAAAGTAAAAAATGAAGTGCAAGACTTTAAATCTGCTTTAAATCTGGGTTGAAAGTACAATTTTTTACTTGTTATGGCATTTGAAAATGAGCGCCTTTACTTTAAAGTGTGGATGCCATGCTTTGAACAACTTTGTCAAATAAAAAAGCCCTTTAAACGCTGATTCTATTGATACCAATAGTTTGCGTCGAAAAAAATCCGAAGCATATGAAAAATAGACATCTTTCGAAGGAATCAGAGATTTGGATCTGCCGCTAGAGCGCAGGCTGGAAGTGAACCCGATATGACCTGTGACGTAACGAGAGGGAGTTGCCTTTCGCAGTTGCTTAGGACAGCATGTAAACAAAACAGGTAGTCTTCGTTTCTCTCGTGTTTAAATCTGTTAATCATCAACATGCCAAGTCGTTGTGTGGCAGCTGGATGTAGCAATACATCTAGTGAAAGTCTATCTGTGTATAAAATTCCCAAAACAAGAAACGCTGCTGAAAAGGGGAAAGATCAAGAAGAAGGTGGACGGCGAAGGATTTTTCCCTCCAGATCTGCAGGAGAGAAGTCTGCGTTTTCGAAGGGACAAAAACCGGGACACAAACGAAGAATTTTGAACGGAGAGTTGGGAGGAGGATCTTGGCTTCTGAGTCGAGGAAAGGCGGGTGAGCTGGAAGCGAGCGAGCCGTTTTCTGGGTCGGACAGGACGGCGCTGGAGTCGGTCGTGAGCGGAGGCTGCTAAGCTAGGCTAGTGTGCATCACGATGGATCACATTGAGGCGAAGTAGTCGTGTTTTCTGTTGTCCTTGGATCCAACTGGAGTATTTCAACGCACTCAATGTTTTGCAAGAGAAGCAACAGTTCTGCAACGTTTTTTTTTCTTTTGCTTTTGAGGTGCCGGTACCGTGAGTAAACTGAACTGTGTGTTTGTGTGAGCGCTCGCGCACGAGAAAAGGTTTCAAACTGGTTCAAACAGGTAAAACTGTTAATGTTCCACAGTTGTTAATGGTATAAGGTGACTTTGTTAACTAAAGAGTAGTAATATCTGGGAAACTTTTATTATTTTGTGACATTTATTTTGTAAATTGGGTTGAAAACCAGTGTTTACCTTTGTTTAGATTAGGCCAAAAGGGGACATTTTGAGTATATTTTAGGGTAAGTGGAGTAATTTAATTTTATACATTTTTTAGACTTACTGGAGTCTAGCCGAATCTTCATGCTGGCTATCGTCATCGGCATCACTAGACCTACTACTTTCTGCTATACTATATCCTCCTCACTTTCGCAAAGGGCAAAAGTGACTCATCATCATGATAATCTCCGCAACTTTCCCCTTCATCTTTCTGTTCATCTGATGATAAATCGCTAATAGAGACGGTAGCATCACTCTGTGCTTCGCTATCGGTGCTAGCCATGTTGTCTGCCTTGTCTTCCTTTCGTTACGTCACAAACAGGGGGGCGAGAATTCGGCGGAATGCGTGAAGCCGGCGGCCGTCCTCGTTGTTTATATTGCGTTTTTCGCCATTTATTCTTTTTCGAAAAATATTAAAAACAATCGCAACATGAAATAGAGACTATTTACTATATTTTGGCTTATTAAAATAGACCATGTCACCCACACTTTAATGTTTGAATGAATTGCAGTCCAACGTTTTATAAACTACACGTAACTTTCTTTTTTCTTCTTTTAATTGAAAACAATTAAATAAAACACTTTTAATTTTTTTGTAATGTTTTAACTGTGCTTATTTCTTTTAAACCCTTCAACATTTCTTGTAGAAAATAGGGGCCATTTTTCAGAAATGTGCCTTCTCTTTTCTTGGCTTATATTTTGTGTTTTATGGCTAAGATGACCTAATGTTAGCAATATAAGCATTGGTCCTATTGGTCTTTAATTTTTTTTGCAATTTATTCTTACTATCCTAATCAACAACTGCAAATTGTAGTACAAAAGTTGTTTTATTAGAAAATGTTACATGCATTACATGTTTGGAAATTCACTTTCAAAATTAATACTTCTTCCTTTTTTTACCCACAGCACTCAAAATGTGCATAATTTTTGGACCATAAAGTGCATTTAAAGTCCTTTAAATGTTCTCAACAGTTGACAGTGTGCCGCATAATCGGGTGCTTCTTTTGCATTACCGTAATTCCTATTGTACTAACTTGTACTGTTGTACTAACTGATTTTTTGGTAAGCCATCCATCCATCCATCCATCCATCCATCCATCCATCCATCCATCCATCCATCCATCCATCGCAGGGGCAGCAGTCTAATCAAAGATGCCCAGACTATCCTCCCCCAGACAGCCCTTAGGAAGGCTCCCCGGACCCCACACTCCCATACCACCCTCCACAGGACACCACGGGGGACGCGGTTGAATGCCTTTCCCGAATCCACAAAACCTATACAGACTGGATGAGCGAACTCCCACAAACCCTCCACCCTTTCACGGAGCTCAAAGCTCTGTCAGAATGTTTTAGTACGACTTTCGTAAACAACAAAGCCACACGGCTTGATGGATTGTTGGAGCCTGGCATAGTGAGCTGTGCTTCAGCACAATGAAATGAAATAGTGGCTAGATTGTTTTCTATTTCATGTGTTACAACTAAACAATATTGAGTGTTATTGTAAATGAACTGAATACATGTGTCTCATCTGCCGTGTTGCACTCTTCTCAAAGGCTAATTAAAAAAAAAGGCACATAAAAACACAGCAGCTAGAAAAGCTTCCCATCAACTCATCTGACCATTCCCAGACCTCTTGGCCCCTCTAGGCATTTTGGATAGTACAGTCATGCCACATCATCCATCTTATTTATTAAAAAGACATGTCATTATCTGTTCATTGGTATGGCACTTTATAATCCGGAAAAATGTGGTAACAGTTTAAAAATTTCGTGACACAATTATAACTTCAATTTAAGTCTGTCAGTATGAGTCATGTAATTAGCAAGATTTTACAGTAGTTTTTTGTAGTCTATGTTGTTCAAACTCTAAACTGTTTAGGGTTGGTTTAGCTAGCTTCAAGCCAGATGCTAGTGTCTGGGGTATAAGCTAGTTCTAACTAGACGCATAAAGTATCTAATTAGTCAATTTGTTGAATACGCAACATAAGAAACTTGCTGAAATAAACTTAAAGAACAGGTCTGACCAACTAAAATGACACATTTACATGTCCGATACCGTCAAGGCTAAATTGAAAGACATGACAATTTTTAAATTGTGCTGTACGCCTGCGATTAAAGAAGACCATGTTGATTGAATTTATTGTATACTAAAATAGGTTTATCAGCCTTCTCCACATATGCTTTAAAATGGCTTTATATTGCTAGATTTCTGGCCACACAAACAAAATCCACTTTACAGGGATGTTTACTACAACCTTTGCTCTACTGGAGCAAGTCAAATGAGAAGCACACCAATGCTCGAGTGCTCTTCAACCAAACCAGCCCTCAGGGAGCTTCTTCTAGTGGACAGGTCATTGTAGATCAAAAACAGGGAGTAGTAGAGCCTTGGAGGGGGGAGTAGAGTGCATGCTTTAATTGAATTAATTGCACCTAATAAACATCAATTAGAGGAGCAGCCATGAGCTGCACAGTTCATGGCCTCAGAAAAACCTATTCCTCCATTTTTTTCCCAGTAATCTGCTGATGTCTGACTCAGGGAGCAAAAACATTAGACTCTTGAGAGAAGATGATTAAAAGTGTGTGGAATTCAGAAAGATGTGCGACATGGAAATTAGGTTTCTATGGTTACGTAACCTAAAAATATGGAAACATTTTCATCGACTCTTAAACTGGAAATCAGCCGCTGGCCTTCTCTGATCTCCATTTTGTTTCTCCTTCTGAACATTGGAAGTGATGCGGAGTTGGCTCTGTGGAAGGAAGCATTCACATCAAAGTTGGGCAGATTTAGGTTTTAAATGAAAGGGAGAAGACTTCACCATTACCAGTCTGTTCATTTTTGGCTGTCTGTGTTTGTGTGTAGGTGTAGGTGTTTGTTTGTTTACGTTTGCGTACGGTTGGCTGTGCTGCTGGGGGATAAATGCAGTGAGGAGGAGTTATTTTACAGCTCAAAGGAAATAAGCAGAGATCCTAGCAGAGTGTGACAAACCTCAGTCAGTGTGTGTGAGGAGTTTGTGTTAGCATCAGAACAGAAAAGAGCTTATTCCTCAATCAACATTTTCAAATTACCCTCTTACCCCCCTCCTCTTTTGTTTTATTGTCCATCTTTCTATCAATCCAGCTTTTACTTTTACAGCTTTTACTTTTTATCCTGCAACCCTTCAGCTCCACGTCAGAATTGACAAATTCCTTTTCCAAAATACAGTATTCCCCCCGTCCGCTGGGGTTAGGGACCAGAGACACCCATGAGTACACAGAATCCGCAAATCCGGAGTACCAACCCAACCCCTGCCGCTACGGCACTTTGTAAATAATTTTATAGATCTTTTAAAAAATGAAATGTTTTAGATCATGAACTACTGTCTTCAGACCGATATTTTTTATGGTAAAACCCTTATTAAAGAAAAACAATTTAGACCCTTCAGTTTTTAATAACTACAGGATATGTCTTACAATTTTTAAGCAGGATTTTAGGAAAACTTGTATTTTTCAGCTGAATGAGTTTCTCTTACAGAACATTTTTGAGATAAATCAGGTTGTTTTTAGAACTGTTCTCAAGCGGTTCAAATCCTATCTCATGGAGAGAAACTTTATGGTAAGCATGGACACATACTTTTCTGGGGTCCATGAAATTAAATGTGGTGTGCCTCAAGGCTCCATCCTTGGGCACTTGCTTTCTAACATTTACATGTTTCCACTGGGTAATGTAATCAGAAGTCACATGATCAGTTTTCATAGCAATATGGAAGATCCCAGCTGTGCATAGTTACACTGACCAAAAATATAAATGCAACACTTTTGTTATTGCTCCGATTTTTTATGGTATGAACTCAAAGATGTGAAACACTTTCCACATACACAAAATAACCAGTTCTCTGAAATATTGTTCGCAAATCTGTCTAAATCTGTGATAGTGTTCACTTCTCCTTTGCCAAGACAATCCATCCCACCTCACAGGTGTGCCATATCAAGATGCTGATTAGACAGCATGATTATTGCACAGGTGTGCCTTAGACTGGCCACAAGAAAAGGCCACTCTGAAATCTTCAGTTTTGTTTTATTGAGGGGGTCAGGGGACTCAGACAACCAGTCAGTAACTGGTGTGACCACCATTTGCCTGGTCGGGTCTTGTGGACCCCCTCTTCCCCTGGGTGTCCTCCTCCTGGGCGGGGATGGCTAGCCCCTGCCTTGCTCTCTCCTGGACCAACCGTGGGTCAGGTGGGTGGCTGCCTGGAGTGCGGGACGGGTCTCCCTTGGGGGGTCCTGCTTTATACCTGGGCTTGGTGTGGGTGGATGCCTAGAACTCCTGGGTGGTGATGAGGTGCTTGTCTGGGGCTGTGGGTGCTCTTCTGGAGCAGAGTCCCGCGTTGGGCCCTCCCGGCGTGGAGGGGGGACTGTTCCCCTGGTTGGACTGGAGTTTGCACTCTCTGTCCCCCCCATGCCTCCCTGCTCTCTGGCTTTGGGGGCCCCCATGGCGGTCCTGTTGGCCCCTTGCTTGGGTGGCGGATGTGATCGTTCGGGGGGAGGTTGTTCTCTATCTGCTGCCGTGCGGGTGTTGGGCACTCATCTGTTTGCCCTGCTGTTTGACAGGACAAGTTTAAAAAAACAAAAAGAAAATGAATGAATGAATGCTGTGTCTCATCGTTATGGTGTTATGGTATCATTTTAAGAGAATTTGTAAACTACAATGTAGCTTTTAGGATGACTTCACAGCAGTGCCTGTCGGGCATATGCTGCGTACAAAAACATGTAAGAAGCTTTTCCAGGGGTGTTAAAATGAACGTTTTAGCAATTCAACCTTTTTTTTTTCAGATTGATAATACGTCTGTGGCTCATTTGTTGCTACATTCCTTCTCTGTTTACGTTGGCCATTTTGGCTTAGTTGCTCCTCTCTGGGAACGGATTGTATTAAGACTGAGGAATCTCAGAGCGAACCGAAGCTCAGTCCGATTGGAAATAAACCGAAATCACCTTGAAAGATGGGTCAGAGAGCAGTTCCTGGTTCCAGACCAGAGACCCGCTTGGGTGTATTCAGAGTAAACATTTGTTCAGTATTATTGGGGGAGACGCACTCTGGTTCACTTTAAGCGGACCAAATTGGTCTAGACCGTATGCACCCTTAGATTTGAGCCAAAGCCTGAAGCCAAGAGAGAGAAACAGCTTATGAAATTACAAGAATTCTCATTAAGTCATTTAGAACTAGTAAGAAACCTGGGTGTCATTTTGGACTCGAGGTAAACTTTTATCCCTCATATTAAGCAGGTGATCAAAACTGCTTTTTATTATCTTTGAAACTTGGCTAGGGTCCACCCACTTCTCTCTCTTAAAGCTTGGTTTTATCACAACGGAATTAATTTTGTAACGCCATTCTAGCTGGTCTTCCAGAAAATAAGGTTACGAACCTTCAGCATCTCCAGAATTCTGCTGCAAAAGTTCTCAATAGGACAGGTGGGCTCACATCACCCCAATTTTAAAATCCCTGCGTTGACTCCCAATATGCTTCAGGATTGATTTTAAGATTATTTTAATAGTTTTAAATGTCTTAACGGTAATGGTCCTTCTTATCTGTCAGATACTTTTGTAAAATATGAACACTCAATATGGCCCTGGTTTGCCACAGGACCCGAGGGCCGCAGTTTTTTTTTATTAATTTTATATTTATTTTTTGCGTGTAGCACCACGGTGCCACACGTGGTGTGTGTTAAATTTGTTCTCCGCTTGAACTGCAGTTACAACTATGAACATGTGGTGAGTGTCAAGCAGGAAGTTAAGATTTTACTTGCTACACAACCAAGCTGATTACTACTACTAGTGTGTAAAGGGATCTACGGACACGTTTAAAAATGTGTTTAAATGTGTCTGTTTTTAACTTCATTCCTTGATGTTATAATTAATATCCAATTTATACATGATGGTGTTGTTTTGTTTTTATTGATAACTGAACCCTGACGCGTCCAGGAATTGTAAATATTGTTTGTACCACAAAGTTGGCGATTGATTGAAATCCCAGTCTTCCCAGGCACCAAAAGCACTGACCTTAAATAAGTCTTAGGATGGGATCACACTAAACTCAGTTTTTGTACTGGGTACATCCGGTTTCAGTATTAAGTCAATGTAACAGTGCGGTGAAAGGTTCTGCGATGTGATTTAAGCACCCGCTGAGCTGAAGTGTCTTTTGAGCGGGTGTAACATTAAAAATTTGAGCGCGAAAATCTTTGTGCAAGGAGGGAATTTTCAAGGGTCCAAATATCTAACCTTGGGCTGAAAAATTAATTTGTGGCAGTTTTTCAAGAACCTTTGCTGATATTGTTATCAGCAAGTGGAGTCCAAAATCAACATGGAGAGAATAGTTTGTAGCCATTTGTGCTTTTCCTAAACTTTATTGATGATTTTCACTTTTGTATCAAGACAATAATCAACAGGTCCTCTACTTTTATTTTTCATTCCGATGTTTTTTCTTTAATGAATTTGCATGGAGTCAACCCGAGTTTGACAATTGATATTCCATGCAAATTCATTAAAGAAAAAACAGATATGAAGTACCTTTGTCTCTTTGTGGCCGACCACAAAGAGACAAAAGTACTTCATATGGATGGTTTAGTAGAGAATGAAACTCTGGAAGGGTCTCCAAGGCTAATTTAAACAATTTTCAATGTGATACACACTGTTTTCCCAAAAATCTAGGTAAAATGGTAAAACGTCATAAAGACGTTTTACCTTTGTAGCCTACGCCTCCTCAGTGACAGCCTTGCAGGATGCCTGAGGCATGTCGTAATAAAGCAAGTAAAAAGTGTCACCTGACGTTGATACAGATGTTCAAAATTGGTCTGCGACATATGAAGTTGGAATAGGTGAAGCATCTTGACAAGGATTGCAAAACCTAGGACTTCCAATATTCTTTCCCTTGTTGTTTTGCCCCACCTCTTAATTCCTGAAACTGAAAACCAAAGCTTGAAAAGATCTCCAGTCACAGAGTTTTGTTTGCAATTTTTGGTTCTAAACTGAAATGTCCGGTTGAAAAGCAGTCTAAATACACACCAAACCTAAGGTTCAGGACTCAATGCGGAGCAAATATAGTGGACACAGTCTGGACCAACAGACTTTTTTCAGTCTGAATACACCCTAAAACATTGATGTACAGCTGCTTGGTTAATCAGATCTCAAGCACTAGAAAGACCTAACTGTACATTTTCAAGACACTTTGAAGCTTGTTTGTTGTGGTAATAAATCCGGTTAAGACGGTGGCAATTTGGTGTTGAACAAATTGGCTTTAAATGCTGCTTTTAGAGTTGGAAAGAACCCAGCGAAGGATGGTACTAGACCAGGGGTGGCGAACAAGTTTGACACCAAGAGCCAAATTTTTTCACTGTGAGAGTCAAAGAGCCACACCACACAATGACCTACAAAGATGCACACACACACACACACACGTACACACACACACACAAACACACACACACACACACACACATACACACACACACACACACACAATTAAAGCTGTATTATTGTCCATAACACACTCCTCTCTCTTCTTTGTGCCTCAACATTCCTCTTTCAATGATACTTACACCAACAAATACACAAACATCTGGACAGAGCATCCTTCTGGTGTCTGAGTCATTCATATTCACAATAAACACATTAAATACATTACATTTCAGTTGTGTGCAACTTAAATTAATTTTGACCTTCTTTAGAACATCTTGCTTTTATATGTTTTTTTTTTATTTCAAATTGTATGACTGACATTTGCATCAAAAGCAGATAATTTCTTAAATATTGATACATTGCAGTGTATCAGTTTATACTAAGAGTAATATTCTAACAAGTGCTGAGATTTAATTTAACTGACTGCGTCATTCACGTCCTCTCCTGCCTGCTCACATTAAGAACCCGGTAGCTTCTACACACACTCAAACAGCATGCAGCTCAATTCTGCTAACAGCTACCTGGCTCATGGTTTTACACTGAAAATTCCCCCCTTCCCATGAGTCTTAGGGGCTGAAGGCGGGGCTAAGCCCCGGGCCAGTTGTACCCTCTCTGATCAGCTCCTTTACCTGAGTGTCGGTCAGAACGGACCGATGTCTGTTCTCCAAATTATAACAGGGCCTTCTTTCAAAGAGATTTCTGCTCATTTATTTCCGGTTCTCTCGCTGCCTCATCAGTGACAAGCAGGGATCTCAGGCAGTCAGTCTCTGCATTAAAGGATCCATGAGAAAAGTGATCTGCGGTCGTTTCCGTCCAGTTGCGCAAGCAGCGTCACGTTCTGCGCTTCATTCATTCTGATTGCAGCTTTCTGCTGTGAGCTCCGCAAAGAAGGACAGTGGGATGATTGCCGTTTTGAATGAGCACTTTGAAAAGCTTCAACTTGTTAATAAAGGAGACAATTTGTGTCAGATCAGGAAGT
Organism: Oryzias sinensis; assembly: GCA_037389245.1. Lineage (NCBI taxonomy): Eukaryota > Metazoa > Chordata > Actinopteri > Beloniformes > Adrianichthyidae > Oryzias > Oryzias sinensis. The sequence continues at coordinate 9,131,957 of CM074506.1, read as the reverse complement.
TTATTCTTTTTCTGGAATACGTTTTGTTCTTTTCTGCCATGACCAACGTTACTGCTCCCAAAAGCTCATAATAATAAACATCGTGACTTGCCATTCTGTTCAGTAAAAAGTAAGAATCTTCCCGTTCTTCCAGAAACATTCTGTGTTTATCTGTATACTCTGAATTTCACCATTTTGACCATGAGGGTAACGGTCTGCACGCACATCAATCTTTATCTATGTGTTCCGGCAGTGGGCGTAACCCGCGCAAATGATTGGCGGTCACGTATGTGTCGGGAGCAGAATCAAACACACACACACACTGCCAAATTACTTTTATTATTAATTAATTATTTTTAATACCCTCTGATGGTTTGAACATGGTTTAAGAGGGAAAAATTATGAAATGAGGCACAGTATATGGAAAATATGACGAGACGCAAAGAGCCGCACGCTCATTGGCCAAGAGCCGCATGCGGCTCGAGAGCCGCGTGTTCGCCACCCCTGTACTACACTGTCCTTTTTTAACATTCTTGTTCAAACATGGTAAAGGAGAACTGTGGTGTACTAAAAAAGACAGAGCAGTCGTGCTCAACATGAGCTCAGCAGCACGAGATACAAACTCTTTGCTTTCAAGTCAATTCTCACAGTAAGGTAACCAAGTGTGATTAAAAAAGACAAGCTTATATAACTGCATGCAGGTGAGCTCATAGAGAAAGCTGCCAAGATTTTCTGATCACACATGGGTGCACTTGTCTTCACGGCCTCACATGGTGCATGAAGGAGAGTTTGCATGGCTATACAGCACCACAGCTCTGCCATCCCTAATCAGCATCTCTACGAAAGCTTTAACTTAGAATGGCTTCAAAGATTTATGTACCATAGACATGATAATGTTTGGAAATCTGTACATGTATATGTGTGCATGCATTCCTACCTCTTTTTCTGCCAAAATGTCCATATGGTGACTGAGAGGATGTGGCATATGGCTATCTGGTTGTAGTGGGAAATACTAGCCAATGAGTTTTAACCTTTGGGTTTGCTTCCTGGAATGGAGATTGTACTGTTGGTCATTTTATACTTATAACTTTTAATTCTTTTTTTACACTCTTGTTCTCTGCTTTAATGTGTTTGCTCAAACAGATCTTTCATAGAATTGCAGAGGGCTTTTCGGCAGAGAGCGCAAAATATGTTGCGAAGCAACAGTATCAAACTACATCCTCACACTTGCTCAGAAGCAGGCAATGATTGCCATTGATTGCTGTTTGTAGAAGCAGTATGAAAGCAATCTGTTCTTTCATTTGTTTATAGGTAATTACAAAGAATCTCTGGCATGCTTTCCACTCAGACTTTCACTGCGTTTCTCTGAGAAAAACCTGCGTGTTCCTCAATTTACTCATCCGTAGCATTAAAACTTCTTGGGTTTTTCCATGTTTTATTATGTTAGACATCATCTTTTATTATGTTTTCTTCATCATTTTTGCAAAGCCTACAAAGCAGCTGGTAAACAAATAAGTCCCACTCTGATCATCTTTTGATGTATTGTAAAAGCGTTCCCAGTGATCTATTCTTTATGATTATTTAGAAAACATTAAAAAAACTTGACTCGTTTTCTAGGACATAGTTTCTGCAGAGCGGTGGTAGTTCATTAGAAATTCACCTCTGAGTTGTGGGCAAGACTGTTGGCACAGAGTAAGGCTGCCCCTACTTCCTAAGATCCATCTGTCTCTCCCGCTAGCTTACAGCCCCTCTCATCCTAACATGGCAAGCAAATATCAGAGCTATCCAGCCGTAAAGTTTTTGTCGGATACAAGGAAAACAAAACATACAGTACATGGATCTAGAAGTCTACAAGTGGATGAATCAGATTGGAGCAAAACGCAGCGCTTATGTCTTGAAAATGCAGCTTTTTCATCACATCTACAAGTCTGCCCCTGATTCACCCCAATTTGATTAAAGAAATAATCAGAAATGCTCATTTTTGCTTAATGTTCTTTATATATGTCCTCCATCATCAGAAAAATCCCACAAAAATACAAAAAAAAAAACCCCACAAAAACACAATTTTCATTGTAGTGGGTCTTTAATTAGTTGAGTTAAAATAAGTCAAGTCTGACTAGCCACAATTTTAATTACTGTTTAACTTTTATTTTGAAAAGCACATATTTTTAGGAACAGCTTTCCAGCCCCTTTTTGGTTGTGTTTTTTTGTGGGAGTTGAAATGAGTCGTTTTGTCCCTCTCATCTCCCATCTACTGTTTCCTATCTGATCCAACAAAAAATAGCAAAGTGCTTCACTTTACTGATCTATAAAACACTGTGAAGCTGTTAAAACAATGGGGTCAGCCCTTTATAGTTCTGTACAGAGCGGTGAGCCTCCCTGCAAATGCTTGACCAGATGAGCCCAGCGGCCCTTGGAAAATTTGGCAACTGCAAAGGGGCCTTCTGTTTTTTTTTTTTTTGGTCAGTGGTTTTAAATCACACTACCCTGATACAATAATCATTTGGGAGTTTAAAATCCAGGTTTAACAGAATTACCAGAACTTTTTTGTACCACTCTTGCTTGTACAAAAGTCTCATGGATCTGGAAAATGACAAGATGCATTTGCCAGAAATGAAGGAGATCTAGATAAAGGAAACAGGAGGGGAGGTGATGGTGTATTTTTTTTGTTTCTCCCTAGACAATTCAGAGCGGGAGACTGGTACTAGGGAAAGGCGGAGGAGGGGAAGGGTAGGCTGGGCCAAAGGAATTGAAGAAAGGGCCAGAAAAGATGAGGACCTACGCAGAAAACAATCAGGGAAGAATGTAAACAGTGAGACTAAAAATGAAAAAGACACAAAACAGTTCACCTTCCTGTCCTCTACTCTTCTCTCTCTTTCCCTCTGCGGACACTCGTCTGGGATCCTCGGACTGTGGGTGGTTACCAAGCAACCAGAACCCTGTAGAAACTGTGTCAGAGAGCCTGAAAGAGAGGAGCATGCAGGATAAAAGTGGCCTTCGTTATCAGAACAATCAACCCAAATGTTTGTTTGGCATGGCAGGTGTCCGTGGTTGACAGCTTACTAGTGATAGAACTGGCACATGCCTCCAGGAATGTATTTATGCTCTGCACAAACGGCGCTTATAAAACAATAAGGATGTCACCATACATTAATAGTAAACCAGCTACAATTTAAATCAACCTCAATACTTCCAGATCTTATCTGTTGCTCATAGCCTCAAGCCCAAAACACCAAAAGTTTCTAATTTTTTTTTTTTCACGAGGCAATCCTTAATGTGACCCATCAAGATGAAGTGATACCACCAAGAGCCAAAGCTCGGGCTGTAAGAACATCTTCAGAATGTTTTCTCCTGCTTGAAAGGACGTTTGCCAAGTCTTTGACTATGGCTGACTTTTATCAGTGTTCCCGTCAGGGTTGTGTCGTGTTTGTCTCATGCTTCTTGAACGCACAACACAAAGCCATGGCCCTGTCTCATAAATTGATAGTTGTGGCTGCATATTTGGGAGTTCTTACAAAGGAGGATTGTACCGGCTTCCCTCCATGTTCCAAAATGGTCTTAAAGAGAGAGTAAAGGTGGTTTTTCTAAGCTGGTTTTTGTTATTTTCGCTCAGAAAGGAGTTGCTGGTTTCTGCATAAAGTGTGGTAAGTCATGACATTATGATGGGATGTCTATACGTGTCTCTGTAATAGAATGTCAAAGAAAAAGCACATTCATTGTATTTTGCCTCCAGTAGAGCCTCAATATTCTGGTTAACTAATATAGTTGTATATTTAATTAGGATCTTCTTGAAGTTTCTTTTTTAAATTTTATTTCTAATAATCTAGATAAAGATGTACTTTGTCAATAAGTGAACCTTACGACTTTACAGTATGTTCTGTAATTTTTTAATTTTCTAAATATCTAAATAAAAATCCCAGGAGCTATCAGTTTGGCTACATGAGTTGTAGTAATGATTGGTATTGTGAACATGTTTAGGAAATGTTAAAAGAAAAACATCTAAATTGTCCTGGGTGTTTTTGGTTGCACAAATTACATGTTAGTCAGGACAACACATGTCAATGAAAGTAGCTACACTAAGAGGTCTTTCCTTTTTTTAATACTGTTTCTTTGTGCGGTTGTTATTATACTGTAACTTCCCAACACACACATACACTCTAAATGTGTTCATGATGCAATAGAATGCAATTTTCTGATTTTTTTTCTTTACATTTGTCTTGTCTTACAGCTGAGAGAACAGATATTAGCTTAGAGACTCTTGTGTTGATTTTGTTGTTACCATTGGGGTTGTGTTTGATATTCCATGTTCAAACCTGGTGTGTATTTGTACAACCAATTATTTTATTTGAAGATGAACTTTGTCTTAATTAATTTTTTGTGAGTGCACAAGTCCCAGAGCAGAAATTGTTGAGTCCAGTGCCCCGCACACCTTAAGAGCAAATCAGCTCTGAAGGAGACGGTCACCACTGCTCAAGAGTTCTGAGCAACCCCCTCATCTCCCCACGAAGTCGACTAGAGCCACCCAGAAGGTGCCTACACTGCCTCAAGCAGTCCACCAGCCAGTCCCACAAGAGGGGCACCATAGGGCAGATGCAAGGGGCGCCAACCCAAGGACTGTAGCAGAGGCATTGCTGGGTACATAGATCTCATAGGCATGGCTGCCCCGATCCACACTTAGTGATGAGCTCGGTGGGTAAAAGCCCCTCAGAAGCAGACCTGTGTCTCCGTTCCGTGTGTCGTGAGTCTGCTCTTCCCCTCCTCATCTAAAGTATACTGTTTTTAGGCTGTTTTTGTTGTGATTTAGTATAAAAATTAATCACATAAAGGCAGAATTAGAAAAAAGGTGAATTTCTCTGTCAATCTGACCTCCTTTGCTTGTTTTCTTACCATGTTTAAAGTTGAGTTTACAGTTAGATGACATTAAAGATGTGTTAATACCATTCATCAATTCCTCTTATGTAATGGGATATTTGTAAACAATTTAAGAATTTTTTTTCTGATGGCTGGCTTACAGCTTTCCTCATGTGTGTGGGGGGTGTTCGGGGGTCTTTTTGTGCATCGTGTTGTGCTGCTGCATTAAAGAACCACAGAAACAACTTATTTGTAATACAAATTATACATTTCATTGACAAGTAAGTTTACTTTACAAACAATGGTCCTTCAGTGGCTCCTCCTTGAAATGTTTGAAAGTTGTGTCGTAGATAAGCAGTCACAGGAAACCAGGTAGAGTAGAAGCACTGAATCCCCTTCTCCTCTGCTTTCAAATCAGGTGGGAGCCTCCTACCTTATCCTCAGTAGCCTCCTACTCTGAAAAGTATTGATGCCCTTGTACGAACTCCAGAGACAGCCTCACCAGCAACCCCCATATCTGACAGCACAAGAACTTTGCAGCCCACCTGTGCACCCCGTCGAGGCAAAACACCTGGGCCTCCAAGTGATAGGGCATCCTCTACCCCGACCATTCACCCAGGCCAACACTCCCCCCACACAAAAGAGATGGGGTTAGCTATGTTGGAGCAACGAGACTGAACTATTTTCCTAATTTAAGGTGGGTTTTCAGGTGTTTGTAGCTCGTTCTAGTCCTGTTCCCAGGTGAACATTAGAAAACTGCAATAGACATTTTTTAGTGATTTCACTTTAGCTGATGCTGATTTACAGACTAGTATCATACGAAAGAAGTGTTATCGTGACTGAAAAATGCCAGGAAAAAATGCTGCAAATGAAAGAATCTGTAAAGCTGCAGCCCTCTGAACTATTATAGAAAGATGGAGGGAATCCTGGTGTAACTGCGTCACTGCTGCCTCAGCCTCCTCTCTAGAGTGCCAAATGAGGAAGGATGGAGAGATTCAGGCACGGAGGAATAAAAGGCAGAAACAGAGAGAAAAGGAATAAAGGAATGAGCTCAGGGACAGGCTGATTTATGAGTTTCTGTTTTAGAATCAGGCCGTGTTTAGGGACTCGACTGAAATGAGCCAATCTGGAGTTCACACGCACACGGAAAGCTCACGCTCACGCAGCAGACACACAAGACACACGTGTGCCTCTGCAAGTTGTCATCTTGTTGGCGAAATCCTTAAAGCAGTGATCTCAGCAGGGGGACCGGAGGTCCCCCTATGTTTGAGGTACTGCTCCACGCAGGCGGGTTCGTGCAACAGATGGTCAAATAATTGAACAATCGTCTCAATCGAACAGGAATCTGGATTGGAAGCGCTCCACCGCCACATTGACGGAGCATGGCAGATCTCCAGGATGTGAAGAGTACGGAGGAGTTTGGAGAGAAATGTGAGGGGGCAGGGAGGTTTGAGTTTGTGCAGAGATTCATGACGGAGATGAATGACAGAGGAGAGGAAATAGAGCTCATTAACAGGAAATGGAGTGATAAAGGAGGGAAGACAGATCGCTTTGTGGCGGTCAATCAGTTGGTGCCAACAGTTGGAGAAGCTTTGGATCTTGCTGAGCTCTTTAAAGGTAATAGTTAGGTGAAGTAGAAGTAAGTTCCTCTAAGAGTTAAACAACATGGAGTGTAGAGTGTGTCAAGCTAGGAAAAATGTGTTCATTGCGGTTGTTAACGTTCTAAAAATGACCTGCGATAGATGAAACCCAAAAAGTAAGATTATATTGTTTTCTGAGACAAACAGATTTTTGCCCTTGTTTGCTAAAACGTTCATGTGAGATTTCCTGTCTGCCTCAAGGATTGAGAAAGAATCCAATCTTCCTCTAGAAACTTCTCAGATTACATCATGTTTTCTTCTCTATAATGTTAAAAAATGACCCATATGTAAATGTATAAAACCACGTGTCCCTTTGTTTTTGTGTGTCATGGTAAAAAGCTAAAGTCATGGTTGTTCTCATCAGATCGGACAGCAAAAAAGCATTTTGTCATGTCCTTGTTTTGACTAAACTGATTGTGATGTCAACTGCTAAAGGACTAGAGCAAGATGTGTTATTGAGGAACTTCATTTGATAGGGTTGAATTGTTTCTTTTTGATGGATGGATGGATGGATGGATGGATGGATGGATGGATGGATGGATGGATGGATGGATGGATGGCTACCAGCTTGCCTCCCGGAAGCAGGCATAGCGACTGCCATTGCTCCAGCCCTATGGACCCTGCAACAGACTGTCCAGGGTGTACCCGCCTTTGCCCAACAGTAGCCAGGACTGGTAACTGAAACCCTGTTGCCCTGAAAGGGATACAGCGGGTTTAGAAAATGAATGGAAGTTTAGGAGAACTATTGATTCACTACATTGGATGTGTATTCTACCTGCTGTCATGGTAAATGTCACCGACCAAAAGTTTAGTCCCTGATTGGTTAACGCAATCTGCGACCTTCCCAGAGTTCAGACTTTATAGCTCTGGCCCGCCGTGGCATGGCACTCAAATCACGCTGCTGCCAGACCTTTATGTCATGCCCGTTGCACAAAACCCCATTCGTGTCAATTTAAGGTGGAATTTAAAAAAGTCTTGTTTCCAACATTAGATTTTGTTGTTGCATTTTAGGTTACCAGGGTCCTATTCACAACCACCACAAGTTCCCCCACCTAAAAGACACACCATTGCTGTCTGTCCTCCTCTTCCCCGGGGGGCCGGTCCTGGCCTCTTGGTGGGGCTGACGGGCTGAGTTGTGGGTGTCTCTGGCTAGCATTCAGAGTGATCAAGTACAAACATATCAAGAAACACACAGACATTAAACTAACATGCTTATTCCTTCTGGTTAAACACAGGCGTGGTGGATGTTATATTTGTTTATTTGTTGGACACGTAATCGCATGTATTCATGTCTGTGTGCACAAGTAGGTGCCAGTCGGAGTGATGTGTGGCAGGAAGTCTTCTATAGATGCTGTGAACTTGTATATATATGATTAAGATTTGTAAACAGTAGTGCAAGCCACGTGATGGTGTGTGTACATGTATGTATGAGCATCAATGCATGGAATGTAAGTTACACCCTTCCCATGACCTTGTATTATTACCCCCCTCCACCCCTGTTCTGTCTGAGCAGCTACAACTCAAAAAATTTAGTAGATTTAGTATTATTATCTTCTTCTGTTTATTCCCTTTCGGGGTCACGGGGGGCTGGAGCCTATCCTGGCCACTTGTGGGCAAAGGCAGGGGGCATCCTGGACAGGCCGGCAGTCTGTCGCAGGGTTGGACAGGACAAATAAATAAATAAGTAGACACACCAAAGCAGAATCCAAATTCTTCCCCTACGCCTTTGGCTTCTCTCTAGCCCTGCATTAAGCCCTCCAAACGGAGAGTTATGGAAAAATAGTGTCTTTGAATTTCGACGTTACTCCCACTCCATGATATCATCAATAGTCACCGGTCAGCTACATTAATGCAGAGCTGCTAGCCCACTGCAATACATAACTAAATCATTTTTTATAACTTTAAAAAGGTCATCCTAAAGCATACAGTCATTACTTACATTTAAATGTAAACTTCTGTGCATCAGAGCACACCCATGTGAAGAGATGCGCTTCTCCACCACAGCACAGCATGACATGGAAGCTCCGCGGCGGAGGGATGCCGAGCCCTTAAATGCTAACCCTGTAAGGGTTAGCACACAGTAGTTAGGACACAAGTATTGCACTGCTTCCTATAGCTTAGCAGTGCATTTACTTGATCTCAACCGTCAGTACCCCAAACATCATGAACCTCAGTTATGCTCATAGCCACCTCACTAATGATTTTACACCCAAGATTCCCCACTTCCCATGAGTCTTAGGGGCTGAAGGCGGGGCTAAACCCCGGGTCGCCACAATATGATGAGACACAAAGAGCCGCATGCTCATTGGCTGTGAGCCGCATGCGGATCGAGAGCCGCGTGTTCGCCACCCCTGGTCTAGAGTGATATAGACGGATGTAACAGAGAATCGGGCAATTTTTCAAAATAAAACCTCTTTCAGATTCTGAAATAATTAAGACGGAAGTAATGTAAGTTATTTATTATTTCTCTACCAAGTGACCCATGGACCGGTACCGGCCCGCAGCCCGGGGATTGGGGACCACTGCTGTATAAGATCAAATGATGTGTAAAAAAGGATGATTACTCACCCATTGTTCTCCTTTAAATCTTCTAATCGATAAAAGTTGTTCTGGTAAAATGAGACATTTTTATACCAGTTTAGTGGCAATTGCACTTTTCAGAAATGAGGTAAACGGTGTTACCACACCTGAAGCGCTGTGCTTCAGTGTTCAATGGAGGTAAGGCTTAAGAATACACGCATGCATTCCTTCAGCTATCTGTCTCAATGGCAGAGCTAAGTACTGTCGCTGGTCGCAAATCTGAACTTTGAACAGTAATTACCTCCCATTTACCTCTAATTACCTAACTTTATGGAACGAGGCAAACAAAGGGCTTGGTTGAAGGGTATCCATTTGGCTTCCTTGGGAATTGAATTTGGTGGAGGAAGCAGTGGCTGATGGGGGTTTGAGACTAGATCTGTTAACGGCGCTTCCGTGCAGAGCTCCTTTCATGCCGTCCCTGTGCTTTTATGAGCCTTGTTGCTTACCGTTGTGTGAATGCTTCAGAATTAAGATGTTATTCTATGCATCACTCTAGATTATTTCAGCCTTTTTCCAGCATGACGGTAGTGTTTGGCAAAAAAAGACTTCATGATGGAATTTTCTAAATTTGTAGCTCATATAACAAAAGCACTACAGCCATAAAGCAGATGCAGATAAGTTCCGCTTGGTAAGATTGTAAATTTTTTAATGCATATGGACAGATAAGGAAAAATAAAGGGAGTCGAGATAAGCAAAAGCAGGATGAGGGAAGAGGAAAACAGAAAAAGCAAGCAGCCCTAATTTCTACAGCTATTCAGTGTGCATGAGTTGATTCTGTGATGTTAGAAAAGCGGACGCCGCTTCGTCTGCAGTGCTCTATTGCATTTACACTGTTTACTGTAGCCTCTGTCCACCCTCCTGTGCTCTGTCCCTCCTGTCCTTCAACTGTAGCTCCAATCTGACAGCCGAGCTTCATCTGCGCGTCCCATTGACTGTATAATACATAACAGGATAAATCGCATGTAACGTCACCCATAGAAAAGGCCTTGCTTTCAGGTCCAGTCAATTGTAGTCAATTCAGTTGTCATTTTTCCGCGATATGTTTTTCGGCATGTTTGAACCAGATCCTCAGTAAGCCATGATTGGTCCATCGACATTTCTAATGCAACCACAGTCCCCAATCAGGAGTGAGCAATTTAGAAGGCCACACCCCTTTCACTAGTTCTGGAGAATTGGTCAAACACTTCAAATGTTCGACGAGAGGCCACCTACTTTTATTGAGGCATCTGATTGGTTTATAAGTTGAATAACTTGTGCTATATAGTAAAAATATCATTAAAAATAGGATTAGCAAAAACATGTGAATGAAAGGTGAGAATGGTTATTCTGACAAACATATTGACTGAATAATAGCCGTTCATTTTTCAATAGAAGTTTATATGATTTCAGCTTTTTGGAACCAGTGGGTACTTCCTATTTGGAACACGAGGGGAGAGTGGTTGTTCAGGCCAGTTCTTATTTACTGTCAATGGTCAGTCGTCCCTTATAAGCTAATGCTAATAAAACTAGCCTTTCTGCGTAACGCCTTGGTGATTCTCTGAAATCAGTGCACTTTGTCTCACACAGTTTTACCTCAAAGATTTTCGTATAAATTAAGCCAGAAAAAGCATTTTAAAACAAGAAATGGAAAGGTCCATGTGGTCTGGATTATAGCACACAGAAATAGTTTTAAAAAATTAGATTTTGAAAAATGCCGTGGGTTGATGAGGTATAGAGGTCAGCCAAATGAGCATGTCCCCTACCAACCTAAAGTTACTTTTTCACTAAATGGAAAACTGATAAAAAATAGCTAATGACCACATGTTTTTTCTGCTAACATGACCATTTGCCTATCTAGTTTCACTTAAATAAAATAAAAATGAGAAAAATTCATGATTTTTTATAAAATTTCACATTTTAATCATCTCCCTCAGTTTTGTTCAGCCTATTAATCCCCCCTTTAAGAAAAAAATAGTTCAGTCCCACTTCTTTAGCAACCAGGAAGTGACATAACTGAATATTTTCCCGCTTATACTCTGAAGACAGGTAAGTATTAGCCTACTTTCTTACCCATTCTTCATAGTTTCTATTGTCAGGTTGACATTGTCAAGCTCAACCTGTCAACTGTGTTACATTCATAAATGATATTTACTATTTTTGGGAAAAAACAAACAATTCCTTTGAAAAAATATATTAATTTCTTGTTTTCCTCATGCTATATGTAGCGCCATACCATAGCTAACATTCAGCCTAGTAACAAAACACACTGTTACAGTGACAAATCTTTCTAATAATTTTTGGGATTTCATGTCTCAGGTGGGAAAACTTATTTTCTTCTGAGGTTTAAATAGTCCTTAATCTGATACAATGTTAAGATACATAATTTTTTCGGGGAACATTTTCGATGTGCACTGAATTCAAAGAATGACCCGCTTAACGTTTTAGCTGATATTGTTCTGAAACTGTGGATGACAGTTGAGCCTTGATTAATATCTTTTAGAGGATCTTTTTAATTATTTGTTTCCACACATAATTAGGAAAAAAATAAAGAGAAAACTGCAGAACTGGAAAGTTCTTAAATTGTTTTAGTATATTTGTAAAAAAAATAGTTTATTAACTGCATTTTTCTTTTTGCAAAAAATATGACATTGTACTTCAGTATTTCCTCCTTTTTGGCAGGTAGTTTGGCAGCTAACTAAACTAGCATAGGTTTGCTAAAGCGTTTAAGCATGTGTTGTAATTCCTCCACGAAGGCCTGCAGGTCCTATGCACACATATTTTTTTAAGACAGTCCCACTGTTAGCTTGCTGTGTGGGAATTTTTTCCTTGTGAACGGACACTAGGTGTTATCACGGGTGCTGTAGGTGTGAGACTGTCAGAATGTGGGAGAAATGGCTCCTGCAGACGCTCAGTACTTTATTGGGATATTTAAGTCCTGGCTTGCAGTTAAACATTTATTGAGATTTGTGACTGAGCAGTCATTTGTTGCCTGCATTACTGTGTTGTTGCTCTTCTACCAAAAACTTTAAAATGTGAAATATCTTTAACTCCAAGACTTGAGATTTGTGTAAAAGGATTCCAGTACTTTTATATTGCATTTCATCTTTATTTTGAATTACCTTTTTCTTTCCATTTTAAAAATTCGAAATTATAGCATAGTGTTGAGTTTTACTCAAAAAATAGGCATTTTTTAAGGTATTAGTGCGACTTTGGTCAAAAGGTGATCCTTTTTGTGAGATTTTGAAGCAAAGAGTTGATTTATTTATTTTGTCTATCCATCTTAACATGGCTCAGCACTAATTTACTGTGTTTTCTGCACTATAGGGCGCACTGTCAATCTTTACATTCGTCGCTGGATGCCCTTCCTGACACAACCCTGTATTTTATACGGGCTTAGGACCGCACAGGATAACCCAGACTTGGGCTCCTTTGTGGCTACATAGTTAGGTAGTAGCCTGAAAGGTTTTGTGTGTGTTTGTGTTAGCCTGGGGCAGTGCAGGTAGTGTAACGGGTTTACAAAAGTATTATATAATTACTCAAAATTGTATTTTTTCTTTAATTTATTTTATATCTGGTAATTGATTAGCATGCCATCAGGGTCCTTTAGACTTGGGTATAAATTCATGCCCCCCCCCCCTCTCTTCCCTTTTTGCCATTCTAATCGGGAAGAGGTGAGCATGATGAAGATCTGTTTCTTTGTATTCAATGTTGGTGCTAATGTGAACTTTATATTTTTAGTTTTGGGGCATTATCTGACTGCAGCACGTGTTGATGCCATATTTCGTTACAAGCAGCAGCAGAAAATAAAGAAAACTGCTCCAAGAAAGTTCCTCCGGTGTCTCGTGGATTCCTGATGGTGCACAAAATCACACAACGCAGAGCAGAGCAGTTGTTGTTTGTGGGGAATTAGCATTACGATACACTTAAAAGCCTAGGGCCTTTAGAAAAAACTAAGTCAGACACCAGTACATGTTAGCCATTATAGTCTATTTACAATAATACTCTACTTGCTCACAACTTGTAAAAAACAGACTGACATTTTGACAGAACACTGTACCTCTCAAAGACGTTTCAACATCAGTAAGCACAACTAGAATTAATCCTTACTTTCAAAAGCAGGAGTAAAACTAAACAAGTGAGATGAGGACCACTACTGTTTTATCTAGTTTATGGCGAAAGAACCAGTGAACCAGTAACTATACTTCTGTGTGTATAGATAAAAAAAGAACATGCAATGCTCAGTGTCTTTTCTGCTCCACTACTCACCTTGTTTCACTCACGTTTCTGGTACTTATCAGCTTCCTTACTTATTGCTTATTGAGGTCATATGAGGTCATCTGTAAAGGTCTTAGCTGTTGCCCTGATGTCCAGATTCCATCAAGAGTTTTCATGAGTTTGTTTTTCTCGAGGGACGGCCTTTCACCTGTTTCTCTACAGACTGTGCTGCCAACTTCTCAGCAAGAAACATTGCTGTTGCCTGACCTAGAAGCTCCTACATTACATCATTGTGTCATTCACCCATGCACACACACATTCACACACTGATGGTGGCTTCGCTGCCAAACAATGGCGGCAATCTATAACCACCAGAGGCAAAATGGGGTTTGTTGTCTTGTCCAAGGACACTTCGACACATGGGTGGGCAAAGCGGGTATCGAACCTGCAATCCTTCGATCATAGGTCGACCTCCGTACCGCTCCACCATGGGCTATTTACCTAGAGCCTTTCAGGGAAAAATGACAACAACAACAAAATATTAACATACCTACCTCTTTTACCCATGCTTGGGACAAGCAAAGTGATCCAAAACTAATTTGCACTAAGAAAAGCTAAAAAAATATTTAAGTGCACTTTGTGGCGTGTTACAACAATAGACGAGGTAAGTCAGCGAGTCTGAGGGACCATCAGCATTAACATTAGAAAAAGCAGGATGAAGAAACATTTTTTCACCTTCCGTAACTCTTTTACCTTGCATGCAATAATTTCCAGCGGATTCAAAGGTGGAGAAAAGCAGGCTTGCGCTGAAATGCAACACTGTACAGTTGTAAAGTGTTAACAGGAGCTACGTAAATCAGCTGAGAAAAGCGACTTTAGGTTATTAATGTGTTGTATATCAGTGCAAAGCTGATATGAAGAGCCGATTTCCTCTTCAGAAACTCTTAATTTACATTGATCGCGTGAACGGTCGAGGAGTTATGGTATATCAAAGACTATGTGGGCAACATCTCAGGTATTAAAGGGTTCATTTGACAGGGTGTGACTTCCCCCCGCTCTAATGCAGCTACCTAGGTCGAGCTGACAGTCACACTGATTGTGAAGACTGCTTTGGGGTAGGTGGAGCCTAAGTTGTTCAGTAAGGAATAGAAATAGACAAACTTAAATTTGCGTCTCTAAACAGAAAAGTCTCCAGTAGTACCAGGAAAAGTTTACCAGATTTGTTATCTTGAAGAAAATAAATCCATTGAAGGGGTTTGGAAAGTTGGCCAACATAGCAAGAAGTTTGCCAAGTTGGTACCATTGCTATAGATCCACCTCAACTTTGTAGTTACAGAGAGTGGAAATTCATGGCCCCTGCATGGTTCAGAGATGATATTACACAACTTTTCCACTCATGTGGGTTTGATAAATATTAGCGTCAATATATAATTACCTTTTAACCCTTTAATCAATCATCCATTGGCACCAAACTTTGACCATCAATCCATTTTTTCTGGTGACTGCAGGTTGGTGTGGGACGGAGATCACTCCATGCCAGTCTGTCTCTGTTTTTAAGACATTATACTTATGCGTTTCCAAATGCAGATGTGTGTACGTGTGTGTGGAGGAGCACTGGAGACAGAAGGGGGCCCATGAAGTGTTGACTGCAGAGATTATAGAGGAATTAGGAAAACCAGAGCACAGTAAGACACAGAGGAAGAGAAATATTTAAACCTCTGCGTTTAATTCTGATGCAGATTACTGCATGTTTCATCTGTGAAGGAGGGATCTAGATTACATTGTTTTATTTAGCACTTCCATGTGTTTGTTCAAAGCATGTATTCAGACAGACCAAAAGTCATTTTCCAGGTAAATTTTCAATTTGAACTCAAACTTCATCTGTTTTACGTTGTGTCCTTCTGGAGATGAAAAGGATTTCCATTAACATTTATTTATTTTATCTTCTCGAAAAGACATTTTTTTACTTAGATAATACCAACATGTACTTGGCTCCAAAACATTTCCATTCCAATAACATACTGCCTGGCAGTTTATTATTATTTCTTTTTTATAAACCTATATGCCAGGAAATCAAATTCCCTTGGCTCAATATTCTGCATGTGTTTTTGTGGGATACAAGCCGAACAATAGCTTAAATGACACAGTGACATATTTTCCAGAACCCTGCAACTGTCCAGTTTATCAGATTAATGCAGCATCACCACAAAATCCAGCGTTTATGAATCATCACGAATGAGTAATGCCAACCGTAGGTTTTCTGCACAAACAAACGCTGCAGTTCTGGAACGCCTCAACAGGTGAAGTTGAATAAATCTGGGTTGTTTCATGGCTGTATGTTTTAAAATGTGCTCACTATGGATAGAAAAACAGTCTTCCAACACTACAGAAAACAAACGTATGGTGTTCTGGGTGAGTGTTACATGTATTTGTCAGGTTGACTAGTTAATGAGTGAGAAGTGAGAGCCAGGCCCCACGAGATCCTTGCTTAGAAGTGTAAGTGAATGGTGATTTTGTGCAGGAAGAGGAAGCTATTTAGTGCATCTCCGACTGCAATGTAGAACGACTGCAGATACCTGTGTGGAATATTTTTGTGGTATTTACCTCTTAGCGAATTCTATGTTGAATATTAGCAACAAAAAGTTGTATTTTGAGGTGATTAAAGCACATATAACTATTAAAAAAATCATAGACTCAGAAAAAGTCACATTTTACCTAATTTTTTTTGTCAAACTGAAAGGGACCCTCAGAAGTGTACACATTTTTGACATCTGAGCTAAAGGTTGAGTTGCCATACTTTTACTGTATCATCAAAGAATATTTTTAAAGACAAAAGTTATAGATTCAACAGTTGTTCTCTTCATATTCTGTGATAAACAAATCTGGAGTCATCTGTGTGACATTATAAAAGACATATAAAGACAAAACTAGGAGTAGAAGAATAGACCCCTGTGGTAAATCTCTGTAACAATGGAGCATTTATTTCCTAGCTAAGACGGCATTGAGAATCAGCTACAAAAAGGTAGGTTTTGAGGTGATTAAATTACATATAGCTTTCAATAAAAGCATAGAAACTCCAATAAAAATGAGATTTTATTTTGATTTTCAAGTGTTTGACAAAGATGCAGATGAGAAAAATGAAAACTGAAGAACTTAATGTTTCAAAATCAAATCCAACTGCAGCATCTTTTACAACAACCACAATTAAGCTAGATGTTTGATAGTTTTTTATTTAAAAAAAGATGTTTTACTATATCAGTTATTTCTTTGGTATTTGTGTGGGAAATGACATCTAGTAACAGACAGTAAAATCTTGACTTTTGGTATAACTGTTTTTACTATTGATTAAACCTCACTACCATGCTGTTTTGAAACTGCAAATAATCTTTTTAGTGAAACAGCAGAAGTTTCTCTTTAGAAACTCTATGTACTGCACTAGAACAGTACCTTGCATGCCTGACTTTTACATCATTTTTCGGTAAATTATTTTTTAGAGTGAATTCACACCAAGAAAGACTAACATTGCTGGGTTTGATTGGGAAGGTAACTTTTAAAAAATGGTCTCAAGCCTCAGTGTCTCCTTACAAGGACTGGGTTTCAAACTTTGATTAATTGACTTGATTTGAACTTCACTTAGAAAATTGTATATTGATTTATCAAATCCATAAATTGCTTTTCTTTCAAAAGCAACGTCTTGGAGTCTTTTTTCAAAAAAAAAAGAAGTACTATTTTCTCTTTGCTTGAGAAAAATGAAATTTGACAAATACGCTAAGCACTGAGACACTGGCTTAAAGTGGTCTTATACAATTTAATAAGATAGTGTTCAGTCTGAGATCAAATCTATCTAAACGAATGGCAGGGACGTCCAGGTTTGGTTCCTCCAAGACATTTTAAAATGTTCTTGTTTAGTTCACGTTTCTGCAGATTTCTTACTAGGAGAACGAAAATGAGGAAGAGCTTAGTTGCTGATTCAAGCCCCTGTGCTGGCACGCTGATTAACAGTTCTATGTTTCTGCACTGGTCCATGCAAAGCATAAGCATAATGTAGGCTGCACACATCTATGGAAATGCTGTGTTTGTGCATGTCTTCATTTTTTGAGCTGGAAAGAAGACAGTAGTTAATTTTTCCCCCCCAATTAAAGCAGTGCTTTGGGAATAGACCCATGCTGCAGTGCAGAACACACACTAGATCAGTGCGTGTTTGTGTGTGAAGGGGAGCAAGAGAGTAAAAGTGAGCTGTTTCTATGGAAAAACATTGGATAACACCAGGACAAGTGTCTCTTTTTTACAGACAGGATTTCCAGATCTTTTCTTTTTTATCTTTTGCTCTTTCCCCCTCATTTTTTTCATCCGTCTCGCCCCCGCATGTTACTCATAAATTCTCCATGATTTCCTTGATACTTATTATTTCTTCCCTAATTGTCACGATGAGACATAAATTGGAGCTACTGTAGAAGCGTACAATTTAGGCTCATTCGGGTTTAATATTTTTTACCTTCTTTTTACATTAAATCAAGCTGGAGCGGGCTGTCTGTGCTTTTTGTAAGATTATGAGAACATCAGTTGTGCTCATATTTGCTCTTTAAATGGGTGCACATTTGTTTAAAAAAATATTGTGCAGTGCTTCAACCAGATTTCAGCCTGTTCAGGTTCAGAAAATAGGAACATGGCTCTGTGTAAACAGCAGTTTGGTTTAATATGATGAAGCACGAGTGTGGGCTGCAGCACTGAGACACTGTGGCTTAGAGTGGTCTTATACAATAAAGGAAAGGGTAGAAAGAAGCCCAATGTGCCTCCTTTGTAACTGATTATGTTGTCCTAAATAGATAATCTCCCCGATTCCTCAAAAACGATAAAAGGAGGATTAAAAAAAAGCAGACGAAAATCCACGACAGATTACTTAAGTGTTTTTTTTTTAGTCAGAAGAGACATTTGTATGTTTTTACAAGTTTTCTTCCTCTATTTGATTCCTAGACATGTAATAGATGTAGATACACATAAATGTCCTATGATGCCTTCAAACATCTGAAATGTTTCTAATTGGCAAATCAAGCTCTGTAATTGTTCCCAAGGGACACAAAAAACGAACTAAAGCACATAAAAACTAATAACATAGACCAAAATCAAATGCATGTTAAATGTTTCCCTAAAGAATCACTTTGATCATCTTTTGATCATTGTAAAAGCTTTCTCAGTGGTCTTTTAATTAGGTTTTTTGTCATTTTTTGTTAAAATCTATGTACACACACTCCTTTGAAGTGACATATGTGCCACCACAGTGACAACTTAAATCACAGTTTTGAGATCAAAATTTCCGTTTCAAAAATCTGTCAAAGGTTTAAAAAACAAAACGTTCTAAGAAGCAAATTATATGATAAAATGTTTGCTTCAAAATGTTTTTCTTTGCTTTCAAATTACATTTTTGCATTTGCAATACAAACGTCTTCTGATGCTTTTTCTTTTCTTCCTTTATCACTATTTTTGACTTTGCATTCTCAACATTCTGTTACGTGTATTATTTGTGCCACCAAGCAGCCAATCAGAGACAAGAGGGTTCATGCTGATTGGTATGTCTGCCTTGCAATTACCCTTGTTTGGAGCAGACACCAGACTTTGTACTGGTTCTGTTCGACCAGCATTCCCAAAGTCTTCAACCATTCATTTCTCTGAGTAGAACCCAGAAGAAGCAGTCAAGCTAAAAAAGAAAAAAAAAAAATTCTTTATTAATGTAAGTGTAGTGACCAACGTGTTTCAAAGTTCTGAGGCAAAAAAGATAAAAAAAATAAAAAATGTCCTGGTATAGGTACAATAACCGTTCTGCCTACAACAACCATTCGGGGTCGAGTAGTTCTGATGTCACATTATGGGATTGGCTGTCCGTTTGTCCGATGACGTGTCAGATAGTGTGATTGGTCTGGACGAATTACGATACTACCATAGAAGAAGATATTAAGTCCGTAGCTTTTTTTTGTTTTTTTATTGAACTTATGAAGTCCATTGTAAACAAACAGAGCTCCGACATGGAGCGAGATTATTTTCTAAACGTGCTTTTAGTATTGCGGTCTGAACCCTTCTCCGGACCGAACAATATAACAAAGCACCTCCACGGCCTGCAAACACGAAGCAACGAGACTCCAGCTGCTCTGATCAGAGACACTGTTCACTTGACTTGTGTGGAGCAGCAGGTCCACAGATCTTTTTACAAAGGGAGTTCTGGCAAAATCTCTCTATAAACACTACAAAGAACACAACTTATGAGGGAAAATAACTTTATATTACAAAAGGTAACGTGAAATGAAAATATGTAGAGCCTTTTATTGTCCCCAGTTTGTCCAAGTGGGGCTACCGTAGTGTGAATCGAAGGACCCTGAACGGCACTTGTAGGCCGAACGATTATTGTACCTATACTGGACTCAATATGTTATTAGTTTGATTTGTATAAATGAACTATAGTTTCCTTTCATGAATAAAACATAATACATAATATATAGAGAATAAATCATTCTTCCTATGAATTTCAGGAACTGATGGTGGAGGACCCAAAATGCTGGAGACCAGGCTTGGTGACAGGAAATAAAACATTTAATAAACAAACTGAAACATGACAAAACTATGGGGAGAACCAAGCTGGTGACACAGAACAGATGACCTGACAAGGATGAACAGAAACCAAGACACTTAAATAGGCTGAGGGTAATTAACTCAACTGTAGAAAGCTGTGGATAATGAACCTTAAAGTGGAGTGACTGACAAATAGAAAACCAAAAACATGACAAAGAACCAAACCACTGAATCCTTACAATGAATTATTTTGTTGTTTTCACACACGAGGCCTTACTAAGGAAAACCCTGTGCAACACAGGATTATCTGCTGAAGCAAATTTACTCAAATAAATCATTTGTAATCAAAGTTAAAAGAGCAATTTCTACTGCTTAAACATTAAGTCTACTTTGGGGAGCCAAAGTGGACTCCATGTATATTCTTTTCTATATACTACTGCTGTTAATCTATATCACGTGTCAAACCCAAGGCCCGGGGGCCAAATGTGGCCCGCCATGTTATTTTATGTGGCCCACGAGAGCACAAGGCTGTGTGCAGCGTAATTTTGTAAAATGTTACATGTGTAATACATGTTCTTTCTAGCTGACTTTTATGGTACTTTTCTTTATTCACTTGGACAATTTGATCATCATTAATGGATTTATGTGGGTTTTAATAAGCAGATAAAATGTAAAAGGATTTATGCTAGAGTAAAAAGCAAACATATGTTTTCTATGCAACTGTAATTGTTACTTTAAAAAGATATAATATATAAAGAATTAGTTGTTTAACATTAAGGAGTAGTTACATTTATTTTTCATTACACTGAGTTACATGTATAAGTTATATCTGGCCCTTTAAGGACAGACGCTATGCTGATGTGGCCCTCTGTGAAAATGAGTTTGACACCCCTGCTATAGGAACTGGACTTCATTGTCGCCTCCTATACTGTGTATGTTCCAAATTTCTTCTAAATTATGTACAAATAGTATGTTTTCTATTCTTGACGGAAACTACAAACATTTTTGTGAAGCATAAGACAGTGGATCTTTAAGACTAGCCCAATACCGTCTTTGAAATTGTATTTAGTCAGTTTCATGTTAAGTCCTTGATTGCTTTTCTCGACTGATGAACATCAAAGTCATGCTTTTTACTGAGTAGGACCTGCTTTGCCTCCACTTCTCCACCTTTATCCCCCTTTGTCATGGTAGGGATAACACGTCAATGGTCATCTTGACCCCATCTTGACCCCATAGGATAGCACAAGGGTTAAAGCGTGAGTGGTCTAAACTTAGCATAGCAAGTAATGTATGTAAAGAAGTCAAGGATTTTTCATTTTATTTTGCTGTAAGAGTTATATTTAGCATTAAATCTACGGTAAACCTGTTTTTTGTTCCTGTTAAATGTGCCAGATTTGTAAGGAAAAAGCATGTGTGGGACGAGCAGCACAGCTAAGCACTCTTGAAACATTTTGCCAAATAGCTTGAGTGAGTCTCTACAAGCTGAAGGCAATGTTTTCGTATAACGGGTCATTTTAGAGTTGGTCAAACATTTGTGTTCCATGGAAGACCACACCCCAAAAAGAATTTTTCCTCACTCTGTCTTTTTCATAATTACTGTCACGTCCGTGTCCCCATGTGTGGTTACCCAGCCCGGGTAAAATACAGGATGGTGTCAGGAAAGGCATCTCTGCCAAACCACCTGTGTGAATCAGTAGCTGCGTTTACATGGACAAAAGTAATCGGAAAATGCCTGATCGGAAGAAAAATGCGTTCTGTAAACACACAGTTTGGAATAGTCTGCCCCGATCAGACTCGTTCTGATCAAAATTTCTTCCCGATCAAGATAGGTGGGTTATGCTGATTGTTTATCCGATTGTGTTGCATGTAAACAGTTCATTCCGATCGTGTGTCACCACTGCTCTGGTTTACGTCACGCATAGAAGGTGCGGTGCTTCAGAGAAGGCTTTGGAACTCATACTGGACCGACCAGCTGCTCTGCGCGAATGACCCGTGTCTGTGAGCAGAGCAGCTGGAGAAATAGCTTTGTGTTTGCGGACAGGGCGGTGGTACTTTGTTATGTGTGCGCTCCGGGGGGGGAGGCTTCCAACCCGCCGCTCTGGGTTAGCGGCTGCCGGACTCAGGAGAACCGTGTGTCCGACCAGAGCTTGGACCGCCAGAACACACAGCGGCTTTTGGGCGGTGTGTTTGAGCTTTTCAAAGCAGAAATGCAGCTCAGTCCTTAGAAACTGTTCAAACAATCAACATGGATTTGTGTTTCCAGTCGTGTCACAATAAAAGTAAAGGCTGATGTTATTCCCACATATTTACATGCAGCCAAGATGCAGATTGCAGCATTTCCCGCATGGATCATATGTTCATCAAACAAGGCTAATGTTGTTTGTGCGTGGTAGCGCATTCCTAACCTTGGCTTCTTCCAGATCCGTTCTCCCACAAAAAAGCACGGACCACAAAGATTAAAAATAAAATGATGAGCCAACAGGCGCTTCATAATATAACATTTAGAAGATCGTCTTGTATATTACTGAGCTGCTGCATAAATGTATGTGGCAGCTCAGTTTGTTTACAGTGGGACTCATTTCCTCTTCCGGTATTTTTAACCCCAAATGATTTATTCCAACCAAAAGTGAGATCCATGTGAACCTTTGTTATATTCGGAAAAAGTTTTTCTGGGCCCATGTACACGGCTGGATTTTAATCCGACCATTGATCCGATCAAGATATTTTGCACATGTAATCGCGGCTAGTGAAAGCTGATTTCACTGTGCTGTCCCGTGAAGGGATATGCTGAAAGGTGAACAACATACTTTACTACAAGTGTTCATAGAAATTTAGCACCAATTTAAAAGATAAACTAACTTCCAGATTTAAGCCAAGAAACAACAAAACTCCAATCACAATATGCAAAAATTAGTGTACAAGATCTTCTTTTAATATAAACTCAAATTCTACCATCTGCAATATCGTCACCCACCTGCACCCAAACCTCTGTTTGTAAGAATCGGACAGCTCTTCTGTTTGAGTCATTGTATGAGAAATTACCGCTTAAATAAAGGAATGGTGTAGAGAGGACTTTTAATGCTTCTTTTATTGTCCCCTGCAGCTTTTAGAACATTAGAGTCCAATTTATGAAAGGGAAGAGATCCTTTTCATTTCTTCAGCCCAGATCATAGTATGCTTTTTGACTACTACTTGGACCCACTGTGATTCCTATAATTAAATAACAGAAATAAAAGTATAATGAATAGACTGCTTGGACCGTAAGTAATATGTAAATAAACAACATTAAAACCAAGCATTAAAATTTATACTATATTTATTTAATCTTCCTGCCCAAGTGGTTAAAAAAACTGATCTGCTTTCCTATAACGTTGTCCGAGTAATTCTTTTGGAAGTTTTTTTTTTTTTATCTTCAGTCTGAGTCTTTACTTATAGCTTTCAAAAAATAAATAAATTAATGAAAAAACAGACGAGTGAGAGACAAAAAGAAATCGAATGTGTGAAACGGGAACAAAACAACAGCTGCTTTACATGGACAAACTAATCGGAAAGAACGTTTGATCGGAACGTTCCTCTTCCGGTATTTTCAACACTACTGCGCATGACCATGTGAACGTTTGTTTTCTAAATTTTTTCTGGGCCCATGTGCACGGCTGATTTTAATAATATCACGCTGATCCATCAAGATTTTTGCACATGTAACCGCTGCCACGACTCAAGTGAACGGAAGAGAACATGAGATCAGGAAAGAAGTGACAGATTCTGCCAATAATCTTCACAAAAAAATACAGATTATTCAACCAACAAGCTTATTTTTAACTCTTTTAAAAGGTGATCAAGCATCAATTCAGTAAGGATAACCTCCCCATAAAGTCAATAGTGCATTTATTTCAAGGTATCCACTAACCTATCAGATGTTAACATGAGATTCTGCAAAAAGGTCTTGAATTGATCCTTAAATATGGAAACTTTCTGTGGTAATCTATTTCCAGAGTAACAAGATCATGGATATTTTTTTTTATTTTTTGCTTGATTTTGAGATAACATGTAAATTATGATTTAAATCCTGCAGTTTAGAAATTTCATTGTGGCCGCTCAAACCGAGCATTAGTTTGTTTCTTGGACGAGTCTGGTTTAAAACCAACTACACCGACTGTGACCTTAACTTAGTGAATAGTGAATGCACACAAACACTGATGGAAACCAGTTAAAGAAATGGAAATTTAAACTATTGTATGTTCCACACTGTAGGTCAGATTGTAAGGTACACCGTCAGTGAACGGTCTATTTTCAAACTTATTTCATATACAAGGCGCACTAAGTGAGACAAAAGAGCTTGAGATAAATTCATACATCAATAGATTTTATTGACTGTGTTCTCTGTAACTTAAAACTTGATTTTTAACATGTTAGCCATCTATTTGCTATACCTGTATTTCAACCTGTTTACAACACTCTAAAAAAACACCAGATACTACTAAAATAAATATCACTTTGACTACTAACAACAAACTTAATGTTAGTCACACATAAAAAAAAAACAAAACAGTGTGACACCGCTACACGTTAGCTACATTTGCAAATTCCCAGTAACACCAAAACTTGTTCGCAACTCATAAAAACCTAACATTTTGATAGAGCGCATTTAGCTCTCAAAACCGTTTCGACCATAAGTAGAAATAATCTGGATAGTAAGGCACACTGCCGTTTTTTGAAATACATTAAAACTTTTAAAAGCTCCTTATAGAGCAGAAACTACGTAGCATAAATTACACACCAAAAAAAATATATTGAAGGTTGTTAGTGTGTTATAGACGAAGAACCATCAGGATTACCGTTTTGTTCTCCATGATTTGTGCTGGTTTTAAACACAAGCATCCCTCAAAAATGTCGTTTTTGTAACTGTGACTTCTCCAGATGGTTCAGTCTGCTCTTTGTGAAACTAAAGTAAATCTTTGGCCCATTCAAACTCGTTCTGCAGGACTATCTCAATGTGACAGCTCAATGTCCTTCCATCCTGGCCACTCATGTCCCTTTGGTGTTCCTTTTAAAGCAAAGCCATTTGTTGCCGATCAAGTTTTGATTTGAATTGACGTCACATGTGTTTCGACCTTAACTCCTTCCTCCACGTGGTTTGAGTACATATCCATGATGGTGATACTGCTTAACTGTGTGACTCTGGGGATGTTTCAACCCTGCGAGGACGTCGACTGCCTGTCGGAGAGGTGCAAAGTGCTGCAGGTGAGTCTGACACTCCTGTCAGCTCTATTTTTCCAGAACATTCTAAATGGGATGCACTGCACCTTTGTGCATTGCTCAACACATAACCTTTACCTTTATGACCAACAGTTGCAGTACTGCCATGGGAAGGCTGCTTTCTGGTTTTGTCCAATCACTTTTTGACGTCCTCTCATTTTTGTTGAATTCATTTCTCTGAGTACTCATGAAGAACTGATGATAAAAAATGTAATTTACTCTCCTGTCACTCTCATGTATTTCAACCAGCTCTCACTGCAGTGCCAGTGCCATGTTGATTCTTAACACAGTGAGATGTCCTCATTATACGAAAGAAAAACAGACATTGGTTTTGCATTAGGAGATGTATAATTAATTAAAAACATATCCCTGCTGGGGTAAAACTAGCTCATGCTAACCAGATTTCTTTTCCTCCCAATTTCTTGATGGCCTTTTGCAGTTTCCTGTAAATGTATCTTCTTTTTGTGGACTGTTTTCTGAACTCTGTTGTTGTCGTGTTTTTCTTTTCCTTATTTCTTTTTTGAATGCGAACAGGTGTTGGACGACTGTATCTTTGCTTTCTTCGCTGTGGAAATGGTAATCAAGATGATGGCCTTTGGGGTTTTTGGCTCCAAATGTTACCTGGCCGACAGGTGGAACCAGCTCGACTTTGTGATCGTAATGGCAGGGTTGGTCTTCTTTTTTTTCAGATTCTTATTTTTTTTAAGTAAAAAATTCTCAACATTTTTGGTTACAATTAAAGAAAATCGTATTAATAATAATATGTACAATGTCACTTTCACAATAAAAGCATATGCAGAACACAAACCTGAAATTAGGTTTCGGATAAAATCTTTCAAATTCAAGCAGCCATAAACAATTTAAATAAAGGAATTGTTTGAAAAATTAATGTGATGACAATTTGCAGGAAATAATTTTTAAAAATGTATATGTATCAATCTTTGAGCATTTGAGAGTTTAATATTTTGGAGGCAGCTCCTTTATTTTGTTTGGTTTGTTCTTCCATCCATCTTCTTCCGCTCATATGGGACTGGGTCGCGGGGCAGCAGTCTAAGCAAAAATGCCTAGACTCCCCTCTCCCTGCCACTTCCTCCAGCTCCTCTGGGGGGACAGCAAGGCTTTTCCAGGCCAACCAAGAGACGTTGTCTCTCAAGCGCATCCTGGGTCTTCCCTGGGGCCTCCGCCCAGTAGGACATGCCCGGAACACCACCCCAGGGAGGTGTCCACGAGGCATTTGAACCAGAAGGCCGAGCCACCTTAACTGGCCCCACTCGAAGTGAAGGAGTAGTGGCTCTACTCTGAGCTCTCTGCAGGTGACCGAGCTTCACCCCCTATCTCTAAGGGAGTGCCCAGCCACCCTACGGAGGAAGCTCATTTCAGCCGTTTGTATTCTGGACTATGTTCTTTCGGTCATGACCCAAAGCTCATGACAATAGGTGAAAACTGGAATGAAGATCGACATGTAAATTGAGAGCTTTGCTATTCGGCTCAGCTCTCTCTTAACCACAACGGTCCGGTACAGCGACCGCAACACACTCGTGAACAAGATCCCAAGATAACTCCTCCACTTGGAGCAGGAGCATTCCACCCACCCAGCCATGGCAAACTACCTTTCTTCAGTCCTGAACCATGGCCTCAGACTCAGCGGTGCTGAATTTCATCCAAGCCACCCTTTGGCCCCTGGCTGCACATAGAGATTATGTTTAGGAACAGAACACTTATAGACTGGATGAGCGAACTCCCACAAACCTCCCAGCACCCTAAAGAGAGCGTAGAACCTGTCCACTGTTCCACGTCCTTGCCAGAAACCGCACTGTTGGCCCTATATCTGTGGTCCGACTAAGAGATAAACTGGTAGTTAGAACACACACTCTGTCCCTCACACAATCTATCCAGTGGCACAGTTCCCAGCCGCCACGCAATGCTACAGAGACGTGTCAGCCAAGACACTCCCACAGCATCCAGAGACTTGAGGTACTCAGGGTGGAATTCATCCACTGAGGGGTTCATTCACCACCTCATTGACTTCAGCTTGGGTAAGGGACAACCCCACCCCAAAGTCCTCACCCCCTTCTTTCTCATGAGAAGCCGTGTCAGCAGGATTAAGGAGATCCTCAAAGAATTCCTTCCACTGCCCGACAATATCCCCAGGTAAAATCAACAGCTCCCCAGCTGCACTGAAAATGGTGCATGCAGAAAAATACTTTTACCTCCTGAGGTGCCAGACAGTTTGCCAGAATCTCTTTGAGGCCAGCCGATAGTCCTTCTCCATGCCTCACCGAACTCCTCCCAGGAGCGAGTTTTTGCCTCTGCAACAGCCCGAGCCGCAGCTCGCTTAGACTGTTGGTACCTGTCAGCTGCCCACAAGCTTGGTAGGAGTCCTTCTTCAGCTTGATGGCATCCCTTACCTTCGGGGCCACCACCGGTTTCGGAGGTTGTCGCTGGGACAGGCACCATAGTCCTTGCGACCACAGCAGAGACAATAGAGATGGAAAACATGGTCCACTCTAACTGAAAAGCCTCCCTTGGTACCTGTTTGAAGCTCTCCCGGATGTGGGAGTTAAAGACTTCACTGACGTAGGACTCAGGTAGATGTTCCCAACAGACCTTCACAGTACATTTAGGTCTGCCATGTCTTTCCGGCTTTCTTCCCCGTCACCAAATCCAGCTCATCACTAGGGAATGATCGGTGGACAGCTCTGCCCCTCTGTTTACTCGAGTGTCCATCACACAAGGCTTAAGGTGGCCTAAAACAACTACAAGGTCGATCATCGATCTCCTGCCTAGGGTGTCATGATGTTTAGCGTGTTTTCACAATTTTGTTATTTAGTGCAGACAAAAGTTTCGTGAAATGCAAAAAAACAGTTTCATTCCACCTCTCTACACTTTCAGGATGTTGGAATATTCTCTGGATGGCCAAAATGCAAGTCTGTCAGCCATCCGTACAGTCCGAGTGCTCAGACCACTGCGGGCCATCAACAGAGTACCAAGTAAGTCCAGTCATCACTTTAGCTTATTAGAGTCAATCAGGATTACTTTAAATCTTTCTGGAAAGAGTCTTGTCAGGTTTTTCATCCAGGATTATTGTGGTCCTATGTAATGATTTCCTTTGGTTACTATGCTTTAGACAATAAAATGATTTATTAAGAATCAATCATCTCTCTGCTGTGCGGTAAGTTGAGGAAAAATCTTTTTTAGTTTAACCTCACAAAGATTGTACAAAGAAATACTGTGGACTTATGTAATGTTCATAAAATCTTTGTGATATAAGTCCACACAAATTCCCAAATAAAGACTTTGACTGGACAGCGGTATCATAACAATTTACCAGATTATTAACCAGCATGCATTAGGCAAGCGGCCAAATTGTATTGTTCAGATGCAGACTGCAAGAGCAGCAGCTGTTTGGTTTAGACATATTTTAGTGACACGGGTTCAAATATCACTGCGTCCAATGAAGATGTTTAATCCAAACACTTTACTTTTGAAAACTATTTTTGTTCAGCTCAAAATCCCGTAGACTTTTATTGAGAAATAAACAGCTTTTACTCAGTCATTCTATTTGTCAGAATAAACTTTCTTGCTCTGATACCTTTTTTAATCATGTTTTTGCAAATTCATTATTTTTGTATGATATATTTTCCTTAGTTTAAGTTATTCAAGCCATAAACTGACCAATCAGATGCTTCTATATAAGTACAGTCCTGAATTGACTTTATTTTGTTGGAGCCGGAAGCAAACCATTTTTAAAATGGTAAAATCATACTCACTTGGTCCAGTTCTCATACACAGTTAATGGTCCTTACTCAGACTGGATGAGTAGAGTAGTGCTGTCACTGCAGAGGATTTGAAAGCTGTGCATTAACTATACATATATATCTCAATAAACCCTGCAAAGTCACAGAGAGTAGTTCTGTAATTCTATTTTTTGAGAGGAAGATTTTTGAATTAAGATGTTACTTTTAATTGGCAGGGTGCTAATTCCAAATTAGATTCCATGTCCTAAAGAAAGTTCTGTTTTTGAATATTTTTTAGTACTTGTTGGCATTTGATATAAATGTAGTCAGATTGCAATTCAGAAAGCGTAAAGGTGTTGCAATGTATATTGGATGAATGTGACAAGGCTGTGATGTAAGGAAAAAGGTAGAGCCAAAAGGTTAAAGGATGACACTGATTCATCCCCGGGCAGAGGGAAGGATCTCCACCTCTGCTGACGCTGACCCTTTCTGACATCTGGAAAAAGGATGCTGAATGCACAAGCTTACATAACCGAGGTTAATGTCTGAGGGGTGAAATCATGTCAAACTGTCACCATCGGTGACATCAGTCATCACTTCTGGTTATATTCCTGTGGGAATGTAGCTGGAGTTCCTAAACTTATAAGATCAGTGGGGTTTGTTAGGGTGTTTAAAAGCCAGAGGCCTGGCTGCTGAGCCACACTTGTTTAAGCGGGTCATTAATGTGTTCTGTTCTTTGCTGTTTGTTTCCCTCTGTGTAGGCATGAGGATCTTGGTGACACTGCTCTTGGACACTTTGCCCATGCTGGGAAATGTTCTTTTTCTCTGCTTCTTTGTATTTTTCATCTTTGGCATTGTGGGAGTCCAACTATGGGCGGGGCTGCTACGCAACCGCTGCTTTCTGGGAGAGGACACAAAAGCGTAAGCCATCCAGTTGGTTGCCTTTATCCAAGTTATCAGTAATACTTTTCTTTTATAAAGCTTCCCAAGCCATCAGAAGGCTAAATGACAAAATGAAGATTATTTTTTAGAATTTGGTAATGATGCAATTAACAGATACTATATTTTTTTCCTCAACAGATTGTACAACCAGTCTTTAAAACCCTACTACATGGATGAGGAGGGGGAGGACAACCCGTTTATCTGTTCAACACCACGCGAAAACGGAATGCTGCATTGCTATGACGTGCCGCCCTCCACCGAGGACGGAGTGGAGTGCTCATTGACCGCTTCCCAGCAAAGCTCTGTGCTGATTGGCTCCTTTGATTCTGTGGCTGGGGCCAGTGTTAACGGATGTGTGAACTGGAACCAGTACTACAATGTTTGCCATGCTGGAGAGTTCAATCCCCATAAGGGGGCTGTTAACTTTGACAACATAGGCTATGCTTCCATAGCTATCTTCCAGGTGAGACAAGTGATGAGACAATAAGTATTATTGTATCATAAACGCAGTTTCCTATTTATTCAAATATAATAACATAAACTTCCTATAAACATAAATTTCACTTTGTTTTTACCGGTGAAATTAGACCAATCTTTTTGTTTTAGTGACAGAAATGTCAGAATGATGATGAAAACTTAGATGGTTTATAAAAAAAACTTTTTTTAACAAAAATTGTTCTAACGCAATACATTGTGGTGAATGTTCACTAATCTATTTAGCATCGATGCACACTGGTTTTCCTCAGACTTCTAAGAAAGACACTCGATTTTGGATTTGTAGAGTCGTACTGCCCTGTAAAATGGTAAACGCACTAAATTGCATTGTGTAGTGAGCAGGGAAAGAATTTACCTATTGGCTTTCCAGACTAAAACCACCCATTTCCTCGTAAAGTTAATGAAATATTCGATAGGGCACCCCTGCTGTGTCAACGTGTTGCTTCGGTGACAATACCATGCACTCTCTGCAATGGGGGAGGGGGGGGGGCTTGCAACTGCAGAGGATGTGAACAGGTACAGAGGAAAAGCAGGTTTAGAGGCAGGAGAGGGGCTTAGATTCACCACCTACCGGATTGTTTGAAAAATGAAAGAGAAAAAAAGTAGAAAACAAATCTGCGTCAAAGTAAATTTGTTTCCATCATCTCACTCATCCAACTTAACATGCTGGTCTTCCGTCTGTGTGTCCATCAACACACAGTTAAAAGAAATGTTTTGGGGTTTGTGTTCACTTTTTTATGACTGTAACAGTTGATGCTTCCACAGTAAACATTCCTCTTTTTTTCTTTTTTGTCATATCTAGGTCATCACACTTGAAGGCTGGGTGGACATTATGTACTTTGTCATGGATGCTCACTCTTTCTACAATTTTATATATTTTATACTGCTCATTATTGTAAGTACCACCTCTAAACCTGTTGAATTACCACACATCTATTAAAAATCATTTTCAAAAAAATTTTTGGGACTGATAAAATTACAGTTTTCTATAGAGATTTAAATAGTCTGTAAATGTTGTGGATTGTGATCAGATTAAGATTAATATAGCTGTGTCAGAGAGCTATCATAGGGGAGAGGACCTGGCTGCAGACATCAACGCCCAGAACTGGAAGTCCTTGTCTGGAGCCAAAATTATCCTCGTATTGCTCGACAGAAACAATTTTAACAGGCGACCCTAACAGTTATTCCTGTTTTAAGATTTGATTAAAGTTTTTCTACAATTCTAAACACTTTTGGGATATGGTTAGGGTAAGTTTTATAATTTCTGCATCTGGCCAATCATGTCAGGTCTCACTATAACGGGAAAAATAACTGCAACTATGGTTTTTATGATCTACAGTGTTCCCTGTTTTCTAGTGATCCTTGCTCCAAAGTGAAAAAAAAGTTGAGCATTAGGTTAACTCTTAAAACAGGAGTTGTTGGCAACAACACCTTAATAACACACAGCATGTTGACATAGCGCAACTCTTTGACCGTTTCCATGGTCACCGTGAATTAGCTGATTCAGACGTGGAGAAAAAAAACGCTTTTCATTTTGATTAGTTATGTCACTGACTTAAAGTATGACATAACGGGGCAATGCTGGTTTTCTCCGCGACAGAATCAGCTGGAATTATGTTCATTGTGTAAACAGTTGAAGAGTTCCGGTAGTCGAAAGAATGTAAATGCTCCAGTGGAACAAGGTTAAACCTTTGGCAAAGAAAGTGTAACAAGTTGTTTTAAGGCCAGGTTAGTTGTGCTAGAGTTTGGATTAACATGGCCTGTGGCTGTTGAACCATCTTTTTGTGTATAAATGACATTTTGTTTTGACTGGTTTTAGGGAAATGAACTGAGAATATCTTTCACGCTGAGCTCCCTGCCCCCTTGCTGTTTGATATAGAAGGCTTGTTTTGGATTGAAATGGAGAAAATGGAAATGGTTAGAGGCAAAATGAGGAATGTGAGTGTAGAGAGTTTTGTTAAGAAGAAACTCAGAAGGGATTTACAAAAGAAAATGACTTAAAAGAGTCATTGATTGAGGAAAAGTAAAAGTCAGTTATAGATTATTTAGATTAGTGCAAGTGATTAAAAACCATTTTCTTCTACTTAAATTGTTTTTCTTAATATTTGAGTATAACTTGACAGTTGATATTTTTCAGTGCCCTACTCAATTGACTTTTTTTTTTCTTTTGAAAATGTGAATTTTTGCAGTTAGTTCTTTATCAGTTGCTCTGTGTCTTTCCCAACCAGGTGGGATCTTTCTTTATGATCAACTTGTGCCTCGTGGTCATCGCCACCCAGTTCTCTGAAACGAAGCAGAGGGAGAACGCCCTGATGAGGGAGCAGCGTGCGCGCTACATGTCAAGTGACTCCACATTTTCCAGCTACACTGAACCTGGCTCATGCTATGAGGAAATACTGCGTTACATTAGTCACCTTTATCGCAAGCTTAGGCGCAGGTTGCAGAGGATATACTATCGGTGGCACAGGTACTTCGTTTCATTCCTTTCAAAATGACTGTTTCCTTTGTCTCCATCATGCTATGTACATATCGGATATGTGATGCGCATCGAAGAACGTGCTGACCCTGGTTTCTTGAACCTGCTTTTAACATACCCGATGCGGTGCAAATCGTGTGACTCTTGCTCCAGGCTTTTTTCTTCACAGCTCCATTACGTTATGTGATAGACTTGGTGTTGTATGATTCCAACCGGGCACAAACTGCAATTTTTATTAATTTTTCCTCCATAATCACTTTTCAAATGGTTGGCACTTCCATGAAATGAAGAGGACACTACCCACACATCACTTCTAAATTCAAGTCTCTGATTGGTCAAAGGTCAACTGGTTTCGCTTTTAACGCACGTTCAATGGCTGTGCGTTTTGTATGTAGTTCCCGAAAATTGACTTAAAACTTGCTTAGCGATGTATGAACATGAGAATTTTGAACGTGGACGCCCGAAATGCACAAATAAATGTGTTTACATAGACTTTTGATTGGAAGTGGTCACTTAAACACGCTTTGCTAAGCCTGGTGTGAACATAGTGTTACACCTTAGCGTTTGGTGGACTTTGTGATATTTCACCAATGCCTTGAAAACCCTACATAGATGTGTCTTATTTAATTTCTCAGCAGGATACAACATTTAAATGAATTTGGTAGTTGTCTGGAAAAATATCATCGGAACGTGGCACAATCGTAGACAAATACAAAAAAATATAACAGTGACTTCTACTTCTTTTTGTTTTAAACTGTTTGTCTCTTTTTAACAGTAAGCGACGTAAAAAACTGAACCCTAATGGAAGTGGAGATGGCAGTAACAGCAGTGGGAATGGCCACGGTCAAGGTTCCAAGAGGGTTTCTACTGGCCCGGGAGCCGCTTTCTGGCTGCGGCCGATCCATAACCTCATGCAACAACACCGGCAGGAGCACTGCCACCTCAGCAACGGTGGCCAGCACCATGTGCAAACTGTTGAGCATATGGATGGAGAAGAAGGCATCCGAGGAGTGGAAGAGCTGGAGATGAAGTCGCTTCCTGTCCGGATAGGATGTACAAATGAAAATAGTGGCGATAGCCCGGCTGGTATAACTCGTGGCTCAGGATCGCTGCTTGGACATCTCAACGGGGGTATGAACTATCCAACCATACTGCCGTCTTTTGTGTGCAGCTGCAGCAGCGAGTCAACACAGACCTACTCCAACCAATGCAGACCTACTCCAGAGCAACATTTAGCTAACTTGACGCTATCTCAACACAATGATATATTAAACAGGCTCCATCAGCTCCTGGGACAACGCAGTAAGAGAACCAAACAATGCTTTGAAGGAGAATTCCTTCAGCACATTTTTAATCATCTCCCATTATTAATTTCCCTTCAGATAGCCACAGTCTGTTACAGATGGCCACCATGTTGCCCACCTCTCAGCTTATCGAGTTGCTCCAGTGCCCTCTGTGTGTCCAAAGCCTTAAAACCTTGGAACAGGAACTACGGGACCTGGAGAAAGGAAATGGAGAGCTGGACCGCCTGCTAAATTTCCGCCATCTGAGGAAGGAGCTGGTAGGTGACGAACCCTGTTACATTAAAACGTTAAAACTCTGGACCTAAATCAAGTCAGAGAAAATACACGTCGGTTATATTTAATTTATTACATTTTTTTTTAATGCAAAACCAATCATAAATTTGAACTTGTCCTTATAATTTCATTCCCAGGAGAGCGATAAACGAAGAGTCAGAGATAGGTTTCGACGGCCTAAGTTCGTGTTCAGTAAAGCTGGTCACGCCTGGACAAATTTCCGGGAAACCCTGAGGACGATTGTGGAAAGTAAATACTTTAACCAAGCCATCATGACTGCCATCCTGATCAACACTTTCAGCATGGGCATAGAATACCACGAGCAGGTAAGACAGGGTAGAAGTTTTATTTCAGTGCCTGAAGTGACTTATTTGGTATAGGTTTTATTTTGAGAACTCAGGAGGTTTGATGGAAAAGAAAACTGCATCTGGTTGTAGGGAGTCACTTTCTTGTACCATCAAGCCTGTTACTCTACTTGTACACATCAAATAGATTTACCATGATGTTATGCACAAAGCAGAGGATGTAGATGTCAAAAAAGGAATGTTGGTGCTTCCTGTTGAGGCGCTTAGAGCCGTTATCTGCAGTATAAACCTGGACACGGGATTATTTAAACCCAAATTCACTGTGAAGTTGCAGTGCAAACCCTGAGAAGGTAAAAAAAATAATAATCCTATTTTGACGACCCAATCCATATCATAGCAGAACTTTGATATTTAGATCTGTATTAGTCAGCAGGTATCCTATAACTCAGCATAAAAAGGATTTGTACAGCACACTGTGTTTACACAAAAAATAAACTTCTGCTTCAGCTGTTTTTGCTCTGTCTGATCTGAATTTAGCAGAAGAAAATTAGAAGTTATCCAGGTCTTTAAATCTTGTAAATTAGAAAATATTCACTGGTTTAATAGACACACACATATAGCTGAATATCATCTGTATAAATTAGATTTTTCAGATCTTTTCCTTTATTTTTGTCCTGTTTTACAGTTTTTAGTGCATATAAACAAGGGTGGTGGCGATGGGGGGGGGGGGGTCTGACTGGTGCTGCTGACTAGGGCCTTATCAGACTTTTCTAAATGCTAATTATTGGTTTACAGATTCAATTAAGTCTGACAAGAGGAAGAAAATATTATTCAGTGAAGTTCAAATGAGTTTATGATTCATATGAGTGTGAAAACACTTTTCTGGAGCTGTCAGTGGAAGGACAGAGGATGTCTGAAATCCGGAAGTGAATTTTCCTCCATAGACATTTTCTCTGTCTCGCAATCATGAAGATTTTTTTCAGTGGCACTGTGGTCTGTGTCCTGAGTGGCTGCAGACCATTGTCAGTCCTCTGTGTTTTTGTTTGTACAGAATCCATTCAGTTTGCCAAATATACACACTGTACTTTCTGGATTAAAAGTTGCACCGGAATATAAATCGCAGGAGCAAAAAAAAAAAAAAAAGCATTTTACAGAAGAAAAAAAAGCCACATATAGTGAAAGCTCGGTGTAATGCTGCGTTCACACTGACCAGGATTTATCCGTCAACTTCATATCCCTAACCATAACCCTAACCCTCTTTTTCGACATGCTTCCAATTTGCCACTGCCATTTTTGACACATGTCAAAATCAAAGCTACAGTAAATTCAAGGCTAAATGCTTGTCCAAAAATGTGTTCATAAACATGGAAGTTTTACAACTCATTCCTTTAATAATGTACAGAATACACAGATGGAGTAGAGATAAAGTTTATTTTAAAGAGCTCTACAAAAGCATCGGTAAACAAATCTCCATGTCTTGGTTCATGAGATTATTATTTATATTTTATTTATAAGGCGAGCTTTTCAAAAAAGCATGAGCTGCGTCTGAATTATGGGGCTTTCTGACCCAGTTTGATGGCTTTCTGTCCCGCATAAGTCCAAGCAATTAAAACATATCAGAAGGTTCAGGAGGAGAACAATCAGATTATCCTCCATGTTGGTTTTGGATGGCGCTTTTTCTTCCTCGTTGCTGCCAGTAGCAAATACTGATGAACATCTACAGTGCCCTACTTGTACTCCTAAAAATACAGTAAATCTTGGATCCCAAGCAGATCTTTGTTTTCATTCCGTAATACTGGACTGAATTTTCTATGTAGGTTTGAACTTTGACAGTTTAGGAGAGAAAAGTGTGAAAATGTTCATGTCTGTCTGAGAAAAGTGCATTAAGTGTGAAGTGAGGGACTTGAAGTATTTATAAACCTACTTCACTGATTTCACTTATCGCGTGTTAATTTTTAGAGCATAACCCCGGCGATAAAGGAGAGACCACTGTCCTCCAACAACATATTTCTATTGCATTCTACTTTTACCTACAATTATATGTTTCCGAAGGCAAATTAAATTAATTTTTAAGTTTTGACTTGCTATATTACGACAGTTTACAAAAAAAAAAATATTTTTAATTGGGACTTTAAAGTCGTAAATTTATGAGAAAGAAAGTCATAACTTTTAAATTACGAGATTTTTACGACTCAAAAATCTCATAAATCTACGAGAAAAAAGTAATAGATTAACGAGGAAAAACACCAAAGTTCTTCAATTATCGGAGCCTAGCTTGAAGATGAAATATGTGGAGCCTTTTTTGAAGCTTTATTTCCGAATAGGTTTAAAAAACAGAAAGATTCGGAACCTTTCGGCGACACAAAATCAGATTATTTTCAGTGGGTTCGGTGTCAGTAAAGCGGAGTTTCACGTGTAAAATAAGGAGCTCAGAGACACATTTGGGTGTAGAGGACCGCTGCAGCCTTTATTTTCCTTTTCATTCACACACCCTGAAGTTCCTTTTTCACATTACGTCATGAACCTGTCATCCAAACACCAATACAGAAAGTAAACAGTGTTCCATACCCCCCATCCTCCAGATGAAACGTCCCATTTCAACATAAAACAATAAAAAGGAAGGAAAATAGTCTTTATAATAGCATTAGAACGTTGAAAATGCCAATAAGTGCTCCTCCTCCTCAGACGGAAGCGTCACACAAACATAGAGATCTTGTCTTTGGTGAAGGAAGAAAGGATTCAAGTGGACAGCAGCAGGGACACCGATGGCTTCATCAACAGCTGCAGAGATCCTGCAGACACCCATCAATAGATAAAACATTAATAAACTGTAAATCAAACCAATGAGCTTCTAAACCATTTGTAACATGATCAAAAAACACTCAGCCCACCTGTTCTACTAAGTTTAGTCGGTCTGCTCTGTTGCTGCACTGTATGCTCATTACGACTTTAATCTCGTAAATTTACAAGTTTCTTTCTCGTAAATTGACAAGATTTTTTCTCGTAAATGTACTTAAAATCTTGTAATTTTACTTTTTTTTTCTTTTTTTGGTGGCCCTAAAACTCTGTCGTACTAAATAACATTTACATTCCGTTAAAAAAGACTAAGAAACATTTTTCACTTCATGTCTCTTCTTGTTTTCTAAGTCTCTCTCTATAAATCAAGTGTGTGTGTGTGTGTGTGTGTGGGTCTGTTTCTATCACTGTGGTATAAACATAAGTACCGTCCAGAAAAGCCGTTTCCTTTTAGGGTAATACCACACACATTTGGACACAAAAACAGACTCAGGCTCATAATCTCACTCAATAAATGTGACACCAACCTGACCTTTTCATGCCTCGGATGTAAATGTGTGAGGGACGTTCACGCTGACACTCTTTGTGTACTGGTGTGAAAATAGACCTTGTTTGGACTGTGTTTGAACTAAATCCAGTAAAAATACATTTGAAAAAAGCTTTACCAATAAGTTAAAAGAAATTCAATCTTTGATAAATGTCTATAGCATTAATAAAAGCTGTTTTTGAAGTTACAAAAAATAAAATAATATATATTTTTTTAAACTTGAAAAAAAAATGTGAGTTTTTTTTAGTGATGCAAATATTGTAAAAATACTGCTCTTAGAAAATTGTGTGTGTGTCACTATTCACTGGTAAGGGCGCTGTATTTGGACATTTTGTTGGGTTGTCTGAATCTACACTTTAAAATTCTAGTGTCCTGGAAATTTTCCAGAATTCTTTGCAAAAACCTGTGTGTGCACAATGCCCACGAGATTGCTTACAAGATCGGAAAATAATACACAGTAGCTTTTGCTCCAGTGTTGACATTCTTTTGACTACAGTAAGTCATTTACAGTTAGTCATGTAGCCTTGGGCTAATATGCAACACTTTACAGTAGTAAAGTGTTTACTCTGTCCACGAGTCATATGATTCTGTCGCAGTTAAAATCGGCTTTGTTAGTAATGAGTTGCACATGGGTGCAAAGCCGATATAATTCACAGTGAAGTCTTATTTATGGCATGTCAAAGATCATATGTTGTGTCAGTGTTGCAGGCGACATTTTCAGTGTTTAGGGGTTAAAATCCAAAGGTCTGGATAGTTCTGCACTATATTATTTTGGAACTAGTTAGTGAATTTGGACACTTGTCTCTTGTCTCCTTACAATTTGTTATGAATGTAAGAATTGTGACGTAAGGTTTAATTATAATCAGTTTATTTTAATTTAGGTAAAAGCACAAAATCTTAACTGACATTTTAGAGAGACACTGCAACACTAAAGGAGACATCATACCATGCTAAAATAATTAGGATTGCTAGAACCTACAGTAAATAAATCCCTCAAAAATAGAGAAATATGATTAAAAGAAAGGGTGCATGAAGCAAGACGAAAGAGTCAGAGATCAGTCTGACAGACAGACTTTATCAACTGCTTTATCAACCTCTTTGTAGCATGCTACACGTTAGCTGTGTTAGAAGAGTTAACCGTGTTAGAGGGGTTAGCCGTGTTAGAGGGGTTAGCCGTGTTAGAAGAGTTAACCTTGTTAGAGGGGTTAGCCGTGTTAGAGGGGTTAGCCGTGTTAGAGGGGTTAGCCGTGTTAGAGGGGTTAGCCGTGTTAGAGGGGTTAGCCGGGTTAGAACAGGGCCAATCTTGTTTCAAAACCCCAAAAAACAAATAGATTGATATCAATAAAAGAAGTGTTACTGTGACTTCACTAACTCCCAATATTGTAAGTTAGAAGTAAAAATAATAACTCAAAACAGAACAAAAGTCTGGCCACATTACACACTTTATTGTGTGGAAAATATATATCTATATTGGTATTTTTTAGCATGCTTTATGGATTATAATTAGATTTAATTCTAAAATACGTTCAAACATATCTTTTGGTTTAAAAAGGATGTAGATAGAAACGATTAAAACTATTATTAATGTGGGAAACACATTGGACAATGGCGTAACTCGTGGTTTCACTCTTTGGTTTCTTGACTGCTTCTGAAATTCTCAGGAAATCAAGAGTGTTTGGTGCGGTTTTCCTTTTATTTTAAGGGTTAGTGTTTGTCAATAACGTACAAGAACTGCTTTTATGATCAATAAACTACAGCTTCTCTTTTTTTTTTACTCTGTAAGTGTCTTCAGGTCTGCAATAGTTTTAATGAGATCGATCTGCAGTAGAGAAAAATCAGAAGGAAACAGTGATCCTGTGTTATCTTCAACTTCCAGACTAGTCTTTGCTCTACATCTTACTATCTCTGTTGTACTGTAAACAAACTGTAAATAAGAATGTAAATTTGACCATATAATCCTTTCAGCGTGTGTAAAAACTGCCGTCTGTAGTGTGCCTTTTTGTGTCACTGTTGGGGAAGACAGTAGGCCACAGAGGTAATGAAAATGCCAGCAAGACCGTCGTTAAAAGTAATATAAATGTGTTTAATATCATGCGCACTTATGCAAAAATCTGGCTTTTAAAGCTGCATTTGGGAGCTTTAAACATGTTGTGTGCTGCCTTGTCAGAGACAAACGGTGTTATCATCTCTAAATATGGCTTTGTTTTCTCCCAGAAGTCATTGTGGATCCCCTCCACTATTTTACATACGCAGGGCCGACTTATCCAATTATGTAATCTCCCAATAAAGGAGAAGATGTGCTACAATTTTCCGCACTTGAGTAGAATTCTGTTCGTGTTTGTAGCTGATGCACTTCATACTAACTGCTAGTATGCTAAGCTGCTTAGCTTTAAACAGGACGCTTCCATATCAGTAGAACACTAAAAACATACTATAGATGTCTTTGACCTTAGATGAGGGGATAACATGTTTTTATTAAAAACAAATATGACCTTTATGAGGGTTGCACAGTAGTGCAGTGGTAAGCGCTCTTACCTCTCAGCGAGAAGGAACCGGTCTAAATCCTGGCTGGGACCCTTCTGTGTGGAGTTTGCATGTTTTCCCCGTGCATGCGTGGATTTTCTCCTGACTCTCCAGCTTCACAGTCCAAAAACGTGCTTCTTGGGCTGGTTACTCTAAATCGCAATCGACTACCGGTAGTCATTTGTGAGGGATGTGACGGGGGATTTCGGGCCGACGAAAATAAATAAACAAAAAATGTATATATTTCCTTAAAAAAATGCCATCAGCAAAAAATCATCCTCATGATGATGTCACTTGATTGACACATGGCATTGCACATACATGCTTAATTACACTGAACGCCGCTAGGGATTTTGAGCCCCACAAAAATAATTTTTACAGGGCCCCTGGCACAGTGGCAATCGCTTTTTGATGCTGTTTTACATACAATTATGTATTATGATGGTATTTTTTACAATCATTGTCATATTTGTGACATAATAGCATGACAATGGACATGTTCAGCATGGGGAGTACTGAACACTCAGAATATAATAGAATTTATTTTGTTTCATATATATTTAAAACAAAACTGATTCTTAAATAATAAATAAACTTTAAAAAATATTTATATATAATTAGTGGAGATTAAAATAAAACCCGGAGGCTGACAGACTGATGATGCTGCAGCTGCTGTTTCTGCTGATGCTGGTGTACTTGACTGTTCCGAATTTGCAGAAAAAGAATTTTGACAGAAGAGATGTCAACTATTATTGAATATGAGCAGCTTGATAAAGCTTTGAATGGATTGATTATTTAAATAATATAATAGTAAAAATCTTTTTTTTTTAATCTAACATGGTGAGAAAAGTGAGCTAGCGTATAGGGACAAAGTTAAGATTTCATCCTTTTCTATCACAAACCCAACTTTTTTTTCTGAAATACTTGGTGACAAATTTTCCACCATTCTACTCGTTTTCTTCTCTTAATTTCTTTTCCCTCCTTTTTTGGAATCCTGACATTTTAGGCATGTCTTCTCTCTCACACTGTGGCCCTGTCTGTCACAAACCACGTGTCTTCCAGTGGAAGTTCAGTCCAGTCAGACTGAACAATTTTAAAATAAATATGGGGTGTGGAGAGGGGGTCCTGCAGATGCTGAGGCTTCCAAAACAAACAAATATATATATATATATATTGTTCCCATGGCATTGAAAATAAAATATTTGTGTCGATTTATTACCTTTTTGGTTGTTTACTGCCATGGGATGCTTTTAAGAATTGCTCTATTTGCAGCTGTGGGTGAAGTTAGCTACACTGAACTGCAGTTCACTACACTTGTGACATGGGGGCTGACTTTATCAAGGGACCAGAATGAACATGAACATTCCCAGATATCCAAAGCAGTTGTAAAATTAGCTTATGGCTAACATTTGTTAGCAGTCTGGGGTTTTGTACTAGTTTACAATTGTGATTGAATATAAAATAATAATGTAGAATTTAGTCGTTTTGTAATTTTATAGGCACAGACAAAGTGAGTATGGGGTCCCTGTTGTGATAGTGAACATTAGAGTCCAGCAGAGATAGATAATCGGGGGTCTCAGGTTTACAGATTGAGGATGTCATAGTAAAGATTAGTACAACATGAAATATTACTTTAATTAGATTTTTTTTTTTGAATGTGTGGTTGAAGAAATTATAGCAGCTTGCCTTAATAGTTCAGACAAGAGTCAGTATACCAAGAGGGGAGCAGCCTCAAACTCCACACAGGCCGACTTACTGAAATGATTCTGTTTTATCATTCCATCATCATTAGGGGCCTCTGTGGGTTCCCCTGAGTCTGGGCCCCTAGAATCAGCCACCTTAA
Organism: Oryzias sinensis; assembly: GCA_037389245.1. Taxonomy (NCBI): domain Eukaryota; kingdom Metazoa; phylum Chordata; class Actinopteri; order Beloniformes; family Adrianichthyidae; genus Oryzias; species Oryzias sinensis. The sequence goes on along the minus strand of CM074506.1, from coordinate 9,089,655 downwards.
TTTACCGCAACTGTCTCTTGGATGGTGGTGCACATCTTTGGATGTGAGGCCCTCACTAACAGTGATTCTTCAAGCAAAGATCGATAAATAAAGTGTAAACAGGAATAAAGGATCCAGGTTTTTATGGGAAGAAACTTTATTCTGTAATCCAGATTGTGTTTTAGAGGTCTGCATACCTGCAGATGCCTAAATGCTCCTTTGGTTTGAATTAGCATCACCTGGCTGTTTTTCACTCTCCTTAATTCTTTCTACGATGCCCTCTTTGTGTACTACAACCTATTTATGTTATCCTGATGTGGTTTGGTCAGCTTGCAATTTTTATTTATTTCTAAATATTCAGTTGATTATGCATGGATTTGAACTTTTTTGGGTCATTTTTAGGTCACTCCTCCAACCTTTAAAGGGGACATAATACATTTCTCTAAATTTCCATGAGGGTTTGCGTGTGCTCGAGGTGGAATGAGTTTGGGTTGGGCTTTGGCGCCCTCTAACTGTCATCATGGTAACAATATGCACGTTTGTCTAAAATGCTTTAACTTAAATACTGTATAGCATTTTTTAAATGTAATTTTCTTTAATATTGAATATTTGTATTTGAAAACATTAATATTAGTAAGATATGTATTTGTTTTTTATGAAGCCATTTATAGTGCATCTATTTTAATTTAGAGATGGCTCTATGTAAAGTCTATTTCGGTGAAAATATTTACTACAAATAAAATGTTTTTGCACCATACAGCTAAACAGATTTCCCCATGAAATCTATCTGGCATTTTAGGACATGTTTTTATAGAACTATATAAATGTTAGTTTGGTATATGATCGATATACTTTTGTCAGCCATGAAAAATGACTTTTATGTTACAGATCTAGAGAACCTTCCAGATACCCAACTGCTGTAAGCTTTCTCAGCAAATTCAGTTCAGGAATTTATATCTTTAACAAAAGTCATCTTGCAATTATTATTGTTATTCATGTAATATTGTACAGAGTGGTTTGCCGAAGAGTTAAAAAAAATAAAAATAAAGGAAAAAGTGATGCACAAAAGAAGAAAGATGTGCTAAATGTTGAGGTCATACACTCTAATCTTCCCAGGTAACACTTTCTTTTACAGTACAGTACTTACACTGTACTTACGTTGTATTTACATGGTACTTATTGTGTAACTACTGGGTACTTTCAGGGTACTTACATGGTACTTTTTATGGAATTTACTGGGTACTTAAATGGTACTTTTTTGTGTCTAGTCTTTACTTACATGGTACTTACTGTGTATTTATGTGGTACTATTTGGTTCATACCTATGTGGTACATACTGGGTATTTATAATATTCTTGCTGGGTATTTACATGTTGTTTAAAGGTGTCTTTTGTGATACTTACCCCATGTATGACCAAGTTAAGTACAAATCAAGTACCTTGAATTTAAGTCTGCACTCGTATGTTTCATAGTATTTACCATGGATTTACCGCAGAAGGTTCCCCTTAAGTACACTGAAACTGGACTGTAAAAGAAAGTCAGCCCTATTTCCACTCAACTACATGTTACTTTCATCACTATATACTAGGTATGTTCACTTAAATATTACTTGGTACTTACTCCTTAAGTACAATGACACTGGACTGTAAAAGAATAAGAATAAGACATACTTTATTTACTGCGTTCCCAGTAATTCTAGAAATTGTATGTAACATGCTACATGTTAGCATATTCAGAATATCTTAACTCCTAACCATGTTAGGAACATGTAAAAAAAAAAAAAAAAAACATATTCCGACACCACTACATGTTAACTGCTCTAGTGTATTCAAAATACCTGTAACCTCTAACTTTGTTTGCAAAATGTTAAAAATAAATCTGACACAGCTAAAACAAACATTACTGTGACTGTGCTAACTCCTAACCCTGTAGGTAACTCGTAAAACAAACCCACAGTCCAACATCACATAAGCCGTTTAGCGTATTCACAGAAACACCCAACCAAACATTTTAACAGAGCGACATGCCTCAAAATTGATTCATCATCAGTAAGCACAAGCAGAATTAATCCATATAAAAGGTATTTAAGATTATAGATTACACCTTTTTCTTGGAAAAAATTCAGGCTTTAAGTGCGTATTATAGTGTGGAAAATACAACACTTATGAAAACATGAGTTCCCTTTACTTAGAAATGAAATTTCAGCCTTTTTAATAAGTCAGGCATCTTCTTTCATTTAGCAGAACAAAAACAAACTGGCAGAATTAGCATGTTGGAATTTTTAAATCTGTGTTTACTTAAATGAAAATTAAACCATCAGCAAATTGGTTTGTCTTTGTGAGAACATTGGTTTTTGCTGGGGTGAGAATAGGATGTACCCAAAGAAAAGAGCTGGATCTCACTTTATATATATCCTTATCCTCTAAAAATTGATCTTAGTTGGAGTTACACTTAAATAATTTTAGAAATATTAAAAAGAAAAACTTGGATTATTGTTTTAGACCAAACTCTACAGATGCACAAGACCATTATGGGCACCATTTAGACACTGTGGTGGAAGGGTGATAATATGGGATGACTGGACAGCTACAGAAACTGGTCAACCTCATGAATTAATCAATACTTAATCTCCAGAGTACTTTTCATATGACAAAAGGCATGCTTAATATGGAAAATGCCTTACCATAAGGGGGTTTCAATTGATCTCCATGAACAGTTCAAAGATATTTTTTAGGAATTTGTCAGGTCTGCTTTTTAACATTTGATCTAACAAAGAAAGAGCCAGAAACAAAATTAAAAGTAGTTCCTAAAGCATAGGTAACTTATACTTTTTTCGCCAAGAAATGTATAGTATGTAAATAAAGTATAAATCATGTACAGTGATCTACACCAGAACCCTTTTTGTAATTGGATTACTTATCTTAAACTTGAACTGCTCATTTAAGAACCTGCCCAGATGTGTTCCATTCTAAATTTTGTATTGCTTTTTTATTGTGACACACCACAGTGTGCTTGTGTGTAGCAGGGAGGCTCAGTTTAGTCTTTGTCGGATCACTGATTGTAATCCGTGATAAGCGGAGCAGATCTGCTGTGATGTATTGTCTCCTCTGGTGGAGTGTGATTGATGGGGACCAACTGCAGCGGTGGTGAACTTGGTCGATAATGTCTCAGCTCACGCCACAAACGACAAAAAATGGAGGGTTTCTAAGGTTCTGGGCCAAGAAAGTCAAGATATGAATTCTGTTATCTCTTTGCCCTTATTTATGAATGTATTCATTTTTTTTCTGAAGCAATTCATTTATTTTGCAGCCTGAGTACCTGACTCAAGTATTGGAGATCACCAACTTCGTTTTCACCAGCATCTTCGTCCTGGAGATGGGTTTCATGCTGCTGGCGTTTGGCCTTTGGGGCTACATCAAAAACCCATACAATATTTTTGACAGTGTTGTGGTTATCATCAGGTATGAAGACGCCTTTCAGCTTTATGTGCATTATGAGGCTTTATTTAGTCCACAACACCCTTGTTTACTGGTCCATTCCAAGATTCGATTCAGTACAGTGGTCCCTCGCTACTTTGCGGTACTCATCAATCTTCTTTGTGCCTTGTCTCCTGTGAAATACTGAATGTGTTCAGCGTGCAAGGATGAATACATACACTTTATTTTTCTATCACGGTTTGAACTTTGAGCGTTTAACCCTTTAATACCAGAGATGTCGCAGACGATGGTTAAATAAAACAAACTCTTTAATTTACTATAGGGCAAAATCCAAATTCTTCCCCTACTTCTGTGGCTTCTCCCTACTCCTACATTTAGCCCTCCAAGTGGGGAGTTCTAAAAAAAGTAGTGTCTTCAAATTTGGACGTTACTAATATCCAAATTTGAAGACTCGATGACTCATCCAGTCGTCTTCATGACTTCGGATTTATAACGTTAAAAAGTCCTTTAAAAATAAAATGTCTTTACTTACATTTACATTTAAACTTCTGTGCACACCCACATGAAGAAAAGCATTTCTCTTCCGTGGCACAGCATGACAACGGATCACCCTCCCAGCGGAGGGATATCCAGTGCTAAGTCTCTACGGTGTCCCCTTTAAAAAAAACGTTTGGACACCACTACAGCTCCAAATGCCCCTACAATTGAAACAATTGGAGGAGCCAGAGGGGTAGGGGAAAAATTTGGATTTGGCTTAACTCTTTGACCCTCAACGCGATCGTAAAGAAACATTTCATATTGGCTTTGCACCGAAATGCAATACATTTCCAACATTAAGTGTTGCATTATGGCACAAAGCAGCTTTTTTCTCCAACAGAATTAGCTGATTTATGTTGATTGCGTAAATCACTAACCGCGTACCATCACTGCTATGCAGTGTTGCATATCAGCACAAAGCTGATTTTTTCCTGCTGCAAAATCCACTAGAATTACATTATTTGCATATACCTATTAAGAATAACGGTAGTCAACAGAACGTCAGCACTGAAGCTGAAGCTCTGGTGTCAAAATGTTAATTCCTGTCTGAGAAAGCTGTAAAAAGTGTGTATTAAGGGGTTTTACAGCCTTAAAAAACATCTATAATTATTGTTTAAAAATAAAGCTTGACTCCTCAGCAGATTTCCCTTTGCGGTTTATCTGTAGGATGTAACTCCTGGGATGAAAGAGGGATTACTGTATATGTTTCTGAAATGTTGCTCGGCTTACACAGCGTTATCATGTTTCTCAGTGTCTGGGAGATATCTGCTCAGGCGGACGGGGGGCTGTCGGTTCTGCGAACCTTTCGTCTGTTGCGCGTGCTGAAACTGGTTCGCTTCATGCCCGCCCTGAGGCGACAGCTGGTAGTGCTGATGAAGACCATGGACAATGTGGCCACCTTCTGCATGCTGCTGATGCTCTTTATCTTCACCTTCAGGTGCAGAAAAAACCCTGCACACACGTTAGACCTACATTTTCTTTATGACATTTTTTCCCTAAGCATACATCGAATGAATGAGGATTCATATTTCTTTCTCTCCACAGTATACTGGGAATGCATCTATTTGGTTGTAAGTTTGGCCTTCGTTTGGAAAATGGAGACACCATCCCCGACCGCAAAAACTTTGACTCTCTTCTCTGGGCCATCGTCACCGTTTTCCAGGTTTGGGCTCATGCACATCTATTTTATTCTGAATGAGATTGCTCTGCTGCCATTTTAACATGATCTTTAATAAAGCAATCCAGAAAAATTACATGAAAATAACCTGTTTTACAGTGAGGCAAAAAGGATTTAGTCAGCCACTAATTGTGCAAGTTCTCCCTCTTAAAGACAAAAGACAAGCTTGCATGATTTCTGTAATTTCTTCTGTAAGAGGATCCTCTGTCCTGCACTCTTTACCTGTATTAATGGCACCTGTTTGAACTCCTCATCTATATTAAAGACACCTGTCCACAACCTCAGTCACACTCCAAACTCTACTATGGCCAAGACCAAAGAGCTGTCTAAGGACACCAGAAACATAATTCTTGACCTTCACCAGGGAAGACTGAATCTACTACCGGTAGGCAGCTTGGTGTGAAGAACTCAACTGTGAGAGCAATTATTAGGAAATAGAAGATATACAAGACCTCAAGATCTCACCCAGTTGGGTCGAAAAGATCACAAGAATGTTTAGCAAAATTCCCAGAACCACACGGGGGGACCGAGTGAATGACCTGCAGAGAGCTGGGACCAAAGTTACAAAGGGTACTATCAGTAACACGCTACGCTGCCAGGGACTCAAATCCCGCAATATCAGACGTGTCCCCCTGCTAAAGCCAGTACATCTACTAAAGTCTGCTAGAGAGCATTTGAATGATCCAGAAAAAGATTGGGAGAATGTCCTATGGTCAGATGAAACCAAAATAGATCTTTTTGAGAAGAACTCTACTCATCATGTTTGGAGGACAAATAATGTTGAGTTGCATCCAAAGAACACCAGACCTACTGTAAAGCACGGAGGTGGAAACACCATGCTTTGGGGCTGCTTTTTTTCAGCAAAGGGACCAGGACGACTGATCTGTGTAAAGGAACGAATGAATGGGATTATGTATCATCAGATTATGAATAAAAACCTCCTTCTATCACCAAGGGCATTGAAGATGAAACGTGGCTGTGTCTTTCAGCATGACAACGATCCCAAACTTAATGGTCGGGTTACGAAGGAGTGGCTTTGTGAAAGGCATTTCAAGGTCCTGGAATTGCCCAGCCAGTCTCCAGATCTCAACTTCACTGAAAATCTTTGGAGGGAGTTGAAAGTCAATGTTGCCCGGCAACAGCCCCAAAACATCACTGCTCTAGAGGAGATCTGCATGGAGGAATGGACCAAAATACCAGCAACAATTTGTAAAAACTTTGTGAAGACTTACGGAAAACATTTGACTGCTTTCATTGCCCAACAAAGGGTATATGACAAAGTATTGAGTGGAACTTTTGCTATTGACCAAACACCTTTTTTCCACCATAAATTGCAAATAAACTCTTTAAAAATCAGACAATGTGATTTTATGGATTTTTTTTTTTATCATTTTGTCTCTCATAGTTGAGGTATACCTATGATCTCTCATCTTTTTAAGAGGGAAAACTTGCACAGTCGGTGGCTGACTAAATACTTTTTTGCCCCACTGCATGTAAACCCCTTGGTATGTCCAAATCCCTTCACTGCACACTACAAAGTGCACTATGTAGTCCACTCACCCCTAACCTAAACTGTTTAAATTTGTCCTATTTTATCCTGGGCTTATCACAATTATGTTTGTTTTAAACCAAAAACTTTAACCTAATCACTTTTTTGAACCTTCACTGTTTTTTTTTTGAATGAAAACTAAACTAACGGCAGGTCGTTTTTACGTCTTTGAAAACAGCCAATGTGATTGACTCACGCTTTGGTGCATACGGAGACCACTAAGCACTAAGCATGCCGTTGTTTAGTTGTTTGATGATGTGACACCAAATCCACGTTCATTAGCGAGGACAAACAGTGGTGGGAATCAACTCCCTCCGCATGCTTAATCAATCATGGAAGGGGCTTTGCTGACAGCAGAAAAAGTCAAGCTGGTTGATTGAAACAACGCAGAGTTAGATCTTAATTAGACTTGATGATTTTGTTTTTTAATTTATTCCTAAACCCATTCATTATCTTTTGTTTTTGTTTTTTTTTCTTTAAACATTCCTCATGCTTAATGAGAAAGAAAAGCTGAAAGAAAAGAAACAGAAACAGATATGAAATCGTCTTTATGCCATTGTTGCCAATCGTTGTTTTGAAAAATGCCATGTTTTTCCCTGGCAGCACTCATCAGTTCATTTTCACTATGGCTTCTATTTTTTTTTTTGCTCTTCCTCCCCATGGAGACGTTGTTCAATTGCTCCAGATAGATTGTTTTTTTTTTATTTTTCCCTGTGTGGGATGCGTCAGCAGAAGGACGAATGCAGAGAACAGGCGACTCTCTGCAGAGCTTTGGAAGCATTTTATTCAGAGCCCATTGTCATCTGAAGCAGAAGCACCGACACTTCAGATCTATGTAGATGTGCAAATCCACAGCACTCATTTACAGAATTAGAGGAAAAAGTAAATAAAAAAGTGGTCAAAGATGAGAATTCTGCATAGTTTATAGCTGACAGATATCCAAACCTAAATATTCTGTTGAAAACTGCGATAAACTGATCGCATTTCTCCCTAAAACATTATAGACCCACTCGGATGAAAAGTGGGTTTTTGGTGCTTTTAACATGTTCTGGTGGCTTTTTTTGAAAGATGTTTAAGCTTAAACTGTATTTCTGAGTATTTCTTTATTCAAGCTGATAGAAAAATTCATTTAGAAAAAGATATTTCTGTAGATGACTAGATCCACGTACGCCTTCATTTTCCTCTGACTCAAAACTGAACGGCTTGAAAGCTCCAATATAGCTCTCCATTTTTGTTGCACCGGTTGCTTTGGTTGTTAGGGGCTGTAAGCTAGCGAGAGCCAGTGTAAACAGAGAGCTCTCAGCAACATAGAGGGGAAAGGGGGTGGGGTTGCTCCGCTCCAATAGTCCCGCCCTCAACTCAGAGGCAAATTTCTAATGAACTTTGCAAAAGCTATGCTCTAGAAAACAACACAGGTTTTTTTTGTTTTGTTTTGGCTAAAAACTGCATAATCATAACTAAAAGACCACTGGGAACGTTTTTACAATAAATCAAAAGATGATTGGAGTGGAACCTTAAGGCTCTAGCTTCATCTCCCTTCATTTTCTTACATTAATATCTTCCTCTAATCAGTGCATTTCTTTCTAACCTTCTCCTTTTCTGCCTCCAACCATCTCTAACCCCCAAATCATTCCCTGGAATCTCTGTCTGCCTCTATTCTCCAGATTCTAACCCAGGAGGACTGGAATGTGGTGCTGTATAATGGCATGGCGTCCACCTCTCCATGGGCGGCTCTCTATTTTGTGGCACTCATGACGTTTGGCAACTATGTTCTTTTCAACTTATTAGTGGCCATTTTGGTCGAAGGCTTCCAGGCTGAGGTGAGAATGACTTACATTTTTTTTTCTCATTTCTTTTTTGCTTTTAAAGCAGCTCAAGGGGTATAAACCAAAAAAAGCTGGACTATATGAACCTTTAAAATCAGCCTTTTTATGTTTAAACTTGATATGTTTGGGTTTAATATATGCAGAGCAGATTAAAGATTTACGTCTCATGCTTGAACATATCCCATCTGCATCTCTGTGCATATTTTATTAGAGTTAGAATAGCTTTTAATTAACTCCACTGGGAGCCATCTTTAGACTTCCGGTCTAGAATTTCAATTTTCCAAACTGTTGTGTCATTAAGACACAACCGCTTTTGTCGAAAGTGATTATAAAAAAAAACTGAAAAAACTTCAGATCTATACTGATTACCTTTTCCTTATTATCACTGTTACGGGCTCTCCCCAAGGTGTTTGATACATTTCTGCAGTTTTTTTGCAAACAAAGCTTCCATCGCAGGCTTTGAAGGAGGCTCAATTGTTTGGATTCATGTGTTTCTGTAGGGCGATGCCAATCGCTCAGAGTCAGACGATGAAAAGAAGTCTGACAACTCTGATGAAGATGAGAAGTTGGAACAGTTTACAGACATTGGTAGGTACCACGACCCTCAAAAACGTTATGTTTGGATATACAAACCTACTAATGATGATGAAAACTTTATTCCATTTTTCGTAGAGCTAGAGATGACAGCCAACGGTCACATTGATGCCTGTGGCACGACAGCTCCACCTATTATTATGCGCACGGCGGCCACACCCATGCCCACTCCCACAAGCTCTCTGGGACCAGAGTCTATTTTAGGAGAGGAACTCTTGTACAGAGAGGGGACACCAAAGGACGGGGAGGTTGGACAGGAGTTTTCAAACGCAGGAATCAGTCAGATGGAGTCTCGGACTGGAAGCTCAACATCCATAGACCCCTCTGCTTTTGATCAGCACTCACTGGTAAATTCCCCCAAAGGTGCTATAATGTGGGCGAATTTGTGCTTTGAAGCATTCACACAATAGTGATTCTCCTGCACCTTTCCGTTCGTAAAAACTCCTTCACACTCAGCGATTTCTGCAATCTTGGAATCAAAACGCTCAGCACGTTCAGGACATACCTGCTTGTATTTTTTTACATTTATTTTATATATAATTTTTTAATATTGATATTTATATTTCGAGTAAAACAAAACATTTAGGATATCATGCAAAATCTTTTAGCATTTTATCAAATTCTTTCAGCAATTTCTTAAATATCTGAAACATCTTCAGCAACCTAATTCGGCAGAAAGCATTTACACTAGCGTTATTCCAGGTAATACAACTTTTCTTGTTAGTTTAGTAACTCCCTCACTCCAGATGCCAGCATTTGCGTGTCTTGTTTTTTAGAAAATACCACCCTAGAGGTTTTTGTTACTTTATTTAAGTTTTTCAGATCCATCTTCCTGTTTTTAAGACACTTTCAATAGACGTGTATCCACTACTTGTGAAATTGCGCAAATTGGATTTGCAATTATAAATTTGCTTAATGGAAACAACAAAATTTTAAAACAACTCGCATTTAAAAAAATAAAAAAACGTTTTTGAGCTTGTGCAATCAGGGACTTAGATTTGGTATTGGCATATGGATTTTCTCTTTCAATTCACAGAAGCGCCAACCGTTTGAAAACTGATCATGGACGAGAAATAAATAATTGCAGTTTGTGCCCAGCCGGAATTATTCAAGACCAAGTCTTTCATATATCAGAATGGAGCTGTGAAAGAAAAGCCTGAAGCAAGATTTTGCATTACTTCATTATTTCGCAACAAGTCTCTTCCAACTGTAGGTGGCAGACATGCACTAGTGTTGGGTAGTGAGTGACAGTCTACTGTGAACACTTAAACACGCACCACGGGTGCTGTGTGAGCGTAGCATTATGGTCCCTTAAAGGTTCAGCTAAAAATGTTTTCACCGAAGCACGTGGTACACAAGTAGTGATAAAGAATGACGATGGATGGATGGATGGATGGATGGATGGATGGATGGATGGATGGATGGATGGATGGATGGATGGATGGATGGATGGATGGATGGATATCCATTCTCCTACCTCATCATTTCTGTATGTGAAATCAACAGGAGACTGTAAAGAAAATTACCAGCTAGTGCATAAAAAGCCAAAAGCGCTGTCGGAAACATGAATTAACTTCAAAATTTCTACCTTAAGAACCTACAGCAGCGTGCGCACCTACATTTGCTAGCACAAAGGCCCTAAACCCGTCCCTGGTCTTTACAGAGCTTCTCAAGTCCCGGCCGGCGCTCGCCTTTTCCACCCCGAGGTTCCAGCAGCTCATGGGGCAGCAGGCGCTCCAGCTGGAACAGCTTGGGAAGGGCTCCCAGCCTCAAAAGGCGAGATACCAGCGGCGAGAGGGAGAGCTTATTGTCGGAGGAGGGCGCAGACGAGGAAGATGGCCACGACAACACGGGGAGGGCTGGCCCAAACCAAAAAACTTTGGAGCAGCCACAGGTGTCTTCCATGGTTGGGGAGCACAGTGATTGCAATGGGATGACACTGACATGCAGCCCCGATGAGAACGCTGACGCCAAAGATGACATATCTCTAGAAGACGACTTTGATGAAGATGTAAGTCAACATGAGTCACTCCTTTGACCGTGACTTTTACAAATTCCTTTACAGGTTGTCGTCTTGGTGAATCAGTCCAGCTTTTTTGGTCCATGTTTTTGTTTCACTTTTCCGGGTCTTTTCATGCATTATTTAATCGTCTGGTGTAGTATTTGTTGTTTCAGTTGGCGCATTGAGACTTGTTTACGTACATTTTGTGCAGTTGTTTTTTTAACTTGATGTCTGTATAGTGTGTAGCAGTCCACAGAGGGGTTTGTTTGGCTTCGTGTGACCTCTGCTCATGCTATTATTGACTCCAAATTGAGTCTGCAACACCTCCTGTACGGCTCGGCCGTGATGATGTGTTTGCAGGAGTGTGTATGTGCACGTTTGCGTGCTTCTGATAAGACCAAACAAGCTTTGTGCACAATAGATTCTCCAACTTTTGCTGCTTTCAGGAAGGTTCAGTTTTTTGTTTTTAACGCTTCGACCTGGGCACTCATTCAGACGTTCACAAATGAAGCCACACAGAAAGATCCTGATTAGCAGGACTAGAACTGCAGAACTGAGCGTTTCAATGTGAGATTTATGGATTTCAGTTTTTTTACATTCCAGTCATAAATAAAAAATAGCTTAGATGTGGCACCTGTGTGTGATTTGTCTTATAGAAAGGTTTTCTTTCATATTCGATTTTTTTTCTCTGTGACCTTTCACCTCTGCAGAGTCCCTTCAGTCACTGGCTGTTAAGGAAGATTCAGAACTTGAAGCCCCGCTGGTGCAAAGAGCACGAAGACTGCTCGCTCTACTTGTTTGATCCCGAGAGCCGGTGAGACTAGCAAAAACTCTGCATTTGCATTTACTTTATGCTGAAAATACCCTGACAGTCACCTCAGCAGTCTGTTCATCTGAGAGGAAACCTTAAGGTGGCATTTTATGGAATCATAGCAGTTTATTTATATGGTTTGACTACGTGGTCTAAAACTCTTTTTCCCTTACAAAAGGTTTTGCTGATGGGTTCAGTCGTGTGACAGATCTCTCTCTCTCTGTGTTTACAGGTTTCGTTCATGTTGCCAAAGAGTGATTTCTCACAAACTGTTCGACCACGTGGTTCTGTTTTTTATTTTCCTCAACTGCATCACCATCGCTATGGAGAGGCCGGATATAAAGCCTCACAGCCTGGTGAGACACCCATTCTTGAATCTGAGTGCAAAAAAAGGATGGCAACGTGGGTTTACAGGGAACGAGGGTGGCAGTTTGCCACAAGACATGCTCAACTTGTTCTTTATCTACAAAAAAAACAAGGAGTACTGTGGAAAATGGAAAAGCAAAGGCTTCAAAATGAGGATTTTGTTTTCTTCCTGCAGGAGCGTCTGTTTCTGAGCGCGTCCAACTATATTTTTACTGTGATCTTCCTCATAGAGATGGCCATAAAGGTATCTTTCACCCTTAAGTCCAATTCTCTTGATAATTTGTAGATCAATCAGCGTCCAACTGGAGCGTCGTTGGATAATCCCATGTTTTCTGTGGTTCCATCAGGTTGTAGCGCTCGGTTTTTGCTTTGGGAAGCAGTGCTACCTGCAGTGCTCCTGGAACATTCTGGATGGCTTGCTGGTGTTTGTGTCTTTGTTGGACGTTCTGGTCTCCATCGCTTACGTCGGTGAAAACAAGATCCTGGGAGTGCTTCGAGTCCTTCGTCTTCTACGCACGCTCCGCCCTCTGAGGTTGACGCCCCTTCCCGGTTTGATTGTGAACGCTCGTTTTCTCATTACCGCTGGGTTTCAACCTACCTTGCTTTTCAGGGTGATCAGTCGAGCACCGGGATTAAAGCTGGTCGTCGAGACACTTATCACCTCACTTAGACCCATCGGGAACATTGTTTTGATCTGCTGCACCTTCTTCATTGTCTTTGGCATCTTGGGGGTTCAGGTAAACTCACCGGATTGGTTTCACATGCTCAGCTCAACTGGATTGTTTTCTCACTTGAAATTAAAATCCCGGAATTCCATTTTCTTAACTTCATAGTGAACCAAACTTCCTGTCAATGAGCTTATGTTCCCTTAAAGTGGAGCAAAAGCAAAGAAGCAGCTTGACACACAGAACGCCTTTTAACCAAACATCCTTTTTGATCAACACCTTCTCCCTCCCCAGCTGTTCAAAGGAAAGTTCTACATCTGTGAAGGGTTCGACACCAGGAACGTCACCAATAAGTCCGACTGTCTGCAGGCCAACTACCGCTGGACAAACCGAAAGTACAACTTTGATAATCTCTTTAAGGTATGGGCGAGTTGGTACACAGTAAGAATCAGTGAAATGTAGTTGTGTTCTGGAATTTGTCAAACATTATTATAGCTTTTCAGTAATAAACTAAGTAAATTATTATTGATTATCCTGCTAGCATAGTATTATTTAGAGGTCATCTTTCTTTATACATGTGTAGCCTAGCAGAATGTATCATATCTGTACAGACTTTCTGAGTGTTTACGGGACTTTTGTCATTTCTCTCCAGGCCCTAATGTCTTTGTTTGTGCTGTCATGCAAAGATGGCTGGGTAAACATCATGTATGATGGACTGGATGCAGTAGGTGTGGATCAGCAGGTAATTTTAACTGCATTTTATTTATTAACCATATTATCGAATCTTGTGTAACAAGTAATTCACAATTGTGAATCACTTAGATATAACGGACTTATATATTGACTCCAATCATGTATAGATCCACTTTTAAAGCATTTCCTGTGGTCTTTTAATTATGATGATGCCATTGTAGCCAAAATCAAAATTCTGTATCATTTTCTAGTATGTATTTTCTACACAGCAGCTGTAGGTCATGAGAAATTTGCCTCTTAGTTGTGGGTGTGACTGTAGGCGTCGTCAATCAAACTGTCCCAAAGACGTTCAGTTTGAATTAAGGCGCGTTTGTGATGTCACAACGGCCCAGAAGCACACGTTCATTGTTCAGACTCCCTGATCTGCACCGTCCAGCGTGCACAAACTCAGGTGCGCTAGAAGTAAAGATCGCATTTTGCTGCATTCACCGCACACAGTGCATCCAAGGCTGGATTTTGTAGTTGGCTGCACGGATTTTGAGACAAAACTGTTAACAAAAGTTAACTTAAAGGAATTTCTGAATAAATATACAAAGGTGACGATATATAGCATGTAGCTGCTCCTGAAAACACAGATAGAGGAGTTTCCTGTACTTTTGTTTTCCCTTAAGTTTCAAGACAAATTTCAGATATAATATACAAAGTTGGGGACATCTAGCATGTAGCTGCTCCTGAAACACCAGAAACCAGTTTCTCACACTTTAATTGGTTTTCCTCTAATTTCAACACAAACCATCAAAAAAAGCAACAGAGAATGAAAATCCTTTTTTTTATTTTTTTCAGCCCGTGAGGAACCACAACCCCTGGATGCTGATCTACTTCATCTCCTTCCTGCTCATCGTCAGTTTCTTCGTCCTGAACATGTTCGTGGGTGTGGTGGTGGAGAACTTTCACAAGTGCCGGCAGGACCAGGAGGAGGAGGAGGCCCGTCTGCGGGAGGACAAGAGGCAGAAAATGATAGATAAAAAGCGCAGGAGTAAGGAGAATGGAGGGGCTGGTCGGTAGTCTATTTTTCTGAGCACTGCCTGCTTTCAGAACTTGAACAAAAGAGAAAGAGAATGATTAAAAAAAATAATAATAATAATTATAACAGGCCTAAATGAACGCTCCAGAACAGAGGGGGAGTATATTAGACTGGCTCGCTCACACAAACATTGATTGATCACTGACAGAGGGTGTGGGCTTTGCCAATCTGATGCATGTCACTGCATGACTGCAGCCTCATCCCAATCCTCTACTGAACGTGCATGGAAGAGCACAATAATGAAAAAAAACAAACAAACAAACCCTTGTATGCTTCCTCCCTAAGCAGCTAAGCTGTCCCTGCTGCTGCCAAAACAAGGAAAACTGGACCAGGATTTGCCTAAAACTCATCCATTCAGCTCCTAAAATGTGATGAGTTTTGTTGACCAGTCCACTTTTATTTTTTTAAATCTTTTTAGTATCTACTCCCTCTAGATATTTTTGCATGCAAAGTAAAGTGGACACATTTGCATCTTTTCCGTTCATTTTGCTTGATATATTTTTTTATATGTGAAACACCAGTTCCCTCACCTTCCTCAGAGTCCATGTGCAAGACCCCCGAGGTGCCCCTGGACCCAAACACGCTTTGACTGGCAGACTCAGAAACATAGCAGAAACATCGCAGACTTTTTGGCTGCCTTGAACGCTTTGGGTTGAACAGCTGTTGACATATAGGCACGCTCAGAGAAGTTCGAACTTAAAAATTATAAACAAAAACAATAGATCATGAAAGAGTTTAGTCTTCATCTGTTTGACCACTTCTCCTGTATATATGTGTGCTCTTCTTAAAATAAAATCAAATTTCTTTATCCCAATAATTAATAATAAAACCTGAACACTAATTATTTCAGAAAGGTTTTTTTGGATGGTAGCAGTATTCTCAAAATATATGGAGGTGGGCAAATCTACCCCTTTACCTTTTTCAGAAGGAAAAGGTATTCATTGTGACAATTATCTAAGATGTTTTTTTACATTTCAGATATAACTTTTTATTATTATGCCAATGTAAATGTTATTTTGGAATTTTTTTAGACAGAATATATACATGAATTACAGCTAAATATGAATTTAGATGGATTTTAACTAAAGATTCTTTTTTATAACAGAACCCTTAAGAGGGTCTAAGGGATGTCCAGTTTAGTTTAGTGAGTTTAGTTCAGTATAGCCAATACCTATTGAATTCTGTGACTTTATGTTCTTTATAATTCATTTTGATACACATTTATCAGTATGAAGCCCATTGAGATGACTATTGTTGTAAATATTGGGCTATATAAATGAAATTGAATTAAATTGAACATCTGCACACTTATTTCATCCGTTTGATTACATAAGTTAACAATATTAACAATCGTTTTTCACTTAGGTATAATTTTAAAATCTAAAGTTTTACTAGATTAAGTCAAATGTGGCAAAAAAACAACAACAACAACCTTTATTTAATCTTACTCAGTCCATTTGTGGTGAACCTCAACTTAAGAGAAAACAGGAAACAGGTGACAAAACAGAAGACCTGACAATGGAAGAGAGAAACTTACATTTTTAAACGGTGAAGGGTAATTCACAAAAATGATTTAAACATATTGTTGCAGTGGCTGATGGGACACCAAAACTGTGAAAACAATTTGAACCCAACCAGAAAGCAAACTTGATCTCAAGCCATTGACTATAGATGAGAACTGAACCCAGTGAGTGTGACATCATCCATAGAAAATGACCTATAACAAGTCAATTTAGTCTGCATTTTTATCGCAATACGGACATCGCTATTTTGTAGCCAGATGACGTCAGTAAGCACTGATTGGTCTGTATTGGTTTCAGTCATCGTTCCTATGGCAACCACTTACCAATCAGCTGCGAGCTTGTTGTAATGCGAGACCACACTTTTATTGAGGCATCCGATTGGATGGAATAACTTTCAATAAAAATACCATGACAAAAATTAACATTATTTAAAAAACAGTAGCAGAGCAAGAATGTTTTTTTCTGACTAAAAGAGCCATTTATTTCGCAATAGAAGTCTATATAGGATTCTGGCTTCTTAGAACCAGCGGGTACTTCCTGCTTGGAACGTGAGAGGGAGGGGTCACTCAGTCCAGTTCTCATTCACAGTCAGTGTCTCAAAAATAAACCAAGAAATCTAATTTAGAAAAAAAGGGTATCAATTTTTACAGGTTCTAGCTTTAAGTTCCAGCCTTAAAGCTAAAGCTCTCTGCAGATGCTCCTATACCTGATCATGAGGCCCTTAAATTTGACAATATTGTATCAACTTAGTTGAAAATTTTACAGAATAGTATGCTACTTCTTGTGCTTTATGAAAGACAGATGCTAATATAACAAATTAGTTCATTTATTAATTTATTTATGTATTTATGTTCTTCTTTTTTTTGCATTTAAAACACAGATTTCTTCTTTTGACGATCCCTTGAAGGAGTCAAAGTTTCATATAAATGATGATTTATGCATTTTTATAAGTGTAAGAAAGCAAAAGGTTTGTTCTAAGGAATATTTTTGAGGGAGGTGTTCCTTCAGTCCAATGCAGTAACTGATTAAAAAAGGCCATTCAGTAGAAGAAGCCACTGTTCAGTCTCTAAAACTGCAGTCTAGCACTCTGGCGGGTTCCGTTTCAGACATGTGACATGTCAGGTTGCGTAGTCTCTCGGGGGAGGTAAAGACCGCTTTGGAAAACAGAAAAATTTATTATTAGTCTGCTGCTCTCCTTAGCGGTGTTAAAAGAAAACAGTATGCACAGGAGTGAGGAGCAGGAGCAAGGTACATAACTGAGCATTAAATGGGCTAAAACTGGGCGAATGAAACAAATCAAATGGAATCTGTATTCGTCTGAACAATGATGGCAGTGACTTGCTTCTCCCCACCTCTCCATCCTAGTGCACACTACTTCACAAGAAGAATTTCAGAACATTGTTCACATGAGCATTTCTTTTTGTCTGCTTCTTGTTCGTTTCTGCTCTCCAGGGGCCATGCAGAGGCCATACTATGCAGACTACTCTCCTGTGCGCCTGTACATACACAGGCTGTGCACCAACCACTACCTGGATCTCTTCATCACCTTGATTGTTGGCATCAATATCCTTACAATGAGTGTTGAACACTACAATCAGCAGCAGGTGATGTCTTTATGTCTTCACTTCCAATTTATTAATTATTTATCCCTCATTGTTATGCTGCATTCACACCGTACCCGATTCGCTCATCAGGGCCGTCGTGTTTCAATGTTAAGTCAATGTACAGATGCGATTTGAGGTCTTGCTATGCGTCAAGTGCTGCGCGACAAGGTTGGCACCCAGTTAAGGACCTAGAGCCTTGAGGGACTCGATCAAAGGGTAAAAAAAAATCCAATATGGCTGCTCAATGCGGGGATTTTTGTTCTAAACTTCCATCCATTTTCCCAACCCGCTGAGGCCGCGGGTTTGTTGGAGACTGCCCCGATTACCGGACAGGTCGCCAGCCTGTCACAGAGCCCTGGAGCTGAAGCAATCTAGCACGCTACGCTAGCCAGCCGCCCGGTGGACAGCATTTGCGAGCCAGCTAGCTCCGCTGCCCAGGGTAAAGCAGAGCTAGAGAGTGCCGACACCCAGGCTACTTGTCCCTGGGCAGCGGAGCTTGCTATGCTGCCCCACCAGATGGAGACCGGCAGATGGAAAGCCGCCACGCTATTGTACTGGACCCGATCACTCTAGCCCCATGCGTTATGATGTTTTTCTTATTTTCATTAAGACAATAATAAAAACATCCTTCAGTTTTATTTTTCCCCTCTCGGGTTAATGCTCAAACTAGGCCACAGACAGACAGAAGTAACGTTTAAAACGGCGATAACCTAGACGCAGCTACGGATGCGACAGTGAAGTACCGTACACTGCACTGGGAGAGACTCTGAATGATCTGCTGAACCCAAACACAGTTACTGTACGTGCTTGCTGGTGTCTCTGTAGAGCTCTCCAAAAAATATTAATCCCAGCTACTCACTCAACATCATTCATGTTTTCCATGATGTGGCAACGAATGAAGTCCAGAAAAACCTTGGCATCGAGCAGTAAATTTGACGTGGGTTAAAAGAAAGGCGTGAAAATTGCATCCGTTGTGAATGCAGCATTGAACTGTTTTTTTTTAAAATACGTTTCATGGAAAACTTTTTTTATAATGACTGCATTTCTGTGTGTGCAGTATTTAAAGGAGGCTCTGAAGGACTGCAACTACGTGTTTACTTTCATCTTCTTCGTTGAGGCCCTGCTTAAGCTTGTGGCGTTTGGCATCCATCGCTTCTTTAAAGACAAGTAAGCAGCCCTTTGAAAATCAGAGCTGCCATCAGTTAAAACGCTGAGAACGGCCTCTGGTCCTACTTGTCTTTGACATTCAAAAAATAAAAAATGTCCTGCAAGAATGCACTTCAGCTGTTGACTACACCCTCAGTCACAACCTGCCCTTATAGGTGGATACAGGATGTCTGCGAGTAGAAAATGGGCAAACCTGTATGGAACACGCACAAAATATTAAGCTAGTAGGCCCATACAGGGAAAATATTCATGCACATTTTCTCTACGTGCATGCTGCTGGCAACAGGTTGTAGCAAACACTTAAGTTGAAGTAAAGGTTGAAGTAGGTGAGGCCCAGGTGTGTCCTAGAGATATTTCATTTTTTAGAACCCCCAAATCCTACGTGCTGCTCAAGGAGCCTGTAAAGACTTTTTAAGTGATAAGTGTACGGTGACTGTTAGAAACAAGAATATCGACCAGAGTCTAGTTTGTTTTGACATCCTACGATTATCTTGGGTATCACCTACACAAACGGCATTTCCACGAGGTCGGTAAGGAGCCATTAAAGTAATCTTACTAACGACTACACTAGCTGCGTCTACATGGACACAAGTAATCGGAATAAAAGCCTGATCAGAAAAAATAATGCTTTATGTAAACACGCCATTCAGAATACACTGACCTGATCAGACTCATTTCGATTCAAATTTCCTTTAGTTTAGCTGCAGTTACATGTACAGAATATCTTTGATCGGATCCGATTAGAATTGGACTGTGTACATGGACCCTGTGTTCTGAAAAGCTTTACCCGATTACAACAAACGTTCACACACGCCACAATTTCAATCGTAGTAGATCATTTTGACATGTGCAGAACTATCTAAAATACCGGAATTGGCCGTTGTTGCGGCCGTGTGAGGCCTTCCCAGGTTCGGATGGTTAGGATATCAAAAAGCAGATGTGCAAATGGAAAAAAAGGAAAAATCACACAAGTCTGCATGAATTTTCAAAGCTTTTGCAAAAGGGAGAGCCAGTGGCGTCCGCAGAAAAAGGGCTTCGCTTCTGCTCTGTTCCCCCCCTTACAGCAAGCAGGTTTTATTATCCGACATGTGTGCGACAGTGATAGCATACAATGACTCTGTGTTCATTCTTATAAGCCCGAAGTTAAGAGACAAGCCGTTCCTGATATAAATAACATTTACGACCGCATTCCTTCAGCACAGACAAAAAGCAGACTAAGTTTCCTTATAAAATGTGTGATAAGTATAAAAGAATAATAAAAGTCGGAATGATAAAATATCTAATCATACTACACCGTAGAAGAAGAAATAGCGAGTTCCGTTGTATCGGGATTGGACCAACAATCGGCATAACCCACCTATCTCAATCAGAAGGAAATTTTAATCCGAATGAGTCTGATTGAGTATTACAAACAGTGTTTACATGACGCATTTTTATGCTGATCAGGTGTTTATTCTGATTACTTTTGTCCATCTAATCCCAGCTATTGAGAGGGGTGGGTTATGCCAGTTGTTGATCCAAACGTGGTGGATGTAAACAATTTATTCTGATAGTGGGTCATCAATGTGCTGACTTTTATGTCAAACTTAGATCGTATACAGTCAACAGTAGGCTTTGGAGCGGGAGCAGGACCGGTGTAGGTACCAAAATTATTCGGCTTGCAATAACTGTTCGGGGTCCTGCAACTAATGATGACGTCACACTACGGTAACACCACTTTGACAAACCTTTCTGTGTGGAGTTCGTATGTTTTCCTCGTGCATGTGTGGGTTTTCTCCGGGGTCTCCGGCTTCCTCCCACCGTCCAAAAACATGCTTCATAGGTTGATTGGCAACTCTAAATTGTCCATAGGTGTGAGTGTGAGAGTGAATGGATGAGTGATTGAGGATATTCTACCCTGCGACAGACTGGCGACCAGTCCAGGGCATCCATTGCCTACGCCCAAGTGGCCGGGATAGGCTCCGGCAACCCCTGACCCCAAAAGGGAAAAATGGTAAAGAAGATGAATGAATGAATGAATGAATATCGCGATAGTTCATTTGGCAATACCTGTATCAATTCAAAATGCTGTCAGGACGATATTTATTTAATTATTTCTAAGTGTCCATATGTGTCAGACTTTTCCACTTCCCCCTCCTACCTACTGCTGGTTGGCAGCATAGCACACAGAGCCTCTTTGAGCAGCTCTACTCTGCACAAAACAACAGGAAGACCTCAGCCAGAAGCAGCTTTTTTTGTTTTTATGAGACATGAACTACTTAGTTTTTACTTGTGATGGGTATCGAACTGAAACTCTTTGCCATCTTGCTGCCAGCAATATATAAAAACGCGGATTGCGGTGCTTTGTAGCGGACTCGGATAAGAACGAGTGAAGCACTGCAGCTGCACAGAGGCTAATAGGCTAATGCACTTAGCATCAACCAAAATGCTATCGGCAAAACGGGCCAAAGTTTTGCAGAGCCTCCCAGCGATAGATTCTAGTTTAGCGACCTGATGGACCAAAGAGGCGATCAGCGTTAGTTTACTTAGTGGGGTGCATATCGGGAGTTGTATCGTATCGCTAGACTCTTGCCAATACACACCCCTTCTGAGCAGAGCAGCCGGACTCGTAGCTTCGTGTCTATGAGAAGGGGGGATGCTTTGTTACAGTGCAGTCTGCTCTGCGCGAGCGGACTGCCGGTCTTCGGATAACCGTGTCTCCGAGCAAAGGAGAGTCTTCGGGACGGTGTGTGAGCTGCGGAGGCGGCTTTTAAATGCAGAATTGCTGCTCTGCACTCCAAGCAGTCCTGTGAAACCGTGCAAAGAGTGATGTGAATCCGTGTTACCAATCGTGTCCAGAAAAAATAAAGGCTATGCTATTTGCACATGTTTACGTGTGGCCAAGAGGCACATTGATGCATTGCGCGCACGTATTCCAAGTGTCTCCAAGGCTAAATGTTGTTAGTCGCATGTATTAACCTAACCCTAACTGTAGCCTAAACCTTCCTCCAACCCTTCGTCAGGGTCCGTCGGCCAAGAAAAAACTTCAGCACTCACCACATGTATTTAGAAAATTATGTGCAAATAGTCATTATAAAAAAAAAATAATAATAAATAAATGATAAAAACAAAAGCATTCTCGGAAAATGTTTTCACTATATGCTAGCAGCAGCCACATTTGTTTACAACAGAAGTTGGCTACATCTTCCATTTCAGGTGTTTAGATAGTTCTGCACATATCAAAATGATTTATTCTGATGGAATGTGTGGGGGATATAAATGTTTTTTATAATCGGATAACGTTTATCAGGGCCCATGTACACAGTTCACTTCTAATCCGATCTTTGATCAGATTAAAGACAGCTTGTACATGTACATACAATTATTGATTGTGAGGACACTGTACGATAGCATCACCTGTGATCACATGGTGGTCTTACAAGCCTCAAGAGAACTGCAGGACACATTCATGTTCCCTTTAAGATGTGGCTACCTCTCACTATGACCCTCTAAAGCCCCAGGACAACTACAAAACCTGCAGCATCTGCACAAGGAAACCTTCCATACGGGTTCATGTGACCAAAGCTTTAACTGAAAGGATATTGCAAAGTTTGAAAGTTTGCATTATTGCTCTAACATTAAAATTAGCTAAAGAAGTTGAGCAGAGTCAAAAAAGTCAAAGCTAACTCAACAGTTGGCAATTTAGCAGCGCTACAATAAATGAAAAAACTCTCCTTTTAATGTGAATTTATTAATATAAAGTTTAATTCTGCATTTTCCATAAAAAAAAATACATATATTCAACCCTGTCGCCAGCAACAGGGACACATAACACACACATTCTTCGAACTACCATAACTCTTCTAGCGTTTTCGAAATTAACGTATTGCCATTATGCAACACTGTTGCAACAGTGACCCAAAGATGCACCAGTGTTGCATACAGGCACCAAACTGCTTTTCTGTGCTTCAGAATCAATTGGAATTGTGTTATTTGCGTAAATTGTTGAAGAGCTTATTCACGGAAGGGCAACACTGCAGCTAACTCTCTGTTGTTGAAGAGAATATAGTTGTTTTTTTTTTTTCTTAAAGTTTAGTAAATGGGAAAGAGCTCAATGTCTGCTAATTTGTTCAAAGTCTGAATAATGTAATTTATAAAGTTCATTTGTTCATTTCATTTGTAAGTACAAAAGCTGAGAAATTATTTACAAAACCACAAAAGCAGCATAACCTAAAGGGCAGCACTCAGACAATCTTCTGAAGGCAAAGAAATGTTGATACCAGAATGTTCAAAAAGGCTGAAAGCAAACAAAAGTTTCTCTGAAAACGACTAACCAAGAAACCAGAAAAGGATTTTAAAGTTGTCGATGTTTTTCATGTCTTCTGCCCATGTTTCTAAAAATAATTTCAAAAAGAGTTATCCAACAGACTGTTTTTATGTTTGCTATAAAATGATGGTGTATGTTTTTTTAGGTGGAACCAGCTGGATGTAGCAATAGTGGCACTGTCCATCTTGGGCATCGTCCTGGAGGAGCTAAACATGAAGGGAGCGCTGCCGATAAATCCCACCATTATCAGAATTATGAGAGTACTCAGAATAGCACGAGGTAACTTCATTCAATTTCAAATTCAAGATATTTGGATTTAGGGGAATTTTTTGTTTAAAAATAATAAACGTTTTATATTTTGTCATAATAGACTTGAAAAAATAAAAAAAATGCATTAAAGAATATTGATTTTATTGTTCTTGTTTCACTTTTTTTTCTGCTGTTATTTTTAAGCTTAGAGCTAAGGCTTCAAAACATTATTATTTGATTAATCACTGCCAGGTTGTAATGCAAAAATTCTGCAAATTTAACAAAATGTTTTCTTATTTCTTCTGCAGTGTTAAAACTTCTAAAGATGGCAAAAGGAATGAGAGCTCTGCTTGACACGGTGATGCAGGCGTTGCCTCAGGTAAACCAGCCGAGCACGACTGAATCCATGCATTTATAGATCCATGCAATTTTAATCCATCCAAGTCATGGATCATGAATGTTTGAATTGTGTCTGCTGCAGATGTGCTCACAAGATGCTAAAGCCCTTAAGAAAGCATTAAAAAGAACACTGAAAAGAATGAGCTAACTGCTAACACTTCTGGACTAATTATAAATGCTAAACTAGCTAAAAATAGATTTCATTTTTTTAAATTAGAGCACTTATTGCAAGGTTGGCCACAGTTACCTATAAAGGCTAAAGTAGCTTAAAGAAGTAAAATTATTTAGTTAAAACAAAAATGTATTTAAAAGCTGACATTTAACCCTTAAACATTACTGTCACGAGGCGCCGAATAAGCCGCTGTAGGTACCAAAAGTATTCAGCCCGCAATAACTGTTCGGGGTCCTTCGGGGTCCTGCAACTAATAATGACGTCACATTATGTGATTGGCTGTACGTTGGTCTGATGACGTTTAAGATAGTAATTGGTCCGCAAGTTTACACGCTAACACCGTTATTTCGTGAGAAAATTGGATTCAAGGCATTTAGCATTTGTTTACATGCTAATTCTTTGTTTTTTCTGGTTGGTTGTTTGTTTCAAGAATTTGAACAATACATACAAATTGAACAAAAAAAAAAGGTTTGTGTGCTGTTTTGAGGGAGGGGGGTTTATCAAAGAACGGTGGCTAGAATTACTGGGCTTTCTTAAATGGCCAGTGGGAAGTAATGCTCTGCAAAAGCTGTGCCCTGACTGCATCCTGTGTGTCTTTAGAAATAAACCAAAAGAATAATGTACATAATAGTTCTGGGTTTTCTGCACAAATGGCTTTTAAAAGCCTTAGTTTTTTTTCAAAAACCACAGTGCACCTTATATTCCAGAGCTCCTTATCTATGGATTCATCTGGTTGTGTTTACTGCTGTTAACCCTTGTGCTATCTTAGATGACCCCACCCTTATATTGACATGTTGTCCCTACCATGACAAAGGTGGATAAAGGTGGAAAGATTTCATGTAATCCATGGACACCAGTGAGGATCACAAATCATTGAAGGAAAAAAGGTTCAGAGCACTGTCTAGTGGGTCTAGATGACCCAACTTCCAACGTAAAGTGCCTAGGATAGCACAAGGGTTAAAGCGATTTTTGAGAGGTACACGGCTCTCTCAAAATTTCCGGTTTATTTTATTTTATTTTTTTTACGGGCTGCAAACAGTGTTGCTTGTTATTGCGGATAAACCTGAATAACATGTAGTTATGTCAAACTTTTTTTTATGTGTTACTAACAAGGTTTTGAGTGTGTGTGAGTCAGTGTAGTCACAGTAACGTTCGTTTTAGTGGTATCATTGTGTTTTATTAAGTTTTGCAAACGAAGTTGGGAGTTAGGGTGTTGGTACCAAAAGTATTCGGCCTGCAATAACTGTTCGAGGTCCTGCGACTAATGATGACGTCACACTACGGTAACACCGCTTGGACAAACTACATAGCTACGTAGCGTCGAGCTAGGGCTCTATATTTTCATTTCACGTTTCTTCTTATAAACTAAAGTATTTTTTCCTGATAACTTATAATGCCTTTTTGAATTTTAAGTGTGTCTGACATAATTGTTTGTTCCACCACATGTATAATAGGGAGACACATTGGCCATATAAACCTATTTGACCAATTTGAGTAGATGAATGACTGTATGAGAAACAATATTTATTTATTGTGTCCACCAGTTATGATTGAAAAGTTTATATTTCCTTTTCAGAATACGTTGAAAGCATTAATGTACTAATTACAAAAAAAACAAAAACAGCACACACCTTATTCAGTTTTGTTGTTGTTTTTATGTATTATTTAAGTTAAAACCAAAGAAATAGCACTAAAACAAATGTTAAATATGCAATACTAAAGAAAAATACAACTGCTAAAGAATGGTAACAATCTGTTTTAGATATTTGTGTTGAACCTTGTCAGCCATAGATTTGTTTTCAGCTCAGTTTTTAGCATGTGTTGGCTTTACATATATTGTTCACGTCGAGCTGTAATGAGCTCACCTGCAGGAAAACACATGGTGATTCATGCATTCGGCTTATGTTCTTATAAGTGGTAAAATATTAAATGAAATCCAATCTCTTTGTTGAAACATTTAAGAAGTAAAACACATACAAACATTCAATGCAGTGTTAGCTATACAGGATGGAATTGAACATAGTCTCTTATTGTTTCCAGGTGGGAAATCTCGGGCTCCTCTTCATGCTGCTCTTCTTCATCTACGCTGCTTTGGGAGTGGAGCTCTTTGGCAAACTGAGTCAGTAGCAATTCTGTTTCTCCACTTTCATAGCGGTCTGCTTGTTTGTTTTTAGCAGGAAGGAGTTTATTAGCCACTCGTTACTGCTGCAGTCACGACTCGCTGTCAGATTCTCTGCTGCTTAACCCTTACAAAACAATCCTCTGCATGTCTTCATTTGTCTTCCTTTAGTGTTCTGTAACGTTTGTTTTATTGTTTTTCTTTGTACCTTATGTTGCAGTGATGTTTTTGAATACATGACTCCTTATCCAGGGCACACATTATAAAAACAATCAAACTGTAATATGGTTTTACATTGTGCAATATAGTTTAAAAATAAAATCCTTTTTGGTGAACAAAAAACAAGCAAACACATAAAAAAACATTAGAGGTAAAGGACATTCAGGTTTTAGTAGCATTCAAGTTATAGGTAAAGGACAATTCCTTTCCTTTTTCTATTTATTTAATCTGATTTTTTTTTCCTTTTTTTGTAAACAACTGTTTCAAAAGTGCATAAAAAGTGTTGGATTGATATGTGTGAGATCTGCAGGATCTGAAAGCACACAACTTTTTTAAAATTGTGTGTAAAAATAGATAATCTATCAATTTAGTAGCTCACCACAAGTAGCATGTAAGGCCCTGCATGTGACACACTGTCAAGAATGGTGGTAGTGGGGTAATGATATGGGCCTCTTCTTTTAAAGTGTACTTAAGTTAATATTACACATCTACACACGCTGGGCGAAATTTGTTGTTGTCAGAATATAGAGTTGTGTCTCCCCCTCTGGTCACCAGCGGGAACCATCTCTATCTTCAAACCACACTACATCTCCCAGCAACCCCAGCACACACTCTCTGGATGCCACACACCTGACTCTCATTTATTCATTCAAGCCAGGTTCCACAGATAAAATACTTTGTGAAATATGTTCCATTATTTGTCGTTTTTGTTAAAGAAAGTAAAATCAGAGAGAAAAAAAATAGATAAAAATCGAAAATTCAATTCTTAATAAAAGAATCGGAGATTTTCTTTTTTGGCCATATCGCCCAGCTCTAGTATACACACCTGAGTTTTCTACAAGTGCTTGCATCAGATAGCTAAGGCTTAGCAGAAATTAGGCTAACAAAAAAAAGTTAAATTCATTTTTTCCTTCTTAATTTTTTGAGTTTTAGTTACATGGTTCTTTGCATGATTAAAGTATGCATCAATAAATAGGAACTTTTTTTACGGTTTACCATTCATTGCTTTGCCATAAAAACCTTTACAAATCTAAATGAACACTGTTCCTCGGTTTACCAATGCATGCATCTGTGTTTTGAGTAGAGTGCACAGACATCAACCCCTGTGAAGGTCTCAGTCGTCACGCAACCTTTGAGAATTTTGGGATGGCCTTCCTCACGCTGTTCCGAGTGTCCACCGGGGACAACTGGAGCGGGATTATGAAAGTATGGACACACTAAGACATGCACACTCATGCATGCGCACTCTCTGCCATTAATGGCAAATGTGTTAATCCCCAAGCCCAGAAGAAAAGTGACCTCTAATAGCAATTATTAGATGATCCAGTACATTAAAAGTCTGTTCCTCATTGAGCATTTCCTCTCTAAGCCTGTGTTTTGGTTTTTGAAGGATACATTAAGAGAGTGTCAGCCAGACGACCGCAACTGTTTCGCCTACCTGGCATGGGTCTCTCCGTTTTATTTCGTCACCTTCGTGCTCATCGCTCAGTTTGTCCTCGTGAATGTGGTGGTGGCTGTTTTGATGAAGCATCTGGAGGAGAGTAACAAGGTGCTTTTTCATATATTTTGAGTAAACAAATACAAAGAAACCTTATTGGGTACATGGATGTACATTCACATCTCTAGAATAGCACCTAAGTACATACATGCACACACATGCAATATACCTTATAGTCGATATTATTGTTATTATTTCCATATATTTAGATTTACATGCACATATTATTAGACATTTTTCTTCATTTAAAAAAAACTAAAAAAAGAATCAAAAGAAGTAATGTTTATTTCAACCCCGTACACCATCATGAATTAATATGCCATATTGTATCTGATGGCTTAAATTTATATGAAATTAATCAATTTAATATCACAATAGGCAAGATTCACAAAGTGCAGAACTGCAAACATGTAGTTTGTAGGATTTGCTTTTTTAAATGTCTGGTGTTGCGAAAAGCCAACGAGAGACTTGACGATAACCTTCAAGAGCTTTAAAATTGAAGTTATGCTTTTACAGGAGGCGAAAGAAGACGCAGAGATGGACGCGGAAATCGCACTGGAGATGGAAAGGGAGAAGGATGCCCATCAGAGTCCTGGTTCCAGCGAGTGCTCAATGGTACCCTAACCCTCATGGGTTAACCTAACCCACTAATCATAACCTCCTAGTCGTAACCCATATTGCTTAACCCCAACCCCCTATAGCCCAAACCCACAAAGCCTACTCCCCCCAGCCTATAGGTATGGCCAGTGAATGAGAATTCCTTCTCCTTAATGATGGAATTCTAAAATTAAATCCCCTAACCCCCTAGCTATAATCCTCTAGCCCTAACCACCCATGAATATGAATGATAACCATCATGTGTTGCATGTTTAATAAAAGGCAGCAGAACCATGTGATCACGGTGGAGCAGTGAGGAACATATCTGCTGGGGTGAAGCCCAAAAACAAGTGGTGTCTGTCCCCCCCTGCAGGAGGACAAAGACCAGTGCGTAGGTGAGAAACTGCTGAGCGCCGAGACCATGTCAGTGCTCAGGATGCACTCGCTGCCCGATGACAGCTACATGTTCCGACCTGTGAGGCCCGCCAGCGCCCCTTGCCCTTTGGAAGAAGTCGAGGCCAACCCTCAGCATTCAAGTAAATAGTACATTTAGATTCACTGTGTCTAAAGTGCTTTTAAAATACTAACCTTGGGTTCCTAAAGCTTTAAAAAATGGCACTGATGTTTTGAATTCAAAGCAAAATTAACTGTGTGTGGTTTGTGCGGTTCTTTTTTCTTTCCCAAACTATTCTACTTGGAGATTTCATGTATTTACCCATTTTGTTCTTTTCTTTTCTTTTTCTTTTTGCTTCTGTTGGGAAGTCTTAACGTAACTTGAAAAGTGCGAGAGGCAGTCACACGCCATCCTGCACGGTCTATTTTGTTGGCTTCAAATTTTGGCCGGACCCTGGAGCAAACCGAAGCATTTTTTGTGAAGTTAAGACGTAAACGACCTAAACTGGAAATGATGCGAGTGATTGGGAAGTGCATCTATACATTTTTTGGAGAAACTTCATCTGATTATAGCTGTAGGACTGAAAATACATGTAGTTTTTGGTCACTACTATGTTATTTTTTTTAGTCTTTCACAGATCAAAATACACTTATTTACAGATAATCCTGTCATAGAACGGATTACATCTGTTAGATTTTCTGCCATCTTTTAATCAATCCTTTTGAGCCGAAATGTTTTTGTTCTGTTGTTAAATATCCTCCTGTGTTTAGAAAAAAAAACATTCTAAAATTCAGATGTGTGTATGTATTTATTTATAAAAAACGGCCCTCTCACCCTCCGCGGGTGGGTTTTCCTCCAAGCTCGGATCCTCTACTGGAGGCCTGGGAGCTTGAGGGTCCTGCGCAGTACCTGTGCCGACAACAGAAATGTTCCGCGTGCGTTCTGTTTAAGGTTCTTATTGAGTGACTGACCTCAAGCCACACAAGGGAAAAAAGGAATATTAGCAGCTACATCCACTGTGAGCAGTCTGACGCTAAACGCTCAACCCTTTCTGAAGTTTAAGAGGGAGGAAACTCTACGACAGCGTCTGAATTTCCTCCCTACTCCCAAAGTACAGAAAACCTTTTAGCACTAGAACGTCCGTAGGGCAGCCATTTGGCTTTTCTACCTACAATGTCCAAGGGACAGCCAAGTGGCTGGATTAGTTAAAATTTACATGCCCAAAGAGCAGCCTTCAACATAGTTTGCACATGAACAGCACAGCCATTAGGTTGTTCTTTTGGCATGCAAAAAGGACAAGCCAAGTGGCTGCGCAAGTTTTCACTATTTCCCCTCACCTCTGTCACTTCTAGTAAGAGGTCACCACAGTTTGGTTTTTCTTTTGGCTGAGATTTATCGTTCATGCACAAGAGCCACTTCTATAATACTGAAATGTTCAAGCAAAGAAATAATGTGGTCAAAGTCATATCTTCAACCCACTACTTGTCTGCACATACTTGGTACTGCCCCAAAATCTCCTTCCTGCATTTGCCACATGGTATACTTGTAGCAATCAACAAACCACACTCTGGCATTATTGTTCTTGTACTGACTGACCTGGCATATTACCCGTTTCCCTTTGCCAGGTATGGGAGCTTGTCACCAAACACATTATTCCTTTTTCACCTTCTCAGCTCCCGCATGTAACTGTGCCAGGTTTTTTACTGATTCTGGAAGCTCCCAGTGAATTTTGCCTGGGTTGAAAGTTTGATTCAGTTGGCAACAACAAACCCACAAACATTGGAGATTGCAGGAAACCTGTCAGTCCCAACTTGTTCCATGCGCGTGTCCTTGACATCAAAGTGTAAATGCTGCATGATATCTTTGAAGTGGTTTCTGACCATAGTTTTTTGAGATCAGTGGATTTCCCATTTTCGCCAACCATCTTGCATCTTGCGTTTTGCATGGATGGAAGTTTTATCCCCCCTCACAAGGAGGATGGCAATGAACCCCATTAGTTCAGGGAGGGCCATGAACCAGCTGTCATCTTCTGTCTGACGTTCATGCTGAACAACACAGTCCCGAATAGTCTGAAGCATGTTCAGAGTGAGGAAACACAGGAAACTCTGTAAGCGAGTCGACACCGTACTTCTGACCAAAGCAGTAGGCTCTTCCTCAGCAGTGTAACATTCAATTGTGCTGTTATGGAGAGGCCACCCAACCTTTTCTGAATGCCACATCGTGGCATATTTTGCTTTTTCTGTTGGCACAGTGTGTCTCCGCTCTGTCGTCCTCTCTTTTCTGATGGCAATGAAATCTCCTCAACTGTGATTTGATTTCTGAGATCTGAGCAATGAAAACCTTCAGCAATGTAAAGATATATGTTGTTTCACTTGTTTATTTTAATTTTTTGTGTTGAATTCTAGTTGAAACTATAAATTCCAAAACATGTCAAATAGGCCTCCTTTGCCCCCCCAGTCCAAGAAACATGTGGTTAAATTAAATGACTAATTTTCTCATAGGTGTGTATGTGAGTGTGCCCTGTTATTTATCTATGTGGCCCTGCAATGGACTGGTGACCCATCCAGGGTGTACCCCTCCCCCGTTGCTTGTGACTAGCTGGGATGTGCTCCAGCAGACCCCTGTGATCAGGATGACCTGTGACCATGATGAGCAGGCACAGAAAATAAATGGATAGACAACTGCTAGAATCAGCAAATGAGAACAAGATGTTCATGAAATCTTATCAAAAGAAATATCAGTCTGAGTCCAGATGAAGGACTCTCTCTTCTCCCTCAGAGTCAAATGTGTTGACTTGCTCCAGGATCATTTTCAATGTCTGCTCAGGGTAGTAAAATTAAGGCATCTTGGTTTTTCAGTTGACAAACTGTGAATCAAAGTTTGTCAGAGCTTGGAGGCTCTTTTGAAGCAGAAAAACCTCCCCCACCCTGATCTGAGTAAAGAATGTGGTTAACTAGGACATGTCTTCATCCAGATGATCGGGTAGTTGGTGCTGCATTTACAAATGAAAGGTGGCTAATTGAAGGCTGTTGAATTAGTCATTTCGAGCCACCCAGCCATTTGGCTGTGCTCTGGATGCTGCAGGGGGAGTGAAAAATCCTGGGCGTTCTAGTGTTAGTGAGGGATGACCTTGTGTCCTGGATTTTCAAAGCAGTCCGGACACCAATGCTTTTTTTAAAACAGCAAATTTAATGTCACAGATTCCCTAAAATAAAAACCTAATCAATATAAACATTTTACGTTTTTTACGAATAAATCTACTGTGCTTTAATGCTGAAAACTTGGATGTTTTTTAAAAGGTCAATTAAATACATTTTTTTCATATGAAACATTGTTCAATTGCAATGCATTGTACTCTATATTTGCCAATCTAATGAGCATGGACGCACACACTTTTTTATAGAGACTCCTGGGAAATTTCTAGGGCGCACAATTTTGGAATAGACTCGGATGGCCCAACAAAAAGTGCACTGACTGGTGAAGGAATTCTGACACAACACTTATCTGCTTGTGGGAACACGCATGTACACAGATGTATGTTTCAGAGGATGTTTGATTGGCCATTCTGCATGTTAACCCTTGTGATATCTTAGATGACCCCACCCTTACATTGACGTGTTATTCCTACCATGACAAAGGTGGATAAAGGTGGAAAGATTTCATGTAATCCATGGACACCAGTGAAGATCATAAATCATTGAAGAAAAAAGGTTCAACTGTCTAGTGGGTCTAGATGACCCAACTCCCAATGTTAAAGTGCCTAGGATAGCACAAGGGTTAATCAAGTAGTAGACTTCATGGTGAGAATGGTGATTGGCTAGAGTGAATTTTGATTTTTAAATATATTTTGCTTTATTTTTGATAGCCTTTTGCAATCGTCATATTAGGAACTCATGTCTTAATCGTACACGTTTAAAATAAGACATATTTGTACTACATTTACAGTAAATAAGAGTCGAAATAAATGCTGAAAATGTTTTTTTGAAATTGGACGTCATGTGCTTTTTTTTCTTCAGTGACAGTGGCGTCCGTCAACTCGCAGCCCTGCAAGAGCCGCTCTCTCCTGCAAGTTCCAGATGTTTCTTCTGTCCCCCCTCAGTCCCGTCCCACTTTCACACTGCCCCGCATTGTCCCGCCTACAACCAGCCCCTCACCACGGACCCTCCACAGACAGGTGAGCCGCTCCCCTGTCCCAGCACCACCCAAGTGCTTTTATCTCAAAATACTGACGGTGTGACTTTGCGTTCTCAGGTGGCGGTTAAGTTGGATTCTGTTGAGTCCCAGAATTCGGAGCAGCAGGAGAGGCCCAACTCCGCCCTCCCCGTCCCACAACACCCCTCTTCCCCATCCCCCCTTCCTTCAATACTCTCTGCCCCTTCTCCTCTGCCTCCCCCAAGGTCTTCCCCGTCGCTCCTCCTTCCTCCGCCCCCTTCCCCACGTCTGCCCTCCCGCTCAGCCAGCCTCCGTAGTCGACCCAGGCCGCCATCCACCGCCTCCCTCTTCGACCCAGCCGACGAGGAGGTTTATCACATCACCAGCTCTGCCCGTCAGCGCCGGCGAAACGAGGAGGACAGGGTGCAAGAGGGGAAAACAAAAGCCGGGCGTAGCCACTCCCTCTCCCCTTACACTCTGCCAGGCTTTGTTTGCGCAGACTCCTCATCTCCGCCTCCTCTGCCTCCTCTGCCATCATCCTCGTCAAGGAGCGCGCTCAGTCTGCTCGGCGTTGGACTGAAAGACATCAGGAAAGGCTTCAGTGTTGACAACCAAGGTTTCCTGGAGAAGCCTTCGACCGTATCTGGAGGTTACGCTGACGACCAGCGGCGCCACTCTATCGAGGTCTGCCTCCCACAGGCGGTCATAACAGGGGACCCCCCCCACTTCACACTGGACAGTAGCCGCTCCGAGAAGGCCGCCTTCCCTGTGAGGGTGCAGTCTGAGCGGCGAGGGTGCAGCCACCGGAAGAAAAAGATGAGCCCCCCCTGCATATCCATCCACCCTCCTTCAGAGAGGGACCCCGCCCAGATAACCTCGCCCCCAAAACTGTCCGACTGCAGCATGCTGCTCCGCCGCAGGACGCCGTCCAGTGACTCCAACGCGCAAGACGCTGAAGCACACAGGCAGATGCCAGCCCCGCTGACGCCCACCCCTTTTGCGCCGCTGTCTCCGTCTCTGCAGACGCACACCCCACCGCTAACGCCCGCCCCCACGCCACCACACATCCCCATCAGCCCCAACATCTTCATCCAACCTCACGCACCTCTCCTCCCAAACGCCCTGCCTTTCGTTCCAGTGCAGCCTCGCTCCCCCGCTACGAGACACCTTTGACCCACTGCAGTCCAGATTTGTGGACACTGACGCCTGCTCCGCCCTATTTGACGGCAGGATGGCAAGCAGCGCTGGGTTCAACGCAAATAATCAGAGAACTGCGCCATGAAGCCGCTTTTTTTGCAGGAAAGAGACCGTCTATCGGTAATGCTGGGGTTACCTAACTTCTATAGGTTTTAATTGCTCGTTTTGACTTCTCTTATAACAACGAATCGATTTTTATACACCTAGCTTGAAAGCCGTAAAAAGTCTATGAGGCTGCATCTATCAAGTGTACATACTTGCATTAGGGACTCATAGTAACGACCCAACAGGACTAAAGCCACCTTACTCTGTAGCCAAAGTTTCTCCACACACTGTCCCCACCCACGCGAGCCAATCAGGAAGCAGCGTCTGGCTGCAGAAAAAAAAAAAACAACAACCCTTGACCCTTCCAGTTCAGGGTTTGTGAAACGCAAGCGTTTGAGGGTGGGGGGATGGGTGGACGGTGGGATATGCAACTTCAGGTCCTCTTACAGACGCTCTGCTGAGCCCCTCTCCTGGCGCCTCGATCACATTGATCCGGGCAAACGTGTGCGTGCGGGTGTGAAAGTGGTCGTTCTTGTTGAATCTGGTATCCAAGAAGTCGGCGTCATTTCGTGCTTGCATTGGCACAGAGGTGTGTGGGGCGGGGTTTGCAGGGCAGCACTGTAGTGATTTCTTTGTGTACCTGTGCATTGTAAATAAAAGGAAAATACTGTTTTTTTGTTTAGAATTTAAAAAAAAATAGCTCTATCCATATGCACATATTTTTATAGAGGTCAAAGATGTTTTTTTGCACACAAATTGGAAATTTCAAGATGTTGATTTCTCCTCTGGTGTCCTCTTGTGAATGTCTTTTCAAAATGTACGAGAGTGCCGCTGAGGACTCGGGGACCCCGTTGATGAAACTGCGAGCTGAGGGCACAAAGAGCGTTTTTTTATTTTTCTATTTCATGGAAAGGGAGCGATGTGCACCGTGTTTGTTGTCTCAAACGTCTGTGGAGTCTTCTTCTTCAACGTGGGCTCAGTGAGGAAATTAGTTTCAAACCTGCTTTTCTAGCTAACCCTATGTAAAACTGAGGATCAAAGGAAGGTTTTTCTTGAGTTTGAGATCTTTAAATTCACGAAAGATGGATTAAATTAAAATGAACTCAGAAAAAATCACGGAAAAACCATTTTTGGGATGGACCATTGACTGTATATGAGAAGTGGACCAAGTGTGATGTCATCAGGAGAAGATAGCGTAGTTCTGGCTCCAACTAAATGAACTCAATTTAGTCGCCATGTTGGAACCAAAAGTCATCAGTTAGCAGCGATTAGTCTGAGTCAACATTTCTATGGCAACCACACTGGCCAATCAGGTGTGAGCTTGAAATCTGGCTACACGAAATTTTTCAAACATTTTAAACATTGGTTGTGAGACCAATGAGGCATCTGATTGGCCTCATTATTGAGGCATCGGATTGGCCAGGGTATATTCTGCATTACTTGCAATAGAGATGTAAAAAATAACTAGCAAGAAACAGGAAGTAGGTTATGGTTATTCTTGTGACAGAATAATAGCTGTTTATTTCTCTATAAAAGTCAGTTTCCTGGTTAGAATGCCGGGGGGAGGGGGTCACCCTCTCAGTCCAGTTCTCCTATACAGTCAAAGTGATGGACTCACTGAGCCTTTCTTTCTCTTCTCCTCTTGTACATCTAAAAACCACCAAACTAACTTTTATAAGTTTGTGTAGCCAGAGTGCAATAAATACTATTTAATAAGTGGAAAGTATGACGTCATCTATCGTCCTATTTCATGTATTCATACTGTAGAACTGCTAATGACCTTTAGTCATGACTCATCCTGTGTTTCCAGCTTCCTCCTCCATGCCTTTTGCTTATCTTCCATATGCATGGAGAGGGCGGAACTGTGACCTGATCGAATAAAAAAAAAAAGGGAAAAGGAAGAAACTTTACTTGGTGTTGGTCGCTCTATTTGAGCTGTGGAATATAAAGAAAGAGGTTGGGGATGTTTCTGTTTTTGGGAGAGTTTTTTTTTTTTTTTTTAGCTTTTTTATTCACAGCACGTCTGTAGGGATCTGGATCTGACAGTTTTTGTAAAAGAACTCAGTCTGCCTTTAAACGCATTTCCTCCACCCTTTTCTCTGTAGAAATCATCCTCAGCCGGTTTTATTTTAATAGTTCTGGAGTGCAGACCACCCCGACCAAAAAGCATCTTTTACTTTTTTTTACCATCACTGTTTGTAAGAGTGCCCCCCCCCCACCCACCAATTTTACCACTTTTTTTTAAATCCGTAAGTTTGTAGAAAACTGCATGTATTATGTATTTATTTAAGAAAAAGAAAAATTTGGGGAAAAATTTGGATGTTTTGGAGATTTTGATATCTAAACGTTCAGATGTTTTCACTGTAGATGGGTAACCTAACTGCACTGGCCTATTTTTTAATCAGTATGTGAAGAAAATATTGATTAAATGCTGTTTTTTCTGCATTGTCCAATGCTGTACTGGGTGGTTATTCACTGAACGAGGGCTTCAAATTTATGAGGAGGATTGGAAACAGCGGAGAGAAAAGTTGAAATATATACAGATTATTTAAAATGTTTTGTTTTAAAAAAAATACAGGAGGTGGATATTTTTTCATTTAGTGATGCTTTAAAAAATAAAAACACTGAAGATTTTAAAACTGTATGTAATGTATATTTTCTCCAGAAGTCCAAATGTTCATCTTTTAATTCACTGCAGATAAACAAGACAGACTGCAGAATGCTCCAACTGTGGAAATAGTTTAAAATTCCTCACTAATCTTCTTTCTTTTAATTTTATTTCCTTTCTCCTTTCTTGTCTTCCTTCTTTTATCTTCCTGCTTGTTGCCTCATCTTTAGTTTCTTTCTTGTTTCTTCCTTTCTTATTCATATTTAGCCCATTGATCCTTCTTGCCTTCATTTCTTTTACATTTATCCATAATTTTTCCTTCTTTTTTCCTCTCTTTCCTTTTTCCTACAATGAAAATAATTCCATGGCTCAGGGGTGGGCGAACAACTGTTCCATCTGGCCTGCCCAACTGAAATAAATTATATTGATAGGTCTTATTACATTCATGTGGTGGAATACATTCAACATTTTTTCTGACATTCGTGTTTGTTTACCGAGTCGACAGTCATTTTTCCGATCATTCCAACACCACATCTCTCTGAGTTTGTGTTTTCCTTATTGGTGCAATTGGCACTTAAATGAGAACAAAGCCACAATAAAAAAAAGAATCCAAAGTGTTTTGTTTCAAAGTATGTTTAATTAAAGCATGTTTTCATCCAAAATCTTTCTCTAATGAGTTGGATTACCAAAGCACGCCACATATTTGCTCCATGTCCGGCCCTTCTCGTTACATTTTAGAAACCAGCCCTCACGCCTTTAGCCTCTCTTTTGGACACAGCACCCTCTACTGGCCAGACAAACGTGCAATGAAAGAGCCCTTTTCCTCCCTTTAGGAGGGTACTGGATAAAAGGTCCCTAAGAACCCTTGAAGAAACAAAAATTTCATTTTAAATCAAACACTGATGTCAGAAATTGTGTTTGAACTGCTGTTGATTTTTGGAGATGAAGGTAGCTTGCCATCTGTCAGTGGGTGGACTATCCTTACCCCAGGTGGAGGAGTTAAAATATCTGGGGGTCTTGTTCACGACTGAGGGAAATCCGGAGCGTGAGATTGACAGGCGGATCGGAGCGGCATCCGTAGTTATGCGGTCGCTGTATCGGTCCGTTGTGGTGAAGAGAGAGCTGAGCCGAAAAGCAAAGCTCTCAATTTACCGGTCGATCTTCGTTCCAATACTCGCCTATGGTCATGAGCTATG
This sequence comes from Oryzias sinensis, assembly GCA_037389245.1. Taxonomy (NCBI): domain Eukaryota; kingdom Metazoa; phylum Chordata; class Actinopteri; order Beloniformes; family Adrianichthyidae; genus Oryzias; species Oryzias sinensis. The sequence continues at coordinate 9,051,490 of CM074506.1, read as the reverse complement.
GGTCATGACCGAAAGAACGAGGTCCCGAATACAAGCGGCTGAAATGAGCTTCCTCCGTAGGGTGGCTGGGCGCTCCCTTAGAGATAGGGTGAGAAGCTCGGCCACCCGCGGAGAGCTCGGAGTAGAACCGCTTCTCCTCCACATCCAAAGGAGCCAGTTGAGGTGGCTCGGGCATCTAGTCCGGATGCCTCCTGGACGCCTCCCTGGAGAGGTGTTCCGGGCATGTCCCACTGGGTGGAGGCCCCGGGGAAGACCCAGGACACGCTGGAGAGACTACGTCTCTCGGCTGGCCTGGGAACGCCTCGGGGTTCCCCCAGAGGAGCTGAAGGAAGTGGCTGGGGAGAGGGAAGTCTGGGCATCTTTGCTTAGACTGCTGCCCCCGCGACCCGGTCCCGGATAAGCGGAGGAAGATGGATGGATGGATGGATGGATCTTTCTAATCCACAAGTTTCTGCAACTTTTTTCTATTATTTTCCACATTTCTGCTGCTCCTGTGAACTCCTCATAGACAAACTGTTCCACGTTTCCCAGGTGGAATTGTCATTTTGTTTAAGCTCCTCCCACAGATGTCCAGGATTTAGAACCGTGACCTGCAGCAGGTTCCAGAATTCTTTGATTTTCAAAAGATTTTATTCGATTATTTACATTCCAATATTCACACATTTTTTTCAAATTCATTTTTCTTTTTTTTTTTGTTTTCACTTTTTTTTCAGTGACTTTTTATCTATTTTATTCATGAACAGTGGGATGCTAGTAGTTTTGTAGCTCTTAGCAAATAAATTCAGCTTTTAAGTTATTTTAAGAACTAAATGCGTTATTTAAACTATTAATGCACAAAATGACTTTCCCCCCCAAAATATTAACACCTAATAATGATAATAATAATCATAATTATAATAACACATTTCATTTGATTAGCGAGTAAAATAATAATGTTTTTTAAATTTATGTCATCGAAAGAATTCTATATATTATTATAAGGTACAAGAATAAATAAAACAAAACAAAAACAAACAGCACAATCAGCACTTTTTAATACAGATGTGTGCCTTCTCTAGTTTATCTTATACAGACTTTCAGATTTAGCTCTCAGAGAAAAATAAAACATATAAGACAAGATGCTGTTTAGTCTGTCAATACAAAGATTTAACAATTAAAAAATAACGTAAAGCAAAGTGATAAATAAAGACTTTTTTGACATAGTTTCTGAGCTGTTTTGATCTCTCCCCAGTAGATGGCGGTGTAAGTTTAAACTACTGACTGCTTTTTCGTTTTGCTGAATAGCAATGTATCTGCATCCTTCCAGGGAGCAGAGAAGACAGAAATTGCTGCGTGTGTCCAGATGACGACAACATCTGAGGATTCAGACTGTGATGATTAAACTGGAACTCATTGGACTAAACTTTACCAAAAACTGTTTTCCTGTCATGATTGATTTAAAAGATGTCTTTTCTATCTGATGATCATCATTAGAAACTTGCTGATAAAATGAGAGTTATTGTTTTTCAGAGAAGAGACTCATAAAAACTTAAAAAAAGCAAAAACTAAAAATACAAAATAGAATTGTCAAATAAATGTTTTCATTTGTTTGCGGGGAAAAAAAAAATATACATATATGTATATGTAAGGATATATAATAGTACAAAATATTCAGATGCTTCTCCAAGACATCAGAACCTGTACCACGTCACATGAACCTACTAACTCACAAACTCCACCAATGGATTTTGAATTAGAAAGACATTTTTAATTCCTTATAATATATAAAAACTTCTTCTGGGGGCATATATATATATATCAGATACACATATATATTTGTGTATCTGTCAGGGAATTATTTAATCAACCTTTAAATTTGTGAAAACCAGGGTTTGACTTTAATTCCTCAAATTATGACAACATTTTTCAGCCCTAAGTCAGTTCTTTTTTTCTTTTCTTCTCATGTCTGGTTAACTTATGCATTTAAAGTGTGCCCACATAAGAAAGAGGAAAACCTCTTTCTGATTTAATTCAGAACTTATACCATATATTGATCAAATACATTCAAATATGTACATGAAGGTTTTTGTGTTTAATGGTGCTGCTTTTCCCTCCATGTGACACTTTAGAGGAGACGAACCAGGAGCTTCTGGGTTCAAACAACAACTGTATGAAAAAAAGTTCTGAGCTGGAAAAATACTATTAATTTTTACTGTTTTACTGTGTCAGAAAACAGTAAAATGTTTCGAAAGTCAATTTATATTACAGAAATACTCAAACAAGTCTTTAATTCCCGGCTCTGAATTGTAAAACTTTTTTTTTTCTTGTTCTGTGAACAATTTTTTATTGCACCATTTCAGAAAACAGTACAAAACATAACTTAAATATGATCAAATAACCTTCCCCTTCCCTCCCAAGGCGGCAGCCCCCCAGGGGTTCCCCAAGACAGCCATTAATACAAAATAACCAACAATGTGTTAAGCACACACCTGCAAAATAATAATATTAAAACTGACGGGTAGAACCAAATAAACAATATAAAATAAACAAATGACCAATAATTAGGTGAGGTAAAGTGTCTCTATGTTCACCTTCTAAGGATTCTGATTTTTAACTGCATCCTCGCCTCAGACCACATGTCCAAAGTCAAGGATCGTGCCCTGTTTATTCTGGCAGTGGATAGTTCCAACAATACAATGTCATGGAAGTATGTCAATCATTTCCTGGTGCAGAGATCATGAGGTAGCAGCCATCTTTGGGCTAACAGTTTTTTAGCCGCTGTAAGACCTGCCAGCAACAATCGCTGTTGCCGCTTATTGAGTCCGAGCTGAGAGTCATCATTGAGAAGTAGCACAATAGGGTCACATGGAATACTTTTACCAATTAAATCAGAAAGTATCTTTGATATTCAACTCCAAAATTCCTGAACAGGGGGACCGTCCCACATCACATGCTTAAAACTACCAAAAGAATTAAGTGAACACAAATTACAATTTGGGCTCTGAACCCGTCCCATACGGAACATTGTAGCAGGGGTGTAATAAAGTCTATGGCAAAACTTAAAATGTATAAGCTGATGGTTTGAGTTTTTGGAAGAATTACAAATTTTGTTTCATACTTTCTTCCAGAGTATATCATTGTCGTCCAGACCCAAGTCTCTCCTCCATGCACTGAACACCAATAACTTTTTCTGTTGACTAGACATTAATTTGGAATATAATCCAGACACCAGCTTTCTAGTAGGATGAGAGTTTATCCAATCCATGAATGGGTGAAGGGGGGGTTTAGTCTTCAGTGAGACCTTATGTGACGTAAGTGCGGATCTAACTTGTAGGTAAAAGAAAAAGGATGTGTTGGGAACATCATAGAGGTTACGTAAGTGTTGAAAACTAAGCATGCCTTCATTGTTAAATAAATCTACAATCTTAGAAATACCTTTGGACATCCATGGTTTATACTCTAAAGGTTTGTTTGCAACCAGAATATTTAGGTTATGCCACAAGGGGGAGTCACAATGCCAGTTTGTATTTCCTTTCAAAATTCTTTCTACCAGTCTGAAGTTATTGATCATATTAGAAATGATGGGTCCAAAATGTGTCTTGCAGTAATTTATTTTAACTCCCAAAAACAAAATGTCTTCCAGCCTTCTGGGATAAGTTACGTATATGTTTCTCAAGATCTAACCAAGAGGTTGATTGGCTTCTACCAAGCCAGGTCCTGATAGGATACAGTTGAAAAGCCAGATGGTAGATTTTAAAATTAGGGTGAGAGAGTCGTCCTTGATCTTTAGGTCTTTGCAGCACAGAGAGTTTGAGTCTCGGCCGACCATCACCCCATATGTATTGGCGCACCTCTCTATCAATTTCCCCCCAGAAGTCTGCTGAAGGGGATATTGGGATCATCATGCTTAAGAAATTGATTAGAGGGAGAACATTCATCTTGATTACAGATATTCTAGTTTGCAAAGAAGAGGGGAACTTTGTCCAAATGTTGAGATCATTAACAATCTCCTTAAAGGTTTTTGTATAATTATCTTTAACAATATTCTGAAGAGATGTTGTGATCTGTATTCCTAGATATTTCATGGTCTGTGATAATAAGATTGGGCTGGATATTGAGATATTTTTTGCTACCTTGTTTAGTGGCATGAGAACAGATTTTGTCCAATTTATTTTATAACCTCAATGTTGTTTAAACTCTATGAACAGACTCAGGAGAGAGGTGATAGATTGATCTATGTTTGTCATTTACATGAGAATGTCGTCTGCAAAAGCTGATATTATGTAAAAACTCGGTCCAATCAGAATGGGAGATATTACAGGGAACTATCTTAAATATTGTGCCAGTGGTTCAAGCGAAAGGCTAAACAGACTGTTGGACAGCCCACACCCTTGTCTTGTACCCCGAAAAATGCTAAAGGGGGCTGAGTTTAAACCATTAGTGGTAACCATAGCGGAGGGGTTAGCATATAGCAGTTTAATCAATTGAATAAACTTTGTGCAGAGCTGAAATCTCTCTAGTACAGCCCATAAGTATTGCCATTCAAGTCTGTCAAACGCTTTTTCCGCATCGAGAGACAGAACAGCACACGGTTCATGTATCTGTTTAGATCCCTCGATTACATGCATCAAGCGACGAACATTGTCAGCAGCCTGGCGGCCCTTCATAAAACCTGTCTGATCAGGGTGGATGAGTATATCCATGAAGCTTTCTAAACGAGTTGCTAGCATTTTGGAGTATAGCTTCATGTCAGCATTTATCAGAGATATAGGTCTATAGCTGGCACATTCTTGTGGATTCTTGCCCTTCTTGTGTATTAGTGTGATTAAAGCAACATTAGTATGCTCATGAAAGGCACCTTTCTCCACTGCTGCTTCTATTGCATTAAGCAAAATCGGCACCAAAAGGTCCCAAAAGTGCAACAACACTTCCAGTGGGATTCCATCTGGGCCTGGGGATTTACCACCTGACATGTTCTTCAGTGTGATTTTTAGTTCTTGTAAGGTTATTGGTCGACCCAAATCAGCTGCCTCATGCACTTGTAGAGAGGGCAGATCTAGCTCTTGTAAAAATTCACTGCATTTTCCAGAGTCAAAACTACCAGACGCTGTGTACAGATTTTCATAATACATTTGGAAAGCTTTGTTTATTCCCTGAGCGTCCGATATCAGACCCTTTGTGGGGGAATGTATTGAATTTATGGTGGCCTTGGCTTCACACTGTTTTAATTTAAAGGCAAGGAGCTTGCTGGGTTTACTTCCATTAGAATAATAATTCAATCTAGTTCTTTGTATTATAAACTCTGCTTGCCTCCTTAATAAATTGCTAAGTTCCTGTTTTGTGACGTGCAGCTCCTCTTTAATTGTCTCTGTATCTATTTTTAAGAGCCATTTCCAAATGTAGCCATTTTTCTTCCAATGTTTTAATCCTAAGGTTTCTTTTCTTTGTCTGATATGAAGTGTAGGATATTGTGAAGTCACGTATAAGACCTTTAGTCGCCATCCATATAAACCTAGCATCAGTGACTGAATGTTTGTTTTCCTTGAGAAATATAGAAATTTTTGCCCTAAATTCTGTCTTGAAGGTTTCGTCAGAAAGAAGTGAGGTGTTGAAGCGCCAACGGGGGGATTTAACCAATCGAAAGCTCAGATTAATTCTCAAAATCAGTGGATTATGGTCAGCTAAGGTAGCTGGGAGAGTTTTAACTGTAACTGTGCATTCCTTAAGACTTTGGGACAGCAGGAAGTAATCAATTCTTGAGAACGACTTGTGTCGTGCAGAGAAACATGTGTAGTCACGTGTGTCTGGATCAATACGATTAAGATTGTCTATGATGTTGTTCAGCTCTGACGAAGCTTGTTGCTGCTCGTATGAGAACGTAGCGGTGGATCTATCTAGTGTTAGGTCGCATACTGCATTCATATCCCCTCCAATAATCAACTTGTATTCTGAGAGAGTCAACAATTCCTGCATAACACTGGGGTAGACGTTCTTCTCAAAAATTGTTGGGGCATATATTGCGACAAAGGCAATTCTTGTGTCATATATTGTCGTGAAAACATATGTCAACCTCCCCAAATTATCACTATAGGTCTTTTCAATTTTTGTAGGAAGATTTCTTTTAAACACAATAATGACTCCTTTAGATTTAGAACTGCAGCTAGAGGAGGAGATCACTTTGCATTGTTTATCTTGTATTTTGGAGACATCCCCCTGTCTGAGGTGGGATTCTTGTATCAATACAACATCTGCTTTTTGTCCGTGCATGAGCTGTTGGCACTTTACCCTCTTAATATTATTTTTCAAACCCCGTACATTTAAACTTAATATGGTGAGCTCAACCATTGTCAAAGACTGTATTACGTAGTTCAGTGGGAGCCCCCCGTTCCCCTCTCCCCACCCTCCCCTTGCCGCCTCCCTCAAACCCCAGAATCTGTATTTCTGTGTAACGTGACAACCTCATAACACTAGTCGTGGAGAACTCCAGGACTCCTGCCCATCCCCATTACCACTTAAATTGACCTCACATTAACAATATAAAATATCCTAAGCATTACCAAATATGTAACAATGACAGATTTATTTAACACAGAACTATTTTCTAAATTGAACCGTGGGCCATTCAAATCAAACTTAATCAGTTTCTTGTCTCTTTAAATGTCGATGTCCGGCTTCGAAACACTTCCTCATCACGCCAGGTGGTGAGAGTTACAGGTTTTCTGTTCATTCCTCCATCTGTTGAGATTCTCGCAGAAATCCTTCAGCTGCATCAGGGGTTGTGGTGTTCCCGTGCAGAGAGATCCTCAGGGTTGCAGGGTAAATCAGGAACGACATGATGCCCTTTTCGCGTAGCTTCTTCTAAATTCCAGAGAAAGCTTTCCTGCGCTGGCTCGTCTGGGCGCTGTAGTCTGCGTAGAAGCGCAGCGTGTTACCGGCATGTTGGATTGGGCCGTTCCTCGCCGCCGCGCGAGCCCCATTTAGAATTGCGGTGCGATCTGCATGTCGGAACAAACGAAGAATCATGGTTTCTCTAGGTTTAGCACTGCGGACCCGATGGGCTCGTTCTATTTCGATGGTCTTTTGGCAAGTGACGTCAGCCATTTGGGGAGGCTCTCCTGGAGAAACGCGACCACGTTCCCCCCCTCTGCATTGTTGGGAATTCCAGTGATCCTCACGTTGTTCCTCCGATTGTAATCTTCCAGCAAAGCAAGGTTGAGCTGCACTTTTTCAAGTCCAGATGTATTATCCAAAACTTGACGCTTCATGGTTCTCATCTCAGGATTTCTTGCTGGTGGACATTTTGAACGGACTATAAAACAACAAAAGTCCGACTAGAGGTCCTAGATTCAAAATTATTCAAAGTAATGGATGAGACGGAGGAGCGCTAGTCCTCCACAGCCATCGTGTCCGCGGGTCACGTCTGTAAAACATTTATCATTGTGTTCCCAGAAAGTTGCTGATGACCCTGTGGGGTTGTGTTTGTTAAAAAATGTCAGCTCTAAGGCCAAGATGACAGATTCATTTCCAAAAAGAAAACAAAAAAAAAAACTCCCCCAAGACTGGAGCTGGAAATCACTTCTTTATTAAAACACCAACATTTCTCTAAGCATTTGTGTGATCAGAGATTTCCTCCCATACTTAATGTGAATCCATGGTTCTTAAAGACCCACACCAATCAAAATCATGTTTTTGTTTTTTTTAAAGTTCTTTATGATGATGGAGGACAGATAAAGGCAAAATAGCTTAAAACTGCATATCCGAGTGTTTATTTCTTTACAGAATTAAGGTAAACTTAACTTCAAAGGTTAAGGGAAACTGGAAGCTGAAAAAGAAAAGAAAATCTCTTCAGCCTCGTACTGACTAGTCCATTGGGCTATTTTGTGGGGTCTAAATGACCCCACTCCCAACGTTAACGTGCCTTTGGCAACATTGGATAACACAAGATAGCACAAGGGTGAAACCGGTCTGTGACCTGAAAGAGGTTGGAGTCCCGGTGAGCTAGATTATCTGGATCTGAACCAGGATGATGTCATTAAGATATGAGGATGAAATGATACAAACGCTGTGTTGACATTAACAACAACTTCTTCTAGCGATAAAGGTCAGATTTTTATGTCACTTCATCTTGTTAATAAAGTTTTTTATTGAAAAAGTTGATTTTACTTATTTAAAAGTAAAACAATATCAGAAAGATAGAAGGAAATGGTTTTAATTCTCGGTTTTAACTGCACCTTAGACATGTAGGACCCTTGGTAGGGGGGGCTTGGGCATCTATGCCAGCAAGCAGCAGATTTCCTTTCAGCGCCCCACCCGCCAATTTTAACTGGTCCCCATTAGTACACACACCCTTTACCCCTCAAAAATATACTCTCCAACTCACATACATGCACGCACACACACATGCTTACAAACACACACACATTATACGAGGAATGTGGGACCTAGGACCATCTGTCCCCTACCCCATCCCTGATAGGGGGTACCAGGCCCTTGGCCATGCCAGCCGTGTTCCTTGGGTGCTGACTTCCTGGGCCCGGTGGCCCTCTCTCCATGCGGGGAGAGGAATCCCTGTGCTCTCTGGCAAGACCGGGGGCCGGGGTTTACATTACACCTGAGCCTGGGGGTGTCCGTGTACCTGTGGTGTGGTTTCTAGTCCTTGCTAGACAGAGCGCTGGCCTTCTCCAAATTCCATCTATAGGTGAGCCTGATAGGGCCGTGGTACAACACTTCTTGTGGATCCCCACTGCTCTGTGAAGTCTTCCTCCTGGGAAGGGGTGGGTGGCCTGTCTTGCTCTCACCTGGACCAACCATGGACTGGATGGGTGGTTTTTGGAGCGTAGGGGGGGTCTCCCTTGGGGGGCCCTGGCCCGTGCCCGGGGTCTGGGTGGGGGGATGCCCAGAACTCCTGGGTGGCACGGCGGGGGGGCTGCTTTCCTGGTTGGGCTGGGGCTTGCACTCTCTGTCCCTCCATGCCTCCCTGCTCTCTGGCTATGGGGGACCCAGTGGCGGTCCTGCTGGCCCTGGCCTGGGTGGCGGATGTAATTGACCAGCTGGCGGTTGTTCTCTATCTGCTGCCGTGCGGGTGTTGGGGGGGTCCTGTTTCGCGCTACTGCCGCAGCGGGGGTCACGTGTTGGTCCAAATGCATAAGTATACGTGTGTGAACATCAGTTCTATTGTGATGTGAACATGTTCATATGTTCGGGTTTATTTAAATATACACCTAGTGTGTCAAATGTTTCTTAACCCCTTTTGTAACAGTACAATATGTCCAACACAAGAGATTTTCAGCTCTCATCTGTTGTCATTTATCTCCATTTTTTTTGTTAGTTTTTGGTTCATTGTGTTTGAAAAGTACCACAAAGAACTACAATGACAATATCTTTATTTATTGATGGACGGCAAAAATCTAATTATTCCAGCTTTAAATGGATACATGCATGCATTGTTGTCTCTTCGTAAATCTTTGTAAAACAGCCTGCATTCTCCATCTTTGGTTTTCCAGTGCAGAATGGCGTGCTAATCCTCTCATTCCGGTACTTTACTTGTTGGCTGTGGACTAAAATAAACCTTTCAGGTGAAGTAAAGTTGTGCTACATAAAGATGAATAAAACATTGTATAATAAATGCAGCAGCAGGATGACCACAACATTTCTTTCTCCTTCAAAACACATCAGGAGCAATTTTTTATGTGCTGCTAAGGAGATCTGACCCTGTACTGTAGAGGAATTGGTTCATGATCATGATTTGACCTTGATAAATAAGAATTATCAACAGTGAAATGGTTCATCAGCTGCTCCTCTGGTTTTTGGGAGGTGCCCATTGCTATGTGAAGTCTGTTCTTATTGTTGGGGGGGCTCCCTCATACCGGTTGGGGCCGGTACTGTATTCCCTGTAGGGTCATGGAGTGAACTGCTAGTGGAGCGAGGAATACAGCAGCTCCACAGTCTGCCTCTGCGGTGTGGCAGGCGTTCAGGATTCTCAGGTAACTCTGTGGTGGGGGGTCCCACCTCGCCCCATCTTTGCATTGGATGTCTGCTAATCCAGGTGGTGGATGATGTCCTCAGGCTCCTTGTCTGTCGGAGGACTCTTGGGAGGGGGGCATGTTGCTGTGGGCTGCGCAGTTGGGCTCACCCACTTTCTGTTCTACATTTAGTAACACTTTTCTTCATGAATTTGTTTACAGGCGTCTCTTCTATGGATGATCTATGGATGCCTCACGGCTGTATGTCTGATGGTATATGCAGATGTTCTCAAGAAAAACACAAACACTTTTGTTTTTACTTCCATCTTTCAGAGTAAGAACACAAAAATCTGAAAGTGCATGAGCACAGAAACCTTTTTTTTCTCTCATCTGTTACACATTTGTCTAAATGTGAGTAACTGAGAACTTCTTAGTTGGTATAAAATATTCCCACATAAGTTGAATTTACTGAGAAGCACTGGGTTGTTGGTGATCATTCCTTCTGGATTCCCTGTGTCTCATGCCGCGTACACACCACCCTTGGAAACGCCTGTTCGAGCGACCATTTCCATTAAAAGGTCTATGTAAACGCATGCAAAGTGGCGTTTAAGGTTACCACATTCAAAACTCTTCATTTACGAGTAGATACGCCAGTTTTTAACTACCAATTTTGGGCTCTATGTGCAAAAACTTTGCATTGAAGATAAACCAGGTGTAACGTTGGCCAATCAAGGACTTGGATTCGGTAGTGAAGTGTGGATGGCGTCCTTGAAAATCACAGAAGTGCCGACCGTTTGAACATGAAACACAAATTCTAGCCAGAATTTTATGTCACCAGGTCTTTTCTATATTGGAATAGAGCTCTAAAAGAAAAAGAAATTCATGAGATTTGCCCCGCTTTGACATTTGGCACCAAGCCTCTTCCAACTGTGAATGGCGGAAAAGTGCAAGACTATATTTTTATGTCAAAGCTGGAAGTTGCTGACTGTCTATATGTCTGTGTTGTCTGCATCTGCCCATGTTATGCTGATTGGTGGATTGTTTTGACCTTAATTGACCTTCATATTGTTTGGCGGGAAGATCTGTGTTTGAAAGCTTTTCCCACTCGTTTCACATCCGTTTTGCTGGCCCTCTGTGTGTTGTCCTGCTGGACAGGTGTTCCATGACCTGCCCTCATCAAGCCACCTACACAGACCGTCCCCTACACAAGTTGCACCCAAGCATGTCGGTCACTGCTCATGTCTTTCAGCTGTCAAACTTTTCTTTTTGCGTGATAAAAAAATCTGTATTTTATCGTTTTTAACAACTTTAAGTTGTTGCTCCTCCTGTTTGATTACATTTTCCCCAATAGTTTCCAAACTGCTTGAAAATGTGTCCTTCAAGGTACATAGAAAAATCTGATTCATTATTGATGAGGTGCAGTTTAAATGCAGAGTAAATGAGGCTTCGGCTGGGTGGTGGGCGGCTCCTGTGTCCTGGCTCCATCTCCATCTCTGAGTCCAGCACCCGATGGCCCCAATGGCCGCCCAACGGCGTTACCCGTGCTCCGCGATGCTGGAGGGGACCCCCGTAGGGAGGGTTTTCTGCACCTGGCTGGGTGGGTGGGCGGTTCCCCTCGCTCAGACTGCGTGGGTCCCTTTGCCTTAAGGCACCGGGTCTGGGGTCTCCTGCCTGGTCGGGCGGTCGGACTGGGGAGGATCTGGTACCGCTAATGAACACATGGTACACTTCGGCAGCATGCTTGCATCTCCACCCCCACACACACACTGTCACACTGCTCCCTGTCTGCTTTATCCCTCCTCCAAACACACAGTGTATTGATGGACAGATATCTTCCACTTATCTTTGTGTCAGGATTTCACTCTTGGATGTAACATTAAAAAAAAGACCATAATTACCATAACATTAAGAATATATTAAAAAAATGCAGGGTAAATGTATCTTGCGGATCAATACTGATGTCCGGAGAATCCAAGTGTTAGCGGAGGTTCACTAAAATAGAGTCATTTAAAAGATGCATTAACATGAACCTTTTAAAGACACAGTTTGAGAAGCTAAGGAAATTGTGCTGAATCCCTTTGTTCATAAAGTAGGTCATGATTTACATAATTATTCTCCCAAAACCAGAAAGCAGCAGTTTTAAATATTCAGATTTCACTTGTGTTTGACCAAATCCTAAAAGCTGCATTGAGTTGATATGTTTCTAAATACTGGACTTTTCACTGGACTCTTTTTTTTTTCTTCCTTCCCCCATGAGCGGGAGGGTTCCGCCAGACGGTCTGGAAAGCGTCCAGTATGAAGGCATTAGGAGGGCATATGACATTTTCTCTGTGGCTTCAGCAGGGCATGATTGATGGTTTTGCACTTGAGTAGAGCGATGCTGTGAAATCCGGTCAAAAGACGAAAGTACTCTATAGTCAGCGGTGACCTGGATTCAGGTGTTTTTTATACTGTTTAGTTGAAAGCCAAAAAAGTGGCGTATTAGAGACGTTCTTCTAAGTCACAAGATAACAATACTGCTCCCTGGGAATACATATTTTGTGGTGTTGTGTTACGTTTATAAGGGGCATGAGATGCGCGTTCAAGCAGGGAAAGTCTTCTTCTTTTTCTTTTTCTACTGTTTATTAGCGCCACCTATAGCTGGAAGATGCTTGGCGTAAAACGTCAAAGTTGTGCAAATCTTATGTATCTTCCTTCAGGCTATTTCTTTCAAAGCTCTATTCCGATATGTAAAAGATTGGTGTCATATCCTTCTGGCCGGGTACAAGCTGCGAATATTAATTTGTCCCCTGTGATTCATTTTCAAATGATTGGCAGTGTCTCTTCCCGATCTGGAATGGCTACCCGATCGTACTTGTATATTTTTATGCGCTTGTTGTTTCAAGATTATAAGCCTTGTAATTCGTTATCAAATAATTAAAATAAAAAATGATCAGCTGCCGGTAACATTTCCCGACACCACTGCCTCCTTTACGGCAGTCCGAGCCTTTTTAACAGCGGATAACTCAGTGATCTCAAGAATTAATGTTTTGCTCAGCTTCCCTCGACTGGCTTACTGTGCCGAAAAAGAAAGAAAAAAGAAAGACCCCTAAATCCAACACTGTATAATCATAAATTGTTGTCATCACAGACAATAAAAATCTCAATGATACTTGATAGAATGAAAGCCACACTTGGAGTCTTTCTCTCTGTTTGATCGTTTTTATTTTTTTTATGTTGGCAACAGGAAAACAGGCGAAGTGAGCGCATGTTACTCTGAGGAGATGTCACGGGCTTCTACAGCCGCTTTCGCTGTACTCGTTCACAGAGTTAAGAAAGTGTCATTAAGTGGTGCTCTATCCTGTTACCTTGGGGCTTAAACTGCTGTCAAACAAAGGAGAAGAAGAATAAAAACATTTGTAGTCCGTTTGTGGTCCTTTGCAGGATTGCGCGGTCCCGAGTCTTAACATTTCTTTATCTTTCGTCTTTTTTTTTTTAACATCAAAGTAAACTTTCCCAATATTATAAACACTTTCATTGTCATAAACATTTTAAGAGGTTATTATTGTTAGGAACATCTGAAGACATACTCTGACAGTAAACCACCATAGCGGAATTTGCGTAATATTTCCGCATACGCAGATTGATCAGGTAACCGTTTCAGATCGGGTAGCAACAGGCAATTAAAAGGGAGTTAAAAGGGACACCATCTATATGTCACTACCAAATCTGCGTCCTTGATTGGTCAAAGTTCAACCTGGTTTAACTTGCAACGCTTTTTTAATGGCCAAGTGTTTGTACATAGTGCCTGAAAATGAGGCTAGAAACTTGTGTAGCAACGCTTGAACCCAGCGCGCATTTCTGTGGTTTACATAGACATTTCATTGAAAGTGGTCACTTGAACTTGAATTGTTGAAGGTGGCGTGAACGTAGCTTTACTTATTTATTTACCCTCATTGAATAAGACGTCCTATTAATTGCGAAAATAATTTGTAAAATGCTTATAATTAGGGATGATGTGACCCTTAAATGTCAGGATGTGATGGTCCAGTACTGTGCCTGTGGCAGAAAGTAAAAGGTTTTATAAATATTTAAACATAAACAAACTATGAAACAAAAAAGAAATAACCATGGTGTAACTCATCATGGTTACATAGATGACCCGAAAATACTTGGGTGACTGACAGATCTTGAAACAAAGGAAATGAAATAGTTCTCAAAGTACTTCTCTCCAATAGGGGCAGATTCCAGATGGCCCAACACAAAATAATTGGTAGGAGGGGAGCTGGATGAATGTGAACCCCTTCTCAGAAACAAAACAAAGAGAGTGCCATTGATCATACTCAGGAACAAGACACACGAAGAGGAGAGGTCCCATTGATCCTCCTCAGGAACAAGACACACGAAGAGGAGCGGTCCCATTGACCTTTCTTGGGGACTAGACACATAAAGAAAAGCACCCCCGCCAACTCCCTCAGCAGCGGGGAGCGGGAAGAGGAGCAGTCCCGGTGACCATCCTCGGGAACAAGACACATGAAGAAGAGCGGTCCAGGTGAGTTTTTTTGTGAATTACACATATGCAGAAAAGCAACCTCACCAGCAGAGTACGTGAAGAGGAGCAGTCCTGGTGACCCCCCAACAGCATACAACACCAAGCCCCTGGAATACCTTCTATGAAAACAGGGAGTTGCATGGCTGGACGTGGTTTGGCATAACTTGAAAAGAACAGCAGAAACACTTCTACTGCCGCGGCATGACATAACAGAGTGGTTTGCAGTCGCTAGGTTCTTGCCAAGGTTTTACAGGTTCTGGTAAGTGCAGCAGTCAGGTCATTCTGTAAGGAACCAGTGGTGTAGGACTCAAAATGCAGAAGACTAGGCTTATGGTGAACATTCAAAAGTTTTTGGTAAAAAAAGAGCACCATCTTAATTTAAGGCGGTTTTGGACAATTGATAACATGAACCTGGTGTGACTGACAGGAGAAAACCTTGAAAATAGAATTTCACAAGAGCCAAGAAACACAACTTAGATTAAATAAACCAAAATACTGGGCATGTTCTGCACAGTAAAAAGGAAGGAAGTGTTGTGAATTTTATCATAGATCGCCTTTATAAAAAATTGAAGCAAAATCACATAAATTGTGTTTAGTAGGTTATTTCTCTGGTGTAAAAATGCTCCTTTTTAAAAAAAGAAATCTTATACTGCTTGAAAGTTAATTTATTTTTCCTCTAAAAAGTGACACATTTGAAAGGACATGGATTGGTGGGATGAGCATGAAAGTCTTCAGATCTTCCCTGTCAACACTGAACAGCTTATACTGTCCCTAACTTTTTCTTGGCTCTTGTTGGATTGGACTTTGAAGAAACGAGACTTATGGGCAGTCCATTCATTCATAGATGATCAGAAGCTTCAGTATAGCATGTGGAAGAGCCTAACACAACCACAACAGCCTGGCAGTGCCTCCTGCCCATGCTGGCCACCAGCCTGGTCACATTGCTTTGGGACTGCATCCCACTCTTCCCAACAGTTGTGTTGGTCAACATATTGTCCTACAAACAGTGACTGCAAATTTCTCCCAGTCATCCCAGGGTGATGAGATAAGGACATCCACTTTGCTGCTCGTCTCTGAGGTCTCCTGTTATGTGGAAAGGTCACCTTAGGTTCATAGATGGTTTTAGGATTCTCTCCAAACAACCATGCTCGTTGGTTTTGTGGACCATCAGCATCAAGTTTATTCTTTTTCCTTTTACAGGTTCTAGTAACCATTGATCCGTGCCTAACAAAAACCTCAGATACTCCGATCATCTTTTGATATACTGACCACTGCTGTTCCCAGTGGTCTTTTAATTATGATGATGGCATTTTTAGCCAAAATCAAAGAACCTGTGTCATTTTCTAGGACATAGTTTCTGCACAGCATCAGTAATTAATCAGAAATTTTCCTCTGAATTTTTGGGGGGACTGTTGACGTGGAGCAACAGTCCCTTCCCCTCCCCATAACTCAGAGCTCTCTGTTTGCGCGCTCTCCCACTTGTGACCCACCCATTTCCTTTTCTAAATAACAAAAAACAATTTCAAATGTTTTTGGCTCATCCTGACTCGTAATTTTCTTCATATATGTCCTCCATCATTAGAAAAATATGACAAAATGTTGATAACACCTTAAAAAAAACTTTTTTCATCGGAGTGGGTACAACAAGATTGTCAGCTCCTTGAATGCTTGTTAGTATAATCATGTCTAAATTGACGTTGCATGCAGGAAAAAAGTAGGAAGTCGGCGGATTGCTTGCACTGTGATGCGGTCGGCTGAATTTGGCCCCCTCTGGGGCCGTGGCGGTTCCAGTGGGGCTGCTCTGATTGATTTTAATGGTTTCAAACCTCGCCAGCTGTAAGTCCATGCATGGAAGCTGCTGGGGTCAGACGAGTTTGCTGGAACCCAACTTTTTTAACAGGCATATACTGTAGCAGGGTCCATACTCACAGGTGCAGCACCTCAAGGTACACCAGACCCCCAGTATGAGGGTCAAACAAAAGGGATCATTTGACAAAATGTTCATAGATGCTCTTCCTAAACTCAGCTCTCCAGCTTAACCTACATAAATGTTCCCTACAAATATGGCACAAATAAAAGCGAAACAAACAGGTTTTTTAATAGTTTCACAGGGGAGGATGGTCACATCAAAGACAGTAATCTACTAAACACAAGTTTTCTCACTTTTGAGCTATTTTCATAATGAATGTTGTGACAGAGCATACGTCTGTCAGAGTAAGAGAGCTTAACCCTTGTGCTATCTCAGATGACCCCACCCGTACATTGATGTGTTCTCCCTACCATGACAAAGGTGGATAAAGGTGGAAAGATTTCATGTAATCCATGGACACCAGTGAGGTTCACAACTCATTAAAGAAAAAAGGTTCAGCGCACTGTTTAGTGGGTCTAGATGACCCCACTCCCAATGTTAAAGTGCCTAGGATAGCACAAGGGTTAATAAAGTGAATTTGTTTTTACACTTTTCAGCTGTAAGGTTCCAACAGCTATTCCAATTCAATTCGTTTAGTTTTTTGTAGTCACCTGATTTAGGTTGTTCTTAGTGTTTTATTTGTGTACTTCCTGGTTTCTTAGGAGCACTTCCTGTACCCAGGAAGTCCAATGGGCCCACTTATTGTTTTGGTTTCCTTTGACAGGCCTTTTTTAAATTAAAAATGTTTTTTTTTTAATTTTGCATTTTTATTCAAAGATTGTTGTTAAATTGAAGACAGACTTTTGTTTATTTATAACGCATTTGTTACGAGTAAAATGAACGAGAATGTTATTTTGTTTGATATGATATGTTGGATTTTGATAAATAATTGGGTTGGTTTGGTAGGGGGTGGAGCCAATAACCTATAGAAGTGGCCCTCTTTTCAACATCCTCCTCTTTTGTTGTCTGGCTTCCATGGTGCTCCATTGTAGGCTGCTTCCATATCATAGTGTTGTCAATGGATGTATGTTTCTCATGTTTACCTGGAAATGACATAAAAATAAGAGCACCTCGACTTTTTGTGTGAAAATTCGATTTCGATTTTCCCTTAACCCAAAATTTGAAGCTAAAAATGTGCATGCCAACTTGGGGTTCAGCCGATTTCTTTAGGTGGGATGGATAAATACATAAAATATACACTGAATTCAAAATGTGAATCCACGATTTGAGCAACTTTATTAGCAGCATCCTTGTAAAATTAGACAGCAGGTTGTAGATTATTATGCATTATTATTACAGAGTCTGGGAACAACTGTTGCAACAAATCCATATTTGGAGTAAATAATCGTGGTTTTTGACTGATAAATGCTAATTTCTTTTATTTTTTTAAGTGGAAAGTTCTTCTTCTGTTTCCTCTCTGGGACTTTTCTGTAAAAAGAAACTTGTTTTTTGTTAACTTTGCTAGTTTGGGGGATTCAATTGAGCAGTCGCTGCAGCTGCTTCAAGAAAGTAGCGAATGGATTTGCGTGACCGAGCAATTTGACATGTGTCAAGAATAAGTCGGATGTGGTGGCGAGAAATCCAGAAATCCACATTCCCCCCCCCCGGAGTTCGGTAAAACTGTCCCACGGACCGGTACCGATCCGCAGCCTGGGGGTTGTGGGAACTGACTGCATGCTGTACATGCAGGTCATTGGTCAAATATGGGCCAACCGATCACTTTTTGTGTAAAATCAATTTTGAAAGAGGAGATTGTAGATTTTCTGATTAGCTCAAACCACTGAATTTGTTATATTAGAGTTAGCAGTCCGCCTTGGCAATCAGTTTTCGTGGCATTTCTGCAGAAAGGATTAGCATTTTTTCATTTTAAGGAGACACATCCTCCATCTAGAAAGTTCTGTAAAATTGTGCAACATTTTCAATTCTTTAAAACAAAAAAAAAAACTCCTCAGACTGCTGCAGGCTGATCAATACTCCGATTACAGGGCCGTCCAGTACAGTTTGTCACTGGCTGCATTGTTTTTATCCTCAGAACTTTCAGCAGGGCCACTATAATGTATATGATGTATAGTAATGAGTTTCTGGTGACCTGTCGGTACCTTACGGTATTTTTAATGTCACTATGGCCTTCTGTGACATTTTTATTACCGCCTCTCTCTAGGTTTGCTGCAGTATTTGTTGCTGTGTGAAGCTGCTCCTTGTAAGATTAGCAAGGCCTTTTCCTTCTTCAGTAACAAGACGGCTGCTCCACTGAAATGTGCTTTTTTAGTCTTTATAAGGAGAAGGGTATCTGCTTCAAAAACCATCACTCGACAAAAGAAAAAGTCCCAAAAGTGGATTTGGAAGTTGCAGAGCAGCTTACCTGATAGCAGTTTGGTAAATGTGTGAATTTATTGATCCTGCAGCAGGAAAAAGAAATGGATCTGCAAATAGCCTATTTTTGCACATCTCAAGTCATTTATCTGTGCATTGCTCAATCAAATGACAACTTTTGAAGCCTTTGTTCTCTATTGCTCTCTTCCTTTTCTTCCCTAGCATCTTTATACTCCAAAATGAAGAGATCTGTGGCTTTAAAGGAATAAAAAGAAACACATTTCACTCATCAGTACCATGCAACAGCTGGATATTACCATCCAATATAAACCCTTTCTGTGAATATCCTATTTCTATCAAACTCTCCACTTTGAAGCTTGAATTTAGTGTAGAAAGAACGTTTTTGTGCTTTTGTCTTTTGTGGTTCATTTTCACACTACATTGGTTGATTCTAGGAAAAACACACTCACTTCCTGTCTGAAGCAGGTTTGAAGATAAACGTATAGCTATTTAGTTGTAATATTATAAAACTAAATGGTGACCCTCCAATTTCAAACGGAAATAAACGGTTTCCACACCTTTTTTGGCTTCAGTGGTTGCATCCAATATGGAAACCAACTTCACAGGGGATTTTTCTTTTTTAAATGAAACTTGTTATTTTAGCTAATCCTCAAACTGAAATCTAAGTTCCTTTGGAATATATATAGTCTTTTTAAAGAAATATAAATAATTTATCATCACTTTTTTTTGGGCTCAAAAATCAATCCGGCTCACACCAGGCAGTCGATGCTGCACCCAAGTGTGTTGTTTGGAAGCTTTGAAAGTGTTCAGTTACAATAACATTACTAAAATGTATTTGGGCACAACTACTGAATTTAGTTACAGTTCTCAATCTGAATATTGTATTTTAGGTTGTGTCCAAATTCCCACCCTAACCCCTAACTACTAAAAAACAATACAGTGCGGCGGCACTATGTAGTGCCGTGAATTTTAAAGGCAATTCGGACACCATGCTCACAAGTTTTATTTTATTTTTTTTAAAGGCGGATCAATTTCACGAAGTTAAAATCTAATTAAAATGAGCATTTTCCAACGATTATTTATGAGTCCACTGTCTTCTGAAGATAAAAAGCTGATGGTTTATAGGAAAAAAAAATAAATACATTTTTTTGGTAATGTGGTCTATATTCGCCGATCTAGTGAGCATCGATGCACACTGGTTTTTCACAGAGACTTCTGGGAAATATCCAGTGCACTGGATTTGGGAATTGTAGATTCGAAGAGTACAACAAAATGGCGAACGCACTATATAGTGCACTATGTAGGGGTTAAGGTGGGAATTCTCTCTTTAAACAAAACTTTTTCAAACACATGATATCTGTCAGAATTCTGTGGTGTAGTATGGTTTTGCAGTGGTGTTTTGGTTCATGTTCTGAGCTGTTCTCCTGTCAGTCACTCCAGGTTCATTTTAATCATCATAGCTGTTTTCATTTTTGTAGTTCTTCCTGGTCAGGTCATCTGATTGGGCTCCAATTTACCAATGACATGTTTTCGTTTCTCCCACCAAGCCGGGTCTCCTGCAAACCCCTGACCATCCTGGACCCAGCAGATTATGATGTTCCATTTGTGCCAATAATCTGTTTTTGTGTCCACTGTCTATGTCTTTGGTCGTCTCACTTTGTCGTCAGGACTTAGCAACCGTTGCTACTGTCGATAGCTCCGGTCGTTAGCTGCTGTCGATAGCTACTGTCGTTAGCTGCTGTCGATAGCTACTGTCGTTAGCTGCTGTCGATAGCTACTGTCGTTAGCTACGACGTTTCCCCGTGTTTTGTCGATTGATGTTCTCGTTTTTCAAATTTTGCCAAAGTCGTCAGAAAAGTCCTTTGTACGGCCGGTAAATTTTTTCCTGTACTATTGCCGTATTGCCAGAAAGGGTGGTGGTGGTGTGTGTGTGTGTGGGGGGGGGGGGGCATGCATACAACGCTTGACACGAAAACAAAGTGGCGCATTACCGCCACCATCTGATCTGGAGGCGAACTACTTCTATTTAACGCGGAGAATGACACATAATAAATATGAACATTTTACGAAGATTATTTATGAATGTGCTGTGTTCTGATCATGAAAAACGTGGCTGATTTATTAATAATAAAACTACAAACACATTGGTTTCGATTTAATGTATTTGTTCAGAAATAAACCCTCAACTCATTAGTCCATGGCAATATTTATTTTTTCGCCGCTGAACGATTTACGGGGGCCTTGCAAGGAGGCCTTTAAAATATCTTCGATGAGTTACCTTCTCAAATTTTAGTGGGTCGAGTCACTACTAATTATGAATATAACAGTCGAAAACTGACTGGTTGTTGAGCTTTTCTTTTTAATCTATTTATGTGACCATGAGATGGCGCACTCGGGACCAGTATAAGGCTCTTATTAGCCCGTCTGATCCTCGTTTATCCATCAGTTTTGTAACAACATATTTTATAAAGATCAGTCATTTTTCAAAATAATTTGAAATAATAGTTTCATCACAAGATTAAATTAAAGCCATACTCTAAATAACTTTAAACGGGAACGTGAAACCGTTGTACGCATGCACCCCCCCCCCTCTTTCTGGGAGTGCGCGTTTGCAGGATTGTCAATAAAGGTTTTTTTTTTTAAAGTGTTTTGTTCCGTGATAATACGGGAACAATTTATCGACCGTACAAAAGACTTCTCTGACGAACATTGCAAAATTTGAAATACAACAAGATCTAAGGACACGACATGGTGAGAGAACGTAGCATACGACACTAGCAACGGTTGCTAAGGATCTTCCTGACGACACGTGAAACGACTTGGCAAACGACACTAGCAACGGTTGCTAAGGATCTTCCTGACGCCGTAGTTAGACGACATGGGATAAGGACAATGACAGATGTAACGGGAGTCACCTGTAGGTGTCTCTATACCCATTGTTCAGGGGGTTTAAAAAGGAAGTTGACGTGTGGTTGCTATGGCGCTAGCTTCCTGTGAGAAAGCCGGTTAGCTCAGAGAGCAGCGTGAGTTGGCTCGAGCAAAGAGTGCGGATCACGGCAGAGGTAGATCCTGCTTTTCTGGGGGTTTTAAAGACTGGGCGTGAGGTTTTGCGACGCACCAGTGTTGGAATACTGTGCCCTGCTGTCCTGTTTAAGTTTATGTTTTGTACTTTGTTTGTCCGCTCCTGACGGAGCTGTCCCAGCGTGATTGACTAATCAAGTGCAGGAGCGGACTATTTACCCTCTGTTCTGTTTGTCATTTTTTTTAGTCACTTCCCTCAGGTTTCACCCCGCATGTTATTTTGGTGGGTGCCGTATCCCACCGAGTGCTGTGCATCACAGTTACGTTGCATGTTTTTATTTTTTATTGTTGTGCATGAACTGTGTTTTTTTTTGTCTGCATGCTCCTGTGGTGTCATTGATACGGTCAACATTTTTATTCTACTCATGACGGGGTTTTTGTATTAATAAATCTTTGTAACCTGCTTTGTGGTAGTTTTCCCTTTCTTGGCCCCTGCAACACAAAGATAAAGTTTAAGGATAAAGCAAGCATATACATCACAAAGTTAATACAAAGTAATAATCAAAGAATCATGGGCATGCAGAAGATATTGCTTAGTAATACATAGACATGAACCAATGTAAAATGAACTCGTTCAATAGACATAGACAATGAGCCCAAAGCATAGACAGTGGACGTAAAAACACGATCAGTAGACATAGACAATGGACCAAAGACATAACAGTAGACGCAAAAACACATTTTGATATTATTGGCACAAATGGAACCTCATAGCAGATGAATTTCTGCCGGGTCCAGGATTGCCAGGACCATCGTTTATGTTTCTTGTTCTGTGGTTCACAGGAGCCGCTACTCTTCATGGTTATGTCCTGGAGGCTGTTGCTGGGCCGCTTTTCTTCATGTGTCTGTTCCTGGGGAGGGTCACCGGGGCCACACTTCATGTTCCTTGTCCCTGAGGATGATCATCGTTCATCCCCCTTGGCCATGATTCCTGTTCCACAGGAGGGTCACTGGGGCTTCTTCTTGTACTCCTGTTTACTAGCAGTTTACTTTCATGTCCGCCACCTACAGTTGGAGAGACTTGGTGCTAACTGTTAAAGCGTGGCAAATCTCGTGAATCTTGCTCCAGGCTTTTTTCCTTCACAGCTCCATTCTGACATATGAAAGACTTGATGTCATAGAATTCTGGCCGGGCGCAAACAGCAAATATTAATTTCTCCTCCATGTACAATTTTCAAGTGGTTGGCACTTCTGGTAATTAAAAAGGACGCCATGCATATGTCACTACCAAATCCGAGTCCCTGACTGGTCCAAGTTTAACTGGTTTAACTTTCAACACACGTCCAATGGCCAAACATTTGTACATGGGGCCTAAATAGAATTGTAAAAGTTGTGAGGCTGTTAGTTTTGAACGAGGAAGCCAGAAATTCGCATTTACACTCAAATACATAGACTTTTAACGGGAAGTGGCAGATGAAGGCCACATGGCCGAGAACAGTGTGAACTTAGCTTGGGAGGTAGAGATTTTTTGCTGATTTGCTCCCACAAAAACTTCATGGAAACCCTTCAACCCTGGAGTTGTTTGACATAAAATCGTCTGAAACTCAAGAAAAACTCTTCTGATCCAGTTTCTAACAGCCTGCAGACAAAATGGAGCAAAAAAAAAAGCTTGATCCCAAAATGTCTCAGTGGTGCCACCTGAGCAGTGACCCAGAGCTGGAAACAAGGAAATCTGCAAGTAGGTTAGAGGAAGGCTTGAAATATTTTCACAGCAGCACGAGTTTGCAGCAAACAGAACCTCCTCCCTCAAGTTTACTCATGTTCTACAGAGGGAGGGGGCAGCCAACAGTCATTCTGCATTTCATTTTGTGGCGCCCCTTATCTCCTCTTGCTGTTTTCTTTGTAAATGCAGAAAACCTGACCGGAGGGGCTTTTTTGAGGCTCTTTTTTGTGTAGGGACGTGCCAAAAATAAAAATAATAAACATCAAGCAATAGAGGAGTTAAAATTACCCAATTCCCCCTTCCAAACACCCCCAATTCCTGCAGCCCCCCCCCCCCCCACACACACACACACACACACTCAAAGCAAGCGACTTGCTGATGAAGCTTTAGCGCAGGAGGGGAAAAGGGGGGACGGACCGACGGACCGCTATAGTCCGTCTATCCAGCTGCCTCTGCCTCTGCAGAAGAAGCGCGCAGTTCCATACAGTAGCAGCGGTGCGCGCGCGCGCTCCACACACTTTCTTTCTCTACACGCGCGGTGTGGTGTGGAAGCTGGGAACCGAGACTGGAGTCCCACTCGCGCTCTGCGGGAGTCACAATCGCCGAAGTGACCAACGCGCCCGCGTGCGTCTCAAGTGTGCGCGTCCCGGCGCTTTCCTTCCATCCCGCGCGACCCTCTCTCGGGACTTGGAGGAGGGGGTTAAAAAAACAAAAACGTTATACTAGGGCTCTCCGATCCCGCCGAGGCAAAGTTGAGCCCCGACGACGCGCGCGCGGGGGCTCAGCTGAGATTGCAGTGGAGAAGAAGCAGCAGCGGCGGCAGCGGCAGAGGAGCACGCACGCAGACAAAATTGGATTACAGCGGCGGTGATTTTATTCGCAGCCGCACGCGGGTGAAGTGCTAAAACCAAGGATTTCATTCATCTTTTTTATTTTTGGGGCACGCAGGGAATTATTCATTACCAGAGATTATACGTGTCACCCCCCCCCCCACGGTGTTTGTGAGTGTCTCACCATCAGAGGCTGCGCGCTTTTTCATCCGAGGAGAAAGTGGACTGTTGCAATGCCTTCCCGCGCCACCTTTTTGGAGCTTTGTGAAAGGGAGATGCTGTAAGTATTTTAAGCGGCTGCTTCTGTCTTCTGTGCGTTTATTATTACTGGAATTATTATATTTTATTTTTTGTTCAGAAAACAGCTCATTAAACTTGATTAACTTAGGGTTAAACGCGTTAGGAATGATTTGCGCAAAATGTACCAAACTAAGGCCAGCAGAGCGCACACTCAAAAAAAAAGATGACACTTTTCCAAAAATGAGAAATTATTTATCTTTCTTTGGAAGACTAACCAGAGGATACGTGTAAGCTCAGCGGACAGCGTATTGCGGGCTTTTGGTTGGCACAACTTCCAGAATTTTATCCAAAATTACGCACCGATTTCCCCCGCCACTCTTTCATCTTATTTTTACTCTTTTTTTGTTTTGTTTTGTTTTCTTGTTGTTGAAAAAAACAAAATTAAAACAATTACAGTCAATTAGAAGAACTCAAAAGGGCAAAGTAATGAAATTTTTTGTGCGTCTTAAGCGGAGGAGGCAGCCCCCTGTCGAGCCGGTGGGGGTCGCAGTAGTCTTGTCTTGCTGCGTTAAACGTCATGGGGGAGATCCAGATAAATTACCCCCCCCTCCCCATACAAAAAACTTCTTTTTTTCCCTCCTTTTCTCCAGATTCAGTCACGTTGTTGAGGCGCAGCTCCACTTATACATGACACCTAAGTGCCTTTAAAAAAAAAAGAAAAAACACTACTTCTGCTCCAGAAATAGACAGATACATACAAAGATAGACCAAAAACGTGACAATAAATGTAAAGAAAATGAAAATGCAAAAGTCTATTCTCATAAATGTCCATTAAAAAAAAGATTCACTTTAGGGTTTGAGTTTTCCAACAGAAAAGACGTTTGGGGTTCCTAACAAGCATCCAAAGATAGATTTTAGAATTAAAGATCTGGAAATGCTTATTAAATTGTTTTTTTTTAAGGTTTGTTTTTAACAAATGATGTGTGGAAAAACAAAGAAGAAAAAATAACACAAAATGACTTATTTTCTATGATGGAATTTGTATTAAAATAAAAAGAAAGTGGATTTCTGAAGGATTTCGTCAAGTTTATTTAAAAGTATAGTCATATAAATGTCATATTTTAATCGACATGTATTCTGCAGTAAGTATCAGGTGCACAAATAGTCCACATCCACTTAATGGAGGGGTGCAAGTGACCTCACGTCTTTCCATTCCATTTCCTCCCCCCCACACACACACCTACACACACACACGCAGAGGGTTTGTTGCAAGGTTGAGGTGTGTGCAGTGGGCAGACAACACGTTAAAGCCTGAGTGGTAACAGACGATTACTTCCACTGGGCTTCTCATGGGCGCTCATGCACATGTCAGGGCACATGGAGCAGATGGCTGGGGCCTGAGAGACAGACTGAGAGGCTGGGAGAGGGTGGTTGGAAGAATTTGGTGACAGGAAAGAACAAGGATGTCAGGTAGCCCAGGAAGACTTTGGGATTTTCTTTTGGTTGGGGATGGGTTGTCATCAGATAAATGAAGTCAAACTTTTGCAGATGATGCTGAAGTGTATTTTTGTCTTAAGCTCCCAGTTATAGAGTCCATGTCCATCAGAAATGTTGACATCTGTTCCCCTGATTTTATTGACTATTGTTGTAAATATTTAAATAAAATTGAACTGAATTGATTTTAAGCATGCCTTCTACTTAAAAAAAAAATATTGTTTGTCTTTTTCTTAAACATCGCAACAGTCAAAAAGATTACATTTATTGGAAGTAAAACAGCTTTTGTTTTGTGAAATCTTAGGAGGAACTTTTTTTGGGACAAATTTATTACAAGAGAGAGCATTTTTGCTGTTCATTTTTTCATTCCTTTTTTTTTTTTTTTTACAACTTTTGATACTTAAAAACTACCTCCAATCTGTCATGTTATGTCTTTTGAAAAGGCAAGCCTCCCTATATCTGCTGTATTGCATTAGTATTCATCATATTTCTTTTCCTCTTTGCTCCCCAAATGACTATATCTTATTCCCGAATGAAACTATTGGAAATTGAAAAGGGACAGTATGGATACAAACTTGGTGAATCAAATTAGCTGACAGGAAGGGGGACGAGATTTCTGTAAGATCACAGACACGAAGAACGGAGACATTGGGAAAGGTAAAATAAAAGGCTGAAAGCTTCAAGAGTCTTGCTGCAGTGGTGAACCCAGAAATCAATATCCATCAGTCTAATGAGAAATGGGCGAGTCAGCAAATGTATTGTATAGAAAAAAGGTTTTGAAAGATCCTAATTTAAATGCTAAATTTGTAACATAACACTCAGATTTTTTTATTTATACAGTATATACATATATATATATATATATATATACATTTATACAGTAGATAAATACAAAGTTATTGTTATACCCCCCTTTGCAATACGTGTATCTCGAAAGATGGCGTAAATTCCAATAATGGTTACCTGAAATGTTAATACACATGATTAAGAAATCACATAGCAGCTTGAAGTTTTGAACAATCAAACAGAGCCCTTTGCGCATTCTACCAATCGGATAGACCCTCTTATGATAGATCTTTGCCTCGAATGTTGACAACGGATATTTGGGGTAAAATTTAAGTTATAATGACTTTTGTTTAAATAAAACTGTTGCAGTGAAATTGCAACAATGTATTGAAGGTTTTTTGTTTTGCCATTTGTTCATGTAGCGCAAGATATATAGTCATTGCATTATTGATCACTAACTGTGAGTTTTCATCATATGGAACAGCTAATATAGATAGTTGGACTCAAGAGGCCACATTTTGACTGACGAGACTGGAGCCAAGTCACCCTGTACCGTGTTATGTAAACAAGTCAAACCCCTTTTTACTGTAAAATTAATGCTAAATAGTGTATTTTTCACAGTAAAAGTCACCTGAGAGTTTAAGTCACAGCAGTCAAAAATGGATAATAAAGAAGAAAAAAATCACAAATAAGTCACACTTTTGGGAAAAAAGTGCAACAATTCTGCCGCGCTTGGCGTAAGACCGAGCAGCGCTTATTCTTCTGCATTGCTGTCAGTAGCAAATACTGAGACACACACCTACAGTGCCCTCTAGTGGTTGTTACTATTTACTTTTGAAAAAATCACGTATAAGTTGCACCTCCTGCCGAACCATGCAAAAAAGCACGGCTTGTACTCCGAAAAATACGGTACTTATTTTGAGCTTTTCTACCTTGCTTGAAGAGTCAAAGCACTTTATAGTCACATTCCTATTCACAAACACATTCATGCACTAGCAATGTGGGATTCAGGTCCCTTTGTCCCAGGCAGTAGCCAAACCTGCGATCAACAGTCGACTGCTCTACCCCTGCACAACAGCCGACCCAGCAAAATAAGTAAAATAACCAAAATTAATAGACTTCGGTACATTTGAAATTAAGAACTTTACTTTGAAAATCTCATTTTTAAGTCATATTTGAGTCAAAAAATTGCCCTCGAATGGGATCATGGCATTTTGATTGACAGGTAGTGGACGAATCACAGTCTTGTGAATAAATATGTCCAGCAGCTGCTGGACATATTTAAGTTATTTGAGGAAATAAAAAGAAAATGTGGGTTTGACTTTACCTCTAGTTAAGTTGATCATGAAAAAAAGGTTTATTTTTATAAATGTGTGACGTCACTTTATGTATGCCATCTGAAAGAGTGCAGACCCCCCCCTAGCTGTGCCACATCCAGTGCAAAATCTAATGTCAAAGTCATCATTCAATTTATTTTATTGTAGCGACCCACTAACAGAAAATAGCTAAACCAGAGCTTTGGTCATTCGATTATTTCTGATTTGTGACAGATCACTGACTAAAACTCCTCAGTCACTAAAACGAATGAATGAGAGCAGGATTTCAAACAGAAAAATGTTTTCTTAGTCAGTGCAGGAATGAGGAAAATGGTTGACAGTGGGTGAAGGATGGAGGGATGCAAACAGCATGAAGGATGAGAAGAAATGATGGACAGATAAGTAAATGGGTGACAGAGTGACAAATGGATGTGGAGACCTGAAAGAGGCAGTGTGGGCAGCATTATCAAAGATCTACAAACCCGGGGTGCATGCACCATCCACTTGAACTGCGATGCAGCCAGAGGACTCATTATCCTCAATATCAACCGTTTCTGACCGTGACGGTGTGAATAAATCATATCCATAAAGTTCGTACACTGAGGTTATCGAATTTTAATGCAATCTATGAAGAGTGGGAAGAACAAATGGGGATGAAGCGGTAAACACAATCATTTGAGAGAGTCACATGAAGATAATACAAGTGAATTATTGATGCATGTAAAAGTTTGAAGCGTGTGAAATGTCTCTTTTATGACGGCGAAGGGTTGTTGCTGAAAAAAAGGAAAACGATGGATCCCTATGCAGCTGATACTCCAGTTACATAAGAGCTGAGATTGTGCACGCCCAAAGAATATTTGATTTATTTATTTTTTTGTTGTCTAGTGTGTTCATGTGTGAAAATTTGCCAGTAGTATGGATGCGCCTGCCAAACATCGTTTACTGTTGTGCTGCCACAAAATGGTAGCCTTTCTGTGACGACAAACTGGGCAGTATGTTTCAGCCTGGAAATACTCTTTTATTAATCATATCTCTCCCTACTTTTTTCTTTTATCTTTCTATTTTCCTTACTCCCTAAAATATCTCGAATAAGCTTGATTGTTGCTTTAACAAAATTTGGGCGATCTAGACTAAAAAAAAAAGTTCTGTGGAGGACAAAAAAAACAAAATCAAGAAATGATCACTGTCAATTAAGGAAAATTAAAGCCGATACATTTCTTAAAGATGATAATTTAGATGCTAAATTATTTCAGTGAACTGTGGTGCATTGGTTGGGCGGTCAACCTCCGAAAAATGTTGCAGGTTTGATTCCAGCCTTGCATGCCCATGTTGGGAAAGATACTGAACCCCACATTGCTCCTGGTCATTATAGGTTAGCCCCAGTGTTTGGGAGCGGAGCCACCATCAGTGTGTGAATGTGTGTGTGTGAATGGGACTTTGACTTTAAAGCGCTTTGTGCCTTCAAGGAAGCTAGCAAAGCGCTAGTATAAGCCATTTACCATTCTTAGCTATATTATAGCTTAGTCTACCTGTCACTCAGTGTTATATGGTAAGGTGAACAATATTGATATTGGAGCTAGAAACAGATATAATAATGGAAGAAATTTTTTTTTAAAGAAAATTGTCACTTTAGTGAAGTTTAAAATCCTGAGACTATCCATACATGCAGGGATGCTGCCGCAATCTCTGAGGTCCACAGGCAAGAATTTAAAGGTGGCCCTAATCACCTTGCACTCTTAAGTTTCCCCCCCAAAAAAACAGAATCAATAAAAAACGAACATTTTATTTTGAATGTTAGATGTGCGCATTAGTGACTTCAACAATAGTTTTAACAAAAAAATTTAAACTCAAGTTTAACCCTTTAACACAGGAGCTTTAGCTCAAGTGTTGATGTTCTTTGAATTACTAGGACTCTTAAAGTGTTTATGGAATTAACGTAATGCCAGCTGATTCTGGAGCAGAGAAAAGCAGTTATGTGCTGATATGTAACACTTTAGAGTACTAAAGTGTTGTAATCAGGTTGATTTGCATAAAGACACTGATGTGGCCAGTTCATAATAAATATGAAAAAAAAAAAACTACTAATATTATTTTTACTCAATGTGTCGACTTTGATTGAGCAGATGTGAGGTTGGCTTAACTTTAAACTGGAGAATACATTAACACGGCTCCTCCCTCAACATGAGAGCTCGAGAAAACCCCTCTGAGAAAAGTATGATTATCCCCCTGACATCATGTCGTCAATGCCTGCAACGCAACCAAAAGACATTTTTCCACAATTAAATTAATTCACAAGCCGTCAGCGCAAGCCTCTGAATAATCTTGGAGCTTGTTGGTTAAAGAACATGATGACTTCCTGTCAAAAACAGTGAGAATCCCTCAGGCATTAGTGCTGTCTTTGCAGAGAGTAGTCTGAGATTTGGATGATTCATCCTTCAGTCAGTTTCTGAGGCTTGAGCAGGGGGAGACAAGCAGTCCCCTGCCTATTCAAAAAAAAAAAAAAAAAAAAAGAAGAAAGACGACAAAGTGACCCCTCATGCATTATTCATCTCATATAATGCCCCTCACTTCAGTCACAAGTTTATTTCAAAAACTTGAGTCGCGACAAATTCCTGCTCCCAGAAATTATTATAACCATTTCAAACATTTAAAGAAGACTTTTTTTGATATTTTGAAAATTTAATGGATGAAATCCTTTTTAGGCAAATAGAAAAAAAAGTAAAAAATGATTTCTTAGCTTAATTCGGAAAAAACCTGGGTTTGAATCTTCTGAAAAACTAAAAAAAAGTACTGATTCAAAAAAATAAAGCATGCCTCTTCCTGCATGCAGCCAGACTCTGCATTGCAGCAGTGTTGCGTGCTTTTCCCTGTTTGTCACGTTTGCTTTTTAAGGTGGACTTTTTCAAACAGTTGCGTGATAAAGCTCAGTGTGCGTCGATGGGCTTTGCGCCGATGCAAAAACATGTGGTTCTGTCAGCAAATCCACAACATCAATGACACATTTGGGTTCATCATGTGACCGTATGCTTCTGCCTTCGTGATCACACACGTGCTCTGCTGTTCAGCACACCTGCTCACATATCTTGGCACACATGACGATGAGGGTTTCTGTGCTCTGAGGGCTAGGTCTCCAAAGACAACAATACAATTTCCCTGTTCGCTCTTTTGCACACATCATGCACCTCATCATGCACCACAAAAGCTGCATATGTTTCGTTTCGTGGTTGTATTTTTTTAGGCTTTAATGCAATTAATTTTGTGCAAAAATACCCCCCCTTGGACATAGAACTGATCCATCTGTTTGTGTGGAACAGCTGTGTGTCATCACTACATACATTAGATCATCTCTGTGGATTTCAAGGGCATGCATTTGTGCTGTGCCATCTCCCCCTTTGGCGCCCACTCTGCAAACTAATCGGTCATGGCGATATCTGATGTCTCGATCAAACATTGAGTGCCTAATGAACCGTCAAGTCCAGAAAGGACATATAATGAGTGCAGAAGAAATGAGTCAGGGGACAATTTCTGGGACTAAAGTTAGCCCAGTTGCTTGGTAAGAACCACATGTGGGTGCATGGAGATGTTTCAATTTTTAAAGAAAACTAAGACCCATCTACAATGAAGTATTAGGGCAAAGTTGGGATTTCACAAGAGTATAGTCGTAACATAATGGGAAAAATTTAATAACTTTTACAAAAATAAAGTCATAACATTATGAGGAAAAAAGTAAGAACAGTAGGAGAACTAAGTGGTAAAATAGTAAGAAAAAAGTTGTATTTTAACAAGAATAAAGTCATAAAAATATGAGAAAGAAAATGTAAAATTATGGGAATAAAAATTACAAGATTAAAGTTGTAACAACATTAGAAAAAAAGATACTAGAACAAAGTTGTACAATTATGGGAAAAAAGTCAAGATTTTTTTGAGAATAAAGTGGTAACATGAGGGAAAAAAGTAAAAAATGTTTGAGAATATAGTCGTAAAAGTATGCTAAAAATGCAGACTTTTACGAGAATAGTCATAAATCTATGAGAAAAACCTTTTTCTCATTATTTTTTTAGTTTTTCAAAACTTCAATAGAATTAAGTCATGAGAAAAATTGTTGAAATTTTACGAGAATAGTTATAATTTGATAAAATACAAATTGATAATTTACGAGATTAAAGTTAAACACTTAGTAAACTTAAGTCTTTTTACCAAGGAAAATAGAAACAACATCTAAAAAAAGAACCATTACCGTGTTTCAGAACGATAGACCTAAGGAAATACTAAGTATTTTAGTAAGTCAACTCTGAATAAATTTATAACGACACCGAAAAGAATTTGCAGGAAACCAGGCGCCTCTTCAAAAAAAGATTTTTGACCTACAAGGAATTGATTTCAACTGTTTACATTGTTGGAAGGATTGTTGCAGAGGTCCAATTGCATTAAGGCACCTGAATTCCTATGATAAACTATAGTATCATCAAAAATGGCTGCATTGATGGATCCAGTCGGCACATAATGTAGATGGAGGCTATCAACCAGCTTTATTATCGAAAAAGCATGTTTTTTTCCTTGTAAATTTCCGACTTTTACAAGTTTATTTTCATAAAATTCAGACAGTTTTCTCATAATTTTACAACTTTAGTTTTGTAAAATGTTTACTTTTCTTTCTCAAAATTACAGTCCAGTAAATTTTTGGCTTTTTTCTCATACCAAATTCTTTCAAATATTAATTTATTTTTTTTCTGTCTTGGTGGCCCTAATACTTAGTTTTACCTGTCAGTGCAAATTATATTTGTTTTTTTATGCTTGGGTCATGTTTGTAGTAATTGATAGTGTAGTAGTTGTATTTGAGAACAACAGTGACAGTCCCTTGTGAGAGACGTGTGAACATTAGACACATTCGTACCTCAGAGCTGTACTTACTAGGTCAGATGTCGCTAAACGCTTCCTCTGAAGACGCCAACATGCTCCTGTCACTCACAGTTATCTACGTTCAGACACAGAATCCACTTTAAAGCGTACCTTTACACTACTCCTAAGTAAAGACTGCAAGTCAAGAGATTACTCTCAATAAATTTGTGTTTGCTGGACAAATGTTATGAGTCATCTTTCCCGAGCAGTCGTGACCAGAAAATACAGACTTATTGGCTGTCTTTTCTCTATCTCAGCCTCTGCAAATTGCTCCCAAGGTTATCCTCCTTTCTGCAAAGTTTGTGTTTACCCAAATTTCTTCTCAAGAAGTTCTTTAACGTTAAAGTATTAAGAAGTTGTTTCTCGAGCACTTTAGAGGTCCACACTTCTTGTGCCTCCTTTACGTTGGCATCTGTCATCATCTGCTTTTTCTGTCGCTCTTTCCATGCAGGGGATGAAGTGGTTCTTAAGCATGTTTGCTCGCAGCATACGGAGCAAGAGGAGGAGCAGAAGGAGTAACAATGGTGCGCTGCTCTCCTTGGCCCTCTTGGTGGTTTTGACCTGGACGGGTGATCCTGCGGTGGCTCAAAAGCGAACTGGCTCAGAAAAGGTGCCGGTGCTGAACATTGCAGTGATCCTGGGCCGCACACGGTACATCTCCGACCGGGACATCCGGGCTCTGTGGAGCAAGGAGGACCCCATCGACGTCAACGTGGTCACTCTGCTGGTCAACGATACTGACCCGAGAAGTATCATCAACCACATGTGCGACCTGATGTCGGGGACAAAGATCCACGGCGTGGTTTTTGGGGATGGCACTGACCAAGAAGCCATTGCCCAGATTTTGGATTTTATTTCCTCGCAGACACTCATACCCATTCTGGGAATTCATGGGGGCTCGTCTATGATCATGGCAGATAAGGTACGTCGTACGGGTTGAATGTACTGTTAGTGGGTGTGGATATTTCTAGGAAGACAAATGATGAAATAATGAGTGCTGAGATTCAGATGGATGGCATTGTAAGGTATGGATGTGTAGCATCATGGTTGATACATAAAATACATGTTAATTGTAAATTATCAATTTGCTTTGCTGTGAGGAATGCAACTAAGGTTGAAATAATTAAAGAACACAGATACTGCAGACAGATGCAATGCAGAGGAAGAAGAGGGTAGGAGGATGGGGTAAGTACAGAAATGTGTTGGAGTTGTGCATACACATGAAACAGATGGAGTACAAAAAGAACAAAAATATGTTGGAAAAGGGAAGGAACTATAAGGAGAGTGGGTTTTGTGATATTCACTGCTTGGTCCAGTGAGCTGCTTTATGTAAAATTCTCAGTCATTGTGCAAGAAGTTTGATTGGTTACCTCGTTTGAATAGGCAATGGCTCCTGGCATGCCAATCACTTAAAACCTTGAATGGAAATAAATTAATGGTGCATGATTGTACTGCTGTGTGTGTGTGTGTGTGTGTGTGTGTGTGTGTGTGTGTGTATGTGTGTGTGTCAGAGCTGAGCTTCTGCAATTCATCATATTCACAATGGAAATATGCTTCTATGGGTTATTTGCTCAGAAGATCAAAGAGAGCTTACTCACATATTGAGGACAATTTTCAACTGTAGTCAAAATGTTGCAATTTAAAAGAGACACCAAAAGTAAAAAAAAAAAAAAAAAAACATTTGTCCGAAATGAAAGAGATGAAAGTGAAAAGTAGGTCAGCAAAATGTAATTGGGGAAGTGGGAAGATGTTATGTCATATTATAGATGTCTTGAATTAAGTAATGCCTCTAGGGATTAGAAAGGGCAGCCTCTATTTTAGGAGAATGTCATCCAGGTGCAGAACTTGTAAAGCTAAAACTCACCATGGATACTTCTCAACAGGAAAGCAATGTGTGGCTTTTGTTCATAAAGACCATGTACATATGGTTTATTAATCACCCAAAAATAATTTAAAAAAGCCACAAAGTGCAAGTGCTGAGAGTACCTCATTTAAGTTCTGAATACGTAAAATATTGAAAGCTTGTTTAAAGGCAAGCAGCCATGCTAATTGCTATTTGCTAAAATAGTTGAAGCGAGTGAAAGCAGAAAGCCAGAAAGCTTATTGTCATTCAAAAAGCACTGCTAATGCTAAATGAGGAATGGTGATTGATGTAAGTTAAACATTAAACAGTTAATTAGCAAAACAAACGTTAAAATAAAAGCTCCAAAAGGGCCTCGTTAGCATGCTAAACGGGCTGGGTCAATCCTTCATGTCAAATTAGCTATAATATTCTTTAAAAAACAGAATAATGACAGACAATGAAAAAGTACAAAGTATCAAAGTAACACATAACTCTCCTAAAGAAAAAAAGGCCATGCATTTCTAAAATGACTAGTGTAAGGCTAGTTGCTAACGTAGCCAAAGTTTAAACATTATTGACTTAAAATAATTGAATAAAAGTAACCTTAGCTAATTAATATTTAATAAAAATTGATTTATACCATGGTCCTGATAAATACTCTATTCTGATTGGCTACTGGGTGTGGATTAAAAAGT
The DNA here is from genome assembly GCA_037389245.1 of Oryzias sinensis. NCBI lineage: Eukaryota > Metazoa > Chordata > Actinopteri > Beloniformes > Adrianichthyidae > Oryzias > Oryzias sinensis. The sequence goes on along the minus strand of CM074506.1, from coordinate 9,015,928 downwards.
GATAATGGACAGTTACAAAGTTGGGGAGACTGGGGACAGTTGTAACACTTGCAATTTCTCCAATCAGGAACAAGTAAGTCATCAAATTCACACTGTGCATGTTAAATTTAGTCCCTGGCCTGCAAATGAAAAATAACTGTCTTCCAGCAAACAAAGCTACATTTAAAAGTAAAACGTTATTTTTGAGGTGAGAAAGTACGTTTTTAATTTAAAACTTTTTGTAATTACACAGCTTGCTTTATAGTCGAACTTGTCAAACATATATTATGTTAATTATATGAATTTTTAGCTATCTTTCAGTCAAGTTGGGTGTTGTAATGTTTTGGCTTTTAGCCGTATTATGAGCTTTTTCCTCAATGATGCACTTAAGGGCAGTTGTAACACACCTTCATGGGGCAGTCTTAACAGTTTGGGAAATGTTTCAATTGACCCTATTAAAAGTTAACAACATTTATGAGTGGATTTTAATTAAAGTATTCTTTTTTTGGTTGTAGTTAATCAATGGCAAAACTGTATGGCATTTACCAGTTACACTCTTGATTCTGTAAAGCAAAGACTAAGTTAGAAGAACAGGGATCAAGCTCAACTGCTCGATTAAAGTGTCTATGGGCTACTCTAAAAGATAGCAACATAATGGGTGATTCATGGATGACAATGAAATCTGGAAAGACCATATCAATATATCACATACCTACTGTACCATGATAAAGGCAGGACCTGCAGCGGAAGCAACTGCAAAGAATATACAAGCTATATTCCAGTGTTGTGGCATCTGGCCATTTAATCCAGCCACATTTAAGAAATGGAATATTGCACCTTCACAAATAACAGATCGCCCAGGTCAAGCTTTTCAAATCACTACTTCAGATACTAACCAAGCTTGTGCCACAATTGCCCCTCAGAGGCTACTGCTCCAACTGCTCAGCAAGCATTTCGCTCCATCCAGCAACCAAGGATCTGCTCTGGAGTGCCATTCAACACTCACCACTGTCTATCTGACACTGACTAGAAACATACAACCACCCTCACACATGCCCACATGTTCACTTATTTAAGACTTCATAGGCTAGAATATATTTGAAAATTATTTTTACTTTTTTAATCTTTGTGTTCAATAAACACTAGTTATTGGTAGTGCACACTTCTTTTTTTTGGCTATGAACATTTTAGTCTAAAAGCGCATATAAAAAGTTTTAAACCACTTTAGTCACTTTCATGATCCTTATTTCTTAGTGTTACATTTAACCATACAGCATGTTACAACTGACCCAGACTCTGGGGTCTTTTGTAACATTTCATTTTGTTTATTGGAACTTAAGCCATGTAGTGTTACAGAGGCAAACTCTACATCACTTATTAGCAGACTTATGATGCTAGATTGTGTTGAAGTTTAAAAACTCTTTGTTAAACGAGCTTTAAGTTAGAGACAGAAGTGTAAAAATTGTAACAATCGTCCCCGGTCCCCCCTTCACCTAAAAAATAAGTTCCGCTCACCCCCCCCCAAATGTTGCATATCACTGCACTGGCTTCTTTGAAACAAATGTTTACTTTACCATCTGGACAAAAACAAGCGGTAAAAGGTGAACTTTCTCTCTGAACTGATTTGCCGCATCACATATCAAATACTCCACTTTTTGTAAAAAAGCAATTAACCTGATAAAATAATAAAAATAAAATACTAAGTGGAGGATGGTTCGGGCTTCCATGAATTTCAGATAATGTCGGCCATCATCCCTTACGTAACTGCCAGAATTGTATAGGCAAATACTTAATTTGTTAAAATGACTTAAAAACAAACAAAGAAAATGAAAGCAAAAGAAAGCTCCATTACTTGCAAAGACAATGAAATCAACTAATAAATGCTAAAAATATTTAGGGAAAGGCTAAAAAGGATTCTAAAAAAGCTGAACGTTGCTGAATCATTCAAAAAGACAATGAAGTAAAACTATTAGTGTTACATTAAAACGTGTTACAAAAGGTAGCAATGCAAAAAATCCCAAAACACCTGGATAAAAAAAAAAGCAATCAGAGGATCCGGCTAAATTATTTGAAGAAAATCCTTAATTGGCAAACAAAGATTAACTTTACTAAAATATATATTTTTTAAAATATTTGCTAAAACTAACAATAAAGATTTAGATGACTAAAGTATTACATTGCAACAAAACATGAACAGGCAAAAACCAAAAAGCAGGGTTTGATCCCAAAAATAGGACAAACTTTCCAAAAAGCTTAGACTGCAATAGGAGTTTTTAAAGAACAAAATAATTTGATCATTCTTTATTTATTTAAATATTCCTATTTATAAGTGTAACTGCTTAGTTCAAAACTCTAATGAAGGATTCAACGTGTTTTTTCAAATCATTTTAATACATGTATTAATGTTGATTAAAATATTATTATTACAAAAAAAATTTAAAAAAAAGTAGGCAATTTAGGATGTTACTTTACCTCTTTGGACTGTAAGGTTGGAAAAAAAAACATATCCTATATTTCCATCATCGTTGTGCGCTTCTTGTACAGTTTACAATCTGCTAACCCTGGCCAGGGATGAGTGCATTCATTGCTCCCTGTGATACTTTTACCGGTGAACATATTGCACGCTTTGACACAGTTGGAACAGGTACAACCTCTCACAGCTGGGGCTCCCTCCGACTGACACCCATCTGAACGTGGAGCTCTCTGGAGCACTGTTTGTCAGCGACCCGCAGACACCTTGTCTGCTGCTGACTGACTCCTCTCTCATCTGTCCGGTCTCACTTGGACATTTTGAGTTTCACTCTTCCTCTCTATTGTTGAAGTAATAAAAATAAGAATAAAAAGCCAAAAGTTTTAGAGGACGATGGAAAAACTGCTAAAAGAATAAGAACAAAATTTCATCAAACCATTTGCCACACAACCACCACATTTATTACCTACAACTAGGGGTGTAACGAATAATTGACTTAATCGATTTCTGTTCCTACAATCCAACCAGATTAATGTGTCTGAGGCAAGTTGTTAATTGAATTGACCTTAACATTATAAAATCATTTCCAAAGGTCAGTGAATCGTACAGAATTTGATTGTGTATCCATTGTGCTATCCTAGGCACTTTAACATTGGGAGTTGGGTCATCTAGACCCACTAGACAGTGCGCTGAACCTTTTTTCTTCAATGATTTGGGATCTTCACTGGTGTCCATTTATTACTTGAAACCCTTCTTCCTTTATCCACCTTTGTCGTGGTAGTGATAACACATCAATGTAAGGGTGGGGTCATAGGATAGCACAAGGGTTAAAATGAACCAATTTCGACAATAAATCGTATCATCATCTGCAATTTATGATATGAATCGTCATAGATCCGAATTGTACACCCCTACCTACAACACTTTGACGAGTCATTACATTGTGTTCAGTTTGATTCTTAGAAAGAACCTTGGCATAACTCCAAAGTAGAAATGATTCAGGCTTGAATTTGCCTTGCTACTAATGATTTTATACATCAACATGTTTGGTGTCTCTCCTCACTGCTCAAGCCTCAGTTATGCTACTTACTTGATGATATATGTTTTTCAGATCTCTGTTATTTCATAGGAAATCCTTAGATTTTGATTGGTCCAGCATCTCATCCAACTGGTATATTGATCCTTTATGTTGCAATGAGGGATACGTATTTGAAGAAGAGGGTAGAAAAGGGAGAATAGAGGAGGTGTGGAGGGTGAGAGGAGGGATGAAGGGTCAGGGATAATCCCTAATCTTGACCAGGATGGGGGCGATCTCAAGTGGAAGAAGATTACCGACTGCTCCTTTCATTTCAGGGGGCACACATGCTTGACAGTAATCTCACTCCAATGTGTTTTCTGCTGCGTCAAACAAAGCTAGCACTTTTGGAACCACTTATCTGAAAACCAAACACTGTTCTTAAGTCAAACTGCAGAAAAAAATCTGATTGTTGGGTTTACAGAGACTGGATTTTCTGCTTCCTGACTACTCCTTTCTTCACAGCAGGGGGAAGCATTTAAGCACAAAGTGTCTGTCAAACAAAATACTTATTGGTTGTGTTATAAACAATCAGGAATTTCCCATAATGCACCCATTTTTTGCCCCCCCCCTCTTTAGTACAGTGCGTTCCTTCATCTTCGATTTAAAGGTTTGTAATGGAGGAGGCACAGTCTTTTTCTATTCAAATTTTTCATATTCCACATGTGAAATATGAGGAGAAGCTTGCCCCCAATGACTGAGCCTCTGTAAGACACTCAGCATGTTGTTCATGTCTTGCCTCAGATGAGTGTTTGAACTGTTGTGTTCAATATTACCCTTTGTTTATATGCTGCAGTGGACTTTAATGCACTACACTAAAACTCCACTCCATTTTAGGCACGGTGTCCTTTGCACTTGGAGACCAAGTGATTGATCTCAATGGAATTGGGAATAATTGAATTAATAAAAACTGACTCTGAATTTGTTTATTTTATTTCAAGCAATTTAAAAAAAGAGAAAACATATGAATACAAAAAAACAAACAAACGCCCCTCTAACCTTCCGCGGGTGGTTTCTCACACAAGCTCGGGTCCTCTACCAGAGGCCTGGGAGCTTGAGGGTCCTGCGCAGTATCTTAGCTGTTCCTAGCACTGCGCTTTTCTGAACTGAGAGATCTGAGGTCTTCCCAGGGATCTGTTGTAGCCACTCCTTCCGCTTGGGGGTTACTGCCTCGAGTGTTGCAATTACCACAGGCACCACTGTCACCTTCACTTTCCATGCTTTCTCCAGTTCATCTCTGAGTCCCTGGTATTTCTCCAGTTTCTCGTGTTCCTTCCCCCTGATGTTCCCATCGCTTAGCACTGCCACATCCACCACAACGGCTTTCCTCTGTTCTTTATCCACCACTACAATGTCTGGTTGATTCACTATTACCATTATATCAGTCTGGATCTGGAAGTTTCACAGGATCTTTGCCCTTTCATTCTCTACCACTTTCGGAGGTGTTTCCCATTTTGACTTTGGGGTTTCCAGTCCATATTCTGCACACATATTTCTGTATATTATTCCATGTATGCTTTCCCTGCAAGCATCTTACACCCTGGAGTTATGTTCTGGATTGTTTCAGGCACCTCTTTTCACAGTCTCCACCTTCTTGTCTGGCATATTAGATCTGAGCCTCCATGGCTCTGGTGCTCAGGGCTTGTTCCTAAGATCCCAGGATGAGTGCTTCACTGCTGATGTATTAATGCATCTTGGCGGTTTAATCCTGGATAGTGGCTTCCACACTCATTGGTCATTGGCCTCCTTCCTTGCGGCTAGCATACAGTCTCAGGGTGCTGGATTTGGGATGGAACCCTCCATTTATGGTGAGAAGCTTTACCAGTGTCTTACCATCCATGGTCTCTCTTCCTTTGGTCCCACCTTCTACGCATCAGGTAAAAGCCAGAGGAGTAGTGACCCACAATCGGAATAAATTGTTTACATGCACCACGATTGGATTAACAATCGGCATAACCCACCCATATTGATCGGAAGGATATTTTGATCCAAATAAGTCTGATTGGGTCTGAGTATTCCGAAGGGTGTGTTAACATGATGCATTTTTATTCCGATCAGGAGTTTAATTCCGATTACTTTTGTCCACGTAACCACTGCTGTTGTCTTTTGTGTACTTCTTTAGGCGACTGCTCAAGGGCAGGAGCCTTTAGCCTTTGGCAGTTTCCAGTGCTTCAGGTATGGGCATCTGGCTGTATCTCTTAGGCACTTGCTTTGTCATTGCACCTCTGTCAGCTGACTCGCTTTCCTACGAGCTGCCTTGATCTTGGCTTCCAACCATTGCTTCCATGGTGGGTATTGTTTTCTCCCATGGCTGTTTTTATAGTCAAGAATTTCAAGGATCCCTGGTATTGAAGTGTAAACCAGTTCATTGATTTCTGTGATTGTTGTGGTAGGAATTGCACTCAATGCTTCATTCAGCGTTTCCAGAAAACCTTCAGGTGGTACTCCACTTAACTGTGGTAGTCGGGGGTACCTGGTGTTCATTCTAGACATGATTTTGTCCTTCAGGTCAGTTGCTGCCTTGCTCAGCATAACGGTAGTTATTGGGGCTGTGTTTTCAAGTTCTGGTTGGGAGTGTGGAACAGCCTCCTCTCTGACCTGTTCTGGTACTGCTGTTGCATTTGTGTTTTATATATACACACAAATATACATGTAAATGATGCCCTTGTATATTACACGTGATTTACCTACACACTTACACTACAAGTGTGCTTCTGGCTTCCACATTCAGAAATTTGTGCATTTACATTTAGCTACGCAGGTTTCTACGATTATTTCAGGCTCTATGCACAAAAGGTATGGATGTGGAAATGGCACCACATTAATTTACAGAAATGCCAACCAACTGGAATTTTGATCATGTAGAAGAAATGTATAATTGCAGTTTGATCCCAAATAATTCATATATCGGAATGAAGCTGTGAAAGAAAAAGTCTGGAACAAAATTCCTAAGATCTGAACCACTTTCATATTTCATACAAAATGTAGTTGGCGTCATGTGCTAGTAAACAATAGCATAAGAAGAAACCCCTCACTGCTTGTCCAGTGTGAACACCATGAGCGTTCAAGAACACACATTTGGCATTGAACGCATTCTTGAATGTGCGTCCAATGCCAGATGTTAACATAGCTTTTATATTTGCACTAACTCACAGTACATGATACGTTAAATCCATCAAATATTTATTTTGTCAACTAGAGTTTGGTTAATTGCTTGAAAGGTAATTGGGAAAAGCAATTTTAAAATTCCACCCCAATTGTGTTTTACTTAACCTTTTTTAGATGATTACAGTCTTTGTGCAAAAATGTATTATTCACTCACATTTCAAAGCTATTTGTTTTAAATTTGAATCTTAAGTTGATTTAAATAGTGAACCTTTGAATTGAAATGAATTGATTTAGTAGTGTGACCTCAGTTCTACATGATGGAGGAGTGGTCACCACTCTTGAGAAAATCCTGCATGGTCCAAGTTCCAATTGTAATATGTAGATTTTCTCCAGACACTCAGAATTATTCTAAGGCTCCAAAAACATGCTTCATTGGTCCAGGTCAATATTGTAACTGTGATTTAGTTCTTGATCTACTTACCTGGTTAAGTAAAGGCTAATAACAAATCCTGCTTGAACATCAAGTTGCACCATTTCCATGGCAACTGCCAGTGCAAACTCCAAGTGCTGTATTGTTCAAAAAAGTATGCAGACTCCTTCGCCACATCCTGCCCCTCTGTCAATCCTCTTCTTCATCCACCTCTTTAATTCTACTGTGTTTATTAGATGAATGTTACGATATCTTCCTGTGTTTCTTTCCTTCGCTGAATAATGCACACTTGCCTGCATTTAAAGGAATACATTATTATTTAACAGGCATCGAATGATCTTTCCTTGCTGCCACATAAGCAGTTTAAGCAGAATGGATCCTGTTTGCAGCATTTCTGTGTACTTTGAAGCCCTACTTTCATTTGCATGTTTGATAAATGTTAAGAAGTTGTTTGTCTGCAAGTGTTTTTGATTTAAAAGGTTGACATTTTTGTTTTGTTTACTTGCTGGGTGTAATTTAGAAAGACTGAGCCACCTTTCTCATTGCCATTGAGTCACTTTGGTGCCAATCAACTTGCTCAAAGGTCGTTAGTGGCTGCTCGAACAGTCTGGGTCGAGTTTTTCAAAGTTTCTTCATAAAGTTCCTTCCAAAATGTCTTGCATCATCATCATCTGATGCTTCCTGCTGCAGTAGGTTGCACACAGCATATTTTAAAGTAATTGCCTGTTTGAACGAGATGTTCAAATTGTAAATACACATTGGTGGAGCTAGAATATTTTATATGGGGGGACAGGAGGGAGACAGAATACTCTGGAGGGGTGGCAAGAGTGTTGAAATGAAGGAACCAAAGATTTGTATTTCAAACAGTTTTATTATTCTTTTTTGACAATATTATTGAAACAGCTGTTCTTTTAGCAGAGGTACTAATGCTTAGATTCTTGTATTGATGGCTTCTTTATCTTTGTCAATAACAATGGACTCGAAAATTGGGAGGGGCAAAGCTTTTTGCAGAGGGGGCAGCTGGCCCCTTGCCCCCCCTGTAGCTCTCCCCCTGCAAGAACAGGATTTACTTATTATTTTTTTTCAATTTAAAGAAATAAATCATTAGCATGATTTGATGATTTGATGCTTTTATTTTTCCTATGTGGCCATTTCACACATGCCCAGATGCCTACACGATCTTAACAATTCAACCCCAGAGCAATTTAAAAACGGACACATCATCTGCACAGGCCGATTAATTAATTATTCTGCAACAAATGAATGAATTTTGTGTCTGGTGCAGAGCAAAGCCTTCTTATTCTCCACTTCTAATTGAAGGGTAAGCCTGAGACTTCTAAATGAGTCATTAAACAGCCACCGCCACCTGTAGCTCTCAGGGTGCAGTTCAAAGGCACTACGTCAGGGACAAAATTAAAGCTGTATATTTAATAAAGGTAGATGCTTCTCTGGATGCAAACAAGTCAGTTCCTAATCAGAAAATCAGATTCCTACCATTATATTCTTTTAGAGGGATCATTACGATTAGAAAGCTGCTCCACAGCTCATGTTTTTGTATTTAGTAATTTGAAGCCTTCTTTTAGAGGTACAGTAACTCAGTGGTGTCTCTACAGCAAAATGTTCGTTTTCATTGGGTTGGAGGTTTTACTCATTTAACCCTTTAACACCAGAGATGTTGCAGGTGACACCAAAATTACACCTGCTCTTTGATGTAGCGTAACTCATCGACCATTTACGCTATCAAAGAAATGCAGCTTTTCATATCGGCTTTGCAGCGATACGTCACGGTACATGAAAAAATAGGCAGTGGTGGAGTTAAAGTGTCAAATTCAGAACAGAAGTTTGGAGCTCGGTTATATCTACTCTTCTGTTCAAAGAAGCAGTAGCAACGTGAAAATTGCACCGAACTGAAATCTGTTTTGAGAAGCGCTGACACAAACATCTAAAACCCCATTGCTATATATTCATACAAATTCATCAATGAGTTCATGAAGTCTCCACACAGGACAGTAATCCATATATAAGGCAATAATCCACACTCCATAATCATAAAATTCCTGATATTTGCACACAAAATTCAACGACTTGTTTCAACCATTGAACTGTGCGATGTTAACTTGTACATAAACCGTATTTGTCGTGAAAGCACGTCTCAGTTATTACATCCCAGTCTGTGACCGACTGGTCATAGTGGCCTTCAAAGTCCTGCTCCTATTGTTTAAGGGACCCACATTTGCCAGCCATCATAACTCAATGTTTCCATTCAGCTAATTAAATGCCGACATATAGTATGTTCAGTCTGTGGCAGTAGTTGCGTAATTTATAGATCAATAACCCAAATTCTTGATCAGTCCCTACGACTACCGCTTCTGATGTTTAGAAGTTTAGTCTGAAATTTTTACAATTAATTTGTTTGTTTCTCGCCTTTTATCAGCTAATCACACACACCTCATGCAATTGGCAGCATAATAGATTCGTGGCTATGATGCTTTGATCAGATGACATGATTCCACCCTCCCTGTTGTCTCCCCCAGGCGGTCCAATTACTCGCATGCACCACAGCTCTGTGCCGTTTGTTGCTCGAGTCAGATCAAACTGAGAGGCGGGGAGGGAAACCGACAGAGTGGATAACATTTCTACGATAGCATGGATGATTCTGGCCAATTACTGTGTGGAGGTGTTTGCTTTTGTTTGACTTAAATCCTGCCGTCAATTGAGAAGAGCATCTTCAGACTGATCAGACCTCCATCACACACTTGTTCGCATATAACTGAGTTTATGTGTCAAAACAGGGCACAAATGGTGTTTATGTGGGCAGGCGTTATCAATACTTTCAGTACTAAAGTAATTTGTGCCTCTTTAATTAGCTGAAGAGTGAGAAAGCCGGCTGTAATGGCATCGCTGGGGTGTCATCAGGTGTCCTATTACGACTAAATCTCTGTCTTCAGTCAGATTCCCATGGCGACAATTGTCTGATCCCGTGGCTTTTTACACTTAGCTTGGAGTGTTTGTGTACATAAGTGTGTATGTGACCACAAACACACAGAAAAAGGCACCTAATTGTGTGGGTATACGTGGCTCTCCTTCATGTCTGTGAGTGTATTATTCCAGTTCAAGATGCAGCTGTCATGCGAATGAGGAATGGCCTTTCACTTCTCAAAAGGAAATCGATTTAGATGAATATATGGGACTGGAGGAAATAGAGCTGTTAGTCAGTACAGTGAGTTTATTCTTTCTTATTTATTCTTCTTCTCCCACCGCTGTCCAGCTGTCCTTGATGTATAAGCGCCTAAGTATTGGGAATTTGTTTTGTAATTCAATCAAAAAAGTGAGCTAAGACCGTGTCATTGTTTTGCAAGTCACAAGCAAGTCTCAAGTCTATATCCTCAAGTTCAAGTCAAATATCCTAAACTATCTCCATATAACAAAACACAGTTTACTTACCATGTTGTCAGTGGAACGCTAAACGTAAGTTTACAGTCTAACGGATTTAACTACAGCTAGCAGTTACTTGGCCAAAAAGGCAGCATCAGCTTTCAATACTTACCTTTGTCTGTGGTACCACAAATGTTACAGAAAAACAAAAAGAGAGACTGATCGGCTGTAAGTCAACATACTGGGCTATGCTGGCGTTTGGAAAGTTTGGCAAGTCTTTTCGAGTCAAAAGGCTCATATCAAAGTGAAGTCACAAGTTACTGGTGTTAAAGTCTAAGTAGCAAAACCTCGTACCTTTTCCTGTACATTATCAAGTCGAGTCTAAAGTCATGACTTGAGTCCTATTCAAGTCATGTGACTTGTCCACATATCTCTACAACAGCAAATAGATATAATATAAAATGTTTAATTAAAGGAAAAAAAGATGAACTACTATTCAGTGTTCATCAGTTGAAAACATAAAAGATTTGCTAGGATTGTTTGTGTTTGTATTACTAACATATTAGGGTTGCTATGAGAAAAATTAGCTAGCGCTGTTTTGCAATACAATGGATTTTTTTTTTTTAATTTTGCATATTTTTCACCATTTTAAAATTTTTATAATGAGATACAAACATTACCGTTAAAAAAAAAAAAAACATGGCTAAAAGGTGGTAGGTTTTGTTAGCCCTGTTTTTTGCGCACATTTAGCTGTGATGAATCTGTTTATTAAGAGTTTCTATGCTGTTTTTCAGCAGTGAGTCTATATATAATAATATAAAATATAATAAAATATCCAAAACAAGAAATTACATGTTCCCTTGATGTCTGAAAGAGAAAAAAAACTGTCAAATTAAAAACAAATTGACCGTATTTGTTTTATAAAAATAAGCCTAAATACCTTTAAGCCTGCAAAAAATAAAGACAAAAGAATTAAATAACTAAATAGTTAAACTGTTTAGATGCTAATTGAATGCTTTGTTAATGGCTTTGCGAGGGTAAATGACCACTTCCTTTTAACTGGATATATTTTTATGAAACAAACACGGTGGGAATAAAGACCTAGAGGTGATAGGTTGATGTTTTGCAGGGTATAATATTACCTTCTCCTGACACTCGTGCTTCTGACAGACAGATGAATCAGCTTTTCCCTCAGGCATGCTGGTGTGATAGCTTATTTGTTCACATAAATATTTTTTTTATTGCAACAAAGCCATGACTCTTGGTTTCATCCATCCTGGCAATCAGATAAAGACAGTAGACTGACAGCTTGTAAAGGTTGTAATAAAGTTTAACTGGTTGGATTTGTTTTACTTCCATTTTAAAGTCCATGTGCATGAACACTGACATGCACAGGAGTTTATTAGAAAATGTGTTTGGTCTACATTACAGTTTTCAAAAGAGTTCAAACTTCCAAAACAAAGCAGACTGCATAACAAAAGCCTGGTTGAGAATAAACCCAACCTCAAATTGCTCTCAGACTGTGTTTTTCTTCTTTAGACCTTCATCTGCATTCATACCAATTTAAGGCTAAGAAACAAACTTCATATAAGTCCATTACTTTATGGTTGACTCTTTATTTTGGTGGCAGCCGATGCAAAAGACAGAAAACGATGTTTTAACCTAAATGGTAGATTTGATTTTGACTCCACAGAGCTTTGCAATTCAGAAAAGTACAGGAAGTTCCCTTTTTTGCTTTTTTCAGCAACTGATCTCACTGAGTAAGGAAGAGCTTTTCTATCTTTTTGAAGTTTACAAATGTTAAATAAAACAAGGTCAACCAACAAGGTAAAAATAAATCAAAAGTTTTTACCAACAATTTGTTTTGGTTTCTTGCTGAGGATTTGGGTGTTTTGGTCCCTGTAGTTTCTGCACTATAAGGCAACCTTGAAAGCCTTGAATCTTTTCAAAAAACAACAGTTTGCTTTGTAACCTGAAGCGCCTTATACTGTATATGGATAGTTTCTGGGTGTGCTTACTGACGTCGAAGCAATTTCAAAAACTGTGGCAGTTGGAGTTGTCTTTAACTTTCAAATGAATTTTAATGCCTCTCCCCCCTTAGCATGATCTGTGTTATTATATCTTTTATAATTATTTAAATGTTTTGTACTGTATGTAGCCTATTTCTTTTTATCAATAGGTATTTCATTTGATTTTAATTGATCACTTTAACTACAAGAACCATCAGGACACCGTTTCCCACAATGCATTGGTTTGTGGTCATCAGGGCAGCTGGCAGTAGTAAATTTCCAGCTGGGTTTGATTAGGTTGACACCTTGCTCCAGCCTATATTATAGGGCCATTTTGTAGTGCTGTCCGAATCTACAATTCCAAAATCGAGTGCCTTAGAAATTTCCCAGAAGTCTTTGCAAAAAACCAGTGTGCATCGATGCTCACTTAATTGGTGAGTATAGACCACAATGCATTGCGTCTGAATAATTTCTGCCAAAAAAATGTATTTTAATATATTTTTTAATAAACCTTCAATGTTTTTATCTTCAGAAGACAGTAGATTCATAAATGATTGTCGCAAAACGCTGATATCAATTAGATTTTAACTTTGGGAAATTGATTATGTCATATTAGCTATTTAAAAAAAAAAAGCATAATGAGCATGGTGTCTGAATTGCTTTTGAAATTCAGGGCACTGTATTGTCCCGCACTACTTCGTTTTTTAGTGGGTAGGGATTAGGGGAGGGAATTCAGACTTAGCCACAGTAACGTTTGTTTTAGCAAAATTGGTCTGTTTTTTTTTTGTGTAGCAAAAAAACTTGGGAGTTACAAATATTGTGAAAACGCTAACTTGGCTAACACTTTCAACGTGGCTACAAACAAGTTCTAGTTACTAGTAACTTCTACAAGTTCTAGTTTGAGATACTGTGAATGCACTGAATAAAGTCTGACTGACAGACTTATGTCTCACTTTTGTCTCACTCAAGGGGCCCTATAGTTAAGTGCACCGTACACTATGACATAAGTTTCAACCCTTGTGCTATCTTAGATGACCCCCCCCCCTTACATTGACGTGTTCTCCCTACCATGACAAAGGTGGATAAAGGTGGAAAAATTTCATGTAATCCATGGACACCAGTGAAGATCACAAATCATTGAAGAAAAAAGGTTCAGAGCACTGTCTAGTGGGTCTAGATGACCCCACTCCCAACGTTAAAGTGCCTAGGATAGCACAAGGGGTTACAATAGGACAGTCATTGACGTTGCTTGACCTGTACGTTTGTTGTTTTGTTTTTGTTCATTTGGAACGATCCAATTCGATCTGATTTAATGACCTAAGATCGATCCAGGACATCTTTTGCCAAAAATTCAATCAGTGTGACTTAGAGACCGGGTCCTGATCAGTGCAGTTGAAGTTTTCCAGATTCCTTGTATTTCTTGCAAGATAATGTAAATGACATATGTGTACAAACGAGTTAACAAAATTAATGGCAAATTCATTTACATTTTAGTCTTATAAAGTTCAACCCACTGTTATTTTTCCATATCAAAATATTACAAAGGAAACATTTTTAGAACATTCTACTGCACTGTGTGGTCAAATATCTGTGCATATTCAAAGTGTTTCCACACGTTGGACTGGAATGGTGGCTTGACCATTTTTTTGCTGCTATCACGTGTGTTGTTCACTGTGATGCACTTGGTTGTTTTTATGTTATAGTAAAATAAACCTAGTATGCTTCAATCCAAATGTCAGGTTCCAATATCAATTTGATCATCGAATTATCTCATTTTGAAACAGTTTTTTTAAGAGAACAGGGTTAATCGGATTAAATTCTGCTTCAAACAGATCGATCTGGTTCAATCCTAGGAAAATAAACCGATTCATTGATTAATCATTTAACTGTTACACTCCTAATATATTCTGTTTTTACTTTAACACTAATAACTTAACAAAAATCCCCTTTTAAAAGTTTGGCGGGCCAATATGAGCTGTCCTATATATAATGTATATTATATTTAGTTTAATCTTATCTTCATTTATTTTTATTCTGTTTATTTTGACCTATTAGTTGATGTTGCTTCATAGGCTGTAAATACAGGTCAATACAGCTTAGTTACAATCTGATATACGAGGGTGGTTTAATTATTCTGCACCCTTTGGGAGATCAATTAGTGTTGCAACACAATCTTCTTAGGTCCCTCTTTGCTTTTTTTTTAAATTACACTGCAAAAAAGTCTACTGCAGTGGGAGGTCAGAAAACACTTCAACTTGGTCACTTACTTCAACTTAACTTTGATTTATTTTGAAAAGCAGTGGAGAAAAAGGACCTCCCAGAGTTCCTGCATTATCTGAAATAGCAAAGACAACTGTAGAGAGGCTGATGAAATGTTGTGAAAAGCAGGGGGGAAAAAGATAATTAGGTCGCGGCAGAGTAGCAAATATGGTTAAAAATAAGACAAGCGAAGGCGTATTTTTAGGTGTGGGTTTTTCATCACGGTGTCCTGACAAGCTGCTGGATGCCCTATTTTCATCTACGCAGAGATCTGTTTGAGAAGAAACCCCAGCCTTGCTCTTCCCGTCCGAGCAGGTTGTCGCAGAGCTTCTTTCACCTCATCTTTTCCTCTCATCAGCGGTTCTCATCTAATCTTGAAAATCCATCAGTCCTCGCCTCTCTGCCTCCTTTCCCATCGCGTCTGTTGTTAGGCTTTTGAAGATTTTAACGAGAGATTTTCCCTGCATCAAAGCTGTATCGAAAGGAATTGGCAACAACTGCGCCCCGGCGCTGAATTTTCTTTTCCTTCATGTGCAGACTTGTGTGGAGGCATCCAACACTGCACTTAGCAAAGCCACTCAATTCTGTTTTCTTGAGGGTTTGATGCAGCATCTTTAAAGCCTGCCCTCCATTTCACTTAAAGCTCGCCGTGTTCAACCCCTCCACATACTGTAAAATCCTTGCAAGCTCTGCTGCAAACAAAAAAAACAACAAAAAAAGAAAGATTACGTGCAACTGAGGTTGACCTGCTTCTCATTGCTTGTGCACTGCATCCTGCATACAGTAAAGCTTTAATTGCGGCACAGCTCCATTAAAGCGTTTCAAGTCTTTCCTTCGGTGGAGCCTCGCAGAGCATGGCACCATGTTTGGAGCAGTGAGCTGTGCTAAAAGACAGGGAACGTAGAGAGGCATGCAGTGAGAGTGACATGAATTAAATATCCCTTTGACGAGCCGCTCCCTTGTTCCGCTCCTCTCTCCATTATGATGGAAAGCTCCGTGAAGCATGAAGTCAACCTTAATTGTTCTGAAGTAGCAGGCCAGACAGGCGCAAGGATGGATGGAAGGATGCGTGGAAGGGGAGAGGAGGAAAAAAAAAAAAGGGAAGGACTTGTAAGAACATCCCAGAGTGTAAAGCAGGGAACAAGCTGTGAGCACTGTGGGGGGGCTCTGAGGAAAACGGCATTATTCATGTTTCCGTTTTTCTCCTCTCCCCGGTGCAGTCCCCTTTTTGTTACTGGCTCGCATGCCATACCTCCAGCACTTTAAACTTCAGAAAACAGAAATACTGCATTGCATGTATTAAAAAAAAAAAAAAACAATAAAAGCCTTGGTTTCTGGAAAAAACTGTACAAGCTTTAGATGGGTCAGACTATCAACTCACCAACACTGAAAAAGGTGGTAGCCTAAAGAGGAAAAGATCACTGATTTTAAGTAAAAAAAAAAGCACTAGAAGGTAGTGAAAATGTTTGTTCATGCAGCAAATAATCTTTACTTTACAAAAATATTGCATACTGTATTTTCCACACTATGGGGCGCCTTGAACTATAAGGCACATTAACCCTTGTGCTATCTTATGGGGTCCAGATGACCCCACCCTTACATTAACGTTTTGTCCCTACCAGGACAAAGGTGGATAAAGGTAAAGGGGATTTCATGTAACCCATGGACAACAGTGAAGATCACAAATCGTGGAAGAAAAAAGGTTTAGCGGGGTCCAGATGACCCCACTCCCAATGATAAAGTACCTTGGATAGCACTAGGGTCATGCGAGACGAAAGAGTCAGAGATAAGTCTGTCAGTCAGACTTTATTAGCTGCGGACTCTGGAACTCTAGAACTAAAACCAGACATTACTGGGACTTTGGCAACCTCCAACCGTGTTAGTAACAAGTAAAATCACATTTTCACACTGCTACATGTTAGCCACGTCAGCGTAATTACAAAACCTGGAACTCCCATACTGCAACACGTAAAAAAACTGATACTGTTAAAACAAACATTATTAAAGCTAACTCCCAGCCTTGTTTGTAGCTTGAAAAGAAAAGAGGTCCAACACCGCAACACGTTAGCCGCATTAGCACATTTACATTAACACCCAACTAACATGAAACACTAAACTTAATTTAAAAATTAAAAAAAACAGTCCAACACCGCTACATGTTAGCTGTGTTAGCGTAGGTATTCACTAAAACACCCAACAATTAAAATGAATCCATAAAGAGGCGCTGCGAGTCATAAGGTGCACTGTCATATTTTGTAAAGAAAAAAAAAAGTAGTACAGAAAATACAGCAATAAGATATACAAATCTAGAAACAAGGAGTTCTACACAAGTTAGAAAAGCTTGAAAACTGTGTGTCAGTCACTGGGCCAGCTGCCGAGCTTCCTTTAAGTCAGAGAGATTAAGAGTGGCATTTTTGTGTATTTAGATATGAGCCATGTTTTCTGAGGTGTATTAAAATGTCAGGAACACAGTTTCATGAAAGTCAAGATGACAAGAACATGATTTGTGAGGCTTTTTAAGTGGCTACAAACCCATCTTTTACATTTTGTGGCGCCTGTGGTAAAAACGGCGCAGCATATGAGCGTTTGGAAGGGACGAAGCTATTTTTAATTTTTGCGGGTCACTTTGTGAAACTCTTGGTTCTTGAACACATTAGTCCTTAAAGTGTCCTGTCTCATCATGTTAGCGACGTGGTGCGGATGACTCCGCTGACTTTGGTGAGCCCAACAGCTTTTGGACGGAGGAGACGGAGGAGATGAACCCAACTGAGCAAGCAGAGCCTCAGTGAGGCTTTTTAAAACAGCGCTCTGAAATTGAAGTGATAGCAGAGCAATTAACGATAAGGATTTTGCTGAGAAAAGTCAGTGCATGTCCTATTAAGTGCCCTCTCTGAGTACTGTTATTACTGTGTGCTAACTCTGTTATTTCTCAAGTTAGTCGACCCTCATCTATTTGTAAGAAAAACTAGGTTTAAGGTTTAGAGAAAATCTGTTTCCTTTCTACTTTTGGCTCAGTAATTTTCTAGGCTACCATCCCAAAATTGAAGCCTCTTCTTAGGTCTACAGCGTTCCCTCGCTATTCATCTTTTTGTGGATTTTTGGGCGCTTTTTTGTTCATTTATTTGTCTTTTTTAACATCGCACTGTTTTCTGTATCTTGATTGGCTGTATAACCTTGTCATTCTACCTCCCACGTTCCGTGTCTCCTGTGAACTTTGGGTCCACTGGAAACAGGAATTTTAACATGGAAAAAGTTGGCCAAAGTCAAGCTTTCTCTGCAGCATTTTTATGCAGTGATCCAATTCCTTCCCCACCACTCTAAATGACTATAATGCAATTTATGTTGGCGTTGGATTGTCATCTTTCTCCCAAGTGCAGTTTACCCCAAAATGCAAGAGTACGTCTTAAAAAAGCATTCCTAAAAGTGAGCTCAATTCTCAAATGTTATGCTACCATCTCCAGGCCATTTTGAAAAATGTAGTACCTATCAACTGCAAACCGTTTCACTTGATTTCTTAACAAGTTTTAGTTTGATCTTTTCTTTATTTTTTGTCACCAAATAAAAAAAAAATGTTTTTGTGTTAGACTTTAATTTGAATTTTCTTATTTCCTTTTTGTGTTGTTTCACAAATTGCTTATAAAATAAAGTCCCATTTGACCTTCAGTATGTCTAATGAAGTTATTGACTGATAACTTATTTCTGTTACTAACTGAAGAAGAGGCCCGCTGACTGCATCTATCAGCTGTTGGATGATGAGCAGACAGTGGAGAGTTTGAACCGAGCACATATGGCGGATGCAGCTGGATACTGAGTGCGGAAGACGCGAGGGTAAACCGACGCATGACCAATTTAATCTGAAATAAAGAGCTGAGGGATGCTAAAATGCTCCATTAGGCTGCAAGGAAACGCAAAGTAAGGAGATAATTCCTCGTTTTTCGCCGCAGGCCACATCTTTCACATGAAGTTAATTGATGAGTGTAGTTTCAAGCCGCCATTTTAGAAATTAATCTTATTCAAATTTAAATTTCCTACGAAATGGCTGTGTCCTGCAGCAAAAGAAGGAAGCACTGTTGCTCACTGTCTACGACCGTTCTGCCTCACTGCGCAGAGATGTGTTGAAGGTTTAAAAATAAGCAGAAGACTGGAGAAAGGGCTGGAAAAGGAATATGGGCGGGTTTTGGTTTCAGGGTCAGCATTGACAAATGGGTCTGCAGAGTTAGCCAGGTACTCAGGGGAGCACCAACAGTTAGGTCAGTGCTCCCCAGAGGGACCGGAGAAATGGGCTTTTTACCTGCTGATGCTCAGAGAAGAGATAACGCAGTAGAAAAGAGGCGCAGGGAGATGGTGCAGTCCAAAGCTTTTGTGACAAAAATGGTGTGGCTTCACCTCCTTGTTGCTTAACAGCAGGTTAAAGGGGTTGCGGTCGCATTTTTAATGGAGAGTGACACAAGATAGTGGAGATAAATCCTATGGAGAGCGATGTTGCGCTGCTATTTAAGGATCCCATCCTTCAGGAAACTGCTTTTTAGGTGTCTGCTTGATCATTACGCAATAGTACACCATGTTCTATAAAGGCCCACTCCGATGAAGATCGTATGTTTGGTGTTTTTAACAATTTTCTAATGACGGCGGACATTTATAGAGAAATTTAGGCTCAAAATTAGAGCTGTGACGATGTGGGATTTTTTGATCACCGCAGTGATGAACCAGCAGGGGGCGCGGTGTCGTGGTTAACCCCCCCCCCCCCCCCCGCCAAACACAAAATCCCCTGGCGGCCGCGTCGCAAATGATTACAATTCCAAAACAGTATTCTTTATTAACAGATAACAGTAACTACTAACTACTACCTATAAAACTAATGAACTAACTACATAGGTGTTGTAGAATGAATATGTGTGTGTGTCAGTGCGCTGCGTGTGTAGGACTAGGAGGAAGGAAGGCACACAAGTGTGTTGGGGGTCCGTCTTGATTCTTCTGCAGCGGACCGCTCTCGAGCTGCACGCGAGGCTTCACCTGTGCAAGACTGCAGACACTTTGTCACCTTTCCGATAGCCATGAAGCCTGACACCCATGAAGAACGCGGGGCGTCGTTTGTTTATACAGACATGTAACTTTGCGCTGCAGAAGATAGTTCCCAAACAAAACATGTAGTGATATTCATCGCACTCTAACAGTTCATGTTTGATGTTACAGAGTGAAGGAGAACAGTGACAGCCCCCCCCCCACACACAAAATCCTGCGGCGGGTGGCTGTGTCGGGCACTCAGGAACGCACACAGCTTGTAACGGAAACGAGTACAATGGAAATTAATAATTAGTACGCAGTAAATTTGTCGTATTTCCTTACAAGACGGAAACTTTTATTGTAGAATGATTAATGTGTATGTGCTGCTGAAACGGCTCATGCGCATGTGTGTAAGAGGGTGGCGCACAGTGCAAGAGGGTGTTAGAGCCGTGTGCAGGGAATGAAGGACAACAATAATAAAAGGTTTCCCTCAGAAACCCTTGAAGTCTGAAGACAAGACTAGTAGAGAAAGTAAATCGTCAGCAAAGAGGAAAATGTTTAATGTGTTTATTATTGTTACAATCACACACCATATGCAGAATGATGACCTCATCACCACCGTGATGCGGTTATCGTCACACCCCTTCTCAAAGTTGGATTTCTGAGTATTGTATTTTATGTACTATATGGCACACCGGCTTATAATGCGGACCATCAGTGACTGGTGTATTTTGTCATATAAAAGACGCACCAAACTATAAGGCGGATAATACCATGGTTCACGTGAATACGCGATTCTGATTTGCTGCAGGGTGTGGATAAAAAAGTGATAATCCACAGTGATAATGCACACCTAAAAAAAGAAGAAATTCTGGTCATATAGCTTAAATGTTCTATATCACTGCGCTGGCCTCTTTAAAACAAACTTTTGCTTCATCATCTGGACAAAAACCAGCAATAAGAGGTGAACTTTCTCTCTGAACTGATGCTTTATTTAACCTATCATGACACTTTCCTTTGCCGCTGCAGTCGAGGTCGGTGCCAGCTGAGCACGTTGTCATGTTACTGTTATAATCCGGCACACCATGTCACAAATAGTCCTCTTTTTTCGAAAAATCAATCTGGAATGAAAAAAATAACAAGAATAAAGTTAGAAAGACTGATTGAATATTTCTTTCTTTTGTAAGACCATGGTATTAGCGGGATAATGGTCTTTGAAGTGTGCATTATCAGAAATTAACATACTTCGTGAATCAGAATCAGAAATACTTTATTGATTCCACACGTGGGAAATTTGTTTGTCACCATAGCAACTGACAGCAGAGGGAATTACGACTTAGAATGAAATAAAAAAAAGCAAGTTTGAAAGCAAACCGTGTAAATAAATACGTGTATTTTCACTAATAAAGGTGAATTTATTATTAGATTAATACACTAAATACAAAAATACCAACGTTGGTAAATTTCTGATAATGCACACTTCGTTGGCTGTTAACCCTTACTTAAGCAAGACGAAAAAGCCAGAGATAAATCTATCATTCAGTCAGACTTGGGCCTTATAAATTGGTCTTATTGTGCAAAAAATACGGTATGTCTTTATTTAGATTGTAGATGAAAAAAATGCCATTTAAAAAAGATTGCATTTGTTACATAGAAATCACGCTGGGTGGGCCACAAGCTCTCTGCTTCGAGCTCTTAGCAACAGGGAAGGGAAGAGGATTCCACCCACAACTCAAGGTTAATTTCTACTACCGCTCTGCAGAAACTATGTCATAGTTTCTTGCCTAAAAACAGCATTATCATAATTAAAAGACTTTTGAAAGAGATCAAAGTGGGACTTTAGGCATCGCATCCTTCAGTAAACTGCTTTGAAAGCGTCTCCTTGATCTTTTCACAATAGTACACGGTGTTCTTTAACACCAGCGTTTTCCAGAATTACTCCGAAATATTAAGTGAAAGTTATGACAGCTAATTTAACTCCTGAAAATGTCCCCAGTGTTGAAGAGATTGTTCAGGGGTGAAATTGGCTTGAAGAAAGTGGCTGGAAAATGTCAAATCTCCTACTATTTTATGTGGTAAATCTTTTTAATCCGTGTTGAGCCACATATTTTATTTGAGAGTCTTTGCTTAATAATAATGCCTTTTCCTTTTCATTAGTCGAACAAAAGGGGTGCAATTTTTTAATTTGTCTTTGCAGATTTGATCACAAAGAAGAGACTCAAGAGGGTTTGGAAGATGTTAGCATTTGAATTACTCAAGTTTATATTGGGTTAATTGTGTGTTTTGGGGACGTGTCATCCTCTTGGCTCCAGTAACCTTACCCGTAAACCAACTTTTTGTTTTCAAAAACTCTCCTCTCCTCCGGTACAAGTGAAGCACTTTGTGTTGGCTCAGGTATGCAAGTCCTTGAGATAAGTGATTCTTTATCCTCCTCTCTCTGCAAAGAAGCCCACACCTCGCCTGGCTGACCCTGGCTTTCCGAGCTGAAACGCCGAAGCTCCTGATAGAACAGAAAGACACCGAATTTTTTTTTCATTCTTTTTTTTTTTATGAATAAGCTTTGAATTAGTCAAAACCACTAACTTTTCAATGGTTCGTTTCAGAGGGCTGAGGAGGAGTCACGACAAGATGATGTTTGGCCTTTTTTGCGCTTGTTGCTTTTGTTCGCCAACCGGAGCGTGTGGGAGCGCAATGTGAAAGCGATTTTTTTTTTGTTGTTGTTGGAATTCTTTGTGCGTTTGAGGCGTTAGTTTAGCTCAACCTTGACGAGATGCACACCCACTGAAAAGCATGCCTTCACAGAAAGAAAGAACTGCAAAAACACACACACAGACGAGTCCATCAACGACAAACAAAAAAACAACACATACTGAATTAACTTATAGGTGAAAATGTGCGTCAACGTCCTCACAGCCGAGGTCAAAAGGTCTGTTTGGCTGTTTGTAAGTAGCACTTCCTGTACAGCTGATCTGGCACATAAACACAAAGTGTTAAGCACACTTTTAGCTATTGATGAAGATTAAAAACTCCCTCATTTAACTAGGGTCCCTCTGCAGCACTCTGACTGTAATATATTTCTGTTTCCAAGCACACACATAAGTGATGGCTTTGCAGTCCTGTCGCTGCAGAGAAAGGCCATTTAGCATTCTGCTCAGTGGATGCTGGTGTGTGTTTGTGTAAGGATGTGTGCATTAAAAAATATACGTATCTTCCCTCAGTGGTAAATTTCGACTTGAATAACCCTAGTATGTACCCCCTAGATTAAAGAAAAGGGAGCATATAAACACATTAAGGCAACGTTTGAGCAGCATAAGGGCTCATTTCTGTCATGAAACATTTTCTCAAAGTGTTTTTTTTTTACCTGAAGATTGTGCACTAGTGAAAAGAGAACTGAAAGTTTTAAATATTGAAGAGGTTGTGCAGCTCCACAGAACACTTGGAGCTAGCCTTGGATAAAGGAGGTAACATCCCGCACATTTTATTTCAATTCCTATTACTTATACATGCGTTTTTGTCATAAACAGTCTTGCAGCATTATTTTTGCTTTATGAGCACATAATCCCAACTCAAATATCAAATCAAAATCTGCTCAATATTTCATCCATGCTTCCCAATTGTTGGATTTTTTCCATCTGCGGAGTGCAGCAGCTGTTTGAAGCAATTTCCACAAACTGCTGTCATTTTGCATTAAGGTCTGAACTTCAGCAGCACTTATTAAAGTATTAAAATAAGGAAAATAAAAACCTGCTTCAGAATTCCTCCTTGAAAAAAGATCCATTTGGATTTAGGGATCTGATCATTCAGCTCCATATATATCTGCAGACCTTTCGGGGAGCTCACTTGAGACACATCAGTGGCCGTCACACGTCTCCTGTAGATTCAGCTGGCACATCTTCACCACCTACGCATCTATTTTGGTCCGGTTTGCCCATTCGCACACAGCAAAGTGGTCGGTTGCTCAGCAGCTACAAAGTAAATAACTTTTAATGAACAACTCATTTTTCTTCACATCCTCTAAATACTAATAAAAAAAAAATCAAACAACAAACATTTCAATACAGAAAAATATACAGTGGAAGGTTTGATACTCAAATACATATCTTAAACCCAGGGCTTGCATACTGTATTTTCCACATCATAATGCAAACTAAAAAGCCATACTTTTTATTTTCCAGAATAACACTATATAAGTCTTATATTATGTAGATCAATTTTGTTTGTGCTGTAGTAAACAAGGTTGGTGGTTATTTTAATTACACTAACGCAACTGACTTGTCACGATGAGGGGGAGGCTCGAGAGCCGGTAGGACCCAAATGCAGAGACGGGAGGCCAACGGGTTCGGAACTAAAGGGTTTAATAACAGAACAAAAGGCGCTGCAGAGCAGGAATACTAAGACAAAACAAAAACTCACTGTGGCTTGGCGAGGGACATGGAACGAGGACGCTAAGACATGAAGACATGAACCATGACAAAAGCTAATGGACCAGGACAAGAGGAAGGGAGAGACGAGACTTAAATACAGGCAGGGGAGACAAGACACAGGTGAACCTGATCAGGACAGATTGGGACAAAGGAAGTAAAACTCAGAAAACATGACAAGACAGGAAACCTTTCAAAATAAAACAGGAAACAGAACCAAACAAGACAGAACAAGAACTAAAGCAAAAACCAAGACACAACAAACTCAAACCATGACATGACTACAGTGTTGGAATGTGTTTGTGTATTTTTTTAATGCGTTTCCAAACATGTTGGGAGTTAGCGTAGTACCAGTAACATTTGTTTTAGCTGTATCAGTGTTTTTTTTTACGTGTTACAAACAAGGTTGGGATTTACAGGTATTGTGAGTAGTCCAATATGGCTAACGTGCAGCAGTGTTGGACTGTTTATATTTTATGTGTACTAACAAGGTTTGGTGGTACAGATAGTCACATTTAATTTTTTAGCGTTTCGTTTTTTATTTTTCACACGTTGCAAACAAGGTTGGTTGTTTTTGTGAATACGCCAACACATCTAAAATCAAATCAAATCAAACTTTATTATTAAAAAAAAAGCAGTTCTCATACATTGCACAACTCGTAGCGCCTTAACATTTAAAAAAAAAAAGAAAAAGGACACAACATTACAAAAAAAACAACAACCCACCCTTCACCTTTCACCCTTCCCATTCCCCTTCGTTGAAAGATACGACTCCACACACAATGAATACTGATAAAAAGATCCCCATAAGAAACACTGGGACTAAAATCATGATAAGATACTAAAATTAAAGACATAATATGAGTATAAAAAAATAAAATTCAGAAATCAAAAAGGTGGCTGTGTCAGTGTTGGCCTCTTTTTTTCCTGTTACTAACAAAGTAGGGAGTTACAGGTATCGTCAATTCACTAATGGAACTCATGCTTCCAACGTGGCTGATGTGTATCAGTATTTTTTGTTATGCGTTACAAACAAGGTTGGGAGTTGGCGTACTCAAAGTAACGCTTGTTTAAGCATTTTCCGTCTGTTTTTAAAGTTGTTGCAATTAAGGTCGGGAGTTACAGGTATTGTGAAAATGCTAACAAGGTTTTCAACATGGATAGCACATCCTGTGTTACAAACATGTGTTACAGGGGTATCAGGACGACCCAAATGCAGGAACAAAGAGGCGAAGTGGAGTGAGGGGAATCATTTAACTAACAAAAGGAACCACTCCAAGTGGGAAGAAAACTCCAAAAACATACACTGGGCCTAAGTGAGATGTGAAGGGCAAAAGTCCCAAACAGAAAACAACACTGCGACACAGAAACAGGGGAGCTTCACCCATGTGCTATCTTGTGGGGTCCAGATGACCCCACCCTTATATTGACGTGTTATCCCTACCAGGACATAGGTGGATAAAGGTGAAGAGGACTTATAGTGTGCCTTATATACGACATACATTTGAAAATATACCTCATGAAGGATGTTTTTCACTGGGATTTTATTTTATTTAGATTCATCAAACTGTTCTTCATTTTGGTCCAGATTTATGTTATTTATAGTAATTGAGTTTTTTCTTCAAATCTTAATTCTACATTGCTTATTATGAAAAAAAGTTTGAATTAAAAAAAGGCAAAGTTGGATCTTGCACAGTTATAATTTAAGAAATTAAGAGCAGCATATAGATTTTTGGCTGTAAAAAAAGGAAAAATGTTAAAAAAAAACAAAGTTATGTCTCAAAATTGCATAATAAAAAAAGATTCAAATGAATGGTATAAAAAAGACAACAGCCCTCTGCTTGTTTCCCTTAGAGTGAGGCTGACTGATGGAGCAGGTGCCCGTAGTGATTCAAAGCAGATTGGTTTTTGTAAGTGTTGCATATATGCATAAGAAAACTAAGTCTAGGAACTCCAACACTTGACTCTGTGTTTCTAAAAAAAAGGGTTAAGTTCCATGGGTATGCAGCGGTTGACAAGTGTCAGGCAAAGGGGAAAGTTTACAGAAATGTTAAAGCAAATTCATCTAAATATGAGAAGTGGGGTTAAAGGATTCACAGACACACATCTATATGCTTAATAATATAATTGTTTGTAATCACATTCACCCTTTATATTGTATTTAGGTCAAAATAGACCAGTTTTCAGGTGTGAGGATGTTTGCCACTGACATCTGAATTTTCACATTTATGAGTCAAAATTCCCCATTTTTCTGCATGCTGTCTTTTTGGAGAAAGTAAAATTTGTCTCAAAATATTTTCTTGATTTATCGCAACCTAAGAGCTTTGGAATGTGGTCTGTAAGTCTGAACTGTCAGGCGCTTGTGTCCCTGTGCCCCATCACCTGTCTGTCGACAGGCGTTTTCCAGAACAGACCTCCACCTGCAGACCTCTGTCTTTGTGTCTGTCTGAAGTGATCCTCATCCTTTTGCCTGGACTCCCTCAGCCATCTCTTTGTACTTCATGCATGCTTCTTTTGTTTGGGGGGGGGCACATATCCACTTTACTCTGATTTCTGGTGACACTATATGTAAAACTACCGCAAACAAATAGAATTAATCTAAAGAAACACAAGGATTTCTCCTTTTTTCCCCATAAAGAAAACTGAACTTTGGAAGTTAGTTGACAAAGTTAGAAATGTCCACAAAAAACACACAATAGTACACACAATTGTGGTGAAAAGACCTAAAATGTAAAAGAAAAACCTTATAATTGCAATTAAACCGAAGCAGTTGCTTTGTGCACTCAATTAGAGTACTTCAATTAAATAGATTTATTTTTTTAAATCTATTTTTTCCTATTTCATGGTCGTTTTTCTGATCATTTTCAAAAGTGAGACTTGGTTTTGTCTGCATTATCTCTTAGTACCTCCACAAAGGTCCCCTGTGGTCAAGGCTAGAAATTTCTAGACTTAAAGCAGCACTTTGATTTTTCTTTATTTGTTGTTCTCTTGTGGATTTCAATAAAATGTCCTTCTTTGCATCAGAAGCTGCGAAAAATTGAACTACTTTTTTAAGTAGCTTTATCATTACAAAACAACACAACTTCACATTTGCCTCCTATCAGAGCAAAAAAGTGAGGTTTTAAAAGTTATTAATATTATATTTACTGCAATAAACTTCTACAAAACTAATTTAATTGAAATGTTTGGGTTTATTTGTATCAAAGTTTATCTAAAACTTACCAGTAATTGAGTTTTTTGTTTTTATTTTCACTTCAAGTGTTTAAGGTTTACACATTGCTAATAATAAAAATATTTAACACATGGTTTGTATTTATTGTGCATTGCTGTATATTTTTAAATCTTAGAAGGTAATAAGTGAGGGAAGACAACAAAATTGATGAAAACACTGAAAATTTAGCTTCATAACTGTGGTCATAAAAATCCTCCTTTAAATTTGGCATTTTATTCCTGTGTGATCTTAAAATTCTCCTTACACCCCCTTGTCCAATAGGTCAAAAATGACCCACCCTACCAAAACCAACAATAAAACAGCTTCATTGAGTTTTACGACAAGTAGAACTGGCATTTTTTGTTTTTTGACCAACCCATCTGCAGCCTCGAGTGAAGTTGTGTAGTGTAGGTGTCTGGACCGCTGTAAAAATAACGAATTGAAGTTTCAGGTCAAGTATAAATTAACCCCAAATTTTTAATTAATCTAGTTTTGTAGACGTGAGTGTGTATATGTGTGTGTAGGTGTGTGTATCTGTGAACTGAAGAGAAAGTGTGTGTGTGGGCTTTGAACTGTTTTTGGTGTTCAAATGTTTTATTGTTTAAGGGTCAAAATGACCCACAAGCCTATCTTAATACTCTAGAAGTGGACAGCCAACATGGAAACAACAAAAAAAAAACAAGTATCACTTTTACCAATGTTGGAGTCTCTTAAAAAAAAAGTCAAATCTTAAGTTGGAAAAGGATTAGTTAAGGATTTTTTTTCAACTACTAAGAATGTTAGTGGGTCATTTATGACCCGCAAGGTTACATAAAGGTTAAAGCCGTATCCTTTTTTAGAACGTTATTTTTTTTAAAGTTATTTACTTAAACAGCTGCAAAGAAAGCAGCTGACTTATAGTGAGTGATGTGCTGCAACAATTTAAGGTGTAATTTGTTAAATTTGACTTAACTAAGGTTTTGTCTGTAAGATTGAAAGACTTTTAAGATCAGAAATTTCTGCACATCTTATCTGTAAGCATTTTTTTGGGTCATTTATTTGATTGCCCTGACACACACCAAATGACTCCTCCATGTCCACATCCGGCGTCCATGAGCGCTGGTCCTCCTGACCGGCGCTTTCTAGTATTACATTGTATGTCTGTTCCACAGGAACAAAGATCAATTCCACAACATTGCAGACTGTGAGGATAATGAGGCTTTCCCATTGATTGGAATTTAATTGAGTGACAGCGATGGGCTGAGGAAGGGAGGAAAGGGCTATTGAAGTGGCTCTGTGCTGTGAGGCTTTCCCTTCTCACCCCTCCATTCTTCAGAGGAAAACTCTTTTAATTCTCTCAGTCCTTTCTTTATTGCACTTCCTGCGCCCTGTCCTGCTGAGCAGAAATTAAAGGTCCGCAGAGTGTCTCTGTAGCGTGGGTTGGCGAAAATGATCCAACTGACTGATAAGGACCTCTTTGAGCGCCATCACACCCTTCCTAACAAATTGGTAAACGGCGTTCTTAAATGCCATCCATCATTTTCCTGTCGTTGCCCTGATCTCTGAGGTTCTCTACGCCTTTTTGGTTCTCTTTGGAGTTTTCTTTCCTCCTTTAGCATCTGCTTACTGTGCAGTACTCTGGGTACTTCATCATTTTAATATGAAAACATTGCTACGGTCTTGTACAGCGAGTAATTGATCCTCTTCTCTGGGGTTTTTATTTTTTCAATCACACTTTATTGAAGTGCTGACAAAAGGAAGAGGGGAAGAATTAGGATTTGACCGTTGAATATTTTTCTAACAATCGAGTCTATGGCTTCCATCTTTACAAATGGCTGCCATTTTGGACTTTTCTAGTGGCTAACATGCTTTTCTGAACTAGGGGATCCAAAGGTACATCAATGCTAAATTTGGTGCCTGTACAACAAAATGCATATCAACCTCAACAGGCTTCATTTTGGGTGAGGGAAAAATGGTTATGCGGTTTTTTTTGCAACAAGCATGCTGCAGGCAACAGGTTGTGGTAAACACATTTACACACATATACGAGTTGAGTAAGGATGAAGTATTTTCATGATGTTCCTTAGATAAGGTAGACAAGCCTCAAGGGAACGACAAGACACGGCTGAAGCACCAAAACACTCTTTGGGCCTGGACAACCCAAAATACCCACTGCACCCGTACCGGTCCGCCCCCGGGGATTTTATGACTAAGGCATAAAGACCAAAATCTTGAGGAGGGAAGAACCCAAATGACTTGAAAATGTTTGCCTTGCAAAAACCAATGAGCACATTTAAATGTATACCTTAAGTACCAGTATTTTCAAATATTTATCTGCTGGGTTATCATGGAAGTCTTCACGTTGCATTTCACCCCAACTTCTCTTTACATATCTCTTCTGACAGTAAACTCTGATTGAATAAGCTAGGAGAGAGATAGGAGAGCGATCCGCTGCAGTAAAGGAGTGATAATCCTGAAAGGTAATTTGCTTCAAGGGGACAGAAAACTATTGAAATCTTTTCAAGGATGGATATAATTGCATTTCAATTTGGATAATGGTTGACAAATAGAGCGTTGCATGATAATGAAGGTGTAGCTCCAACACAATAGGGGCCATTTTCCAGACATCCGATCAAGTTTCCACGTGGACGTTAGCATGACACCTTTACTCAAAAAAAAAAAAGGGTCACATTAACTTTAAATGAGCAAACAGGAAAATCATTAAGAAGCGGTGGCCAAAATGGAAAGACAGAAGAAGTTAAGTCAATACAACACTCATAATGAGGAATTCTAATTTTAAAAAATGAATTTTAGGAAATGAAAAATATAATTTTAATGAGGGCTTTTTGTCATGATTCGAATTTGTTGTCTTTGTTCTGTCTTGTTCTGTTTCCTGTTTTATTTTGAAAGTCTCCTGTCTTGTCTGTTTTCTTGAGTTTACTTCCTTTGGTCCCCATCAGCCCTGATCGTGTCCACCTGTGTCTTGTCTGCCCTGTCTGTATTTAAGTCTTGTCTCTGCCTTCCTCCTGTGTTGGTCCATTAGTATTCCTGTCTGGTGTTCATGCCATGTCTTGCCATGTTCCTCGTTTCTTGTCCCTCGCCACGTCACAGTGAGTTTTGTTCTGTTCTGCCATCCTGCTTTGCAGCGCTTTTTGTTTGTTTTTTTGTGATTAAACCCCTAGCCCTGAACCCCCTTGCCTCCTGCCTCTGCATCTGGGTCCAACCGGCTCTCGAGCCACCCCAACACGTGACACTTTTAAAAATAAATGTAAAAAATTGTATCAAGACACATTTTTACAGTTTTTCTAATAAAGTACAGAATTGTGACCTTAAAAGCAGTCAAACTGATCTCTTTACAAATCCTATTATCTATAATGTCCTCCTTAAGTGATTGCCTGCGTTCTTGCACATGCGGTATTGCGTGCAGTTGCCCCCTCACACACCCGGAGGTAACAGCCCCGTTAGAAAGACAAAGAGATGCCCTCCTGACTCGCACGGTAACACTCTCCCCCTCAATCCCCCCAATGTCCTCTCCTCTGCGACTTCCTGTCACAGCATCTTTCTATCTTTTTCCCTTTGTGACACGCAGCCATGTATGACATAAAGAGGCAACAACGCAGCAAGATGCGACCTGTCAGTTGGCTCATCAATCTATCATGTGCAATTTAGTCAGACTGACCTTTGAACGTGTGTGTGTGTGTGTGTACTTGAACACAAACAAGAGCAACCTTTCCTGCCTGGTGTTGGAGAAAGTTATTAACCCGCTTACCCTCTTCTTGTTATCTCTCCCTTCCCGCATATTTAATGTGCATGTAATCTTTTGGTGTGTGTGTAGAATAAATGTGTGTGTTTTTGCAGATTCACTACAGGAGATAATCAGTCTGTCCTCATTTTGGAGATACTGTTTCACTACTTGAACCCGTTTGAAGTGCTGATCAATGCCTTTTTAACTGTTTCATGCATTTTCAAGCTGTGTTTCAAGTCTGTAAAGGCCCACCCCGATAAAAAAATGTGCTTTTGGTGTTTTTAACGTGTTCTTGTGCCATTTTCCCATGATGGAGGACACATAGAAACAAAATTAAGCTCAAGAAATAGGCTGGGTGGGGTAAAACTCCAGCTCCGCCCATTCCAATGCTTCCACTTGTAGTTTCATTTTCCTGGTTTAAGCTGGTCTCTGGCTCAAAACTGTACGGCTGTATAGCTTCAATCTTGCTTGCCGTTTTTGTTGCACTGTAAATGCTACATTGGGGCTGTAAGCTAGTGGGAGATTCTGTAAACTGATGGGTGATGGGAAGTGGGGGCGAACTTGCTCTGTGCCAATGGTCTGGCCCACAACTCAGAGGCAAATTTTTACTGCAGCTCTGCAGAAACTGTGCCCTTGGAAAACAACACAGGTATTTTGATTTTTGATTTAAACAAAATGACATAATCATAAGTAAAAGACCACTGGCAATGCTGCGAAAACTGTTTCAAAGATGATTGGAGTGGAACTTTAACCCTAGGCTCACAGTGCAGCCACTGGGGCGGTCTAGCTACAGCAGATGACTCACATTTGCCACTGATGGCTGCAGTCCTGCAGCAGCCCAGCCTCTGTCCTTTTCGTTGTTATCCTTCTAAAAATGATGGGCTGGTTGTGGACCTCCCCATCCTCTCATCAACCTGTCATCGTCCATGGTGTTAAATGACAGATATGACGCTCTACCACACACTTTGTGAGCCAGCGTCAGCGGAAATGACGTAATGTTTACGCCACATTAAAAACATAGCGGAAATAGGTTTTATTTTGAAAAATGTACCAGATTCACTCTGAGAAAGTTCTCGTGTGACCATAAAGTTTCCTTCTTTGAAGTAAAGATAATTGGGGACAGTTTTGACCACATTGATATTTTGTTTTAAGTTTCTGTTAGAATAAAAAAGAAAACATATCTACCTCATGTTTATATTCCACATTCCTCATTTTGAGTCATCTTTTTTGAACCGTTTGAATGCTGTCTGCCTCCTTCATGCAGGTTCAAGCTCTGGAAGCTGTTTAATGCATATTAAAAAAAAAATTGTTACAGTTTGTGCTTGAATAAACTCAGATTTAAAAGGTAAGTAAGCTCATTATTGGTACATTAAACCTCTACATGTGAACCACCAAATCAGAAGATCATTCAGCCGATAAGCCCCACTTCTTTTGGATAACACAAACATAGCCAAACGGGACACAAACCAAACCATGCCTCCAGTTATCAATCTGTTTCCAGGGCCCTGCTCGGCTGCTTCAGGGTCGTGTCGGGGCCGGAGCTCAGCTGTCAGCGGGTGAGAGGTGGGCCACATTAAGTCAGGTCAGCAGTCAGGGTCACACAGACACAAACATGACAAACAGCCATTCACATTGTGACCTTTGGTCAATTTAACATGGCCGATCAATCTAAAGTGTGGGTTTTGAACATGTAGGATGCAGTCGGAACTTCAAAGGAATTCCTCAGAAACACATGGAGACAAACAGATGAGAAGTTGAGGCAACAGCTGGATTCATCCACCAAAATACCACCTAATTTAATAATAAAAGGACCATGACAAAAATTGTAATGCCTTTACTTAATGTGTTGTTTCCAGACAAAACAAAATGCTAACTCAGCTGTGGAAACAGGACTTGGAGAAACTTAGTAATTAGACTAAAGATGCTGCAGTGGTGGTCTGTGTGTGTGTGAGAGGGAGAGTTTGTCAACCTCTATATGACTGCACACCAGCTTAGACCATTCTGCTGAGTCGTTACTTCCAACACAATTACTTGACAGAGTAGAGAGCGTGTGAGCGGGTGTGCGTCAACGGGTGTGTGAGGGGCTAAATGAAAGGAGAAACATCGTATAAATAGCCGGGATTTCAAATCCACCACAGCCGCCGCCCCACACGTCTCTCCTGCGCTGCTGCATGTTCGGATTTGGGTTTCTTGCTTTCTCTGACTAAGCCTGTGTGAAGCTGACGTCATCCAATGTTTCTCCCGGTTACTGCGGCAGTTTTTTTTTCCAGTCAGGGCTGAGACGGAGACCGAGACGAATCCAGATCAGAAAGTTAAAAAAGAAAAAACAGTTTGCAAAATCAGGTGAAGGCAGATAAAAAAGTGAATGATGGGAAATTGTCTTTTTGTCTCTGGGATATACTGAAGCAGATTTCTGCTTTGCAAGAAATTTGTCACACCAAAAACACCAATGCAGTTTCCGCAGTAAAAACTAAACTCTATAAACCCAAGCTTGTATCATTTCAGTGCAATAAATTTGTGAAACATTTTTTGTGTTCAGCAAAACATTTAAAAGTAAATCTATCAATTAAGTTTAGTATTTTCCACACAATAGGGTGCACTGGATTATAAAGTACATTAAGCGAGACAAAAGTCAGAGATAAGTCTGTCAGTCAGTCAGACTTTATTTCAGAGTACCTGTAATTCTACAACCTTGTTTTCAACACGGTACATGTTAGCAATGTTAGAAATGTTAGCCATGTTAGCCTATCAATACTGAACCTGTTTACCTCCAAACAGACTAAAACTGCTAAAACAAATGCTACTGAGACTACGCTAACTCCCAGTCTTGTTGGTAAAACGTAAAAAAACAAAAAAAGTAAAAAACATGTCTGACATGCTACACGTTAACCAAGTTAGCTTATTCACAATAACTGTAATGCTCAACACATTACAGCACAGACTAATACTGCTAAAACAAAGTTTATTGTGACAACGCTTACTCCCAACCTTGTCAATGACATGAAAAAATAGTCCAATAGTGCTACATGTTAGCTACGTTAGTTTATTCACAAAAGTACCCAACCAATCATTTTTAACAGAGTGGTGTTTACCTCTCAAAATCGCTTCAGCATCAGTAACACAACCAGAATGAATCCATTAATAAGGTGCTGCAGATTATCATTTTAGAAGAAAACTATGGCTTTTAATTGCGCCTTATAGTACAGGAAAAATACTGTGTTACATAGCTTTTATTTGGGATTTCTATATGCCCAAACCATTTTTGAAGATATTTCCATAACCTTGACACACCATTAATATTGATAGATAAACTGTAACTGAATGAATTCCACTTTAAAACATCTAAAACTTTCACATATTTAACAGAATTCTAAAATCCTGAAGGGTCTGAAAAATAGGAGCAGTCAAGAAAATTCCATTTAAGTTTTTGTTTTCTTTTTAAGAAGAAAATTATTTAACAATAACTTCTGTAAACATCTTACTTATTGTACGTTTAAATGTTGTTGTTTTTTTGCAGAAAGGATACTTCAGAGTCATATGTGAACATGTGCTGTAGACATATCTAAACTGTGTGATCAAGACTCATCTGAATGTCTGAACCTTGATTCTATATATGCCTGAAGTGTTTCTTTACAATTAGCTACCAGCTTTGTTCTTTACGATTAGCTACTAGAACTTGGTTCTCCAACTCATGAGTCAGTGAAACATTAGCAGCATATGTCCATCGTCTCTGCAGTTGTGTTACAACTGGGAACTTAATTTCCAGTTTGAAGCAGGCTTGAAAGTGTCTGCAGTCAGGTAAGTTCATAGGACAACCACTGGGTGGTTTGTTACCCAAAGCAACTGCAACAATCTTCTCTTTAATATTTTTTATATACCTCTGTAGTTAACCCTTTAACACCGGAGCTTTATTTCCAGTGTTTGCATTATTTTGAATACCATAACTCTTTAACCCTTCACGTATCAATCCAGCTACTTATGAAGCGGAGAAAAGCAGTCCGTACACACCGGGATGAATATCGGCGCACGTTATTCGCCAGCGTTTTTCAACACGTTTTTTGTGTTCACACCCAAGCGATTTTCGCTGACGATGAGCCGAGTGAACACAATTCATTCCCTAACATTAGATGGCGCTTAATGTAAAAACAGAAATGCCCCTGTACACAAGGTGGCGCTCTGCAACTTTACGCTTCTTAAACTCGCTTTTCACTCAAAAGAAGAGAGCAAGTATTTATGCGCTTGTCAGAATCATACAAAGAAAACATGAAAACATATTTCAAGCACCATAGACCAAGCTCCAGTTCCAGCGATGAAGAAATTATTTTTCTGTTGAATGATGAAAGACGCCGGAAAAGACGCCGATTTTGGGTAGATCCCATAGTTACGAGAAGAGAAGAACATTGGGAGTTTTATCGACTGGTACAAGAGCTGAAAATGTATCATGAGTGTTTTCGGGGATATTTTAGAATGTCCGTCTCATTTCTTCGCGGCAGTGTAGACACTACTTGGCGTATATCTTCGTCGCCGTTACGTATGTGTGCTC
Organism: Oryzias sinensis; assembly: GCA_037389245.1. NCBI lineage: Eukaryota > Metazoa > Chordata > Actinopteri > Beloniformes > Adrianichthyidae > Oryzias > Oryzias sinensis. The sequence continues at coordinate 8,980,320 of CM074506.1, read as the reverse complement.
AGAAAAACAGTTTTGTGTTTGAGCGCCCCCAAGTTGTGTTTTACTGTAACTTCAGAAGCTCCAGACAAGTGTGCAAAAGCGCCATTCTCATTGGTCGTATAGTTTTTGACACAATGCTTCAAACCAAAAAAACGAACCCGAGGCGTTTTTAAAATAAATTGAACTTTAACGCATGGCGTTTTTCGCATTGGTGCGCACACTCACATTGGTGACCTATGTTTAGTCACGAGGCGTTTTTAGTCGGTGTATATCACACGCGAAATTCGTCCCGGTGTGAACAGGCCTTTAGTAGTGAAGTCCTTATGCAGCCAACTTAAATCAGTTGATTCGGCTTCAGAGAAAAGCAAATTTTTGCCTTTATGCAACACTACATTATTTGATACAAAAAGCTGATGTGAAAAGCCGCTCTTTTCCGCTTCAGAATCAGGTAATTCAAATTGATGGCAGAAATGACAATTAAGATTGATTTACATATGGCGTTCAAACCATTAGCTTCCAATGTCTCGTTTGTCCATTTTTGACTGTTTCTAGCCTTCTCAGACATCATTTGTAGCCATTAGTGGGAGGACCATGAAGTGTTTAAAAACCCACTTTAAATCAACCCAATTCCAAAGGGTAGTGCCTACTGTTCATCTACATAGTCATTATTTGAACCTCCCACTTTAAGGAACCTCTCAGTTAAGCATTGACGAAGCATATATGGGTGCATCATTTGCTTTGTCCTGTAGCTCCAAGACAAAATGTAAGACAAAATCTAAAAAATAAAAGGAATTAATTAGGAAAAATAAATTTAAAAGTGTAATTTTTCCGTTCTCTATGAGAAAGCACTGCCTTCCACGTGCCATTAGTCAGTCAGTCAGTGGGCAGAGCAGATCATATCCAGCCTATGAACTCACCTGAAAACACATATACTGTACACAAGTGCACTATACCCCTTTCAGTCTGTGTGAAACACTGAATAATCAAAGAATCACATAGACTCAAACATAGCAAAAGGAAAACAGTTCCTGTTACATCACACGTTGTTACTTTAGGCTCCTTCACACAATAAGAGCAGCAGGTCACATGTTTTTTTGGCTTTAGATCCTGTTTTTGTTTTTTACACTGTTGTTCAGATACAAACAGAAGTGTAATTCATGCAACCAGAGCAGCATGAAATCAAAGCAGCTGATGAGCAGAAGGAAACATGAGAAAAGGTTCAGAAAGCCAGAGGGATCCAGTGAAAAAGAAGCAGCATAAATAGACTCCAACAGAAGAGAGTGATATATTACATAATTACTGTTTTCTTTTTTTCTTCCTATTATCAGACTGTAATTGAAAATCTCAGACAGTTTTGGAGCCTTTTTGAAAAGGCCTTCTATATTTAGGCTTGTTTTCATGCGGAGATGAAAAGTGGGCTTAACTCATTGAAAAGGATGATGCTCATGATTCTAATCTCTGTTGGATGGAGAAACCATTACAAGATGAAGTGGAGCCATCCATCTGAAGTGTTGGACCGCAACGCTTTTCAGGCCAACAAACCCAACGGCCCCAGGGGGGCAGAGGTGACGGATAACATTTTTTAAAAGTGTTGTCTTCCAAAGTTCCTTTCACATTAAGAGCATAGGTCACGGTTTTAAAGTCTGCACCATGTTGTTGCTGAGCATGTTTGGTTGTAAGTGACCCCAGCTTAAACAACCTTTTTTGTTTAGAACTATCAATTCTAAGAAAAGAATTACACACAAAAAAACCCCAAATCCCTCATATTTGTGCCAAAAAAAATGCCTTGACCCAATACTTTTTCCCCCCAAAGAATTGTGATTTACTGTTCTATCTAACCCATTTGTGTTAACATTTTTAACATTCATTTACCAAGGAGAAATAGAAAAAAACCCTCAAACAATCACCTTAAATACTTCAAGAAGAAGTTTTGTTTAAGTTTTAATCCTAGCAGAGAAAAATGACCAAAAAATGCAATTGTAAAAGCTGGTGCTCACACCCACATGGTGCCAGTAAAAAAAAAAAAAAGGGATTTTGTTAATATTGAAGGTAAAATCCCTGCACTTTTCTGTGTACATCATCGTTGTTGTTTTTTTAAGTCATTCATCATGTAAAGCTTCTCTTTTTATCTTGCTGCAGCCCAAAGAGCTGTCCGTGGTGCTGATTGAGGCTCTGCCTTCAGTTGCAACAGCAAGGGTAGTTAAACATTACCCTTTATTATCTAAAAGAACAAGTTCTTTAATGAATTCAGTGTTTACATGTACTTTGGGGACCTCAATCAGTAAGTGTTTTATTGTAGACGTTGGATATTGAAGTGAGGATTTCAGAATAAAGCTGTAGAGTTTGATAGATGGTTAGAAAAGAGTGGGGGCTTAAATGTGCTGCATTCCTGCAAATGTGGAATGCAGCACTTTTGGAGTTTGTTCTGCACTTTGATAGGAAAAAATACCAAATAAAAAAATACAAATAGTCTTGAAAAACGATTTGGCATTATCCATCGAAAAAGCAAAGAAAAGGTTCTCTTGTCATCTTTTGATCTATTTTCAAAGTATGATTATGCCGTTTTTAGCCAAAATAAAAACAAATCTGTTGTTTTCTAGGACAATGTTTTTGTAGAACGGCATTGAATTTCACCTTTAGGTTGTGGGTGAGACTGAGCAACCCCGACCCCCTTCCCCTCCCCATTGCTAAGGCTTGAGGTCCACCCATCATATTTTTAAAGTCACAAATACAATCTTTTTCAAACTGCATTATTTGTATGCTCCTGATTCATAAGGATTCAAATAAGGAAATACTCAGGAATGCAATTTTAAGCTAATTTTCTTTGTAAATGTCCTATATCAACAAAAACACAACTATTACAGTAAAAAAAGTGTTTGCTATTTGTTATGTAGAAAAAAGATGTTTTGAAAAAAGGGTACCGGTAAATACTGCATTCTGTGTGTTTGAGTTCATGCAGGGTCCTTCACCAAGGTTAATGGCCCCAAAGAGGCTTTCACAGCTGCTGTACGTGCAATAAGCTTTTGAATCTTTACAGTAACAAAGAAAACTGGATGGATTCACATGACACCATAATAGCACACATAAAAAAGCCATCTTAATCCAGTTTCTAACTTGTACCCCTCTTTTATGTAAACCCACCCAAGTTTTTTTCTTTTTCTTTGCAATAATGCAGAGATGACTGCTGCTTAATTTATTCATTAGAGCATCCCGGCTAAAGGTCGTGGTGTCATCTTATGTATTGGCATATGGTGGATTTACGGTGTATCAGAGTCAGCAGTCCTCCCCTTCTGGTCTCCAGCTTAAACACTCTTAAAGCTAAATCAACAGCTCTCCAAGTGCCCATTAAAGCCTCTAACCCCACAGAGACTGAAGAAGAAAGAGAGACAGTCAAATAAACTAGCAGGGGGGTAAGGTGGGGTGGTGGTGGTGGGGTGGTGGTGGGTTACATATATAGAAACACCCTGGCTGTACACACATCCTGTACTGGGTCCATTTGAAGAGGGAGATATTACGGGAGGACACACTGGAGAAGCTCTTTGTTTGGAGAAGTGTTAGCTGCAGGACCTGAGAGACACGAGAAAGTAAAGGGCTTTCTATTTGTGCTAATCTTTTCTCCCCTTCTGTTTCATCTCATCATTTTCACCGCTTTCATCTTTTGTTAAAATGAGCCCAGGAAAGGGGGAGTAAGCCTCCCTGGCACGTTGCAGTGCAGGAGCATGGCTGATCACTGCAGCAATGGCCACAGACAACCTTAGGATTAGTATTATTACTTGAGAAGGTAAAGAAATCTGTAGCGACCATTGACTGTATATGAAAACAGGGCCTAGTGAGTGTGTTGTCATCTAAAGGAAATGACTAACTTCGGGCTTCAGTGAAATTAAGTCAATTCAGACGCCTTCTTTTTGCGATATGGATGCCACCATATTGGAACCAGACATCATTTGTAAGCAGTTCAAGTTGGTCTGAGTCAACCTTTTTATGGCAACCACTCTTGCTAATCAGGAGTGAGCTTGTTGTAAGGCCACGCCCCTACCACTTGAAAACAGGAACATTTCAAATGTTGGACGTGAGACCGCATACTTTTATTGTGGCATCTGATTGGTCAGTTTATAACTTGAATAACTTGCACTGAAGAAAAAACATAATGAACAAATTAGGATCATCAACATGTTTAAAAAAAGGTATCAGAGCAAGAATAGTTATTCTGACAAATACAATGACTGAGTCATAGCTGTTTATTTCTTTTTAGAAGTCTATGGGATTTTGGCCTCTTGGACCCGGCAGGTATATATCCTGTTTGGAACACGAGGGAGGAGGGGTCATTCAGTCCAGTTCTCAAATAGTCAATGGTAGCAAAACACTGTTAAATGATGAAAAAATGTTACCAAGACAACCAAAAAAGATTAATAAGAGATGCAATGTCTCAACAAGAGGTCATCCAGGTGACATATTCATTCCTGCTCTGGATTGTTCAGCTTGAGTTATGCTCCTCCCCCCTGCCTGTGTCTGGGATCTTCATTCATTCACAGGTGAGAGCAGGAGCTTCGGCTTTCTCATCACCACACATCAGGGCAAAGTCTGCATAGCTCCTAATCCGTCTGGCTGTCAGTCTCACGCTCTGTCCTTCCCTCTGGTGAACAAAACTGCAGATAATTTAACTCCTCCACCCAAGGAAGGGACTTGCTCCTAACTCAGAGAGGGCATTCCACCTTCTACTGGCTGCAAGCTGTTCACTCTGTTGAGAAAGTGATTGCTTTGCTCTTACCTCTTTGAAATTATTTCAAAGGGGGTTAGAATGTTGTGTCTTAAGGAGGCTAAAAGAATGGCATCATCAATGAAAAGGAGACTCTTTAAGAGTCACTTTGATAATTCCCAACAAGTTTTTTCAACTCCTTGTGAATCAGGAGCAGATGAAAAAATGCTGTTGGAAAAAGATTGAATTTGGAATGTAGAATGGGCGGGGGACAAGCTTCCCAATCAACTTGTAGACAACTAGATCCATGAATGCCATTGGTAAGGGCTTTAAGCGGGTAAACAGAAAGCTCTCAGCAATGGGGGAGGGAAAGGGGGGCACGGTTGCTCCTTGCCAATTGTCCCGCCCTTATTTTGCAGCTCTGCAGAAACCGTCCTAGAAAACAGCACAGGTTTGTTGATTTGGGATAAAAACAGTATAATCATGATTAAAAGACAACTGGGAAAACTTTAAAGACAAACTACTCTGATGCGTGGCTAAACTGAAAAGTTTGGTTCATGAAGGCTATCCCTAGAAAATAACATTTCCTTTGGTTATATTATGGACTAAATGATTTTAGACCAGGCCATGTATGGGACACTCCCAAAAGAACCCACCCCATCAACAAAATATTCTGAAATATATTTATGTTTACTTTTATTTATCCCACAATGGGGAAATTGTTCTCCGCATTTTAACCCATCCCCTGGGGGGAGGGGGGAGCTGCAGACTAGCCGCGCTCGGGGGGCGATAGATGGCAGGGGAGAGCAGGGATCGATCCGTCAACCCTTCGGTTGTTGGACGACCTGGTCTACCCCCTGAGCTAAACTGCTGCCAAAATATGTGATCACATCTTGTTATTCCAGTCAACAAAATACAAATAGATCAGAATCTATGCTCTTCTTTGTGTTCCTATTGCCTTGCTATGCCTTAAGTCACTTTTGTTAAATTTCTAATTCTGTTTCCTTGCTAAAAGGCCTGAAAATGCTCTCATCTGTATTTAAACAGTATCTAACTGTCTGACTGGGTTTATTATTGGTGTTCTTCCCGTGTTCTCCCCGTTTGTGTGTGCTGGTGTTAATGGATTCACCGAAAACAGAAAAAAAATAAAAAAAGGATGTGATGTCAGCAGGGGTGTGAAGCCAGCAGCAGGATGGCGTGAGTGTGAGTCAGTGCATGCGGGGACGAACGCTGTTGAGTCATGGGAACAACAATGTGGGGACTTTTCAATTTCCATCAGCAGGAGTGTGAAAGAGACAACAGCACAATTAGCAGCAAAGGATTTTGGAGGTTTTTGTGGCAAGCACAGAGGAAAGAGAGAGCTGTTTTCAGTCAGAAATAAAAAAAAATGGAAAAAAGCATTTAAAAGAGGTGAGAGACATGAGGATAGAGTTCTAAAGGGATCATTGCACTATGGCTGCAACGAGAAAAACTGCATGGAAAGGAGAGCAGGGACAAAAAATAGCTGAAATTCCGTTAGAATTTCCGATTTCTGGCTTTCCTGTTTTTTTTTCCACTCAGCATTTTTGCGTTTGCTTCCCGGGATTGAATGTCATGTTATGACATGTTTGCCATTTTGATTTGTAGGTTTGTGCGCACGACAAACACTGTAACTCAATGAATTAACTATTGGCTGAAAACAATATACATATTTCATTAGTCCCTCCCTTTTATGTCCCACTGAATAAAAAATGCCATTAGATCTACTCCACCCAGAGGACATAAAAGAATTCTTGAGATACAAAATCAGCTACTGATGTATTATGAATAGGTATGTGCAAACAAACACAACATCCTTCTAATCAAAAGTTTTACTCCTCAAAATGAGGTGAAAATGAAGCTAAGGCTGGATAAAAAACAGGGTTAATAGTAAAGTGAAACATTAATTTGATTTCAAATAAAGTCATAAAGTAGTAGAGAGGTTCAAAAAACAAATATGCACCTTTACATAAGCTTCAACAGTCAACTAATATTTATATAGTTAGTGCTTTTAATCACATTTAGAACCTTTGGAGGCATTTTTGTAACCCTTTTTTGTGTCAAGGAAATAATGATTTCTGCTATTTCTGCTATGTGATGTGCATTCAAGAAAACCTGAACATGAGTTTTTGTATGATTTCTTTGGCATATGGTGTTCACACCGGTCTGTCACTACCTGATAGTAGCACATGTCCACCACCTACAGTTGTAGGAGGTTTGGTGCGAAATGTCAAAGCAGTGCAAATCTCATGAATCTTTCTCAATACTTCTTTTTTTACATCTCTATTCTAGTGTCATATAACTTAGTCTGGGCACAGACTGCAATTATCGTGTATCTTCCAATAGCGGCCGGTCTCTAATAGACGCCCCTCTCCAGTAGACGCCGGGTCCAACAGGTGATCTTTTCTTTAGATGCCGGTATCTAATGGTGGTCGGGCTCCTTTAAGAGCCCCCCCCTGCCCCGTGCACTGTGTCACAGACGCTGGGTGTCTCTGCGGTATTGTGAGGAAGATTGTAGGAAGATCCACCTTATCTTTCAGCGCTTAGAACTACACAATTTCCTTGAGTCTCTAATATGTTGATAGCAGTCTCTCACAGCAACAGTTTTCTTTTTTTTTCTTTTTTTTGCTTCACACAGCGCTAGTGTTCCCACAGTTCCTTTTTCTTGTCTGCAGTATTTCTTGTGATTGGAGGGCATTTTGCTCTTATGTGGAGCTGACAGTGCTGTGGTGGGAGCCATGAATCACTTACTGGAGTTAAAGGGACCTGTTCCTGCTCTTTTAGAGTAAATAACCTGACTCTGTTGGATGTACAGGAGATCCAGTGTTCCATCCAAACATGTGAGAAATGCTGCTTTCAATCTGACTCGCCACATTCAAGGAAAGCAGTTTCATTTTAATGTTCAATAAACACTCTTATTAAAAAGGAAGTGAGCCCTTGGCTTGTCTTCTGTTGTCACAGCAGTGTGCCAGTGGCTCTTTTTTTTTCTTTTTTTCCCCTCCTTCCCCATCTCCCTCCTCGATTTGTTGTGTTTATAGCCGTGACACGTCCGCCCTTACCGCTATCAGTTAAATATACCGTCAAGCACCAGAACCCCTCCATTTTTTCCTCCTCTTTCTCATAGAACTCTTCTTTTTTTATCTCCTCAACCTCTTTCGCACTTTTTTAGCAAAACCAATCTCGAGGCTTTGATTGCAAATGTGCACTCGTACAGTCGGGGTCTCTGTCGCCTGGCCGACCTGCGGTGTGTTCCTAATTTGCATGATATGTCCGTATTATGTACCTCTTTGCTTGGCGCTGTGTGATGCATGAAAATCGATTCCAGTAGCATGTCATAAATCCTTGCTATGAGCCACATAATGGGCTCAACCTAATTGTGGGCCATGCTGGGCCAATTATAGTGATGATGCAGAATGTTTTTTAAAAAGTTTACTGTTGTAGAAAATACTCCCCCTTACTGAAAAAAGAAAACAAACTAATTATATTTATTTTGGTAGTTGTCATTAGAACCACAAATAACGAAGTTTTGTATTTCCAATACTATTTGGGGGGGGGGGGGTGTACTGTTAATAAATGGTCATATAAAAGGCATACCAAACTGTGTGAGAGAAAAAAAAATGTCCAAAATACGTTTGTTGGTTGGTCAGACTTTATTAACTGTGTTTGGAATAATTCTAAAACTTGTTCATAACACGCTACACAATAGCCACATTAGTTATGTTAGTGTTTATACATTACTTGCAGCTAAAACAAACATAACTGTGACTACGCTAACTTCCAACTTTCTTGGAAAGACGTTAAAGAAATCCATCACTGCTACATGTTAGCTCCGTAATCGTATTCACAATAACAATCAAACTTGTTTGCCGCTTGTTAAAAAACACTGCTTACAAATACTGCTAAAAAGAAACATTACTGCGACTATGCTAACTTCCAACCCTGTTAGCAACACGCAAAAAGAAAACAGTCGGCATTAGCCGCGTAAGGGTCTTTACAATAACAGCCAAACCTGTTTGCTACTAGTAAAAAACAGTGATAGGACTAAAACAAACATTAATCCGACAATGCTAACTTCCACCTTTTTTAGTAACCCATAAAAAAGAAGAGTCTAACACATCTGCACATTAGCGTTATCACAATAATATTCAAACTCGTTTGGAACTTGTGAATAACAGATTGACATTTTTTGCATCCTATAGTGCGGAAAATGGTATCAGAGGAATCATCAGCATATTTGATTTTTTTTTTTTAATCTACTGTGTTTCTCTCTGCCTGGAACTGCCTGATGTATAATTTACAATCATATCTCTTACTCTTGTACAACCACACTAGAGTAAGACTTACTTGGCTGATGCTGAGTCGAATGAAATGGTTTTCTACACTACAGCTGCAGCCAATTTAAAGAAGAAGGCGAGATGAACCTTTTTTTTATTTATTTAGCTTCAATGTTGATCGGGATAACTTGGCTGCGCCCATTTTGTATGTATGAGAGAGTTTGACCACCAGCTAATGAGTGGAGGGGAAAAGTGCCATCTTATGCAGCAAACAGAGATTGTAGGTTAGAACTTATAGCTGCAGAGATCCAGCATGTTTTTGCACCTCAAAAAGAAAAACTGACTTTTTTTCAGACTGGATTTTCTTGTCGTGTTGCACCATCTCCGGTTCCCCCACACTGTTTGTTCTTGAGGATTAGGAAGCGAATCTGCCAGATGCCATCATTTTAAAAGCTTCCCTCCTGTGTACAGCAATGGATCAAGGCATGAACTAACATGCAACCTGCAACGTAATTGCAGGTAGCAGCTTCCTGGGCTGCAGCCACAGGAAACACCTATATGTTGCACCAGGAACCACATGCACGATGCCTCCTCCCTGTACCGCTTGTTAATTTCAGTGCCCTTTCCAAACATGCGCTGTGATTTGCCACGCCGCTGCGGTGTGATGTGCACGCCTCTATAATTCATAAACACATACAGACTCCCTTCGAAATCTATCCATAATTGATCCATGCCAGTTCCAAATGTGCACTGTTTTTTTATTTATTTATTTGGGGGGGTGGTACTCTCCTTTCTCATGCTTGCGTGTATCATATGAGCGTCTGGGATTGTGTAGGAAAAAAGTCTCAATAAAGGTTTGGAGAAAAGACTCCTAATGTGAGACAAGAGCGTTGGTGCAGTGCAGTGGATCTCTTTGTCTCATTCTCTCTGCTTCACATGCCTTACCCTCATGGGCTTCTGAAGGGAAACAAAAGACTTCACTCACCTCTCTCCTCTGCTCACTCCACACCTCCCTTCTTTAATTCTCCACCTGAATTTGTGTGGCTTTCCCCCACTCCTCCTCTGTTCTCAAGCTTCATTTTTTTCATATGTAGCTAAAATCAGGGACTTTGGGACCAACATGCTGCTTTTTTTTTTAAATGTATCCTTTTTATTACTCCTTTCATTCCCTTTTTTTTTAAATAGTCCATAAAGCAGCTCTACTGTAACACTGTGGTGCATTTTTCTTGGGTTACTGCAGACCACTGTCCGCAACGCCACTTAGGCTGTGATGCAACTTGTTGTAAATCTCAAGGAGCTGCTGCTACGTTTCGTGTGGTGTCTTAACAAAAGGGAGAAATGGGAATTTAGGAGAAATGATTATCGGATTTGGAGCCACTGACCTTTTTCTTGAAGGTTCAGTGGTTAAACATGTTTTTCACTGTTTGGAGACTTTTCGTTTTGTTTTGCACCGACAGACATGAACATACTGTACCAAAAAAAATAATGGAAATCTGTTGGTCCTTTTCAGTGGGGGAGCTAAAACATTGATATGGGGGCAACATACTTTGGAAGGGTCACTATTTCAAATAGTTTTATTACTGATGATAAATTACTAATAAGTTTTCAAAAAGTAGGTATTTCTCTTGTCATAGTAAGGAAACACCATGGAATTTGGCAGGGGCTAGGATGCCGAGGGCCCACAGTACAGGGGACCATGATTTCATTTTAGATAAGTTGTTAAATAAGTTCTTTGTCATTTTTGGAATGCTAAAATAAGCTTTTATTGCTCATTTTTTATCTTTGTCAATAATGATACAAATATTGCTATATTTTAAATTGAAGGGCAAGTGATACCCCCCGTAGCTCCACCCCTGGTCCTTCTAATTTTTTTGTGTGCCTCAGAAATAAAAAGAGCAGGTCAGCAGAAACAACACATGGATGCACACATAAAGGCCATTAATACCATCCATCCATTTTCTTAACCCGCTGTGTCCTTTTCCTGGTCACAGGGCTGCTGGAGCCTGTCCTAGCTACAGTTAGGGGAAGGCAGGTACAAGTTTCCACATCGTTGCAAGGCCACACAACTACACACAAAGACGTTCCTCACCAAGGGGCATCAATCAATCTGTAAAGCACAGTGGAGAAAAATCACACATGCACACGGAGAACATGCAAAATCCACACAGAAAGGTCCCAGCAGGGATTCAAACCAGGACCATTCTTTATGAAACCATGTCTGTCCAGCTATATTCTGCTATATTAATAAAGTTACTGAAACAGAAACTCATAATTATGCCCAGTATATGTCTTTTTCCAAATGCTTCCACATTACTTGAAGTTTGATAGATTGTGTTTCTTATTCCAAATTAGCCCAACAAACAAATGTGAGTAAAACAGACCTCTGTCATTGTTTAACACTGAATGTTTGAAAAACTGACCACGATTAAATCCAGTATCCAAGTCATTCAGCAGCTTAATTGAATTAAAACTGTCAATATTTCACAAAAAAAGGTTATTGTTTTTTCTTAATATAACACCATCACTTCCTGTTGACAGTCCTAAGTTTTCGATGGTGCTGACTCTAGACCACAAACTTTCATAAGCTGCAAACAATCCTGTTTACATGAATGATGAAGCCTCAGCAGCCACAGAATACAATCTGGTCTGTGTTTAAGTGGCCAAAACTCATTTTTCAGAGCGAGTTAAAGAATTTTACAATAAATTTAAAGATTAAAACCCAAATACACAAAAATGAGCATATTTGTTTTGTTGATTAAGTGCTCTATTCTAATTCTTGTTTAATAAAGTTTCATGTGAAGTTTTTAAAGATCAGATTTGGATCTATTCTAAAAGTGTTCACATTAAAGCCCACTACAGTGACAAAGTTTCCAGAAAATTCAGAATTTCTGGAAAATATGTTTTTTTAGAATCTTTGGTGAAATCCCCCCAAACATATGAACACATTTTGCATCCTTTAACCCTTGTGCTATCTTAGATGACCCCACCCTTACATTGACATGTTCTCCCTACCATGACAAAGGTGGATAAATGTGGAAAGATTTCATGTAATCCATGTGAGGTTCACAAATCATTGAAGAAAAAAGGTTCATAGCACTGTCTAGTGGGTCTAGATGACCCAACTCCCAATGTTAAAGTCCCTAGGATAGCACAAGGGTTACTACAGCAAGAAACGACTGATGAATTAATCTCACCATAAAGTTTGGAAAATTAGCTAAACTTTTTCCACCAAAAGGGTTTTAGAGAATTCATGGAAGCAGCTAATTTGAAATGATCAGGAAAAGTCCTTCTACTACCCCTAGAGGAATGAAGCTGAACTACAGGGCAGTAAAACATGGACCAAGATTTTTTCTTTAAATAAACTTTATTGAATAAAATGTAAGTATACAACACGAAACCCAATGTAATATACAATGTACAGAACATATACATATACAATATTAAAGAGCCAATGGGTTGATTAGATAAATATATGCAAGAATGACAGATATCAGTTTTCAGTGCTGTCCACCTGGCAGCTGGCTAGCGTAGCAAGTCAGGTCACTGAGTATCCACTTAGGCCAATGCAGGCTAACGCAGGTGGGGCCACCATGGAATCTGCGACAAACCCATCTGGGGCCCACATTTTCTGCCCACTTTTAAACCACTTGGCCTTGCTGGCTGGGATCTCCACAGTAATTTCAATGACGAAGTTCTATACAGTGAGTTTTTAAGGAAAGTTTGAATCATACAATGAGATAGGGGTTTCATAAATGCCTGAATCAAATATGATACGAACGGTTAAAGAAATACTCCCCATTGCTTCGAGCTCGGAGAGGGGAGTTTATGGCCCAACCAATATTTTCTTTGTTGCAAACTGCCTTTCTTTTTTGTCTGCTCCTGATTCACATTGATTTGTATGCCCTCCATTATCAGAATCAGAAGCAGAAATACTTTATTGATCCCACACGTGGGAAATTTGTTTGTCACCATAGCAACTGACAGCAGAGGGAAAAAAAGACTTAGAATTAAATAAAAAGCAAGAACAAGAAAATGTAGCATAGATGCAAACATCAAGGTATTATAATTTAAAAAGTTATTTACAGAACAGTGCAGGTAAAAAGATGTGCAAAAGAAATGTGCAAAATAGAAAAAACTAAATTAAAAGATAATTAAAAAAATGTGCAAAGGTTATCTTTTGCATTGTGTGTTGTTGTACATTTTTATAATCAGAAAAATGACAAAAGAACATGTTTAAAACACCAAAAACCCAATTTCTACAAGTCGACCTTTAAACCTTGTGCTATAGGCACTTTCACATTGGGAGTTGGGTCATCTAGACCCCACAAGACAGTGCGCTGAACTTTTTTCTTCAATGATTTGTGGTCTTCACTGGTGTCCACGGATTACATGAAATCTTTCCACCTTTATCCACCTTTGTCATGGTTGGGATAACAGGTCAATGTAAGGGTGGGGTCATCTAAGATAGCACAAGGGTTAAGGAAGTCTCAATCTACTTTATGTCCTTCGTTTTATGTGCCGTGCAGTTTTCTTTACAAAGTCGAGGTCGCCTGGCACCAATGATCTGTGGGATCCAGGCAACGGGATTTACAGAAGAACCCCGTGGCATGTGGTGGGGGCTGAGTTATGAGCTCCTGCGCGGCCCCGGAGTCATTCCAGAGGTAATTCTGGGGGTTTGTTGGGCGTTCATCAGCACTTGCTCATGAGAGATGGAGTGCAGGGCCCGCTGAGAGAGTGGCTCCATCTGCTGCGCTCACACGCCATTAGAACCGCAGCTGGAGACATACCTTTCCCCTGCACATCTGTGCCAGTCTTGCTGCTGCGATCCCGTGGAAAGACAAGAGAATTCATCTCCTAATAAAAAACAGATAAAACAGGAGGATGCATTAACTCCCGGTAACTTCAAAAAAATCAAATATTACCTGTTCTGCATCTCTAGGTTTTAATTGTTTACTTCCCTTCTGTCTGACGTTGGAACAGCTTGATACATATTTTCTGCTTTATTTGGCTCTCACTCCCACTCTCCTGCTGTGTCTGCATCTATTTTCTCTTCTACTTAAATTAAGTAACACTCTGGTTCCTCTTTGTCACTGTTTATTTGTTTTTTGTTTGTTTTTTTTGGGGGGGGTGGGGGTGGAGGTGTTTCCCCCTCCCTTATTTAGCACCCCCCCTCCCTCCACCCACATTTTGGGCCCATTCTGCGGGGTTTCCATGCCGCCCCCCCCCTGCCTTCCCATCATGCAGAGGTGATGCAGCACAGGTTTTACACCATTTCCGTTGAATGCCAGCAGCAACTGCAAGTTCAACTGAAATGCAGTGACAGAACTAGAAACTTTTTATGACGAAACTGGAGAGGGACATTACAAGTGAAAGGATATAAAAATGCGTATTTCAAGGAGTTTTAATTTATCTCATATTTGTTAAGCATTTGCAATGCTTTGAAAAGCTTGTATTTATGATTTCTATATCTTTATCAATAATGATACGAGTACTGACACAAAAATTGGGGGGGGGGGGGCAAGGTTTTTTGGTGGTCCCCTGTAGCTTCACCCCTGGTTTTATATCTGTTTGGTGCTACCAAACATTTAAGGGTTAATGACCGACAAAGTATGAATTATCACTTTTTAACGCACGACGTGGAAGCCTGAACCGTCCGACGGGAAGCGGAGGACTGTTGCTTCCGTGAAGTGCGTTAAAAAGTGATAATCCATTTCTTCAAAGGCCATTAACCCGCTTATACCAACAAGGCGTCACACCACTGCTGAAGTCACGATTTGGCGACATAAAGCGATATATATCCTGATCGTCCCAATGGGTTGAATAAAGCATCAATTCAAAGAGAAAGTTCTCCTCACCCGTTGTTTTTGTCCAGATGATGAAGCTAAAGGTTGTTTTAAAGAAGCCGGCGCAATGATATAGGAGATTTAAAATGGGTGACCGGAACTTCTTTTTGGGGCATGCGGTTATCTTTGTGCGTTATCACTGTTTAATGCACACCCAGCAGCTAATCAGAATCTAGTATTCACCCGGACCATGGTATACTATTCATTATACATTTTGGAAACGTTGATGTCATGAGGGGGGACATATTTGCCAAAAATTTAATGCTGGCCTGCTGACGAGCAGGTTTCTGTCTTTGGAGCAACTCAGGAACACAAATATTGACACAAAATACAAGAATGACTGTAGTTTGACAAAGGCAGAATACACTTTACAAAGAATTACAAAGCTGGACAAAACCTATGGAAATTAAGCTCATTATAAGTTTGATAGCTGCTACAGACCAACAAAAAGTTGCCAAGAGTAACAAAACATTGAAAAAGCAAAACTTCCAGCAGCCGATTGCTTTAAATAATTATTCTGATAAAAATGATTTTGTGTGTGTGTTTTTAACATATTTTTGTGGCATTTTTCTCATGATAGAGGACATTTATAAAGAAAATTAAGCCAAAAATTGCATTTCTGAGTATTTTTTTATTCAAAGTGCTGTGAATTGGGAACAGACAAAAAAATCCAGTTTGAAAAAGATTGTAGTTGTGACATCACAATTAAAGTGGGCAGCTCCCTGATCTCCTTTCTTCATTATTTAAAGCTAAAAGCATCTCAATCCATAAAAGCTGTTCAGTTAAAAGGGGAGTGTTTTTTTCCCACAGCTTTAGGAGTCCAATCAAATTCTATTTCACATGTTTATATTTGACACATTTAACCAAAAACAATCACATTTCTGAAAATGACATAAGCGCAGGCTAAATATGTGCTGTTTACACATTTCCTGTTCCAATGGTTTTATTCATAACTTTCTCCTCCTGTTTTTAGGATTCCTTCCCTCCTCTGTTTGTTCTTCCTGCAGTCATCCACCCCCCACATATATCAGACTCACATCGACAGCTGCACGCAGATGCACAGACACACACACACACACAGCTCTTGGCAGACATAAGCGATATGTTTTTTTTTTGTGCTGACTCTACCATTATTACAATATCTCCATTGTTGAATAATTTACCGCAGACATTGTAATCAGAACGCAGACACAGATTTCCATTCTCTGGCACATGTTTGCACGCACAGCCTCTATCTGACGTAGAGATGAGTCTTCACCTAGACTTAAAAGTAAAGAGACAAATGGAGAAATATACATATTCATTCACAAACTGCAGTTTGTGGGGGAAAAATCAACAATAGACCTTCGTCTCTGTCTAAAATTATCAAAGTTTTCTCTCTTTTTAACACTTGTTCAACTCTCAGAAGTTGTTTTCACACATGAACTCCGAATAACTACCAGCGACTCGGGCCTGCAGCTACTCATTAACACATGTATTACACAGCAGGAGTCTGTTTGTGAAGGAATGCATTTTCATCATTGGAATCTTTCTTGAGGGTGGAGTACCCGAATAGAACAAACAGGATTCCGAACATGAAGCAGAATGGCTGAACTGGATTCCGTGAACCAGGATGGCTGATGAGTAATCCAATATAGTTTAGATAAATTCAGTCACTTTTAGACTTTATTTAATTTATAATTAATTTATTATCTGAATCCGCTGAATCC
This sequence comes from Oryzias sinensis, assembly GCA_037389245.1. Lineage (NCBI taxonomy): Eukaryota > Metazoa > Chordata > Actinopteri > Beloniformes > Adrianichthyidae > Oryzias > Oryzias sinensis. Next base: position 8,963,801 of record CM074506.1, on the reverse strand, counting down.
CTTTAGAGGTCAAGGGGTTGCTGGGGCCTATCCCAGCCACTGTTGGACAGGTTTGCCACTCCAATGTAGGCCCGCACATGGTCACATTGACGCCAATTCAGAAAGACCAATTAACCTATGAAGCATGTTTCAGACTAGGCATGTCAAAAGTCTGGCCCGTTGGCCAAATGTGGCCTGCATTCAAATTTCCATCGGCCTAAAAAGTACTGTCATTAAATCAATAATAAGCACCTTCCAGCCTTTTTCTAAAAACTGTGTGTACCATTTCTTGATTGTGGTTGGCTAAATTAAAGCCGTGGTAAATCTGTTTAAACACACGGGCTCCTTCTGTGATCATTTCTAATAAGTCAATTATTATGAAAATCCTCTCCTCTTTTAACATGGTAGGGATAACACGTCAATGTAAGAGTGGGGTCATCTGGACCCCATAAGATAGCACGAGGGTTAAAAGGCTCCTCTGAAGGACTAGTGGTTCTAATCAAGAGAGCAAACCTTAGCACAAAATGACTATTGGAAATACCAGCCACCCTGTGAAGGAAAACGAAATTCCAAAATTAGTTTGGGGAATCATACTTTTTAAATGAAAAGCCAAAATCTAAAATAAATCCTAAGACTCATCCAGGACCTGTCCAGGGTGTACCCTGCCTTAGCCCAGCAGTAGCTGGGATAGGATACAGCAACCTAATGACCTGGAAAAGGATTAACTGGGTTTGGAAAATAGAGGGATGGATGGATGAATTGATGGATCTACCCTACCCTTTTGCCCACTCATTCACAGATTGGAAAGTTACGCATTTCCAACCTTAAAGGGGCAATTTTGTTTTTTGTGGCTCAAGTCTTCAATGATTAGATTTTAATGGTTCTTATTATTCATCTGTAAACCACTCAAACCAAAGCTGAGGATTGTAGCTTGAGGAAAGTGAAAGTGTCAGATCATTCACAAAGAGCAAAACTAGCATTGTAGGGCTCTCAAACCCAAGTTCGTCTGACATTTGGTTTAGACATTAAATCCTTTGGAGTCCAATCTCAAAAATGCAAGATGATCTCCTCTCTAATGAAAATCATGTTTTTGGTTCTTGTGGCATTTTTCTCATAATATAGGACTTATATAAAGAAAGTAAAGCTTAAAACGGCATTACTGAGTTTTTCTTTATTCAAATAGTTGTGAAGCAAGAGCAGACAAAAAAAGGCTGTTGGAAAGAAAAATCCCATTTGTGACTTTCAGTGACTTGTGACTTGTTTTTTAGTGTAAAACTGTTGGCTTAAGCATCAAAAAAACAATTTCTTCATCTAATTCACAGTCAAGAACACATGGACGGCTGGACGAACTCAGCTAAACGAAAATCGAGGACATGCGGTTGACTCAAGAAGAGAAGCTGTTAGTCTTCATGGCGTGACTGTCACACGCAGAGGCGACGTGGAAGGCATAATTGAATCTACATGCGATGGCTGATGTGATGCATTGCTACCGTTATTACGTTTGATTGTAGAATTGATTTTGAATTACTTCCAATTAGTTATCTACAGGTCAGTAAAATGGCACATACATTGGAGTTGTGAAGGGATAGTTAATCAGTTATTATTGTTTGAATACAAAGCGTCTTCTGAAGTGCGTCACCATTGATTTGTCCAGATGCCAAATAACCGCATTGTGAACTTGTGCTGTCTTCCATGTTTTACAAACTCCTCCGATCTCCGTGTACCATTCTCTGTCTTTCTTCTGTTATTCTTGAAGCTCTCTCCATCTTTGCCCCCCTCCCCCGTGTTGCTGAAGCCACTGCAAGGCCTTGAAAGTGTTCCAAATGAAATTGCCGAAGCTGCGGCACGACATATCTATCAAGGCTTCACGAGAATCGCAGGAGTAAAGAGAGCTTCTTATTAAATCGCATTAGCTCCATTGATTCCTCCATTGGCTCGCTGCACTTTTTGTCTCGCTAAATAAGCTTTTAACTCTTGGCTGGCCACAGCATTACTCAGGGAATTACTCTAGATGGGGCGTACCCCCCAAACAAAGAAGGCACTAGAGACATTTTAACTGAGATGCTTTATTTTTGTAAAAATTAAATTAACTGTTGTTGTTTTTCTAAGTGATATTGCAGATTTTATTTTGTGCAATTGTATTGTTTTTGCTTAAATAAACCCTTATAATGTGTTCGGGTCAAAATTTACCCTCTTTCAAGTGAATAAACTGGTCAAATTTGAACGTTTGGATCAACTCCTGCTGACTAATAAACACTGGTCGCAGACTTTAAAAGTGCAGATTAAATGTCTGCATAGTGGTTGTATAACAGGTGTTTACCTTTTTATTCACCAAACAGCGTCTCGAACATCATCTCCTTCTCTCCTACAACCAAATACATCCATCCGCTCCATTTGTGTGTCGACACTGGCAGCCAGATTACAATGTTGGCAGTCGGAAGCGGATCAGGCGGACAACCTGGGAGAAAGATCAGCGAATGACAGATGTACGGGTCTTTCTGTATCGTCAGGAAATCCCTGAGCAACTTGCCTGGCAATTCCCAATGATGTAGAAATCAATGGGAGGGAAATCAATAGGTGTTCTTTATTGACAAGCCACACTAGCTGTCTGGCAGGCCCAGCTGACCCAGCAGACAAATACAAAGAGGACAAAGCAGGGCTGATATAAAAGTAAAAAGAAAATCGGCAGGACATAGGTTAAAAAGGATACAATTTTCTTTATGGGCAGTTTTATTTTAACATTTTTTTTCCAACAACACTTTTTAAAAAGTACATCCTTTTATTTAAATACAAAAAAGTTTTAAGTTGCTGATTGTTTTGTTCTGTTTCTTTGTGAAAATTAAGTATATTAAATTAAATTTCTGGCAATAAACAAATTAAATAAATAAATAAAATGTCAAAAACTCATTTTTGGAATCTATATTAAAATAATGGATTGAAAAAAAAAGGTCAAAATGGAGTATTAAAATAAAAGCTACATTTGGGAAAATCAATTTTCCCACATGTAGAATGATCTTTGAGTTCCATGTTCTGCAAGGGAAGCGCCTTTTACTTTCAGACTGAAACTCATTAGAAAAAGAGAAAATGGAATGAGATTGGGTGTACACTACTGATCAGTCCCTGTTTCTTCTATGTTTATTTAATGTAAAACTTTCCAACTATAATTTTCTCACTTAGAGGCTTAAAAAGCATTTTTCAACTTTGTAACGTGATAGTATTATTATGACAAAAGTGCTCTTGGTAGATTTTTATGAAACTTGTAAGTAATTAGTGTTTGAACGTAAAACTGAGTTTTATTGATTAATAATTGACCACTGAATCTTTAATGCCATGGCAACACTACTGTGAATGTTTAAATTACTTTTCATGTTGCACTGTTTTACTTTAATTTGATGAGGTCGTACCAAAACAAAAGGGATGCATGGGAATTTAAAAACTGGCTTTCAAACAGCTTGCTTAAACCAACTAAATGGGCAATCACCCCTGCTATTTAATCCTTGTTGATTTTATCAGTGTCAAACAAGGGACAAGCTTTTGACTTCCGACGTCAAGCACATTTAAAATCAAAGTACTTAATTTTAGGTGAAGTTTGCCAAGTGACTACTAGTGGCATTTTTTACAAGCAAGTTAGTCCCCATTGGATTAAATTTAACTTGCTTGAACTCAACAGTCCCCCCACCCCCACCCCCCATTGTCATAATAAATTAGAGAACACAAAAATGTAGTAAACATCTGTGTACATATGTCTATTTTTGTGTAAAAAGGGGCTTTTAAATATAGGATTCCATGGGGATTTGCTCCTGTCTGCCTCCAGTGGTCCTTTGAGCAACTCCAAATTTTGATTTATCTCAAATTTGGAAGGAAGTAGGCAGGTTTCATTTAGTCAAAATAGAAACTCAAAAACAAATCCTGTGTTGTCATTTTTTTATGAATAATTATTGAAAATTTCTGCTCTGTAGAGGTCTTAGGCTACGAAAATTAGACGTATTCTCAACTGTTTACTTGCTCATGTCTGCCCCCTTCAGATGAATGAGGCTTGGTGCGAAATGTTGAGGCAAATCTTTAAAATCATGCTCCAGGCTTTTTCTTTCACTGCAATATTCCAATATAATGAAAGTCTTTGTATCAATTATTAACTTCTCCTCCATGATTATTTTTATATGGTTCATACTTCCGTGCATTATAGGAGACGCCATCCTTACATCACTGCCAAATCTCAGTTCCTGAATGGTCAAGATTCAACCTGGATTAACGGATGACCAAGGGTCGTACGTGGAGCCCGAAAATGGTCGTAGAATCTTACGTAGCTACGCGTGAACTCAAGAGTCTTGAATGCGGAAGCCAGAAATGACTGCTTGAACGCATGTTGCTGATGGCAATGTGAACGTATCTGGTTTTCCCACATATCTGGTTCGAAAAAGGAAAACCTTTGGTTAATCTGGTTAAGTCTTAGTTGGTTATCAAGTCAGCAACCAACCACAGAGCTACAAAGCTAGCTTGAAATACGAAAAATACCAAACAGAAAGTCAGTGTTGTAGAACCCCAAGGTAAAATTCTGTTTAGATTTATGTGAAATATAAAGTGGGCGATAAAATATAAACAATTCTGATTTAAGCTGATAACTGATCATAAAGGATGTGGCACCTGCGTTAGTTGATATTTGCACACAGGAGCACGTTATGCAACTGCAATGTGGGCGGGACAAGCATCCAATTTTTAATTGAATGAGTTGGGAGTGACGTCCCCTCCTTTCTTTTTCGTCTTCCTATTTTTAGGCTTTCGTAATTGCTTTCCCCGTATTAACGGCTGAAATGCCGTATTTGCACTGCAGCAAGATCTTGCAGTTCCAAAGATGGAGCAAATTAAACAGCAGCTCTGCATGCCGAGCTCCCGGGTATAGAACTTCACACAGACTCTCTGTTGTAGTCACGCCTCCTTGTTGCTCCCCTTCAAGCTTTTTCTTTCTGTCTTCATCATCTGATCGTCCTGGTTTCTTTCTCAGCTTCACTTCTTTTTAGTTTTTCCAACATCAAAGACTCTTTGCGTTTGTGACCCCTTTTTTTTTACCTGCTGTCCCACAGCAGCCTTCCTCCCCTTTAACCTTTTCTTTCCCCATTCCCTTACTTGACCCACCATCTGCTTTTCAGATAAGAGTCGGACAAAGAGCTAACAGCATAAGGGAGATGTGATGGAAAGAGGGTGTTTTGATGGGCGAATGTAGGTCTCAGCATGCATCTTCATTTAATATGCTCTCACCATAGAACATGCTGGAGGATTGGAGCAGAATAAGGATGTTCTTTTTTATCTTTGCATAAAAAAGAACAACAAAAAATGAACGTTGCATACTGTTTCGGATTGTTGTCGTAAAAATGCACACAAACAATCGATGCTACAATTATTGGGCAGATTGGGGTAAAAAATAGTTTTGAAAATGGATTTTTGTCCTGTTCGGGTTGAAAGCTAGAGCATGCCTAAGATCTGAAGTTCTGCTTACACTGAATGACAAATACTTTGATAGGATCTGGCATTCCCTATGGCAAACATTACCCATCTTTCACTCAAGACAGTACAGAAATAAAAACAAGTGTGAAAAAAATATTTTTTCTTTTTAAAACAAGGTCCCTCCCCCGTGGAAAATCCTTAACCTAGATGCAGAAAATAAAGAGAATATAATTTATTAAAAGACCCAACCCCGTTTGACTAAAAATAAATTGCTAAAAACATTTCTTTAATTGAATTATTAATATTTCTCCACTTCCAGAACACATTTGTGTCAGCTCGGACCAGGGCTGGATATAGGCATGGCTAAGCAGGGGCCAATGCTGAGCAAAAATCAGCAATTAGCTAAAGAAATAAAAATGAAAAAAACACAAACAAAATAAATAAATCAAAGACAAAAAAATGGAAGGATGGACAGACAAATGGACAGGAACAAAGAGAAAAAAAAAGAGAAAGGCCAACCAATGTCCTGCTTGTGCCTGTTCCATGTCCGGTAAATGTGAGGGCAGTGACAGGTATGCAACATAAAACTTATAAATAGATAGATATATGGATAAACTGATGTAATAGTTTTCTAAGCATTTTAGGGACTTGGAGAGATATGACACCCTAAAATCTCAACACAACCAAACTTGCCCCTCTGATATTCTACCTGCGCCCCATAGTGGATAATCCAGTTTGCCTTATCCTGACCTCCATTTCTTAAACTCACCTCATTTTCAAACGCGTGTTGCGTAACCTTTCTGAAAGTGAGATTCTGCTTTGGTTTCGCTTATTTGCTTGTTTATTTCTCCAACTTGCCTCCCTGAACGCACAAAATGACAGAAAGCCTTAGCATGCTGCGTGTTGCATAACTGCACAAGTGTGGTGCAAGCTCCCAGACCCTCAAGCCGCACCTTTTTTTCATGTATGTACTGTAATTATGCATATAGCATGCACAGGTATTTTAGTGTAAATCAAGCTTTGGTAAAGGAGCGAGTGCTGTAGGAGTTGCAGTTTGAGGAGAGTAAGTAAGTAGGTCAGCAAACACACACACACACTGTACCGTTATTGCTTCACTGAAAAGCAAATTTAGGCTGCTTCAGCTTTTTTTTCTTTACCCCGTGTTCTTTTTCCCATTCTACTTGATAGGAAAGCATCCGTATAAATCATCTTCATTTCTTCCAGGATTGCTAGAAGAAACCTCTATCCATGAGTGGCAGAAGCACCAAAGTGGGCAATTTGCAGGGAATGTCGCCAGTTGGACACGCTGAACTCTGCACAGAGTTCTGCACTCACACACACACACACACACACACAGACGGTGTTAGAGCCTCTCATTTTCCTATTACCTCTGCCATGAGAGCTTCTTTGGTGCTGAGAGGCTTTGTTGGGCTTTTGCCACGCATAAAAAGGGACGTGCAGGAATTTTTATGTAAAAAGTCAGATCAGAACCCAAGGATTGCAACGATTTAAAAAGATCCACTCTGATATAAATTGTGTTTTTGGTGTTCTCAACATGTTTTTTGTCGCATTTTTCTTATGATGGATGACATATAAAAAGAAAACGAAGCTTAAAATTGCATTTTGGAGTATTTATTGATGCAAATCGTTGTAAATCAGGAGCAGGCGATAAAAATTACATTTGAAAAAGATCGTATTTGTGATGTAAAAAATACCCTGGGCGGTGCACAGGCTCCCTGCTCCGCCCTTTTCCAATGCAGCCACTTGCAGACTATAATTATATATGTCTTTGTTTTCCTTGTCTCAACTGGGATCTAGTTCAAAACTGTACAGCTGGATAGCTCTAATATTGCTCGCCATTTTGCGCCAAGAGTCCCTCCTACAACTCAGGTGAATTTTTAAAAAACTCCAGCAAACTATGTCCTACAAAACAACATTATTCTTTTATTTATTTATTTTTTGGCTAAAACTGCACTATTTCAAAATAGCTTGAGATGAATAGAGTGGGTCTTTGAATGGTCTGATGCCTGAGCTTGCGGATGCTATTGCTTCCTTTTCTATCTAAGGGGACATTGAAGTTCTTAGTAATGCCTTTTTTCTCAAGTCAGGAACTGTTTTTACCTCTAAGACGACATTTTCTTCAACCCCTACCCTCTGATGAAGCGGAGGTCATAAAGTCAGGGACGGTTTTGCAGTGGGCAGGTAGCACTGCAGCTTCACCGCAGTTAACCTCAGCAGCACAGATGCCAGCCATCACAAGCTTGTGTGCATCTGTCACTGTTGATCTGGATTCTCCGTCTGCACTGCTGGGATCTGACAGCCATAAAATGTCTGGGAAAATCTCTGTTTCTCATGCACTCATTAACATTAATGCTGGACCATAAATGAATCATAAAACTGTGTGTGTGGAAGCTGCAGGACGTTTTGTCTGCAGAAGTTTGTTTACGGCCTCTGACCACTAGAGGCTCTCTATCACTCACAGATGAAGTGGATTTATTTGTGGGGCTGGCTGCACACAGCTACTGCAGTTAGATTGAAACTTTCAGCTGCATCCAGATTTCATCGGGATCTCCATGGTTCAGCATGAATGAAATGATTACTGATGACGCAAACTGCAAATTATTTTAAGATTTTCAGTTACAACTATTTGGTTTGAAAAGATAATAAACATCCTGATAGAACAGTATAGGGAGAATTTATTTAAAAAATATATATAAATATGACTACTGTATTTTAATTATTAAACATGCATTATTAACAAATAATTAACAAAACCTTAACAAATAATAAAAGGATTTTATGAAGGATGCAACTTCTAATTCACTTACTGCGTTAAAGTAAAGTCAGTTTCAAGTGAATGGAAAACTTTACTGTACATTACCAAAATAAAGATAAAAAACAGTTTTAAACTTGAAATTATAGGACATACTGAATATTTCAAAAATAAAATTGTGAATTTCAAACTTCATGAATATTATTATTTCTTTTTAACAGCTGTTCATATTTTAAACTTTTCATTTCTCACTCTTCAGTCATAGTGATGTCATTTCCGATCCCAAACAGCGTCTTTTGTTGGCATTGCCTTATGTAGCGTACGGTCCTGCTAATATTCTCCCAAAGCTGACCCTGATCTGAACACCGGAAAAGGCTTTAAAACATTGTATTTTACCCTCAGGTTTTAAAAAGATTTCCAGGTTTTGGAATCAACTCCAGATTGAATCTCTGATAACGCAGAACTTTAAATTGTGTGTTTTGTGTGTGTGTGTGTTTTGTGATTTTTTTTACACTTAGAGGATCTGTACCATGATGAGACTTGGTTTGTCCTGCATGCTTCTGAAATATTGCAGCCAACTGAGCTGACCTGGATGCATTTTTAGAGTGGAAAAGCCACCTGGCATGGTGGAAACCACAGGTCTCGAGGTGCCAGTATCCTACATGTGACACACCTGACCCAGGTAAATGATGATGGGTTATTTCTGGAAACCCAGCGGGAGGTTGGCCCTGCTCACCAACAAAAATGGTGACTTTGGACTTATGGGTGGAAATCATACAGTGGCAATAATAGGAAGATCATCAGGACATAGAACTCATTTGTACTTAGCCACCTCTATTATCTCACAGATAATCTCACAGATAATAGAGGTGCCATTGCACCAACTGTCCTCTCAGTGTGGTCTGAGAGGCTGCTTAAGGGACACCCTGGATCTGCAGCTCCACTTTGTGCGCTCAGTTTCAAACTGATCTGTCATCGCATCGAGCTAGATCTGCACGTCTGTGGACTCAGATGACGTGACCCAGAGGTTCCCTCTTTTTTTTATCAGGATCTTCTCAGCCTGTGACAGTTTTTGGTGGCGTGAGATAACTTGTTTTCTTTTTTTTTTTCAGCTGAATGAAGAGGAAGAGGGGGGGGAGGATTATGGGTGCAACTGCGTTTGTTGCGCTGCTCTCTGCCGCTGTGCTCAGAATGCTGATGTGTCACGCTGCAGCACTGCCCCACTTATCCAGCTAACCTCTCATCCAACCCCTCCTCCATCCCATCTCCTTTCCTTTCCCTTCTTTTCCTCATTCTCATGCGTTTTCTTCTTCTCCTGCGTCTGCTCACTGCAGCTTCGTAGTCACATCACTGTTATGCCTTCTGTCATCTGTCTTTTCTTCTCTGCTTTCAGTCTGCAGTAATGCATCCACATGTCCTCTCACACGGTCATAGGTGTGAGAGCTCGGTACACGGAGTTCCTCTGTGTGTCTGCAGATGTTGAGGCAGCAGCCGCCTTCCTTCCTTCCCCTCCTTACCCCCCCCCCCCCCATCCGCACACAGATGCCACATGCATGCGCAAACCTCACCCCGTTCTTACAAACCAATCACATCAAGCCCGTCCACTCACATCACTCCGCTGCACAAAAAGCTATAGCCTGTGACAGCCGCAGCCCCCGGCAACCCACATATGTCCATGCCAGAAAGCGGAGGCTAGCGCTGCAAAGCTGACCGCGTGTTGGCAGCATCTGTCCCTGCGCTCAGCAGAACAGGAGCCATGATAATGAAATCTGACCACACTCATCTCATGATGTAAATACAGAAAATAGCACACTAATGATGACTTTCTTTTTTTTATGCTTAAACAATGTCACTGACCATCTGCCTCTGGTCATGGGCAGGCAGGGATATGTAAAAATAAATTTGTTAAATGAGAATGAGCTTCAGAAAAGAGCTGTGGTGGAGCTAGTTTTTGCAGAAAGCTGGTGAAGAGATAACAGAATCAGAGCAGATATGAATAAGACAACGCAATCCATGCATAACATATGCTGCCGGAGATCTACTGCAGTGGACATTTTCCACACTGTTGTCAGACTTTAGCTTTAATAAGGATTTGCATAGATCAGCCCTGCACCGTCCTAAACCAGCAGTCAGAACTTGAACTGTTTTTAGAAACTTTTAGTGTGAATCATGTGCTATCTATATAGCAGTTTTAAAACACTCCACTTTAGTGACTCTTGATATGTAGCCACCAGGCTAAGACAGGGTCTTGGTGTGCAGGTCCCGATCCCGGATAATTACAGAGGGTTGAGTCAGGATGGGTATTCGATGTAAAATCTTTGGCAAACCAAATATGTTAATCAGATCTATGACATCCACACCGGATCAGCCAGGGTTCAAGCTGATTTGCTGTGGCAGCTCCTAAAGGGAAAAAGCAGAAAGGAAAAGAAGAAGACACAGTAATTTCTAAAAGAGCATGCTGCACTAGGTTCATGACTGATTATGATCTGCGAGGCGATTCCATGTTTTTTAACCTTTGCTGCCTTTTTTGGACAAAAATTCTTTTCAACTGCATTAGAATGTTGGAACAAGGCGTACGGTTCCCGTTAGACCTGTGTCCTGTTGCGGTTGCTGTAAATGAGGCAGTCCATCCTGGATGAGCAAAATCATAAAAACTGGAGTTAGAAAGTTTTTTCCCCTTAGTTTAGTTTACTGTCTTGATAAAACAATAGGAATCAGTTCAGGATTTGTTACATTGGTATCAACAGTGGGATAAACAAGCTAGCTCAGCTTCTAAACATCTACACAAACTTTTTTATACAATATATGGGTGTGTGTGTGTGTGTGTGGGGGGGGGGGGGGCACACCCACACGGCCCAGGGCTGTAACACCCTTTAACACAGAAGCTTTAGCACCAGTGTTTGACATTCTTTTGTGTACCATAACTCTTGAGTGCAAGTGACGTAAAGAGAGTAGAGTAAAGAGGCTTTATGCAACACTTTATGTCAGCAAAGCTGATATGATTTCTCTGCGTCTGAATAGCTGATTCACGCCGATCCCATAAACGGTCGAAGATTTACGGTAGAGCAAAGACCTGCCTTGTCACATCTCCAAAAGTTAAAAGGTTGTCCAGGTCTCTGTATTCTATTGGCATTCTTACCTTCAGTCGGGCATAACTTAGACATCAGTCTCTCTTGACATTTCAACACATAAAAAGCTTTGGTCCTTTGATGATCCTAAACTACAGAAACATTCCCTGGAGTTAAGCACTCATCTAGTTGTGCTTTACTGAGAGCACTAACCTAGTTTTGGCCTGGATTGACAGTAACAACCAGGTAAAAGCTTTTTGCCCAAATGAGTGTTTGCCTGTAAGACAGCAGAGACAAGGATTTCCTTTATATAACTGTTGTAGGCACTCAAAGGAGTATGAGTAATATTTTATCGCAAAGCAAAAGGAAACTGTACTTTATGTCAGTGGACTTTTTTGCCCAAACGACTGAAACATTGACTGTTTTGCCTTTTTTATTGCATTTTTTACAAATAAGCAACACAAGCAACATAAATTATAATTTATTGAAAATGTAAAAACATGTCATATCAGTAAAGACTGCAAATTTACTGCACAATTGATGACTCTTGGAAGTCTTAGTCACTACTGCTCATAAGGGTTGAATGCAAGTTAGAAAAAATGGGCATACATGTATGTGCATGTGCAGGTGACCCACGTAAAATAGTAGAGTTTTAGACCACTCGGTAACCCTATGCTGAACTTTGACCAACCAGGGACTCGAACTACGTATGTACGTAATTACTTATTGCCTCTCTTTCATTTGTATATGAAACAAATCAAAGGTTTGTGAAAATTTGAAATGATGAAATGATGTTTTTTTATTTGATATATTATATATGAAAATTCTATGATTTTAGTGATTCGCCCATTAATGGGTTTGATCTGTCTGTGAATGTGTATAAATAGATAAATAAGTAAGCATTTCACACCAGGCACAAACTACACCAAATATTTCAGATATTCAGATTTTTCAGAACTTACTAATGACTATTCCCCTCACGCCAGCACCACCCATTCGTCCAAAGTGCGTGTAACGTACATCATCCTTACAAATACTTCACGACACCCTTACAATACACACAACAATCGTAGGTTTCACTTTCTTGATGTCCCTCAAAGTGGTTGTACAAGCCTCAAGAGCAGAAATTATGGAAGTCCTTTTGCTATATTCTGACTGTGTTTAGATCACATGACCACCGGCTACGGTGGCCATTGTGGTTCAGCTCCGAGGATGGATTGTATCTCTGAGAGAACTGAAGCTCAGTCCGTTTGGAAACTTATTGAGGCCACCTCGAAAGATGGGTCGGGGAACGGTTCCTGGTCCCTGACCAGGGTCTGCTTGGGTGTATTCAGAATAATCATCAGGCCAAACAAACTCTGGTTCAATTTTAGTACAACAAATGTGTCCAGTCTGAATACGCTTAACATGGTTCAGGGGAGAAGCTGCCTAAAGCTAACAATGGAGTAGCTGATAGACAAGCTGACATTTTTCCACTCATTTCTAATATTTCAGTTTTTCTTTTCTTGGGAGAAAAAGGTTAGAAGCTTGAAGAATGACTTTTAAAACCAACAGTCTCCAGGCTTTGTCATCTGCCCCATGGTGCACATCCCAACCTACTTACACATATTTTCTTAAAACACTCCAGTGTCATGACTTTTTAAAGAAGATAACTTGTTTTCCTTTCAGTCGCCATCTTTAAAGCTAGCTTTTAAACTTAGAATTCAAGCCAGTGGTGTCAGACAGGGAGGAAACCCTGGTGGTATATATTCAGGGTTTACACTTGTCAATCGGTGCAGAGCTTAAAGTCTGACTCTCCTTAGTTTCACAAAGCAGAAGGTATTCGATTTTCCTTAATAAATCTCTTGGGACCTGCCAATTAATTGATCTTTTAATTTTAAAGCAACACTGTTGCTCCACAGTGGAACAAAGCAAAGTCAAAAATGGAGAATGTTATTTCAATCAGAGTTTGGGAGCAGCGCCCCAGGAGTTCCAACAAAAAGTGATTGCTGCCCAATTAATACCTCTGTGTTGCTGCACGCAGCTTGATAAGACTCAGCAACCCAATGAGAGCACAAGTTCCATCCATGGTGGCTCACGGTGATGCTTCTGCGGCATAAACGGCTCTTCTCCTGCCACCGTGGCGATGGGTTTGTCATTTTGGTTGACAAAGTCGGATGTGTGAAAACTGCGTTTTCCTTTCTGGTTAAAAAATGTTTTTATGGATTTTATTTTAGTGTATAGCAGAAAAATACAAATAGAGACACAAAACCCTAACTGCAAATACTTCTATAATGTTTCTGCAATGGTTTTTCTTTGTTACATTTCTTCTTTCTTTCCGTGTGTCTTAGCAAAAAATTGACCCCCGTCCCATGCGCGAAAAGTCCCCAAAATTTGCACACACCTAGGAAAAGTGAACCCCTTGACGTCTGGAACCTGCGCGGTCCGGGCTCAACTGTGTCTCTGAGCAGAGCAGTCGGATTTAAAACTCTGTGTTTGAGGGGAAGGGAGGATGCTTTGTTACGTGTGCGTTTTGTAGTTTTGTTATGTGTGGGAGAATTCGGACTGCGACCCGTCCCGCCGCTCTGGGCTAGTGGCTGCCGGACTCAGGAGAGCTCGGACTTTCAGCACACACAGCGGCTTTGGGGCGGTGTGTGTGAGCTTTTCAAAGCAGAAATGTCGCTCAGTCCTTAGAAACCGTTCAAACAATCAACGTGGATTTGTGTTTCCAGTCATGTCCCAACAAAATAAAGGCTGATGTTATTCCCACATGTTTACGTGCAGCCAAGATGCAGATTGCAGCATTTCCCACATGGATTTTATGTTCATCAAAGCCTAATGTTGTTAGTGCATCTCATAACCCTGGCTTCTTCCAGCTCCGTTCTTCCACAAAAAACCCACTAACCACACGGATTAAAAATAAAATGTTGAGTGAACAGGTGCATCATAATATTCATAACAGTAATAAAAGCATGTTTAGAAGATCGTCTCGTATATTACCGAGTTGCTGCATAAATGTATGTGGCAGCTCAGTTTGTTTGCAGTGGTCCTTTTCCGGTATTTTGAACACTACTGCGCTTTTTACATGTTGCACACAAAGAGTAGGGAGTTAGAGGTATTGTGAACATGCTTACACGGCTGATGTGAAGCAGTGTTTTATTTACGTGTTACAAGGTTGGGAGTTAGCATTATCACAACAATTCTTTTGGCAGTATCAGTCTGTTTTTGTACAAGTTGCTAGTAAGGTTTGGAGTTAAGGGTATTGTGACTAACTTGGCTAACGTGTAGCAGGGTTGGAATGTGTTTTTTTTTATGTGTTACTAACAATGTTGGGAATTAGCTAGAGTCACAGTAATCTTTGTTTTAGCTGTATCAGTCTGATTTTGTTACTTGTTCCATACAAGTTCGGGCGTTACGCGAGGTATTGTGAATACGCTAATGTGGCTAAGATGGCTAACACTTCAAACAGAGCAAATGTGTAGTGTTGTTAGTCTGGTTGGGAGTTAGCATGGTCACAGTAATGTTTGTTTTAGCTGTAATAGTATTTTTATATGTTACAAACAAGGTATTAGAGATACTGTGAATATGCCAAAGCAGCTAACGTATAACATATTATGAACAAGTCCTAGAATTTCTGTGAACGCCATTAATGCAGTCTGGCTGACAAAATTATCTCTGACTGGGTGGCTGTTCATTGACAGTGTGCCTAACAGTGTAGAAAATACGGTAAAGGCCTTGAGTTTGTGGTAAATACTGTGCTAAAAATACAACTCCAAACCTTCAAAATAAAATCTTAACATTACCTTCTTTGTTTATTTAGGTTGAAGTCAGAAGTGGGGCTGATTTTCAAAGTAAATCATAAAGAAAATGTAGAATTCTGTTTGATAATAGATGGATTCTTCGGCCTTAAATATGGATACACAAGGGGGAAAAAAGAACGGAGGCCAGCAGACAAAATGAGGGGATACACTTTTAGAAACCTTAAAAAGAAAAGTGTTTGTCAGAGAAGACAGCAGAGAAAAAAAATGTCAGACCCATAAAGGGTCCGTGTCCCAAACTCCATTTGCTGCATATGGGAGATAAGTGTTTTTATAAAGGATTCTTTTTCTACTGACAAATGAGACTTAGAATAGCAGGAGAAAGACCTGGAGCTCAAGAAAAGAAGATTTATGTTTAATGTAAAAAAAAAAAAAGTATAATTGCGTGGAGAAAAAAGAGGACATGATGGGAAAATGAAAAGCAGGGAGTTTTTGAGTAACTGGGCTTATTGGAGCCAACTGAGATTAAGTGCGTGCAGGCTTGTCGTCCTCAGTTCTGAAGCAAAAAAACCCCACAAACACGACACGCTCACACCTAAGACACAAACACCATGTTTATCTCCTCCTTCCTTCGCTATCTCATCCGCCTCTCCCAATTCCATCCTTGTCTCTCCTTATCCATTTCATCTCCATCCGTTTCCTCCACGGAGGTGTGATGTAGAGGGGCATCAAGATTCAATAACACTAACCTTTATCTCCAACATCCACACTTTTCATAATGAAGGCCTCCCTCTTTCCGACTCTTCTTCATCCCCTCCCTCCTTCTCTCCCCTGCTCCTCTTCCTTCAGGCTTCCTAAGCCAAATTAGCCGTTGCAGCTGATGAAAAGATGACAGTGTGTCTTCACATTTAGGCATGAGCATGTGTGTGTGGGTAACAAGCATGAAATAAGATTTACCCATCTAGCCGATCAGTCATAGTTGTGTTTTTACCTTAGCTAAACAAAAAAAATTATCAATAAAAAAGATGTTTGAATGAAGAAAGTACCAGTTTTCTCCCAGAGACATCCAAAACCAACAATAACTCTAACCACATTTATATACATTAGAGTAAATAAGGCATAGTGTAGAAATGAAATGCTCCCGGGTTTGCACATGTCATGCATAAATCATAGCATCAACTTTAGATTTTAAATGTGCAATAACTGTGGATGTGTGGATCATTACTAGGCATTATTTGGGTCACAAATCGATCCACGTTTCTTACTATTTAATCTAAAAATGTCTGAACTGTTGCTATATGTGTGTCTTTTTACTGGAAAAAAGAAAATTGAAATACTGTGTATTTAATCACTATCTTTAATTAAAACAGGATTTTAGAATCAACAAACAGATAAAAATATAAAGATTTAAAAAGAATGAAATGGTATTTATCACTTTAAACAATGTCAAACTCAAGTTTTTGTCAACTTCCTGGTTAACTTCAGCAGTATACAAAACACAAAAGTCAATTTTGTTTCTATCATTTAAAAACAAATCCTGCAAATGTTCCCAACAGTTTTTCTATCCTTAAAGTTTTGCTGACTACATTTCTAGTATGAAGATGCCAAAAGATAGTAAATGACACAGCGACACCTACATAGAATGGTAGAAAGTAGAAAACATTCAGTCCTTTAATCTACAATGACAAGTTTTTCCAACAGACATGTTTTACAAAATGACACTTTTCTTCTTTAGAGGAAATTAATCACAAATTTTTTGCAATATTCTTAAATTCATATTCACTATATTTTTTATTCTGTTTTTTTATTCTTCTCTATGTAGTCTATTTTAAAAAATATTTTTCAAACAAAATTTTCCAGAACCTATTTCGGTAAACTGAAATTCACTCTCTTTTCTTTCATCCAAATCAATGCAGTTTAAAATTTAAAATCTATCACAAGTGCATTTTAGAGCAATAATCACATTGTCTGAAGTGTATTTTACTACAGTCTACTAGATTCATAAGGATCGCAAATCAGCTTTCTTGGACATGGCATGTACTTGAATTGTTTGGAACAAATTGTGAATATCAGAGTAATCAAATACTATAGTATAGTGGAGTTTGGTATTGTTTTCAAAATCTTTAGTTGATTTTAGGCTTATTCTATTACCAACTGACATCTGCAGGACCTTTTTTGAGGCTACTGATGGAACATTTCTCTCTGTGAACATAAACAACGTGGCATTTACTCATAATTACCACATTCATCCTAATACCTGTTATGGTCATATTTGTCTGTGCTTCTTCGTTCAGTTTCCAAAGATTTTTCTGACTATTTTCCTTTAGATAAAACAAAAAAACAACACATTTTATTTATTGCAACACTTTGGCTTTTTTGGCACATTATGTTCCTAAAAAACCCAGTTGTTGCAGGATGTACAGGTCCTGTAAAACAAGCTGCAATCATCGGCTGACCCCAGAGCACCTGACAGTTTTCCGACCGAGGTGTTTGTGATATGTTGTTACTTTTTTTGCCAAGACATGGCCATCCATGTTGTTCAAGCAATGCTGATACAACCTTTTTGTCATTTCACTGTCATGAACTATAACTGGCAACTGTCTTGGATGCATTCCACACAAAAAAGAAAACTCTCACTGCAGAGAAAGACTTTCAGATGGAAATAATGGCTCATTCCATCCCAGATTGAAGGGCAGAACTTTGGCTTCTGCCTATGCAGCTGTATCAGTAATACTGCAGTGCTTCAGAAAAAAAAAACTGACTTTCAGTACAGAAAGTTGTGTCCCTGAAGCAGCACCTACTAAACAAATTCAGTTGTCAGATTTCTTTATAAGAAAAAGCAAAGTTTCTGGCTGTGGCAGGAAGGGAGAAAGAAAACAGACATTCATGTGGAAGAACTGCCATAATCACTCCCTGATCTGGAGATCTTTAGGCAGTTCACATTGCAGTGGTGGAATAGGGGTCCTACTTTTTTCCAAATTTGTTGCACTGCTATTAACTATTCTATATGAATAAATAGATCGAAAGCTGCAAGGTCAGCTGCATTTTCTTAGCTGGAATAGAAGATAAAAAGACAAAGGGAGGGATTTGTAAAATGATTTGGAGCCATTACTTTCTTCTAAAAGATTCAGGTGAGAAAAACTGGCAACATTTTCAGTTGTCAACAACAATGACAAAAAAAAAAACAGGTTTTGCAGATACTGGATACATGACATCGACGTTTCAGGTTCAAACTTCAATCGTGACCCCCAAAACACACTTTTGTAACTAATATCTATTTTCAATCTTACTCCTCAAAAGACAGCAACATGCATTTTTTTTACATTTGTTACCTGGTTGATGACGAGCATAGCCCACCTTTAGAGGGGCTCTTCTGAGACATCTTGTCTTTATAATTCCTCATTCACTGTTATAATCGCTTAAGAAATGCTAACCCTAAAAGTTTGGGGTAGGTGTGATTAAAAACTCTGCTTTGCGTGGGCCCTTGTGACTTATCACACTTTAAAAATCCAAAATGAGTGTATACTCAACGGAAACTTTGTTAGATATACCTTGCTAGCACAGGGTTGGAGCTCCTTTTGCCTTCAGATCCTCAGTGGCATAGATTCAACAAGGTAGTGGAAACATTCGTCATATGGAAATGACAGCATGATTGCTGCTGATTTTGTCAGCTGCACATGCATGATGCCAATTTCCCATTCCACCAAATTCCTAAAGTGCTGGTTGGTTTGAGATCTGTTGACTGTGGAGCCCATGTCAGTCCAGAGAACTAATTTTCATGTTCAAGAAACTAGTCTGAGATGATTCCAGCTTTATGACATGGCGTGTCATCCTGCTGGAAGTAGCCATCAGACGATGGGTGCACTGTGGTCATAAAGGGAT
Source organism: Oryzias sinensis (assembly GCA_037389245.1). Lineage (NCBI taxonomy): Eukaryota > Metazoa > Chordata > Actinopteri > Beloniformes > Adrianichthyidae > Oryzias > Oryzias sinensis. Next base: position 8,944,920 of record CM074506.1, on the reverse strand, counting down.
GGACATGGTCAGCAACAATACTCAGGTAGGCTGTGGTGTTGTAACCATGCTCAATTAGTACTAAGGGACCCAACGTGTGCCAAGAAAATATCCCCTCCACCATTACACCACAACCAGCAGCCTGAACCGTTGATACAAGGCATGATGGATCCATGCTTTCATGTTGTTGAAAATCCCAGTAGATCAGGCGTTTCTGAAATACTCTGTCAACAACCAAAGTCACTTTAACCTCTTTTCTTCCCCATTCTGATGGTCGGTTTGAACTGCAGCAGATCGTCTTTACCATGTCTGCATGGTGCTGCCATGTGATTAGCTGATTAGAAATTTGCATTAAGGAGCAGTTGGGCAGCTGTGTCTAATAGAGTAGCAAGTGAGTCTATATCATAAACACAATCTGACAACACTGATAAAAAAAATAGCTGTAAATGGGCTATATTTCCCTGTTTGTTTGAGCTAACACTGGTGTTTAATTTTAAGCAAATTTAAACAGCTGCTTTTAAATTATGAAAACAAGAGTTTTACAACATAGTCATGCAAAATAAGCAGAAATTGATTTAAAATAATCTGGATGCTTGTAGGTTAAACATGTGTAGTGTGGCTTTTTCACTGTATCATCATCTGTTTTAATGAGTTTTTTTTCTCAGTTTTTCAGAATTTGGCAAACCCAATTTGGAAGAAAAACCAGAGCCGTGTTGCAGAGAAACAAACATCCTTAGTGTTTGCATCTTTTCAAAGACATTTTTAAAAATGTGGTTTTCTAAATCCCTTTGGGACCCAAAACATTGTTTTAAATGTAGCCATAAATGCCACAAAAGACGAAGAAAATGGACGCATGAGCTAAACAGGAGTGGGAAAAAGGAAGAAGCAAACTATTCCAGGAAACTAAGTGAAATGATGAGAGGAAGGTGAAAGAGGGACAGGATGAGATGATGCAGGATTAAGGAGAGAGAACAGAGAAGGTGGGAAGGGTTTTGGAGAGGAGAGACGTGTCATATCCAAATCTTAACTGGGGGAAACTTCATCTTTGATGCAAACCTAATCCTGGTTTATTTTTAGATTTTAGGGCGTAAAAGGTTTACATCTGATTTGATTTTGACATTTTAAAATGCCTTCATTAAAATAATAAATACATAAAAAATATAAAACAATGAAAAATCTTCCCACGATCCAAAAAACATACTACATAGGTTAATTGGTTACTCAAAATTGTCCATAGATGTAAATGTGATTGTGCATGGGTGTGTGATTGTGGCCCTGCGACAGACTGGCAACCTGTCCAGGATGTCCCCTGCCTTCGCCCACGAGGGGGCAGGATGGGCTCCAGCAGCCCCGTGACCCTGAAAGGGACAAAACGGGTTTAGAAGATGAATGAATGAATGAATGATATTTTCCACATTTACCATAAGCTGGATAATCACAAACAAGCATAATTTAGCTTGAAAAGAACTACTGAAAACATTTTTAGCCTCTTTTTTTGGCTTCCAGTCTTTACCTTACAGCAGAATTCAAGGAAGCTGGTAAAGAGACAAACAAATCAATAAATACCGACAGCAGCTTTTTCCGAAAAAACAAGGTTGGGAGTTACAGGCATTGTAAATATGCTAATGCAGCTCATGTGAATTTATATGTTACTAGCCTTGTTCAGAGATGGGGTTGTCAGGGTAATGTTTGTTTTAGCGTTATCTGTTTGAAAAAAAATCCAACAAAAGCTTTTTCTGAAAATTAAAAAGTCACAGAAAAGTAAAAAAACAAAAAAAAAAACAACGTACGCCTTGGTCAAGTTATCTCAAATACATTCACTACCTCCTTAAAAACAAGTTTATTTTATTACATTCCATTTACAAGCATTTAAAGTTGAGATTTAGATGTTCTGGAAACAGGAAGCTCAAAAAAATTATAAAGCAACTTCTGCGTTTAAGCTGTCTGTCTGACATTCAACCAATACATTGCCCAAAAAAGGTTGGGAACTATCGTTTCAGGGACATAAAGTTCATTCATCTTCTTAACCGCTTATTCCCTTTTGGGGTCACGGGGTTGCTGGAGCCTATCCCGGCCACTTGGGCGTAGGCATGGGATGCCCTGGACTGGTCGCCAGTCTGTCGCAGGGTAGAATGTCCACAAACACACACCCATTCACTCTTACACTCACACCTATGGACAATTTAGAGTTGCCAATCAACCTATGAAGCATGTTTTTGGACGGTGGGAGGAAGCCGGAGATCCCGGAGAAAACCCACGCATATACGGGGAGAACATGCAAACTCCACACAGAAAGGTCCCCCGTTGATGTTGTTTTTCATGTCCCCCAGCCGGGACTTGAACCGGGGGCCTTCTTGGTGTGAGGCAAGAGCGCTAACCACTGCGCCACCGTGCAGCCCTAAATAAAATAATAAATAAATAAATAAAGTAATCAGAAAAATAATTGAAAGACATACTATACCATGGTTCTCAGACTTCATCTCTTGTTCCCTCATTTGGAGGAGGAAAAACGTTCATTCCCCCCACCGCGAAAAAACACTGACAAAATAGGCCAAATATGTTCAACTTTAATACCATATCAAAATCTTAAACATTCCTGCTGCTAGAAACTAGGAAAAAAAATTAAATAAAAAAATCATTCACTTTGTTAGATGAATAAGATTAAAGCTATGTGCAAAAAGAAACATAAAGTTGGGGTAATGGCTGCAGTGTGCCTGCTTTGTGCTACACATCTTTTCAGAACGGGGTTGCAGGTTTGTTATCGCAACTCTCAAGTCACGCTCAGCTGGTGCTGCTGCGCTAATAGATCTATTGAGCACTGTTGTCTGTGAAATATTTTAGAAAGAATCCTCGCAGGGAAGACATGTGCTCTTTGAGACACCAAGTTCACTCAGATTCTCAAAGAAATCAGTGTTTCCTCGATCAAGTCGCCTGCTCCACATCTCCAGTTTATGAGTGAATGCTCTGTTCTTGTCTGCCAGGTGAGGGAAGTGTGTCTCTGCCTTCAAGCTAAAGATTTGACTCAATAAGCTTTACAAAAATATCGCTGAGAAAGACCATCATTAAACTTGTTGGCAATGTCATACATATCTTCCTCCTCCAAAAACACCGGGATTTCTACTCTGAGTTTGAAGACGCGTGACAAAACTTTTCCTCGAGAGAGCCACAATCTTATAGCAGCTTGAAGTATTTAACAAATCAAATAAATCCCTTTATGCATTTGACCAATCAGATGGACGCCTTCACGTTGTTGACCCATCGGATGGAGCCCTTTATGCTAGATCCTCATCCCTTACATAAATGAGGGTTATTCGAAGGATGATTTATGTTGAATCTTATTTAAAGAAACTGTTGCAGTGAAATGGAAATGATGTATTTAGTTGTTTGCTATTTGTTCAAGTCATATTGTCATTGCAATATTGATCACTTATTCGTGAGGTTCCTCATATCGTGCAGTAGTCATTGTTATTGGGGGCAGAGAAAGGCAGATTTACCATATATCTCTATAGCTAGTCTCCTCACACACACACACACACACACAGACACACACCCACACACACAGTGTCCTGAGGGATTCTCTGTATCCCTTGGTATCCCTCCATAATGATGCTGAGCCATTGCCCAAAAACTTATCGATTGCCACTGAGCCGCAAGTGAATCTGACAAGGCCCTCCCATGCACACACACACGCACACACACACACACACAGACACAAGCAGAGTTCTATATGCAGACCTCACTGCTGTAAAGAGGTGGTGGAGAAGCCTGTGGACTGCTGGGAGAAAGAGATGACGGTAACAGGAATGGAGGCTTGCACAATTCATAATGATCCCATTAAATTTGTGTCTTGAACCAGGATATAAATGATCGGCTTCAGAGATAAAAGAATTTTCCAACCAACTATGATTCTAATTGCTCAGCGAAAACAATAAATAAAGGAGCGGAACATCACTTTTGCTTTCCCACTCCTCAGCTGAGTCAACCTCAGCTGCAAAAAGCAATCTTTAAAATGATTTTTCCCCCCAGCAGCTTCAAGTTCAAATTGTTTGCTTGGGTGTTGTTGCGGATACACTATCACAGCTAACATGTAGTGGTGTCGAAATGTGTTTTTTATGTGTCAATAACAAGTTTGGGATTTCGCGTAGTCACAGTAACTTAGCAGTATCAGTCTGTTGGTTTTTTTACGTGTAGCAAATAAGGTCGGGTGTTACTGTGAAGATGCTAACGCAGATAATTATTTAAAGCAGCATGCGGTAAATTTCTTTAAGGTGTTTTTAGATTACCATTTTTTCCACATTTTAGGCTTCACTTCAAAGACTTAATATTTTTTTCAGAAAACGACAGTGCTTCCCGTAATTCAGAGTGCTTTATATATTTGGATTAATTCTCGTAACGCTTACTAATGTCAAAGTGATTTTGAGAGGTACAGGGCACTCTGTCAGAAAGTCTGTTTTTGTCTTTTTACGAGTTGCAAACAATGCTGGGTAATATTGTAAATGCGTAACACTGGATTAACGTGTAGTGGTGTTGGACTGTGTTTTTTTTACGTGTTACAAACACGGCTCTAAGTAAGCGTTGTCAAAGTAATGTTTGTTATAGCTGCATAAGTTTGTTTTTTTACATGTTGCAAACAAGGTTAGGAGTTACTGTGAACATGCTAACGCAGCTAACATGTAGCGGTGTTGGACAGACTTTTTTTTTTTACATGTTACTAATAAGGTTAAGAGTTAGAATAGTCCCAGACAAATATAACTTTAAATGAGCAGGAAAACAAACTTTGCATAAAAATAAAAGTAAAGGTTTTTAATATCAACAATAATTTCAGGCATTCTGTGAAATGACGTTTTTAGCTGCATATTTATTTTTGTGTTCTCGTCATCAATGTACATTAATGTACATTGTGAATGTATAACAGCATGTTATGTGTTAATGTTAGATTTGAACGGCTATAAATTAACATCTGTAATGTCTTTGTATCGGGACACAACGTGAATTTGTTCCTTTAGTTTCAATTAAGGTCAGACCCTGTCAATATTTCCTGTCCAGAAGTGTCACAGTGACAGTTTTGGTACCCACACTGGCTGCGCACCACGCACACATTTTGGAAAGTGTCAGCAGGCCCCGCCCACTCAACTCCCTAGCCAATCGTGATCTTGAATGGGACTCCCACCCTTCTCCCCGCGTCACACAGAAGAGAGTCTTGCTGTGAACCACTCGAAGGAAGAAAAAAAAATGAAGCGCTCCAGGCTTATTAAACCACATCAATGAACTGTGAAGTAACCCGCCATGATTTATACTAAGTAACTATAAAGGTGTTGCAGCGGGGACAAAAGCAATTAATTAGATTACTTTGTTACTTAACTTGTAACGCCATTGCTACCACCGTTATACTTAAATGCCGTTTCTACCAAAGCTGGTGACAGCTAATGGGACTTTAACTTTGATGTACTTTATTGTTCGGTGCGCCTTATATGTGACATAGGTTCAAGAGTAGACCATTCATTTTTCCCTATATTGTGGAAGATTACAGTATAATTAATTTTTTTAGACTTCTGTTTCTTCACCTTCTTTTTGTAGCTTTTCCAAACATTCAAATCCAGGTTGCGTTAAAAGATTACACCGGCAAAAATTGAAGAAGTGATGAGTAACCAAAGAGGCTAAAAAGTTGGGGGGAAAAGTTGAAGTCTTGTCTAACCAGAAACACTAGAATGTGCCGCTCCACAGCCCAAGTCGCGGCTCCAAAGCTGCTCAACGGCAGTGATGAAGGTGAATTGGCTTACTGGGGCAGAGGGAGGGAGAGAAGACATAATGGTGTCAGTCTGGTTGCTGCACGAAGAGTCAGAGGCAGAAATAAAAACACTGACAGAGACAGACCAACAGCACCTCCCACACTCTGTCACATTCTCTGCATTCAACACAGAAACATCAAATGAGGGAACAACAAATCCTCACTGAACAGCCTACTCGTGCAATAAAACAGGCACATATACAAGGTGCTTTGATCATTTTTGGACTGAGACTGGGCAATGATGAGGTAAGCTGTTGTTCTCACATAGGAGTGTTCACCTGAAAACATATTTTAATCCTCATCACCTGAACATCCAAAGCAAAGTCGAAAATGAGCCATTTAAAACCTTTATGTCAAACCTTTCAACTAACTCAGTTACTTGTTTGGAAAATCAACTAATAACATCAGTAATTTATTTTTCCTTATGAAAGCACATTTTTCTGCTTTATCACATAAAATACCTGTCAAAAGTTTTGGAAGATCTTAGTTTCCAAGTTATTTCCAGTATAAGGTGATAAAAAAATGAATTGCTGAAAACGGTCCAAAAAAAAACTTGTTAAGATTAAGGTCAACTTTTTTTGATCTCCGTAGGGAAATTCAGTTGTAGTAGCAGCACCATAAAATAAATACGAAATATACAGGGAAGAAAAACTCTTATAGACATGTACACACATGGCTACCATGAGCTGTAGAGTCTGATGGCTGATGGCAGGAAAGACTTCCTCTGAAAGTGAAGGCTCAGGTTGTACAGGTTCTTAAGTACCCGAGGACTGATGCCATCAGGTCCAACAGCCTTTCACTGGTCGAGCCTCTCCAGCTCTCTCCTCACCTGAATGGATGCAATACACTGTCCAGTTTGGGGGGTGGGGGCCCTTATAGAGTCAGTGTGTGATGTTAACTATGGGAAAGCGGTGGGGATTGCTGAGGTGCTAATGGCCCTGGAATATAGGAAGAAGTCCAGCTGTCGCTCCCCTGAGCGACAGCTGGGGGGGGCAGCTGGGGTAGGAGAAGCTGGTATCAAACCTGTTGAAGAACTGGTTCAGCTCATTAGCTCACTCACATTTCCTTCAGCTGCACATCTTCCCTTCCTGTGAAAACCAGTGATTGCTCTCATCCCACTCCACACCTCCCTGGTCTGGTTCCTCTCCAGTCTCTCCTCCAGCTTCCTCCCATGGGCATCTTTACACTCCTTCAGACTGTGTTTCAGCTCCATGGACTGTAATGAGCTCTGCGCTGTCCCCAGCCATGAAAGCCCTTTTCTTCTCATTTAAAAGGGCATTCAGGTCACTAGTAACCCAGGGTTTGTCATTTGGGTAACATCGCACCCTGATGTAATCAGAAACATTCTGTTAGTCCATCCAGGTCGTCACCATGAGGCTCATACAGAACCGACCACTCTGTGGCTTCCAGGGCATCACATAGACATTCCATAGCATCATCCGACCTTTTTCTAACAGTCTTCACAGTGATTGGTTGCTGTTTAACCACCAGTGTGTATGAAAGGGAGAGGGGGATGAGGTTGTAGGCTTGTCCAGTGGATGTGTATGCATTGGTTGCATTAGCATACAGTAAGTCCAAAGTTAGTCCCTTGTTGTACACTGGACATACTGATTGAATGTAGGGAGAGTGGAGGATAGACAGGCATCATTAAAATCCCCTGCGACGAAGATGAAGGTACCAGGATGTTTAGTTTGCAGGTTGGCAGTGACTGAGTGGATGACGTCACAGGCCGTAACCGCTTTACCGGTTGGGGGAATATGGACGTTGATGGCGATCACGTTTGTAAATTCCTGTGGCAAGTTGTTTTGTTGCTGTCTTGTCCGGCCTTTGTAGATTCAAATGGTTCAGGAAGTCCAAAAATGAAATGTGCAGTTGGGAAACGAAATGACAAACAATTGTTTGCATGAATTTTCAAACCTTTTACAAAAGGGGAGAGGTGGAAAAACACGACCTGTTAGGCTTCGTGGCTGTCCCGTCTCTCTGTCCTCAAGGCAAAAAGCCTTTTTTTGTTATTCAGTAAGCGAAGATGAAAACATACAAAATGCGTCATTAGACTGGTGTGTTTTTGTCTAGTCTACATTGCAGGTGTCGTGGATCCATAAACACTCCAGTACAGAAAGAAAACAGAGACCAAAAGTCAAAAACTGGTGACCTCGGCACATATTATCTGCTACTGAGGGCAGGAATCAAGCATGTTTCTGCAATACAATATTCATGCATATTTAAAATCCACTAAATGCATAATAAAAAGATCATAGAAAATATTATGGAAACCCCGTTCACCTCCACAGTTTATATGCAATAGAGGTAGCTCAAGCCTTAATCCTTTATTACCGGAGCTTTAGCTGCAGTTTCAACATTTTTTCTACTAATGTTTTCTTCAACCATTTACACAATTAATGTAGTTCCAGCGGATTCTGAAGTGCAGAAGAGAAGCCTTGATATGCAACACTTTACAGTAGTGAAGTGTTTATGCAATCAGCTGATTCTGTCAAGGAGAAAAGCAGCTTTAAGAAGTAGCTTTTTCTCCAAGTCAAAATCAGGTGATTATGGTGCTCACATAAATAGTTGAAGAGCTACAGTACGTGAAAGAGCGTGTTATGTAGGTGTCGCCGACAACATCTTGGGTGCAAAAGGGTTAAGAGACATTCCTTCAGGTGTTCCAAAATGTTCTCTGCCTTCAACAACAAAATGAGATTTTTTGTACTTTTTTAGACAGAAATTATTCCTTTTTTTTAAGATTCAGTATTTTTTTTAATTAGTCTCTCTTTGATTTTCTTCTGGCCACAAGTTATAAAAAAAAGTCAAACTGCTGAGCAATGGAGAAACTTCTGATTTATGGATTCATCATTTTCACATAAAAAGGATCTAACTCAAAAGAAACTGAATTTTACGGCGCTCGAGTACATTACCCAAAGTGTCTGGGTTGGTCAGATGAACATAAAGCAGACAATAGAAGCCATAACTTATTTTCTCTTTCTCAGTTGAAATCAATTTGAGCCTTTTTTTTTAGCTTCTGTTCTGAGGCAGGTAGTTCCATTGCTGAATTTTCATACCACGTTTTGAAATGGCCGCATTGCAAGGGTTTAGAAACAAAAGGGAAGCAGCGAGGAGAACGGTGAGCGGAGAAATGAAGAACAGAGGCAATAGGAGGGGAGAACTGTGGTTAACAAGGTGGAGAGAAGGTTAAATGAGGTGGGAGCTTACTAAAAGCTGTTCTCATCCTTTGAATGTATGGTATGAAAGAAGGTGATACTCTAATAGGATACAAGAGTGACAGATTAAGAGATGAGCCATCTCTGCTTGGGAGAATTCCAATCGGCCATCAGGTCCCAATGGTGGACTCGTCAAAGTACAACTCCTGATTTATTCAAAGCCCTTCAGATCAGGAGGGACGGCTCTGGTTCCCTGCCAAGCTATTGGGCTGGAAAATGCACTGGTTGGTTTGACTACAGAGACAAACCTCTGTTGTTAATTTGATGATATGTTACATTTGAAATGTTACACAAGATATACACACAACTCCCAGGAGAGTCATGCTGCTGTTGTCGAAGGTTCAAAAATAAAATCTTCACGGACAAGCTACTTGTTGGATAACTTACTGTAGCAGTAAGATTGAGCAAGGAGAATAGTGCTGGAGGTGAAGGATAAAAATAAACTTTAATGACTTCCATCCATCCATTACCCATCCAGGCGAAAGGCGAAGTGTGCCTCAGACAGCTCGGCCGTCAATAACGGGGCAACAAACTTTAATGACTTTCTGCATGAAACCCAAACAAAAGGTACTGCCAAATGCGGGGAGATCAAAGGAGATTAATGGGGCAATTAATCAGCAAGACATGTGTGAGGTAAAGACGGCAAGAAGGATGCATAGTCAAATGAGCCCCAGATTAGTGATGCTGTGGGTAAGAAGAAAGCGCTGAACGTGAGTTCTTGAATGCACTTTTAGTATACGTGTTTACACTGGACTGTCGATACTAGCCCATGTACTCGCAATTGAAGAGGCTTGGTGCAAAATGTTGAAGCGGTGCAAGTCTCATCAATCTCCTCCAGGCTTTTCCTTTCACAGCTCTATTCCGATGAATAAAAGACTTGCTGTCAAAGCGGTAAAATAGATTTCTTCTGTCCTGCCAGTTTTGTATAGAGGCAAAAACTGAATTAAAAACTTGCGTAGTGACGCGTGAACACAAGAGTTTTGAACGCAAAAGCCTGAAAAACGCATATACTCAGGTTTTCATACTTTTCATTTGAAGTGGCCACTTTAACACTAGTTTCTGAGCCCTGTATGTAGGAGTGTGTATTGGCAAGAGTCTGGTGATATGATTCGTATCCCGATATGCGCCCCACAATACGATCCATATCCTGATATTGTACATACATATTTAACACTTTTTCTTTCTTTTTTTTTTTAAAAAAAAAGGCCTGAATTTCAATACGTCTTACATTCTAATAAAATTGTCAAATTCAGTTTATTTAATGATCAGCAACTGTATCTCATATATAAGTTGCTTTTACCCAAGCAAATTCATAGTGCTTTTATTTTGGTAACTTAAAATATAGAAAGAGAACAGTCAACATTGTCTAAATTTCCACAAGAAAAAGTTTTTCAGTATAAGAACAAAAATAGAATGAATGTGTCTTAACCTATAAGGTTCTAAAAGTAGGATTTAGGAAATAAAGAGCTGTTTATTTTCACAATTGCTTAATGTAGCTTCTCCAGTACTTTTATTTCAGGAGCCTGAATCATACTTCAACAGTAAAGGGGGGAATAAAACACTAATTCTTTCCAGGAACAGTGTAATGATGAGGCAGCATGATAGGGTGAAGGATGTTTTGTTTACATCAATCTGCTCTGCACCGTTGCAGCCACGCTTTCTCACACGCCGAAGTAAGCTAGTAACTGTCATCGCCACGATGTTGGCCTTTTCTGTAAACATCAGTCTGATCAATCGGGTCGCCAAACTAGAACTTATTCAATATTCTATGCCAACAGCATTTTAGCTGATGCTAAGTGCATTAGCCGCTGTGAAGCTGCAGTGCTTCACTCGTTCTTATCTGAGCCTCTTAAAAGCACTGGAATCTGCGATTTTATATGTTAGTGACAGCGAGATGGCACAGAGTTCTGATTTGGTACCCATCCCAAGTAAAAACTAAGTAGTTCATGTCTCTTAACAATGAAAAAAAGCTACCTCTAGCTGGGGTCTTCCTGTTTTTTTGTGCAGGGTAGAGTTGCTCAAAGAGGCTCTGTGTGCTCTGCTAGCAACTAGCGGTTGGAGTGGAAAACTAAAGTCTGACTGAGGAACACTCAGAAATAATTAAAGAAATATCGTCCTGACAGCATTTTTGAATCGATACAAGTATCCCCAAATATACTGCCGAAACGATTTTTTCTAACACCCCGACCGGTATGTATAAAACACAAAAGACTTCTAACAAAATTTGGTTTTTGGTATGTGGGTATTCCTTAAATTTAAGTAAACGGTGGCCAAGTCTTCAATGCCTGTCCTTGCATGTGTAGTTTCACACTAGGCTGATTGGTCTACGCCATTATTTACTTCCTTGGGTGGTCATTGTGTTGAGAGGCCTCGTGAACTCATGTGTGAATGAATGATGATTAAAAAGTAAACTCAGGTGTACACAGAGGCAAGGGGCTTTGACTCGCTTGCAACCAACCTATAACTATAACTTATTTGAGCATGTGTGTTGGAAGCATAAAAAGACCTTCAGTTTAAAAAATGTTGTTAAAGAGTTCATTTTTATTTTTTAGTTGTTGCAAAAACATTTAGATTCAGAAGGGCTTGTTAAAATTGCTGCACGACAAAAAAAAAAATCCTTCTTAAAGTCACTTTTACAATAATGAAATACAGAAAGGGAAAAACGATAAAAAGCAAAAAGTTTCTCTGCGAGAAACCAGACTGAGTGGGAAAGGTGGTAGGAAATCTATGTCACAGGAGCTGGGCTGACACAAAAGTAAAAGACGAGCAAAAAGTATAAGAAGATAAAACTGAATTTATATATATTTTTTTAATAAGGAGAAATCCAGAAAGGGTGCTAAGTAATGTGTCCTGCCAGTTTTCATTATGTCTCCAACTGAATGAAGCAAAGACGCTGTAATAACAATAAAGACTGTACTGCAGAGGGAAAATGAGTCTGCTGTTCGAATAACAAAGGAAAGGGAACAAAAGGGAGGATGTAACTATATTTTTTGAATTCTCCTCTTGGATTTGGTATTAGACTTCTTTTCAGGGTACTTGGTGATCCAAACAGAAGCTGTCAGTAGTCTCGCTGTGTCTCCAGGCACAGAAATTCTGCAGCATTAGTTCTCCCTGATACGTTATGGCATTGTGAAAACAACATCCTGAGAAGCCGCAGCCTCTCCTTACATCTTGTAATCAGCCTCCAATATCAGTTTGCTGTTTATTTGAAATGTTTCTAAACGCTAAACTTAAAAAGAACCAAAACCGTAAACTTACAACATTTTTTGGAGGATTTTTCGGATCCATGACTATCTAAATACACCAGTGAACACAAATGTTCTTTTCTAAATTCTCTTGTTGTCACTTTTTTCTTCAAAATATGGTGGGACTTCAGTGGAACAACAATTTCACTAGTTTAATTTCTGTTAAAGCTGAATTTCTTTAGGCTTTATGCGTATGAGTCTCATTCCTTACAGCTCTCAGATCACCATGATTGGCAGATTCCTGTCATTTTAATCCCATTTCGCAGGATTTAAAACGCAACAAAAAAAAAACAACAATCCATCAAACCAAGCAAAATATACATTTACTACGGCTGTTATAATTCAATTTGTTTTAAATAATTCAAGATTTCATTAGTGCAGTTCAGTCCACATGTTCCTAATAATGCTTAATAATCCTTTTTATACTTTAATCATTGCATGTATTCAGGTGCCATTCATCCATGATGCATCTTCTACAGATCTAGAGTTGCATTTCTCTAGTTTTGTTGAGGGTGACCACAGGGAGATGTAGTCCCTCGCGGAGTGTCCTGGATTTTCTCCTCCGTGTGCGACATGCTTGGAATACCTCCCCCGCAAGGACTCCAGGTGGCATCCAGAAGAGATGACTTGCTCCTCCAATGCTATGTTCACAACAGGCATTTGAAGGGCTTTCTTGAACGCCCTTTCAAATGGTCTTCACACTGGACAAGCAAGGAGCGGCGTCTTCATCTTTGTCCTTTTCTACTGTTAACTACCACATGTCAGCCACCTACAGTAGGTGCAAAATGTCAAAGCGGTGCGGATCTCGTCAATCTTGCTCAAGGCTTTCTTTTTTTTAATCCAATGTACCAAAGACTGGGCCCACACCGTAAATATTAATTTCACCTTCATGATCAACTTTCAAAGAATCAAAAATTGACACTACCTAATGTATATGCCACTACCAAATCCTTGTCCCTGATTGGTCAAAGTTCAACTGTTTTAACTTTAAACCCCCATCATGTTTTGAAAACTTCCAAACTGATGCATGACGAGTGTTTTGAATGCGAAAGCCCAAACAGGTATATACGCGCGTACATGTAGACAGCATCACTAAGTGGTCACTTGAATGTGCGTTGCCAAGGGCGGTATGAACGTATAAACATGTGAATGTAGGTTGTGGTAGACCTCATCCATTTTTTCAGCAAGGATACTTTTGGGTGATGGACTGGCCCACTCATGTCTCTTCAGCTTCTGCTTTCTCGGCGGAAGGTGTGTAGACCGGTGCGACTTAGGAGATCCTCTAAGGAATTCTCTCCACTTCCAAATAACATGCAGCACAGGGCTTGACAGCTCTACCACAGCTTCCAGAAATACAGCTTATGAATTCAACTCACCATTGGGTGGTTACTGTAGAGCTCTACCCCTTTTTCCACTCCAATTGTCCATGACTTGCCATATAACCAAAAGATAATATTGAAGATTTGTCTTGGCAATTTCCTGCACTGGAAGTGAACAGAAACGGACAGATATATTAAGTATTTAAACACGTTTTCATTTAGAGTTACCCATCATGCATCAGGACTGGCTGATGATCCCTTTTTTTGACTGTAATTGAAAAAAAATTGTAATATCTTATGTATTTACAGATACAAGTAGAGGAAATATAAAACATATATAGGCAGATAAGTGCAATATTTCCCCTTTGCCTGATTTGCCAATATGTGACTCATAATCATTTGTAAATTGGGGCAACTGTTATCTCCCCCACCACTGTGCCCTATCCGCCTCTCCTTTCTGCTGCTTTCTCTCTTTTTGCGTCCTCAACATCTGTCGTCTTTCTTGCGTTCCCATGTGCAAAATAAATTTGTTTGCATATTCATGCATGTTCGGTAATAATGTCGCAGTCCACTGGGAGGAGATGAGAAGACATTCATCAGGCTAGATCTTATCAAAGACATCAACAAAACGCTACAGAAGCATATAGAAAAGAAATGGTGAGAAAAAAAGAGAAAGATAAAAACAGATATAAGGAAATGATATAATGGAAAGGAGAGGAGTCCTCAGGGGTTAAACGAGTAAACTAGCAAACTATAGCAAGGAAAAAAAAACAAGTGTGTTTGTATGTTTGTTCAAAAACCAAAGCAAATTCAGTGTTTGTCAGTAAATACGCATCTTAAAGTGTGGGTGACATGGCCTATTTTAATAAGCCAAAATATAGTAAATAGTCTCTATTTCATGTTGCGATTGTTTTTAATATTTTTCGAAAAAGGATAAATAGCGAAAAACGCGATATAAACAACGAGGACGGCCGCCGGCTTCACGCATTCCGCCGACTTCGCGCCGTCATGTTTGTGACGTAACGAAAGTCAGACAACATGGCTAGCACCGATAGCGAAGCACAGAGTGAGGCTACCGTCTCTATTAGCGATTTATCATCAGATGAACAGAAAGATGAAGAGGAAAGTTGCGGAGATTATCAAGATGATGAGTCACTTTTGCAACCGTATTCGAACCCTTTTTGCGAAAGTGAGGAGGATATAGCAGAAAGTAGTAGGTCTAGTGATGCCGATGACGATAGCCAGCATGAAGATTCGGCTAGACTCCAGAACACGGCATGGTTAGTTGCCAATTTTATGTAGCACCCGTGGAGCCCTCCTGTTAGTTTAGAGTAGGGGGGTGGGTGCTTGGGTTCGAACAATGTCCAGGGGCCTCATTTATAAAACTCTGCGTAGGATTTGCGTCAGAAATGGCGTACGGATGAAACATAGGACGTGCGTACGCAAAGAAATATTCGGATTTATAAAACCGTGCGCACGCACATCCTACGCATCTTTCCTTTTATAAATCACAACCGATTCTAAATGCAGCGCAGCTTTTTGCGGCTTCATGACACGCCCATATTTGTCCATAAATAGTCCGTGAAACGCCCACAAATGAATATTCATTGATTGCGGAACCATGGCAAACACCGAGAGGAAATCGAAAAAAACGTAACTTCACTCAATGTGAAGTAGAAGTTATCGTTGGCGAGGTGGAAAAGAGGAGAAAAGTGTTGTTTGGAGGGCACAGTGTGGGCATTACTAATGCCAAAAAGGCACGTGAGCGGCAAACGGTGGCAGACGGCGTAAATGCTGTAGCCTCACAACCATTCGAGGTTGTCAGCGCTCCATGGGGGGGGGACCAGATGCATGCGCCGGGGGGACCGGAGCGCCAGATGCACCGGGTGACACGCGTGGTTCCTCCGAGTGCTCCTCTGTAACGCCGGGCCCAAAAGCCCGCAGAGGTCCAAAAGGACGGCTCGAGGAGGTCGGAACCGGCACATAAGCCACTCGTCCTCATTTGCCAGCACGTCTTCTTGCTGTCTAAGATGCGTTCACTCTGAATTCTTCCATTTGCCACATCTTCTAAGAGCGTAAGATCAGCCAATGTGCGTCATTACGCATTGTGATGGGACATTTTATTTCCCTCCATTTAATTCCATCTGACAAGCTACAGATGTCGGTAATAATCCACGTGGAAATGGGAAATTGTTCCGCGCAAATGTAATTTCTTGTTGCTTTCTGAGTGGTTAAGACATACGCCATACATTGTTTTATCAAAAATAAAACAAACTAAAGGCATATGCATGAATACCATAATTCCGTAGCTTATGAAGAAATGTTTTAATATGAAAACAACTTTCCCCAGTGGACAATTAATACATCTATCTGTCTGTCCGTCTGTCTGATTCGCACGCATCTGGCAGCGCGTGCACACGCAGCGGCTCCTCTCTCCCCTACCTTCAGTGTTTTTTTTATTTTTGGCTTTATCTTTTTGGGTTTCAAGGATTTATTGTTTTTAAAAGAATGTATTTTAAGTCGTAAGTCGTTTATTTATTATTTTATATGCTGCTTGCACTGTGGGGTGGGAGGAAAGCAATTTCATCTGTGCTGTATGTCTTACGGATGCAGCATATTTGACAATAAAGCTGACTTTGACTATATCTGCTCCGCCAGATGGACACATTGACGAGAATATCAGTTTTGTACATTATTTCGTTCTGTTAACTATATTATTTATGAGGATGAATTGCACAACATGCCAATATTGCAGAACATATTTCACTTTTCTTTTTGCAAATATGTGTTCATTTAAGTTTCTGTTGTAATTTTCGTTTGATCTTTTTTGTTTGTTTCACTGCTGATCGATCAAACGGGTGTTCGTGTAGGCTGTTAATTGTAAGACTTGCTTTGTGAAGTCTTCATGTTATTTATGAGAGGCAGTATTGTCATTTTCACTTTCACGTGTTTCTTCCATCTGCCGACGGTGTCGCAGTTTCTCATTTCAGCCGTTTTTGTGCGTACGCCTGGGTCAGAGCTTGCGTGGAGGACCGCACATTTTCCCGTCAAGTTTGCTTTTTATAAATCTCAACTATTGCGTAGAGAGTGGCGTACGCCTTCTTTTGTGCGTACGCAACGTTTATAAATGAGGCCCCAGGTGGATACCAGAAAAGGTGCACCTGATAAATCAAAGCGTGTCTCCTAATAAGAAAATAAAGAGACTCCAGAGATCTTTCAATATTTAGCCAAATTTTGCAAAAGCTTTGTTTAATAAATTATAATTTGGTAAATAAAATATAAATTGATACCCCAACAAAAAATATAAACCACTCCAATTAAGTAAAAAATGTATAAAATTAAATTACTCCACTTACCCTAAAATATACTCAAAATGTCCCCTTTTGGCCTAATCTAAACAAAGGTAAACACTGGTTTTCAACCCAATTTACAAAATAAATGTCACAAGTTTCCCAGATATTACTACTCTTTAGTTAACAAAGTCACTGTATACCATTAACAACTGTGGAACATTAACAGTTTTACCTGTTTGAACCAGTTTGAAACCTTTTCTCGTGCGCGCGCGCGCTCACACACACACAGTTCAGTTTACTCACGGTACCGGCACCTCAAAAGCAAAAGAAAAAAAAAACGTTGCAGGCCTGTTGCTTCTCTTACAAAACATTTAGTGCGTTGAAATACTCCAGTTGGATCCAAGGACAACAGAAAACACGACTACTTCGCATCAATGTGATCCATCGTGATGCACACTAGCTTAGCTTAGCAGCCTCCGCTCCCGACTCCAGCGCCGTCCTCTCCGACCCAGAAAACGGCTCGCTCGCTTCCAGCTCACCCGCCTTTCCTCGACTCAGAAGCCAAGATCCTCCTCCCAACTCTCCGTTCAAAATTCTTCGTTTGTGTCCCGGTTTTTGTCCCTTCGAAAACGCAGACTTCTCTCCTGCAGATCTGGAGGGAAAAATCCTTCGCCGTCCACCTTCTTGAACTTTCCCCTTTTCAGCAGCGTTTCTTGTTTTGGGAATTTTATACACAGATACACTTTCACTAGATGTATTGCTACATCCAGCTGCCACACAACGACTTGGCATGTTGATGATTAACAGATTTAAACACGAGAGAAACGAAGACTACCTGTTTTGTTTACATGCTGTCCGAAGCGGAACTGCGAAAGTCAATGACTTTCGTGACGTCACAGGTCATATCGAGGTCACTTCCAGCCTGCGCTCTTAGCGGCAAATTCAAATCTCTGATTCCTTCGAAAGATGTCTATTATTCATATGCTTTGGATTTTTTTCGACGCTAACTATTGGTATCAATAGAATCAGCGTTTAAAAGGCTTTTTTATTTGACAAAGTTGTTCAAAGCATGGCATCCACACTTTAAGTGGGTTCACCCACATATGGGCATTAGTTAAAATGCATAATTTAATGATAATAATGCATTGCGTAATGATTTAAAAACATAAATGACCATAAAGTAGTTGATATGTAAACTTTTGTATTTTTGCAACACAGTCATTAATTGTAAAAGTCCCACTATGATCATCTTTTGATCTATTTCAAAATCGTTGCAGAGGTCCTTTAATTATGATTATGTTGTTTTTAGGCAAAATAAAAAAATACATAAAAAACTGTTGTTTTCTATAACATAGGTTCTCCAGCAGTTCAGTAGAGATTTACCTCTGAGTTGTGAAACAGAGTAAGCCTGTCCCCACTTCCCATTATCCATCTCTTTACACACTCTCCCAACCCTAACATAACCAGTGCAACAAAAGCGCTGAGCAATATATTCAGTTTTTTCCTCATCCAGCTTGGATGAGGAAAAAACAGAACAAATACCATCTTTTTTCAAACGGTATCTGCTTCTGATTCACAATGATGTCAATAAAAAAATACACAGCAATGCAATTTTGAGCGTAATTTTCTCAATATGTATCCACCATCATCATAAAAATACATTAATACACCCAAAACAATTTTTTTCTAAGTGTATCTTTACATTTTTATCCTATAAGTCCATTAGAATGAACCAATCCCCAAAAAAGCCCAATTTAATTTTCATTGAAGCCTTTTTACATTATTTTTAGTTATTTATCAAGCTCTACTATGAATTAAAAAAAAATGTCTGAACACGTTTTTGTGTGTGTGTGTGGTAAAATGTAAAAATGTTTGTGCTGTGAAGTAGGTAAGCCACCTTAATCTCCTCCCTTCACAGGGTTTGAAAACCCGTGTTTACTCTTCCAAACTGCAGCATCACCAGTAAAAGGCCAAATTCCTCAGTTAGGATATACAGGAAGCATCAGCGTCTGTCTGTTCGGAAACACGGCTGCTGTACAAACATGTTTGTGACCTAGATGAGTCTCTGCCCTTCTGTTGGGGGAGCAGTGATCCACAGATGCACCCCTCAGCTCACGACTCAAGTCCGATGGTATTACTGTCCGTTGACCTTGAATGAAGTACCATTGCGTGAAGGCGATGGAGTTTAGCATTGCCAGCTTCTCTGTAGCATAATTTATATCCCCTTTTCAATATTTTCATCAAACTTTGGAACTCAGACTTAATTTCTTTGCTCACGCATTCATTGAAAAGACCCTAAAATGATGCAAAATGCTTCAACGGGATGTCCACCAGCCTAGTTTCTAACTCTGCTATCACTCAGGCAGCGGGGAGAAACATTTCTTTTGAGTTGCCAAAACAAATCGCATTTTGCTTGTACATCATGATGACACAGTGCAGAAACATGTCGATGACCAAAGTGTTAAAAATGTTTGTCCTCTGAGGTCAAGACCAGACGAAAAGCCTCAAACTATCCTGATACCACCAGTTAGCTAATCGCAGTGATGTTCCTCATTCAACGATTTCTGGGACCTAAATGTCAGAAACAACAACTTATAAATTAATAAATATCAATAATGTAATAAAAAAGTGGGCAAGGAATGCAAAATATGAATAGCAAATCGGTAAAAAACATAAACTAAATACCTTTAATCTCAAAAAAGTGAATAATGTAAAGCAAACTTTCAGTTTGCATTCTGTGTCTCTGAAGCTTTAAAGTCCCCCTAAGACAAAGCACATCCAGAAGGAAATAATATATAAAGTGTTCCCGTTTTAAAACTCAGTGACATTTTTGAAGTTTTGAAGTGATTAACAGCACGCTTTATGCTTGTGAAGTAAGAACACGCAGGTCATTGAATCCTAAACTTTCCTGTTTTTCTAATCCCTTTACTTATTGTTTTCCTCATTTGGGTTTCATGATTCAGATTTCAGTTCTCTTTACACGTCTGACCTCCCTTCAATCACTTCCAGCTGATTTTCTATGAATTACTTATCTCGTCTTTTTTCATTCGCCCCTTCGCTGTTGCTATTGAGCAACATTTAAGCGATCCATCTGGGATCACGAAAGGTACATTAGGCATTAGGGAGTTCCCCTCAAAACCTGTGGGTTTGTATGTGTGTTAGTGTGTGTCTGCAACGTTTAACAGATATCATCTGATGGACTCCTCCCAGGGATGCCGTCCGTATGCTCAGCTTATGAAGCGCAGCCAATTGTGCCACGGGCTTTGCTGGCAGTCAATCACATAGAAATGGGAAAGCTTAGTGATTACATTGGGGTTTAGGACACCACTCTTACACTGCTTTTTGTGAGAGAAAGTTGTGTTCTTCCACATTGACGATGTATTTGTGTGCAGCTCAGCAGAAACAGAAGCAGAGAACTGGGGTTAGTTTTTGTTCCTGCAACTTTGCTGCCTCCTTTATCCCCATAATTTCAATTTCCTGCATTCAACTTTTGGACTAACTGGACTATCATGACTGACCAGAAAGAACAATAATGTGGACATTCGGCACAGATCTCCCTGTCTTTCTGCTTCTACTTCTATTTTGCTCATCCCTTCCCACCTCATTCCCGCACTCTCATCTATCTTCCTGCCATTCATCCCACCCCTCTTTTATTCTTTTTTTCCATATCCTTTTCCAAAGTAGGTCTCCAGGTCTTTCAGAGGAAAAGTGATCAATCACTCATATTGCCAGCTAAGTTAGTGATGACCCTCACATTTCTGCAGGGGGAAAACTTTCAGGACTGAGGGGCACAATTCCACCTTAAATGAGGCGATTTTAAACATGCACTTACTTAAAAACTAGTATTTCTTTGGTTTGATTTTGAATTTAGATGGATTTTTATGCCTAAAAAAAGCAGTTTTTTGTTGCCTTTGTGTCTAAAAGCTGAAGCAAATGAATTCTAATGTTTTTAGGAAAGGTTGTTTCAGCGCTACATGCTGCCCTTTTCTTCTAAGTGTCGATCTAGGTGTTTTGTTTCTGTGTAAATATGGCCTTTGAGGATTTTTTTGATCTCTTTTTATTTCTTTTGTGTGTGTTTTTTTCTCTGATGTAGTCGGTGTTCTTTCACTCTGCTTGAGCTGAAGTTTATATTATGCTGTTTGTGTCTTTTGCAATGAGCTCAGCATGATACATAGCCCCCTGGGGCAGACACACACTGACACACACACACAGACACACAGACACAAAAGGCTTCCTGAAGTGTGGCCTACCTCTGAGGAGTGTACGGGCTAAATGTGCACAACACAGTGTAGCGTGTAGGGTTACCCCTTGAAGCATGTCTTTGTGTGTGTGCACACACACAGTATCTCGCATCAACTTGTTCGTGTAAAAATTCGTCCAGATTTGTATACAGTGGTCTATGGCAGAATGGGGCGGAGCATGGAGCATGTGGCCCTGTATTTTCTATGTCAGAATTTTAATCTTTTTCAAATATCATTTGTTTCGTAATTTGACTAAAGAAATATATCTATAAATGCAATTTTAAGCTTAATTGTCAATATTCATCATGATAAAAATGCCATAAGAACAGCAAAAACATGATTTTCATTGATGTGATCTTTAAGGGAATAACTAAGGCAAAAGAGGAAGAACAAAGTGAACGGCTAGGAAAGTTTTAAAGAAAACAAAGCTGATGGTAGAAAATGCAAAAGTAGTCACAGAGGAAAGCTTTATATTCGTCTTTTGTGACAGCGGTCCTTTGCATGTTAAAACCATCGCATTTCAAAGAGAACTGTAAAAGCTTGAAATGCATCACAGATAATAGCACGAGCTGTGCAGAAGGAGAGAAAAAAGATTGAGATGGATTCTTAAACCCTTCATGTCCGCACAGTGTTAATGGATTTATAAGGAGTCACAAAAATATAATAAATTCAAGCAGAAAACAAACGAAAGACTAAATTAATGGTCTATATGAACTGTTATTTAAAGTCCTGCTCCATTGAAAATGTTGTTGATGTTTAATATGTTTTGGTGACATTTTTTAATGATAGAGGATATTTATAAAGAAATTTAAGTTCAAAATTGCATTTCTGAGTATTTCTTCATTTAAATCATTGTGAACTAGGACCAGAGGACAAAAATGTGGTTTAAAAAAGATCGTATTAGTGACGTAGAAAACATGCTGGTGCCGGCCACAAGCTCCCTGCTCTGCCCCATTCAGATGCAAGGGGACGACGGGGAGGGGGTTGCACTAGATCCCGACCAAAATTCAGAGGGAGATTTCTCTTGAAATTCTGCTGCTCTGCAGAAACTGTGGTGTCCTACACATTGACCCAGGTTTTTGGGAACGCTTTACAATGGATCAAAAGATGACTGGAGTGGGACTTTAAAAGTAACCTTTTATTACTTCATTTTTTAAAGTATTCTTTTGGTTTTTATCTGTGTTCATTGTAAAATCACGTATCTTAAGACTTTTTTCCCCATTTGAATCAAAGTTTGGGCCCAAAGTCATTGATTAAAGCTGACCGTATAAAAACAGGAAGTGAGGACAAAAAGATAAATACAGAAGGAGAACTGGCAAAAATTCAAGGGAATTCCGAGCAAATATTACAACAAACAGTGAGAAAAAAGGGGCCCTTATAGTATTATTACAAACACACATCCAGATACACACACAAAAACACAGTTGCGGTGTGTATCAACTCTGAATAGGTCTCTTCCGCCCTCTGTCTCTTATCTGTTAAATTTGACTGCTTCTGTGCCAAAAATATTCTTGTGTGACGTCAAAGGCAGCCCTTCCTTTTAATGATCTCTTTGTCTCGGAGTGCTGCTGCGTCTGCAGCAGCTAAAGGCTACTTCTCCCAATAATCATTATTCAACACAAACAAAGGAACTAAAGTACGTTTCTTTCTGCAAAAGAAAATAAAAAACAAAACAATTTAAAATCACTTATTTTTCTCCTCTAGAGCGCAGATTAGAGGTCGCTTTATTGCTTCTAAAACACAGCAATCTTGTGAAGCTTAAATCAACTTTCGCAGAAGACATTTGCTTAAAGTAAAAGACATTACTGCACCAACTCTTTCAGAGTAATGATATTTATTCTGAGAGATTATGCGACTGAGCGGACTCGATTTTTCACATCTGTGTTATTTAGTTCTCTGAATAGGCTTTAGTTCTGCAAATACGGCTTATATTTGGAATATATGCATATCTCTTTAAGATTACTTTATCATCTCTTAGCACACAATAAACTCAGCAGATCTTTTTTTGTACCAAAAAAAGGTTTGTGTTTATATAATATTCTTTTTTACACAAATTAATGGAGACCTAATTGTATAATTACGTTTTTGACCATCACCGGGACATTCATACGCATCCACACATCCGTGGAGCAATACTGGAGGCAAGGAAGATGAAGCGTCTTGCCCAAGGACGCAAGGACAGTTGACTGTGGAGAGCGAGAATCGAACCGCTGACCCTTCGATCATTGGACGACCTGCTCAATTGCCTGAGCTGAGTAAGGTCTTGTTATGGCAATTGTCCCATTAATAGCTAATTCCGCTATTAAGATAGATAGATAGATAGATAGATAGATAGATAGATAGATAGATAGATAGATAGATAGATAGATAGATAGATAGATAGATAGATAGATAGATAGATAGATTAACAGTAAACATTTTTAAAAAGTCATCCAAAAAATTCATTTAAGCAGTTGAACTGTCGTATAATAACGCTTTTTGCGAAGGACTGATGACTCATATGAAGCTGAACCTCTTGTAAAAGATATTTCGTATTGTGACACCTAAACGATGGTAATAGTGACGCCTCTCATCTGTGCTCGTGTTTCCTTTCCGTTTGTTCTCACAGTTATTGCTTAGTCTTTTGTTTTTCTGCTGCTATTTTGGTGCTTTGCTGTTTTATATTTAGAAACTGGCCACAGAGGAATCTTTGTCATTTCTCTTCCTCCTCCTCCCAATGGAGTCAGCTAAGCTGCCGCAGACAGCAAATCCATGGCAGTGACAGGATATTATAGGCAGGTTTTGCCATAAACTTGCTGCTTTTCTACCAAAAGTCAACTAACACTCCTGACAGGCTCATCTGCTGTCTCATTTTGTGAGTGTTTGTTTGTGTGTGTGCTTGGTGTTATCAGATCAGACAGTTCATGACGTTTCCAGAGGCAGAGGATATGAGCACTGCTATTTTTGAACCTCCTCGATCTCCGTGCAGACGTGCTGTCCTGCCTCGTGGGGCAGGTGTGTGTGTGTGTATGTGCGCGAGTTACGCAACAGCGTGGGACATTTCGGAAAGAATGATGGAGGTGGGGTAGACAAAGAATGTGGTTTATATGTAAAACATCTTGACTAAAAGTGTGGAGGAAAAGAAAACATGTCCTACGTACAAAGAGTGAAATGCAAGATTGTTTTTGTCTGACATCGCAGTTCGTAACTCATTGTTGTCTTTCTGCCCATCATTCCCAAATAAATTCAGTTACTTAAGGATAACATCAAATTATGATTTTGTGAAGATTTAATAACAAGAAAAAAAATAATTTAATAAATCTTATCCAGTTTGTACCCCTAAAAAAATGTATGTGTTTCTGAAATATGTTTATCAGAGCGGATTTCTTACATTTCTTTTGCATCCGGAAATGCCGGAAACAAAAGTTATTTAATGTAACTGAACCTTAATCCAGTTTCATCTCTATCTTGTGCATTACTTCAAACCTTGCAGTAGATTATAATGTTCCAGTGGGTGTGGCTGCTGTCACAGAGTGCAGTGCTTAAGCTGCAAAAATGCTGAGTCTGCTGGAATGTTCAGGCCTGTGGACGAAGCAACACTGGCAAGAAGACCAGAAATCAAAGTTTTCCGGAAGAAAACTGCATATCGCAAAGACAATCAACAAGGTCTACTAAACCAATCGCTCTAGCTATGGCTTATTACTGTAAGACTGAGAGCTACAGTTTCATTCTGCACTTTCCCTCTCCTGGGATGGATTCAATGTATTCCCCTTTTAGGGAGAACAAGATGTAGACACTTTTGTCGTTTGGAAAGTAAAGTAAAAGAAACTTTCTTTAGAGAGAAAAGAAAAGTTGTTTAAAGTTAAAATGATGCACATAGACAGCACTTGCCGCAAAAATGTAGTAAAAATAGAGATTCTTTTAACTCAATAAAGTAAACTAATTCATAAAATTCTAATCAAAGGGACCAACTTTGCCTGTCGCTCAAAAAGAAAATAAATCTAAAAGAAATTATGTTTACATTTTTTTATTTTGTGATTTTAGGACAAATTTGTGTGTTTAGCCAATCTTAGCTTAATAAGGTTAGCTTAAACAAATAAGAACATTTTGAAAGTCTGCCCCTGTTTAGAATAAATTATAACGATTATCTAAATAAATATGTTTTTAGTCAAAGCACTTTTGTTATGATCCACTAGATGGCAGTGTGAGACACCAGATGACCCCCACCCTTACTTTGACGTGTTCTCCCTATCATGCCAAAAGTGGATAAAGGTGGAAAGATTTCATGTAGATGACCCAACTCCCAATGTTACAGTGCCTAAGACAGCACAGGGGTTACGACTCTTTGACTGTTATGTGTTATATATATATATATATATATATATATATATATATATATATATATATATATATATATATATAACACATTTTCTAAACACATTTTTTAAAATCAATATCTGACAGTTTGATGTCAAAAAAAATCAGGAAGCACTTCTAAATTGCAGAGTTCCATAAACAGCCACAAGGAAATGTTTGACCTCATTCTGCATATTTTCGCGAGTGGCCTTGTGCACAGTTCTTGGTGTGTTGCAGGGAAGTGTGGGAGTATCTGCAGCTGCTGTGACGAAGACAGGGAATGACAAGTCTTATAGCATGACCTCCCTCATGTCCCACCATGCTCGAACATCGCTTCAGCGTCGACCACATCAGAGCGCTCACGCACACGCAAAGCTGCACAGCGAGAGGGAGCCTAAGGAGAACACTTAGCCCCATAGAAAACTGAATAAGTCTCCCAGATAACATACTTGGAAATGAATTTACAAAGATTTTTAAGACAGGAAAAGCTGATCTCGCTGTATATACTCGTCCCTCCCTAAACCTGCCAGACAATGAGAAATAAAGCTTTTTATGTGATTAAAAAAATCAAAACAAAAAAAAGGGTAAAGCGAATGGGATGCAACTATTAAGAGTTAAAAACAGAGCAAGAGGCAAAGCTTCCTCCTTAAAGTTTCAAAGTCTCCTTAATGATGATTTATTACATCTGAAATAATGAGAGCAAGCTCAGGGTAAAAAAAAAAAAAATCACTCCTCCTTTACTTATGGAGCTTCTGAACTCACAGCTGAAGTTAAAGCTTTTTTATCAGCATCAACTTTGTCTGACCTTGGTCACATCCCCCCCCCCCCTTTAAAAATAGTAAAAGTGTTAAAAGGGTAAAAGCCAAATGATATTGAAGCATCAGCTAAATGGAAGCATGTAATGGAATTATGAATATCACATCATTGAGCTGCAATTTTCCCTTCAAAATAATTGCTTACCTATTTATTCATTGCTAAACTGCCATAGAACCTGTTGTGGATGTACTGTGACTCATCAATAAATCATTTGATTGGCAGCTCACATAACATATTCTTCTCACTCCAATGAAAGCTATGAGGCGTGCTCTTGTTTTTTGATGTTGTTTTTACACTTTAATTTTGTTTGTTTCGTGGTGTCTTGGTGTTGTATCAATGCAGTCCATCACAGTCATGCCTTAGTCATTACTGCCCTAGTGGGTGGATACGGGTTGTATTGTAAAAGGAGGCAAATCTGTTCGGGGTATCCAGGTGGTCCAGGAAAAAAGATAGGATCATTGACCACTCTGTGAGCCCATAGAGTAAAAATGTTTATGCACATATTTTTCTATGGGTCAGAGTGGACACTGAAAAAACATGTTGGGGTAATTGGGGATGAAGTAGGTGAGACGCAGGAAGTTACAGATTGTTCATTTTTCCAACCCTCTAAAAAAACTGTGCAAGGGTCCCACACTGCATCCAGTCCAGCTCTGGTGCAGCCACCGGAGCGGTCTAATGGCTCTCATTGGTGACAGACGGCTGCAGCAGGCTCTGCTGCCGACCTCTTGAGACTCCAAACTAACGTAGGTTCACGCGATAACCCGCCATTTATTTAGGCTCGCTCCGACCTCACACTTTTTGAGTTACGTAAAGATGCAGCCGCCCATCGGAGCTGGACTGGATGCAGTGTTAGCAATAAGAAAGTTGGACAGTCAGAGTGTTGTTTGTGTGGACATCCAACGGGCACTTACGTATCACGCGCACACCCCATGCGTGCAGAATTTGAGCGTGGCCAAGAGTCAGTGCGCACGCCTTACTAAGAGCCATGGTTTATCCCATTTTCATGACATCCCTTAAGGTGGCCATATGAGTATAAAGGAATATACAAGACACACATTCACTCCCCTTAAGATGCAGCCACTCCTATCTACAACCTTCCACGGGCAACTGGACAACCCAAAACCCACCAGTACCCGTAAGAGTCAACCACCGTACAGGTGCATGTGACTAAGGCAAAAGGTTTGTGATCTTTTTAGAAAAACAGTATACATTTAATAATTTATAGTTCCGTGGGTAAAAGATCATATCTGTTTTGATGAGGAATAGGTTTCCCTGAAAGGATGCTTAAACAAGTTAACATGTTTATGGTAAGTTGTAATCAACTAATACCGTGATGCAACCAAAGTTTAGGAAAAGTGACCCAACAGTTTCACTGATTCAGCATAGAAAGTTCTGTTTGCTAAAAGTTGAAAACTAATACAAATCCCCATAAACCATATAGAAAACCCATACAGGCCCAGTAAGAACTGGACATTCCTGCCAAGAAGGCCGCAGTTTGTAAGTCACCAATCAGGCGTCCCGATGTAATTTATGTGGCTTTTTTCCACCTAGTGGCATGGCAGGCCCGCTCCTGAGATTTAGAGTGCGACGACATGCTTGGGACATTTTTACCAGGGTCACCGGGATTGGCCGTAGATCTCAGTGGGGTGGCCATAGCGTGGTAAATCTTTCTGAATGGTGTGTGATCAACATGTTTTTAAAAATATCAATGGATTACAACAAAAATGCAAGTAAAACATTTTTCAATCTTGGTGAGAATCAGCAAACTGGTCAGTAAAGATTTTTGGTTTAATTTTTATCTATGTATAGAGGGAAACTCTATATATAATTAAATTAATATTAGAAAATTAATAAAATTAAAGGGGTTGGAGTAAAATTGTATTAGTCAATAAAAACATTATAGATACAAAAAAATATATTGTGTTAGATAATTGTGCTTTTAGTTAAAGTTGTTGCAGTTTGTTGTTTGATTTTAGAAATCCACTGAAAAATGAATAAGTTTGCAGTTGAAAAAGCAAGTTAGTTAAAATATCTAAGAAAACAAGCATTATTTTCATGAAGGCTCTTTTTTTTCCACTTTAGTGACACTGTAGAGAGTCGCTGCTGACATGTTTCACACACCATCACACATTTTCTACTAATGTATCTGCATTAGCTAAAACCGGTCCCAGCAGACAAACAGATTTATTAGCGTTCATATTTCCTTTTTTTTTTTTTTGGTGTGCTAATCTGATCTGTAGTTCATCCTGGTAAATTCCGTCCCATTTCAACTAATGACATGACATTAAATCATTTTAAATGAAAGTGCTTGTCTGCACCATCCGAGCTCACATCCGAGTTAGGTGTTAAATGATTCTCAGGTTTTATGGAGTGGAATCCAGAACAAGAGTTCTGCAGCCTGTCTGTACCTCTCCGATCCAATTTATTCCTAATTGAATTGTTCTGGGGCTCTTGTGCATGCATTTTACTGCAACTGAAATTTATTAGATGAGCTGAAGGAGAAAGAGTGAGTGTGACTGTGCCTAAAGATGTATCAAAGTGGAATTAAAGGTTTTCAACTGTGACCCAATAATAATAATAAAAATAATATATTTCTTAAATGTTCACTTCTCCCCTCTTTGTCTCTCCTGCTTTTGTCTTCAGGATGAAAAGTCGACTTTCTTCCAGTTTGGTGCTTCCATCCAGCAGGAGGCTTTGCTGATGCTGAACATCATGGAGGAGTATGACTGGCACATCTTCTCAATTGTCACATCAAAGTTTCCCGGCTATCAGGAGTTCATAAACATCCTAAAAACCACAGTGGACAACAGGTGGGAAAATTTCTCAGTCTTTGGTTCGTACAGTCATGAAAAACCCAAAAAAGGTTTGGAAATTGAAAATAAAATTTCTAGGCCCTTGAAAAGTTTGTAAAAATCGACATCATCTGTAAAGGTTTGGAAAAATCATGACAATTTTATATTTTAGATACAAAAAAAATTGTTAAAAAAATTGCTTAACATTCATCATTCATTCATCCTTAACATGAGATTCTTATTTAAATTGTGCTAAAACTTCAACCTCACACGATCGGTGATGGGAATTAATGTTGCCGTAAAGCAGTTTGAGCTGTCGTCAGTTCAACGCATGGCGCTTTCAGCTTACTATCGTGAAATGCTACAAAATGTTAACAAGTGACCTCTTAAGGAGAGGTACCAGCTGTGTCTACTGAAAGACCCTGAAATGGTCTTTCAGTAGACTTTGCTCCAAGTCTTTCGACATAAGCAGCATGAGAGAAGCGGGGCTGGTGAGCAGCGACAGCTGCCAAACGCTGCAGAAGTCAGGCAGTCAGAGAACTTTTTAAAAAAGGTAATTATGGCATTACTGTGAAAGCATATTGCATTAAATTATTAAGATGAGCTGCAATTAAAAGTTGACAAGCCACAAAGTGTCATAGATATGATCTGTTTTATTTATGTGCTCTTCACCATATTGCCAAGCTCTTCTTCCTACTTACTTTATCCACTAACATTACAGAGCAAAACATTGGGGAAGCAATAAATATTGCCCAGTATGAACTGTATATTTATTTTGTTTGTGAGTTAATCCCAGCGACAATAATGGAAATAAAGCAATAAAGTCTGTGGGTGACCTGCTGGACGCAAACGTTTTGGGTGTGGTCAATTTTGTCAACTTTGCTATAATATTTTCTGAATTTTTTCACACATTTCTTTCAGAATTCGCTTTAATATTTTTTTAGGACTACAACAGTGATTTCTGTAGAGTTTGTTTAAAACCTTTGTGATATCCTAAGCACTTTAACGTTGGGAGTTGGGTCATCTAGACCCCACAAGACATTGCGCTGAAATTTGATTTGTGATCTGCACTGGTTTCCATGGATTACATGATATCCTCTTCATGTAATCCAAACATGTCAATGGTCATCTTGACCCCATTGGATAGGAAAAGGGTTAACAATATTGAGTTATTGTGATGTATTTGATATTATACAGGATGAGTTACTGAGAAACTGTTATTGTCTGTCCTTTATTGACAACCCCTGCCTGCCGCTACAGCTTCACATGCATTCTTCACATCAAGGCAAACTCTGGCTGTGACTCATTTTCTCCATCACCACAGACAAGAACAAACAGTCCATACTGGTCAATAGAACTACATCCAATGTTTTGTTCTGTAATTTTAGTGGATAAAGTAAGTAGGAGGAACTGACTGGCGATATGGTGACGGGCGCATTAACAGAATGGATCATCTCCTTGACACGGACACTTTGTGGCTTTTCAACTATTATTTGCAGCTCATCTTATAGTTTTCATGAGCAGATGAGGTTAGGAAGTTTATTGTTCTTTACTTTTGTAGTTCACCTATTCTTGAGAGTTGGGACAAAACATGTCCCACATAAAAAGTATTTTTTTATGGATAAAAATAATTAACTTATAATGGATTGACTCACTCACTATGTTAGATCTAAAGGAATTGTGAATACTGTTGTTATGTTTTGTCTATATAATGACTTTTTTTAAAGATATATTTGCTCCAATGTAAGACTACTGATAAGGCGCCCTATGCTATTGCTCTTCTCCTTGGCATTAGGTCACAGCATTGAAAAACATTATGTCTTTAACATTTACATCAAATTAAAAATTAGGGTTAAAAATGTATAAGACAATAAATATGATGAAAATCAAAACATTTTTTTGAATAGTATGAACAGTAGTTTGAATAGATTCGGTTTTCTAAAGGTCTTTTGTCCTGACTCTCAAGAATCAGTGATTTCTTAAAAATATTACAAAAAAAATCATATAAAGCAGCAGTGGCTCAGGCAGTTGAGCAGGTTGTCCAATGCTCGAAGGGCCGGCGGTTCGATCCCCGCTTCCCCCAGCCACCTGTTGTGTTGGCTGCCTCCAGTGTGGCTCCACTGGTGTGTGAATGTGTATGAATGTCCCGGTGATGGTCAGAGGGGCCGTAGGCGCGAACTGGCAACCATGCCTCTGCCCCAGGGCAGCAGTGGCTTCATTAGTAGTTACCATCACCCAGTGTAAATGAATAATGGACACATTGTAAGCGCTTTGAGCATCTGGAAAAGCACAGATAAATCCAATCCATTATCATTATAAAACAAATATTATCCATGTTTTTTTTCAATTGAATACAGTATATTTACAGTTGATATGTGGCTGCAATTTTATTGGCAAGGCAGACATACTTGGATTTATTAATATGTGTCTTGGTTTGATTTTGCGGCGCCCACTACAATAGTCTGACTGAAATGTGTTCATTTTTGTTTGGGAAATTCTATGAAAGGTTATGGAAAAGTTTTGTAAAAGCGCTAAAAAAAATTGTACGAACCCTGTTAACTAAGAAGACATTTTTAAACCTTAAATTTTTTTTAAAAAGCCACTCCAAAGACCCAAAATTGTATTTTT
This sequence comes from Oryzias sinensis, assembly GCA_037389245.1. Taxonomy (NCBI): domain Eukaryota; kingdom Metazoa; phylum Chordata; class Actinopteri; order Beloniformes; family Adrianichthyidae; genus Oryzias; species Oryzias sinensis. The sequence continues at coordinate 8,913,269 of CM074506.1, read as the reverse complement.
GGTGTTTTTTTAAACATGTTCTTGTAGCCGTTTTCTCATGATAGAGGACATATATAAAGAAAATGAAGCTTAAAGTTGTATTTCTGAGTATTTCTTCATTCAAACAGTTGTAAATCAGGAGTAGACAAAAAAATTCTTGGAAAGGTGTGACGTCAAAGCTACTACTCCATTCTGATGCAACAACTTGTAGATAAATAAATCCATGTACGTCTTTGTTTTCCTCATCTGAGCTGGCATCTGGCTCAAAAATTGTCTACAGCTGAATATCTCCAATATCGCTCACCATTTTTGTTACAACTGTGTGAGAGGCTGTAAACTAAAGGGAGAGAATGTAGTCTCAGCCAGTCTAAATTCTCGAGGCGTTTCTGGGAGAACCCCTGCCTCTACTGCGGTCAGCCTGGCCGTGTTCGCAACACCTGTCCCAATCGCCTCCCACGACGCTCTGCAAAATTATTGAGTAAACCCATTCTCAACTTTACTCTAATTTCCCTATGCTTTGATAACTGCGTAGTGGAAACAAAGGCTATGATTGTTTCTGGGATGGCGGGGTATTTCATTGACCTGGCTTTTGCTCATCCTCATGATGTCCCTTTGCTCTCCTGCGATGCCCCGGTGGCTGTCACCGCCTTAGACGGAAGGCCCCTGGGGTCGGGCCAGATTCGGTTCCTGACTCAGGACATCGTAGTGATCTCATCAGATCACCATCATTAGTTTCTCCGCCACTTTGCCATCGATCCCCTCGATGGTCCGTCATCCTGGAGAGGCACGATCCGACTATAAACTGATCGGACTCATATTCACCTCCACTGCCTTCAGGTCGCAGTAAAGTTTGAAAACTGTTCTTCATCAAGGCCGATCGCAGCCACCACCCTCGCAGAGATCAGCGTGACAGGGGAGGTAGAGGGGTTACCAGCTCAAGGCTGATGCACTGAAAAAAGGCTGATGCACTGTCTCGTCTAAAGAACCTGTTGCACCAGAACCCCTCGTGCCATCATCACTGATCCTAGCTCCTGTTCAGTGGAACATAAATATGGAGTTGTCTGAACTCAATGCCACTCAGGCTGACGTAGCCCAGTACGTAGCCTAGTACGTAGCCCAGTACGTGACCACGATGAGGATCCTGCCAAATGGCTAAGTTGCCTCGACAGCTTCCGGCCAGCCTCCTGCATCAACTGCCCATACCACAACGGCCCTGGTCACACATAGCGGTGGATTTTATCACTAATCTACCTCATTCAAGAGGTAACACCACCATCCTCTCAGTTATTGATTTGCTTTTCCAACTCATGCCGGTTTTTCCCTCTGCCTTAGTTGACCACTACTCTGGAAACATCAAGCCCCTTTCAAATGTAGGTGGTGGAAAAACGACAGCAATCAGTTAAAAAACATAAAAAGAAAAAGCCCCTCTCTGCATCTCCTTGCCTGTCTTGTGTCATCAGCTGAATGTTTCTTCATGAAACAGCGTATAGCACGTTCTTGAACTCGCCACACGCGGCCGGTGTGTAGGTATCTTAAGGAACTTAGATGTTTAAGTGGGCCTCCTTAATTACAATCAGCTGATTTCTGGTGTAAACTGTGCAACTGTGAACTTTTGTCAAACCTTTACTGAAACCAGAACACAAATTAGCTCCCATCAGTTATATTGATTGATTCACCAATAGATTTTCAATACATTTAATAAACCGGAAAAAATACCAAAACAATCACATTTTCAGATGCTAGAATGCAAACCACATTCTCTTTTTCCATTATAACATCACTGCAGGTCTTCTCTGTGTTTATTAAATTTTTGCTCAAAACCACTGGTTAGTCTGCAGGTGCCTGAGGAAATAATTAAAGTGCTTTGTAGAGTGTAGTGAATTTGAACCGAGGCACATTAATGTTTTAGTTCATTATGGTTAAGTGATACAACATACTTTGTCCAGACGATTGGAATTGCTTTAATTTACTAGCTTTTTCTGCACCTTGTGTCTGTGCCGGTGCTCTAATCTGATCAAAAATACACATCTGGACGGGAGTTTAGCATTCCAACTGTGTAGCTTTCCTCAAAGATTGAAATCTAGGAGTGGATTTGAGCCAAACTGCAGTACTGATTACACAGGTCATGTACTGATTTGGTTATCAGGGTGTACTAATTTGAATATCAACACTCAGTGGAAGCTGAATCTCATAGTATTTCATCCCAACACAATTACATCTGGCCATTAATGGTGTCGTTGTTATGGAGTCTCCTTCCTCAATTGTGTGAGGCTACATGCCATCGTTAGGATACTATTGGCCTTGGGCTTTTGAGACATGTAGACCCGTCAGCCCCTTAGACAACAAGAAGATGACGGCAAGTCCCAAGTCTCACGTTACCCTGCTTGTCGTTTGCTGGATTCCCGACATGAAGGTTACAGCTCCCTTCTATCTCCCTGATGTCTGTCACACTTTGTAATACTCACGTTGGTCCTGCACTCTACTGCCTCTTGCTAACTGCTAACTCCTGACGCCAGTCTGTGGCAGTTTATGACATATGATGGTGTTTAATTGCCAAGAAAAGTGCTACTACCTTTAGTCATGCTGCTCTTTAGCTCCCTGTCCTGGGATCCTGATATAGTATCACTCAGAGCATTGTGGAAAAAGGGCAGCCAGTCTCAATGTATGACAAGAATATATTGACTTTTTTTTAATGAGCACTTATTACTTTCCCTGTCTATCTTTTGGAGCTAAATGGCACCAGAACTGCCATAAAAATGCCATCTAAATATAAAGACTTGTTTTATGTTATGTTAGTTGTAACTTGTTATTCTTTATCAATTAGAAAAACAGATGTCTTCCGCTGTGTTGTTTTGATGATAAAGGGGGGTAAAACATTTTTTTTTCCTCCTTGGTGGCAAATGTTACAGACGCGTTGTTTTATCATGTGTTGCTGAATTTGCGCATTGACAACAGACATAGCTTGTTTATTCTTTTCCTTTTCTATTGGTATGTCATGTAAAAGAAAGGTCCACCTTCAACATTTTTGGTTTTTCCCAACGATAAAACAGTGACACCTTTTTAGGTGTAATTGGTACATTCTGTTCTCAGACAGGAAACCTTCATATATATAAAACAGTGACACCTTTTTAGGTGTAATTGGTACATTCTGTTCTCAGACAGGAAACCTCCATATGATCCACTTAAAGAGTTGGCTTAATCTAGTATTAGATAGTGGTTTGTGATGTCACCCAATAATTTGTCTTGGGTGGATTTAAAGCATTTTTTCAGCTATACAGTTATTGCTCTATTTTATCAATGAAACTCAAGAAATTTGATAGAGTGGAAAAAATACACCTTCTACAAGCTTTTTCAGAGTTCTCGATTCAACTGTCATCTGTCAATCAAGAGGTCACGTTCTTTGTTTGAAAGTTGTTCGTAAATATAAATGTCTTTTGTATGTAATAATATGTTTATTTTACTACAAGTGGCCGTGATAGGCTCCGGCAGCCCCGTGACCCCGAAAGGGACTAAACAGTACAGAAAATTGATGAATAAATGAATGGACTTATTTGGAGTAATATACAAAATAATTTGCTCTAATCATTTAAAGAACAGTTCCGATCATCTTTTGATCTACTGTAACTATTCCCAGTGGTCTTTCATTTTAATTATGCCATTTATAGCCAAATAAAAAAAAACTGTCATTGTCTAGGACATAGTTTCTGCAGAACGGCAGGAGTTCATCAAAAATACGTCTCTAAATTGTGGGTGGGACTCTTGGTGTAAAGTCAGCCTGCCTTCATCTCTTATCATCCATCCCTTTGTTGTTCCTATCAACCCCAACCTAACATTACCAGTGCAACAAAAATGGCGAGCAATATTGAAGCTATCCAGCTGTACATCTCTGAGCCAGATTCCAGCTCAGTTGAGGAAAACAAAGATGTACTGGGAGCTTGTGGCCCGCCCAGCATACTTTTGACATAAAAAAATATCATCTTTTCCAAACAGCCTACCTTTGTCTAATCATGATTCATAACAATTTAAATAAAGACACACTCAGAAAGGCTATTTTAATTTTCTTTAAATATGTCCTCCATCATGAGAAAGAAACGCTACAAGAACACATAAAAACACCAAAAACACCAATTTTCATTTAAGTGAGTCTTTAGCAGAGGAGTTTTAGTTCCAGTGTTTACATTCTTTGGAATATCGTAACTCTTCAACAACTCACTCAAACAATGTGTTTACAGGGGATTGTGAAGTGGATAAAAGCAGCTTTGCATTGGTATGCAGCATTTAAATTTCGTGAAGTGTTGCATAACAGTGCCAATGTAAAAATTTGTCAGAATCAATTGATTTACAGTGATCCCATTAACGGTCGAAGATTTACAGTATATCAGAGAGTGTTTTTATGTTATTTAGATCTCGCTGATGCTATCTCCACTGTTAAAAAATGTAATGTCCCCTACAAGACATACCATGGGTACAAACATATGATAGTAACCATTATGAGGTTGAGACAGCACCATTAGTGGTGGCAAGCCCTTCTTTCCATTTATTGGTGGATGGTAAACTAAGAAAAACAAAACATACTACCTACTGTATTGTAGTGTGTAAACTAGTTCTTAGTATTTGTATCGCAATCTACTGGATTAGGAATGCTATGAGTTATACTATTTAATGTAAGAATGTCTATAGAAATGGTTCAGTGATCATAAATGTATTCCAACCACCCTCAACGGTAACTATTTTACGTTATATCTCAATATTTCTGTCTCTTCCTGCTTTAGTTTTGTGGGTTGGGATCTGCAGAACATCATCACTCTGGATGCAGTGGAGGAGGACAGTCGGTCCCAGATCATGCTTAAGAAAGTCCAGTCTCCAGTGGTTCTGCTCTACTGCTCCAAAGATGAGGCGGTCTACATCCTGGACGAGGCTCGCTCCCTGGGCTTAACTGGATTTGGTTACATCTGGATCGTCCCATCGCTCACTACAGGGAACCCGGAAATAACCCCAGAAGCATTTCCATCTGGAATGATCTCGGTGTCATACGACGACTGGGACTACCCGTTGGAGGCTCGAGTTCGTGATGGTCTTGGAATCATAACGTCAGCAGCGGCAGCCATGTTGGAAGAGTATGGGGACATCCCTGAAGCCAAGACATCGTGCTACGGGCAAATGGAGAAGACCCCCAAGTTGCCTCCCAGTGCACTCCATAAGTAAGAAACCATTTATTTTCCGTAAAGATGACAATATTTTTCAAAGTTTGTGCACCGCTTTATGTTTGTATATATAACTAAGAAAATGAACAAACTGCGTTCACTTATGGGTAAGACACCACTGGATTTTGAATGGAGGCTTAGTGGAGTGGTTGTGTTTGAGATAAAAAGAGCAAGAAACGCATGAGGGAGTTTTTTAAGGCAGCACACTGAGAGGCAAAAAAACAGACTCAGACTGGGATAATAGCATGGGGCCACTGCAAACGAGTGCTCTCCCAAACAAAGGAGCTCCTTGATTAGTCTTTCTGCTTTCCCTCTCATTTTCTCCTTCATCTCTCATCGCCTCTCCTGCGCTCTCCTTCCCGTTATGGATTTGTGCCGCAGCAGCCAGTGGGAGATGTTGCAGGTCTTGCCAGCTCTGTCTGCTTTCCATCTGGCAAATGGGGGGAACAGACACACACAAACCGTGTTTACATCCCAATATTGTTTTTATTGGAAACGATTTTGTGTGAAATTAATATTTTCTTGTTGAAATGACAGAACTTGATGGTGTCGTTACAAATATGAAATCCACAATATATTCTCTCAGTAGTCACTTAAAACTGCAGCCTTGGATATGAAGATTTTGTTTCTTGTATCACCTAAAAAAGGTATATCAATATATTTTTCTAGTTTGAAAGATACCAGTTATGTCAGTATGTTTCGCTTCACTTTGTTACTTTTGGCTAATATAATGACCATGAGTCAAGGTGCTCTTAGTTTTCATCTGGAGGGTTCAATCATTTTCAACATCGAAATCCTTCTCATGTTCCACACCCAGCTATCGTTTGGGGGGAATAAGCAAATATTAGGAGCCAGCTGACGCTGTCCACAGCACGCTCTACTGCTGCCGTTGGTTATTGAGGTGATGATTGCCCACAGATGGCTATGTTGTGGGTGAGAGGGCTCAGCCAATGGGACTCCAGGGCCAGCACATTAGAAACGTGATTGGCCGATGTTAGGGCAGGGCAGTGAGCCAGTCAGCTGCGCCTTCCCGGCGCATGCATGCTAACCCACAGAGAAATCCTGTACTGGTACTGTACACGCAAATGTACAGTACATGCTTCCAACTGCTGCCTTCGATAATCTGACAGTAGTAATTTGATGTTGATATAATCAAAAGACGGGTTTTGCACTTCACAAATAGATTAGAGTGGAGTAAAATTTGTTTTTTTAGGTGACATCATCAATTTGAACAAAGAAGAAATGGAGGAAAAGATTGTCTCATTCCGTGCACTGTGAGCTTTAAGTGAAGTTTTTACTTCACCGACTTCCCTCCAGACGGCTTTGATAATCAATCCACAGTGACATATCCGAGAAGACCATGTTTTGCAGAGGAGAAGAAAATTAAAATAAAAAACAAACTGGGGACAAATGATCAACTAAGAGCTCTGGCCACTGCCATGGCAGCAAGTGCTCGACACAGAACGCACGTGGATGTCAGACCCCCCCCTCCCCCAATCCTTTTAGAGAATATTCTGTCATGACAGATTTACAGTGCACTCCTCACCTTGCTGTGGTGAAAACTGTGCCTTAAAGGACTTTAGCACTTCTTTATCAGTGTGCGAGTGTGTGCGGGGGAATAGAGTGATGGTGGTAACTTTGTCTGACAGGTAATTTCTGTTTTGTTTTGTTTTTTTCTGGCGCTGATATTTGGAGGTTACACTTTCATACAAATACGTGTGTAGGACTGCTATCATAGTTTGCCTTGCAGTGGTGAATACAGGGGTGTGAAGGTAGATAAACTGACAGAAACAAACACAGAAATCTACTACAAACAGGCAAAGGTAGAGAACTGAGGAACAGGAGGTGATCATCATTAGCTTTATTAGAGAAGGGAATGGTGCAGAAGCCCAGGAAGACCAAAAAGGTACAGGTATATGGGAGTGGTACTAGATAGTGACAATTAAAGGTTTGGAATCTTCAAAATTCTTGAAAAGCAAACAAAATAAAAAGTCTAAAAGCTTGGAAGTAATAGAATTGCCAAGTTGGCTTTACAAACAAGATGGAAAATAAAAATACTGGGCTAAATATTTCATGACAGAAAGTTAAATGGTTGAAAAAAGGTTTAACCCAAAGCTAGCGCTTCTTTGGCCTGAATGTACTGTACTTTCCGCACTATAGGGCGCACATATAAGCCTTCATTTTTTTGAAAAATAACAGTGGCTTATAATCCAGATGCCTTATATATGAATTAATTCTGGTTGTGCTGTTGCAAACAAAGCTGGGTGTTAATGTAACCCACTCCGTGCGGGATCCACACCTCTCTACCCCGAAGACTGCGTTGTGTTGTGTGTTGTTGGTTTGGGTACCCAGTGAGGCAGGAGTCGGACACACGGTGATCAAGGTCGTTGCTCTGACATCGCCGTTTATTTGGTGTTGATGCTGTCAATTCCACCTACCAAACAGTAACCGAACACCGTTCATGTAAGGTCACTCACAAAACCGTAGATGCAAATTTAAAATAAAAACATTAAACAAAACCAAAAAGAGAACTTATTCCTGTGTTCTAGCAGCTACTAAGCATAGAAATAAAATGCATAAATAACTATATAGCAAACAATAAGCAAATGAAAGCCTAGACAATGTTAAAGCTGGCACGCTCATATTAAACAATGAAACAATCTCGCAAAACCTTTTCAGGTGGCAACTAAACATCACAAGAAACATTTGCATAAACTTTGTAACAATAAACATCGTAATAATTGCTTAAAGTTATTTAACTATGATGCAGAGGGTGCGATTCACAGTGCTTACCTTCCAAACCGTAACCAAACACTGCGCTGCACAGAGTAAAAAAGCAAACCACCAAATACGGTGTCCCATGAGGGATAAAATAGGGAACAAGCTTCAAACCAGGGAGCGCATACAGCACGATTGCACCCCCTGCTGACTCACTTAAGGCCCGTACACACCGGGACGAATATTCGCCAGGCGTTATTCGCCAGCGTTTTTCGCCACGTTTTTTGTGTTCACACCCAGGCGATTTTCGCTGACGATGAGTCGAGCGAACATGCAATTTCATTCCCTGACGTTAGATGGCGCTTAATGTAAACAGAAATACTCCTGTACACAAGGTGGCGCTGCGCAACTTTACGCTTCTCAAAGTCGCTTTTCACCCAGAAGAAGAGAGCAAGTATTTACGCGATTGTCAGAATCAAACAAAGAAAACATGAATATTTCAAGCACCAGTAGCTCCAACTGGTGCTTGGTTCGGGGATATTTTAGAATGTCCATCATTATTTCTTCGCGGCAGTGTAGACGCTACTTGACGTCTATCTTCTTCGCTGGTATGAGTGCTCAGCAAGGCAGTTTTGTGTTTGAGCGCCCCCAAGTTGTGTTTTACTGTAACTTCAGAAGCTCCAGACACGTGTGCAAAAGCGCCATTCTCATTGGTCGAGTAGATTTCGACGCGACGCGTCGAAAAAAAAAAACGAACCCGAGGCGTTTGTTTTTTTTGACGCTTTAACGCGTTTTTTCGCGTCGGTGTGCACACTCACATTGGTGCCCTTTGTTTAGTCACGAGGCGTTAAACGTCGGCGAAAATCGCCGGCGAAATTCGTCCCGGTGTGTACGGGCCTTTAGACTACTGCTTTACATTATCACGAATACGGTAACGAAGCTGATGTATAGCATTTTACATGTTACTGACAAAGTTGGGAGTTAGCGTGTAACGTTTTTTTCAGCTGTATCTGTCTGTGTTTTTTACGTGTTACAAACAAGGTTGGGAGTTACAGGTATTGTAAACACGCTAACGGTTCTATTGTGGCTAATGTGTACGAGTTTTCTAACAAGGTTTTGTGTTACTGTGAATAAAGTCTGATTGACAGACTTATCTCTGACTATTTTTTCTCGCTTAATGTGCCTTATATTTTGTTGCGCCTTATTGTGTATAAAATAAGGTGTTAGAATTAGCCTACTATCCAAATTTAAAACAAACAACTCCTCAAACTAACTTTACACAGCCGTGCAAAAGAGGTTAAGCAAGAGGCAATGAGAAGTTAGCATCTATGGTTCTCTGTACACTCACCCTTCATGCCTTACTTACCAAATACCACCTGAGGCTGCTTGTCTTTTCAAATAATGACTAACCCCTGGGTCCTCCTAAAAAATCCTAAATCAGCATAAGCAGTAGCCTCCATCTTTGTTTCAGACTTCTTCCTTTGTCCCTCGTAGGCATGCAGCTTTTGTAAGCATGCACACAAGTATCTCTGACAGTGCATATCAGTGCCTTAACTAGTCCTTGTCTTAACAGGGATAAATGTTAATGACAAATTCATGCAGCTTAAAAGAATATATCTTACTAGGCTTTTTAAGAAATTTGGTGAAGACCTACATCAATCATTATTATTATTAGTAGTATTAATAGAATCTGATCTCTTTCTCTCTTAATATCCACACAATTTGTATTATTTCCTCCACATTAGGTGGAAGGGTTAAAAAAATAGCACCAATGGTATTTTTGGCTTAGGGCCCTCTATCTTTTCTCCTCATACTTTTATTCCCCGTCTCCCCTTCAGCCTCATTCATCTTTATACTCCTTCTCATTTCTATGGGTGCTCCATCTCTGCTCGGCTCTCCTCCTTCTGCGTCTTCCTCCTTCCCCCCTGATGAATAGTTAGGCTACAGACAAAAGGAAGGCTGGACAATAAAAAAAAAGTAGGCAGTGAGCTGTGCACTGTGGGCCCTGACTCTAACCTAAAGAGAATGGAGCCAGAAGAACTGTTGAGGTGTGCAAAACAGTTTGAGTGTGTCTCTGCAGGGACACTCACCCGGCGTTGAATATTGTCATTTTGCAGCTTACACACTTTGGTCCGTGTCTGTATCCTAGCAACACCCTATCAGTCCACCTGTTCAATGGGCATTTACCCAAACACACACACATAATCTTCCTGTTCTGTCTACATCCTATTATCTGAGACACTAGTTGCTTATATTTTTATGGTGGAACCATGCAAATGGAACCGAGTGATAATGATCTAGACGATAAAATGCTGAGAAAAGACATTAGAGAAATAGTTTAATTTATCTGAGGATTAAAATCATGGTAATATGTTGTTTGGTAGAAAAGTCGTCTAAAATTACTGAAAGGATTCTGGCTTTGATAAGCCAAAATACAGTTTAACCCTTTAACATTGGAGATGTCACCAGTGACACCTAAATAACACACAGTCTTCAACATGCTGTAAGGTCACATGCACCTGCATGGGGTGTTCAACAGGGTTTTGGTTTGGTTGGGTTTTGGTTGTCCAAACCCATTGAGGGTCGTAGACAGGAGAGGCCACATCCTAAAGGGAGTGCAAGTGTTTCTTGAAGTTCCCTTGGGGCTCTTGTGGATACCTCAAGGGATTTCATGAAAATAAAACGATGATGGTCAGCCATGGGTTAAGGGTATCATAAGGTATTTGTAAGTATTATGTAAGTTACGTGCACTTCTGGTGTATCGGTGATGCCATCGTGTGGTGCCATCATGTGGTCCCCTAACGTCGCACTCAAGCCACGTGCACAAGGTGCCGTGTGCAAGATTTGGGGGGTTGAAAAAGGAAACATCCGTACAACTTACCTGCGTATCACATAATTCACCCTTACTGACCCTTTTGTGTTAAGTCTACACCACAACCCTTTCCCCGCAACATGCCCGTAGTAGTTACACTCTACAGGCTCATAGATCTTAAAGTTTTCCTGCAGGCCACCTGCATGTCCTGTACGGGTTTGCCCATTTTTCACATACAGACAGACCCCCTGAGGCAGGTGCTGCAGTAACCCCCGCCACCTCTCGTGCACCTGCTTCCCGCAGCGGGTGTAGCGTCAACACCCGCTTGTCCTCCTGCTGTGACGGGCCAGCTTTCCACAGCGGCCAGAGCTGGCAACCATAGGGATTCCCCAGAATCTTTCATCTTGGGAACCTCCATGGTCAGGGATGTTTGCGTTAACAGGAGCAACACTTTGTGTCACCCAGGCACGCTCGTTCGTGACAACACCAACTCCTTCCACCAGACCACCTTGCACATCACAATCCCTCCATTCCCACAATAGTAGTCCGTGCAGGTGTAAATGACCTCAAGTTTCAGGAATCTGAGACCCTCAAAAAGGACTTTATCACCCTCATCCACACAATCAATCAGTCTTCCCGCTTTGGAAACATTAAATTAAGCCGTCTGCAACACTGTGTCTGTGTGAGGTGGGGTGGGGGGGGCACTGTATGTGTTTTATATTTTTTTCTTTTTTGTGTTGTTGTTGGTTTTTAAAATTGGAAAATGTTTCTATGTGAAGCACTGTAGACTACTTTAGTCGGAAAATATTACAGTAGCTTGATTTGATTTGGGTTATGTCACATGGGATAACTCTTTAACTAATTACATGATCAATGTGAATCAGCTGATTGTGATGCATTAAAAAAATTCTTTTCATATTCTCTTCATTCTTTGTACCAAAATGCAACGGATTATTAACATAAAGTTTTGGATTATGACACAAAGCTGCTTTTCTTTCATGACAAAATCAGCTGATTTGCGTAATCAAAAGAATGCAAACCTTAGACCTAAGGATTTTAGCGTTTTTTTTTTATTTTATTTTATTTTTATCTATTTTTTTTTATTGAACAGTTTCAAGTGACATTTCAAAACATCACAACTTAAACAGTCAAGGGGGCCTTCCATGGTGGTAGCCCCCTGGGGTTTCCCTACAGCAATTAATAAAAACAAAACAAATAACAGTGTGCTATACACACATACACACAAATTATTAGTAATAATAGCTGACTGGAAAACAAAAACACTGTAACTGTAAATAAATGGTAAAAAATAAATAAACAAAATTAAAAATAATTACGGGGGTAAAATCCTCCTACGTTTAACTGCCCAGAAGTTTGATTTTCAACTGAACAACTGCCCCTGCTCATATGCCCAACGTAAGAGACATAGCATTGTTTGGTTCCAGTGTTAACTAAAGGAAGAGCTGGTACTAAACTCAAGCACAGGATCTCAACTCAAGCACAAAAGTAATAGGATTAGCAATTAAGTCTTGCATTTATGTGTGTTTTATCAGGTATGATATTAAGAATAATTTTGATATGTTGAAATTCTGTATATGTTTCATGTAAATAATGTAATGAAAAGAATTACCCCTTGAAAATCAATAAAAATTGGTCTCTTTAAAAAAAAAATCACCACAATAATAGATATAAATATATATTAAAAACAAACAACTGAATAATCCATAGAGGTCAATTATGTGTTACCAATGGGTTAATATAGTTTTTTAATAAGTTATTTCATAAAATCACTGCAGTGAAATAATTTCTGCACATGTCAACAGGTAAAGTGGCCATAAAAATGATATACATCCACAGACTCAAAACACCCTCTGCCAGATGCAGCAAAGCAGCCCAGACCATAATTCTACCAAGGTTAATATGGGAAATAGTATTCTTAACTTGGCACACTTCCAATTTGTCTGGGAACATGACGATGGTGCGCTGCGCCAAAACTTCTATCAGTCCAAAAGGGAGTTCACCCAGCAGCCTTGTGGTTTGTCAACACGGATTGTGGCAAATTGCAGTCTGATGTTATTTTCATTGTTTGTTTTTAACAGTGGTGTCCTCTCTGGTCTCTTAAATGGCACTTTGTTTTATGTTAGTGCTATAAAATAAAGATGGATTTGATTTTGTTTGATTTTATTTGATCTGATCTGATTTGAAGTCCACCTTGGCCCAAAACAGTGACGAATGACGGAACCAGACGTACTTTGACCCATAAGTTCATGTTTTATGACATTGGAGGTTGTTTTGGGTCAATCGATTGTTTACCCTTCATGTTACCTGGTTCTACAGTGTGTCATCAGCTTCTTCCTTTGGTTACGCACAATGAGGCTGTCTCTAATCCTGAGGATCTTAACCCTTTTATACCAGAGCTTTAGCTTCAGTGTTTTTTTGTCTGTTCTTTTAATTTTTTGACGCAATTACTGTAAATCCAGTGGATTCTGAAGTGGAGAAAAGCTACTTTGGGCTTAAATGCAACACTTTACTTTAGTACATTGCATATCAGTACGAAGCCACTATTGACTAGCCACTAGGATTTCCTGAAAGCTGAATATAACCTTGATGTTTTCAGTTTCCAAATTTTTTGTTTTAAAGTTTAAAAATTAAAAATAGGCACTTTCAAATTTTTTTTACTTTAATATCAGGAAATCTTTAGTTTCGACTTTTGGCCCCTATCTGGTGCGAAATTACTTTTCTGGTTGCAATAATCAAAGTTTCAACTGTCAGCGAATGCATCCAGCCTGAAGCTCCCACCCTCAACCTTCTGATTGGTTCTATCAATTATTCCTTGCCCCCACATGCCAGAAAGTTGAAATTGAAGGTTTCTGATTTAAAACTGAAAAAAATGAAAGTAAAACTTTGAGTTTTGAAATGTAAAAACAGAAAATTTGAAACAGAAAAAAATCCAGTTTATATTTGACTTGCACAAATCATCTTTCACTTATTCAAAGTGAAAAGTGTTTTTGTTTTTGTTTATTTTGAGTTTCAGTGTACAGCTTTTAGTTTCCAGTTGTTTCGATTTTCAAAATTTTTGACTACGATCAGGCACTAACACAAATACGATCTATTTCAAAAAGTTGTATTTTTATTTTATTCTCTCTCTCTCTCTCTCTCTCTTTCTCTCTCTCTCTCTCTCTCTCTCTCTCACTCTCTTTCTCTCTCTCTCTCTCTCTCTCACTCTCACTCTCTTTCTCTCTCTCTCTCTATATATATATATATATAATGTATCCTTAATCATCATCAGAAAAATACCAACAAGAGGACTTTTATCTGATGCTACTCATTGTAATAAAGAAAGTTGTGTTTGATAAAAACTGTTTTTAATAGAAACATTTCATATTTTATTTTAAAACTAATGCCGAGATTCATCAATATGATACCCGTTGAAATGGTAATTTTCATTTTCCAAAATGTGTTACAGCAATATCTCAATTTAGTTTGCGTTTTAGAGGCTGAAAAATGTGGAGCCAATTTTCCCATCTAGCTGTGAATGGCATATTGGACACTTTATTTAGTCTAAGGCAATCCCTGATAGTAAAATACTTGTATTATGAAATGTACATTTATACTTTTATATTAAGTGTACAATTGTGAGTGTATAACATGGTATAATTAAATTTTATTTCAATTTTTGTACGTTTTTTAATCGGGTGGAGGTTCTAATATAAGCCCATATTGTTTTGTTTTTTTGTATACCTGTTTTTGCAATGTGTTCTACAAGTGCAAATAAAATAATAATAATATTTTTGTATGCCATATTAGATTATAAAACTGTTAAATGGATAGTCAGATAACAAAGGTAATTTTTTTGTCAAATTGTCAGGATTTTACAAAAAAGGTTTTTCTAAATTTAGAAGCTTTCAAACTAAATTGTGTAAAACTATGTATCAGTGTTTTGGAAAGCTGGTCACTTTATTAAATCCAATCCTGCAAATAATAGTTGCAAAGTGGTGACAAATGTTTTTATTTCAAATGTATGCACTCTTCTCCAAACCAATAAAAAGTGGGCTGGTTTGGGACGTGAAACTGGCAGGTCTGAAATTGGTCCCATAGCCGATCCAGCCTGATGGATGGTGGAAGCACATTCTTTGGTCAGGTGAGATCAAGATAAATTTGGTTGGTCCAGGATTGGATTGTGGACATTCTTAATCGAAAGTGTAAACTCTGTAAACTGGTATTTTACAATTGCAACTTCAACTATTTGCCATATATCATTCAAGCTGAAGGCTGTGGACAATACTATAGTACCCACCTCTGTTGTTCATTTAAACCTTTCATAAAGGTTCTCTTTTTTTAAAAATTGATTTTATGTATAATGCGTCACAAACAACTGTTTGGGGTCTTTATTTAGACAGGAATTAATCCTCTATTACGGTGGTCTCCAAACTTTTACAGGTCACCGACTGGTTTAATGTCAGACAATTTTTTCTAATTCACCCTTGCTGTTTGAAAATTCCTAAATGTTTACACAAAACAGAAACAACTTTCACAAATCATCAACCTTTTTTTGATTGTATCTTCATTCTCTGTAAAATATATGTGGCTGGTTTTAACTTAAACTTTGTGATGAAGATTTACCCTTGAACGTCAAAGTAACAACTGGACGGAAACTTTTGCTGCGTCTGACATTTAAGGTGTGATGGATAAATAAAGCAAAATAAAATAACCCAATGGCAGTAAACTGGTATTTTCTAAATTTAATTATAAACATGAATCCACTCCTGGTTTTGTCTGGAATTAGCAGGCTCTTCCTCAGTTTCCTCCCTAAGTCTTGTCTCTCCAAAGAAACTTTCCAAATAATTGTAATTGATTGGTTTTTATTAGCTTTTTAGCTTTAGCCTACTAACTTAGGAGTCGGAGCAGCTGCTTAAAGTCACGTGATGCGTCAAGAAAAACCAAGGTAGTGAAGAGAATCCAGTAGTTTTCCAAAATGAAACTTCCGTCAGTATCAGAAATTAAACTAAATGGAAATAGTATGTTAGTGTAAGCATTTGTTTTCCGTTTGTGTGCAGGTACCAAGTGGCACATAGACCGATACTGGTCCACGGCGCAGGGGTTGGGGACCACTGCTCTATTACATGTTTTTCAAGTGTGACTATAAAAGTATATATATACATATATGAAAAGATAAGAATATTTGTTGTTTGACAACTGTGATTTTTGTGGGTTGGGCTTTTCTCATGCTGATGCCATTCAACCATTAACTGTATAAGAGAACTAGAGTGAACAAGTGTGATGCCACCCATAAAAAACGGCTTACTTTCAACTCCAACAAAATGAAGTTAATTCAGTCTTTATTTTTTGCAATACTTTGGAGCAAGACATCGTCAGTAAGCAGTGATTGACACAAAGTCCCATTAGTCGTCACAACCTGAAGTGTGTGAAATATGTTCTCCGCTTTCGACCCATCCCCTGGAGGAGCTGTGAGCTACAGACAGCCAATAGTGACGGGATTTATGGCTCTTTATAGGGGAGTCAAAATATTTAGGTCAGTTCATTTCAAAGAGCCATTTTAAAAGACAACAGTCTTTTTACATTTATTCAAACTTCTAAGCCATGCGCGTCTATTCATTTAATCCTGGAAATAATTACAGGGAGGATTGATGGTTTTAGATCTGGAGCAGAATAATTCAAATTCAGATTTCCCACCAATAATTGACATTGAATTATTTTTCAATTATCTATTAAAGCTTCATTTGACATGTGGCCAACATGTTAAAGTCTTATATAGATTCATTGCAAATATTCCACTACCAGGATATACAGTGTGTGTGTGTGTGTGTATGTGTACTTTGAAATATGTTATTAATGCAGCAGCTAAACCAGGGGTCTGCAACCTCTAAAAGAACCATTTGGTCCAGTTTCTCACTGACAAGACCGAGTGAGAGCCGCAAAATCTCACTACTCTTTTTATAAAAATACACTTTTGTTGTAGTCATTAGGCCATTTCATTATAATGTAACTTTTAAACGTTGACAATAATTAAACTATAAAAGGGTTTTATCTTTCAATAAGCTATATAAAAATTTTGATTTATTTTAATCTGAAAGCAGCACGTTCAAGTTCCTTTCAAAATAAAAGTCAGTGTAAAAAAAGAGATCATCCTAAAGCAATACATTTACTTGCACTTTATATATAGCAAATCTCTCATTTAGGGAAATTCCCTTCTGAACAGAGACTAAGCCCTAATGAATATTAAACATTTCTGACAATAGATTTGTTCATCATTTTACTCAGTCATCTGACATTTGCATTTTGGAGGGTTGATAAAGCACATACGGCCTCTTAATTTATTCTCATGTCAGGAGTAGTTAGAAACAAATTTATTTTATTTATAAGATCACCTTTTGAAAAAAAACTTTAATACAGTCACAAAATGTAACTGACAAACCAATATTTTATACACTATAAGAAACAAATCAGGCTAGTTTGAAGCTCAGAACAACTTACACACATGACTCCAACTCCAGAACGAGACTGAATGCCCCCCCAGCTCCGCGTCGCTCGCTGTGACTCTGAGGCTTTCTCCTTTTTCATGGAGGTACTCGCCTGAATCAAGTGTTCACAACTCACGTCTGTGAGCATCTATGTGAACGTATAAAACTTCGGGAAGGGAGGGAAAGAAAGCAAAGAAATAAAGAATGGTTCTCAGCCAAACGCGACTCGATTTCCATTGTTCATGTTAATGAGCCAGTCAAAAATGTGTTTCATTCGTGAAACAGCCATGGTTGGGAACCATTTGGTGGTTTACCCCACAATCCAACCACTTTATGCTGAGTGTCAAGCAGGGAGGCATTGAGTCTTTTGTATGACTCCACCATAGGTTTGAATCCACGATCTTCCTGTCTCAAGGTGGACATTCTTCCACTAGGCCACTGAGTTTGAGTTGATATGAATTGATCTGAGTCATCAATTCTATGGCAACCACTCTCGACAGTCATGAGTGAGCTTGTTGGAAGTCCACACACCTTCCACTGAAAGTGGGCTCAGGAAAATCTGTGAAACGTTTTGAACGTTGAACAGAAGGGCCAGCACGCACCACATACTTTTGTTGAGGCATATGATTGGCCAGATTATAAATTGAACTAAGTAAAAATAGGAAAAAAGTTATGACTAGCAAGAACATGTTAATAAAGGTCGTAGAGCAAGGATGTTATTCTGACAGATATAAAGACTGAGAAATAGCTGTTTGTTTCTCAATAGAAGTTTATGGGATTTTGGTTTCTTGGAGCCAGCAGGTACTTCTAATTTGGAATGCCAGATGGTGGTAGAGTCACTCAGTTCATTTCTCATATACAGTCAACGTCTCCATCCTTTCTCTGAATTTTTCAAGTTTGTTCTCCTCAATCATTCTCTGAACCTTTTGTTTACAGGTACATGATGAATGTCACGTGGGATGGCAAAGACTTGTCCTTCACGGAGGACGGCTACCAAGAAAACCCAAAGCTGGTGGTCATCGTTCTCAACAAAGAAAGAGAGTGGGAAAAGGTAGGATTCAAACATTTGCATTTCAATTTCAGCAAAAACCTCTGTTTCTGTCCCAGAACTTTTAGCAGTGTATACATGTTGGGTCTTGGGACTCTTCAGGTGTGTGTTAATTCGACTGATATTTTATGGGACATACAAACCAAATATATCTTAACACTTTTTATAAACCAAAATTGTTTGTTCATAAAAAGTCGCTTTTTAAAGCAGTAGTATGGACTAACCCAAACCCTTCAATTGAAAGGGGGTTTTTGTCCTCAAATTAATCCTCTTTTGAGTCTTTGAATTTGTTAATTTAGTCTTAGATGCACAAGTAGTAGAAAACTAAGCTAATATACAGAAACAGATGCAACACAGCCCTCCAAACTCCAGCCAGTAAAACCCGCTCAAGCTACTGTGGCTTTAAGTGTATTTCATGCCTTAGTCAGAACTGCTGCTGGAGGTGGAAACGGGGTGGATAAGGGCTGTCTATGGGCGAAAAATGGAAAGGAACCTGTCTGATAAAATGGTGCCTGACACCATCGGCCGGAAGCAGAAATAAAACAATTTATCCTAACCCTAACCTTAATCCAAAAGTATTGAGAATTGCATGAAGAAATTTTAATAAAGCTTAAAACAGGAAAGACTGTAACTGTTATACTACGAACACACCAGGCATGAACGTGAGTTTTCTACCTGCTTTTAACAGGTAGAAAAAGAGCAGGTAGTTTCATTTGTGACGCGTGCCCAATTGCACAAACAGATCAACCCCCATACAGGTTCATAAATTGTTCTAATTTCAGGTTGACAGTGTTATGTGGTCATTGGCATGAACCTCAAACCCACATTGTCTTCATTTTTAGATTAGACTAAATCATCTGATGAAAACATCAGCTCTTGTACTCAATTTTTCAGACTTAAAACAATGTTTTCTCTTTAGTCCTTTTACGTCCTTAATGAAAACCTTACATCTTTAAAAATAGGTGAAAATGTGTTTTTGTTCTTATCTTAAATTTGTATGTTTTCCACTTCTTCTCGTGTCTTTTTCTCATGAGAGATAATCTGTGCTCCGTGATGCTTTGCTCTCTGATAGTTCTTCAAAGCACAATCAAAAAACCCAAGCCCTCTAATATTGGAGTAGAGAGGGGTCACCGCACCCTTGTGTGTGTTTGTGTTCATGTAATTTTACCCTTCAACACCGGTTATTGATGGGCTGCATTCAAGAGAGTTTTGCTGCAATCAGTCTAGTTATTATTTCGTTCACATCCTAGCATGTCTTGTACTGGATGCAGCTGACTTTGCCGCAATCCGCATTGCTTCCAGCCAGTCTTTGAGGGGGAAACTTTTTTTTAATATATTTCACGCTTACATTTACACAATTCTTTGTTGGTGTTGTGAAGAGATGTAGTACAGGGGGCATGAAATTGATCCATACTGCGGTGCACAGGAGTCAGAAAACAAGAGAGACGCCAAGCAGAACCCAAAGTGGAAACATAATTGGTAGCGTCTCTGCATCTTAGCTGTCCCATCCATGTGCCAAAAATCAGGTGGCAGAAAGTTAAGGGGACTGCCAGGATGATAAAAAAAGAAAAAACTGCAGAGACGGCACAAAAAATGTAGATCCACACTCAAAATACGTAATGTGTCCCTTTTGGGCCACGAGATGCAAAGAAATACTTAGACAAGCATAACGTGGAACTATGCTGAAATGATGGCTGAGGCAGATGGGATGAGATAAAGAAAGCTAATGATTTTCAGAAAAAAAGACAAAGGCATCAAAAAATGAAACCGAGACCACTTGTTGAAAGGACAGAGGGATGCCAGGAGAATGGAAATTATTTGTCTTTGTTTTGTTTACAAGTGTTGAGCAGCTGGAATTGTGGGGGTTTTTTCAGCAGGGATTTACACGGTTATTAGAAATTGGAGCATTTACACAAAGGAAAACAGGATTTTTGGTAGGAAGTTGTCAATTCTTTGTATCTTCTTGTCAAAACCCAATACAAATTATCTTAATCAATTCAAAAATAAAAGATGGATACACAAATACGTATGCATATGCATATGACTCAATGGAAAAAAAAATGATGTGCATGTATTGTTGGCTATAAGTATCACACAAATGAATTTGTTATTAGTTTTTATCATTTATAATGAAGTATGTTATAAATAAAGATAATTTTAAATAAATCCACAAATATTACATTTGAAATGCAGTTAATTAGTCCCTGAATATTCATTTATCACTAGGTTATTTAACATTTGTTTTATTACTGTACATCTTCCAGTAGTGGCAATAAAAAAGAAACATTCTGGTGAGAAATCTGCACATTTGGGGTGAGTCCTAAAAATTCTGAGAATGGCGCAAGCAGATGGATGATATTGAAAAGACGGCGGCACAACAGGCAAACCGATTATTCTGCTGGAGATGCAAATAAAGTGAGTGATGATTTGGAAGAACTGCTTTTAACATGGATTATTGAGCAAAGACAGAAAGGTATGCATGTGTCCAGGAAAATTATCTGCTTTAAAGCTAATTTAATTGTGGTTTTGACCAAATTTTTTGCACTTAAAAGTGCAAAGAAAATGGTAAGACTTAAAGTCTTACATTTTTATTTTGTTTTTTTCTCCAAAAAACTATAGGGGTGCTTTATTAGTTGCCTTACCAATTAATTTTGGTTACACTGTGCTCTGTTGAAATTTCCCTCTAATTTGCTTTATGAGTTTTGTACAAGTCTGGGTGCTTGTAAATATGTTAAAGCAGCTAACTTGTAGTGGTATCAGGCTGTGTTTTCTATGCGTTTTTCTAATAATGTTGGGAGTTAGCCAAATCCCAGTAACGTTTGTTTTGTTTGTTTTTACCATGTTGCAAACAATTTTGGGAGTTACAGGACACTAACGACACTAACGTGGTTAACCTGCTGCGGTGTCAGACTTTGCTGTTTTTACGTGTTACTAACAAGGTTGGTTGTTAAAACAATCCAAATATGTTTTTTAGAGATATAATTCTGTTTTTTAACATGTTACAAACAAGGTTGGTTGTTAAAAATATTATACGTGTAGAACATTTCAGAAGCAGCTAGGAGCTGAGGGCCTCTTGTGTAGGACAGATTTGACTGTTACAATAAGGGGTTATGTGGCTTTGGACACAGGAGGGGTACATTTGTATAAACCCTTTTTGTATTTGAGACTAAACTTGATTTTCTTATTATCTTTACATCCATTTATTTTTGGATCAAACTGAAGACAGAAAACAGGGACAGTAGGATGGTAGACATGGGGGACAGGGGTACAAGAAAGAGAAAACATGCATGTTTACACTTAGCCACTATAGATACAAATCAGCTCACACACACATACATAAATGCATACAAGAAAACATCTGTTCAGCGTATATCATTCTTGCATGCATACTGTTTGTGCAAAGTTCCATGTATCCAGAGCAGATCCGCTGCCACGTCTACAAACGCCCATTTTGTCTTTTACTTACTTTCTAATGAGGAGAATGTACATGTATTTACAGTTCAGAGGCAGGAAGGTATGTTTTATTCCTCCAGAACTGACAGAGTATGTAAATTGCTTTTGGAGGAGCCGTGGTGTTAATCGGCGGTTCACCTAATACTTATTATAGACAGCAAGAGATTTATGCTTGAATAATCGCAATATGGAGGGGCACACCCACACAGACGCTGACGTGTGTGTGTGGACTCACAATTCTAAAACCACAAGCTAAAACGCACACATGTATTTTTGATCAAGATGTTACCATACAGTGTTTAAATAAGGATTTTTTTCTCCAAGAAACAAAAAGCTAAATCAGTGACTGAATTGTTTTTTTAAACAGTCAAACTTTGGCATACACATGCAGCCTGACACATGTAGTCATAAACAGAGCAAGGAGAGGCTGTGGCACAGCAAAAGCAGAATCCACTTTCTCCTCATAATTCTGTCTGACAGGAGTGACAGATACTGTTTTATGACTGAATGCATTTCTCCATGCTATTAAAAACTCATTCTCCCATAATGCAATTTGCCTTTAAGTATAACTCCAAGCAAACCTGCCATAACTGAGATGTAGCTCAATGTGAAGGCCTAGAGAAAAGTTTTTTTTGTGCTGATGTATAGACTTTATCTGTTATTTTGCTAAAATCTGACATTGTGTATCATAACACCGGGTTGTTATGTCTTTTTTATTAAATTAATTTTATTTTGCAATCAGAGGATTGAAAATACTGCAACAGAAAAGAGAGGAGAGGAGAGCAGCAGAACAAGAGTTGCTGAAATCAGCTTCTTCCCCCCTCCTCCTCCTGTTTCACCACTTTTAACTTGTCCTCTTACTTTGTGTAAAATCTTTGAAGTAAAACTTTACTCATCTTTTTCTAACTAATATTACAGTCTTCCTGGATGATAATGAAGAATGGTCGGGTAAAATTTGATTGAATTTTCTAAGCAGAGATTATTATATTACTTTATTCCTAGCAAATAGCTCCAGTTTGTCCTAGCTATAATTTAATCAGCAACAAAAACAAAAATATATATGATCAGAAGATTGCAGGTTCAATTCCTACCTTGCCTATGTGTAAGACACTGAACCCCACTGGTGGAAGGTTGGCATCAGTGTTTGGGAGCATCACATCAGTGTGTGAATGTGAATGGTAGAATGGGACTGACTGTAAAGCACTTTGGGCCTTCGAGGTAGGTACAAAAGTGCTATACAATTATATGCCATTTAACAATTACTATATACACTATATAAATGTAGAAAAGATTTTCTGCATCACTTGTATAACGGTGGTTTTAAAAATATTTAGGCATTTGCTTCATTTTTTTATATTTAAAATAGTTTACTTCTGTGCACCAAAAAAAGGAAAATAAACCAGAGAATATTACTGCCTTTGTAATGCAACAAGAAATTTACCAGATCAAAAACCTCGAATGAAAAGACCAAGAAGATCTCGCACTCGCTCATTCGGAAAAGTTCTCAACAGCTGGGGCTAAAGAAAAATACCCAAATGTGGTCAATCCTTGGGGAGTTAAGGTGACACACGTGAAGCTGTGCACATGCCTCCTCAGTATAATGTCCTGCTTCATTTCCTTCACAAAAACACACGCACTTGTTTTAGGGGCTGCAGCAGAATGAGCTGTTGACGGTCCTGTCGAAGAGCAGCAAAGACACTCTAATCCCAGTCAGAGGGTAGAAAACCACTCAAAGCAAAACAATTAAAATGCTAATTTCACTTCTTCACTCTGCATGCCTGTTAATGACTTATCCAAGCATGCAACAATGCAGGAGGGTCTGAATGTGACTAGGTTGCAACGTAGGGCTCATGACTTCAGGATGAGTGGGGTGCCAGATTGAAATGCCTATATTTTCTCCAAAGGATTAGGCGCAGCAAAGTCACTGCTCATGATGTTGAGAGATCAATTTTTTTTTTAAATTGGAGAGTCTGTGTCGTTAATGTCTGAGTTCATGAGATCATTCAGAGACTCTCCCATTATGGTGAAGTCCACAATTTACTGCAGGAGCTGCGTCTGAATTAGGGCTGGGAATCACTGGGTACCTTACGATACGATTTGTGATACATTGCTCACGATAATGAAAGTATCACGATATGCCGATAATGTGATAATCGATATATATCGTCTCTAAGAACTCACAATATATCGAACTTTAAGAAAGAAAAACTTGAAAAACAGTTTTTTGGAAATATTCCCCTATTTATTTTTTAGTTTTTAAACACAATGATAATGAACAACTTGTGTCCTATTTGGTGTAATGAATAACAGACTTTTGTGTAACATTGCTGAAATCAGTGATGCTCTGTCTTTGACAAACAATTACAATTTTCATTTGGAAATATCTGTAATATTCAGTTTAAACAATACTGAACATGAACAGCAGTCCCATTATTTAGTACAAAATTGCTGTAAACAGGATAAAAAAATGATTAAGTCAAGTAGCTGCCAGACACATCGGTATTAACTTTTGAAACCAAAGCCAAAGTTATCGCATTATTTAAAAAAATAGCTGTAAATCAGATGTTAATTCTGTGAACAAATTATAGTGTCTTTGTTAAAAATAAATGACAACATTTAGTGCAAATGTAGCCCGTGTCCTGACATTAAAAAACTAAAATATATCTTGTTCCCACAAATTAATATCTTGTTCCCATAAGATAATATTCCGTTCCCTCGAAATACTATTTCGTTCCCTTGAAATAATTATTTTGTGCAACGGAATAATTAATCACGTCATAAGTCATTCATAAACACTGATATGCTCTCCGTCTGGCCGCAAAAGCCGCTTTCAGCGGTAATTTCCATGTCTGTGTGACCCACATTCATTCAAGAAAGGAAAAAGAAAAACAGGAATGATCAATTTATTACTGTCTCAATGAATATAAGAAAAATATCATAAGATTTATGATACCTAGGCTTTCTGCTTTTCCATATGATTCACCGGACCTAGCCCTGCCGCGGAGCTCTTTTGCTTGTCATTCTGGCATTAAGGGCAGCTGGCTGGCCGGTAGACAGACAGCCAGTTGATATTGTAGTTTAGAGTCAAATAGGGATAATAATATTCAGGACTTGCCTTTCATTAACCCTTGTGCTATCTTAGATGACCCCACCCTTACATTGACGTGTTCTCCCTACCATGACAAAGGTGGATAAAGGTGCAAAGATCTCATGTAATCCATGGACACCAGTGAGGTTCACAAATCATTGAAGAAAAAAGGTTCAGCGCACTGTCTAGTGGGTCTAGATGACCCGACTCCCAATGTTAAAGTGCCTAGGATAGCACAAGGGTTAACATACTCTTTAGCAGTCGCTTAACGTTCGAAGGTTAGTAGGCTACATGCTAACTAGCCGATCATTTATCCTGTTATTCATAGACACGGATGTGAGTAATAGTTGGATTTACAGCAGATACTGTCACATTTCTATTTGTGTGTGTCTCATTATATTGGATTGAAGACACAGAGGATATTTAGAGATCAGATTTATTTATTTTAAAAAGCACAAAAGCATAGGTAATCACGTTCATTCACATCCTGGTGATATGCTCTCCGTCCATCTTGCTGCAAAAGCAGCTTTCTGCCGCTATTTCCGTGTCTCTGTGAGCATTCAATCGGGGTAAAAATAAAAGCAAGAATGATTGATCTATTTTTGTCTTGATGAAAATCAGAAAAATATCATAAGATTAGGCTGGGAGCTTCGCCTACCGGACCTAGCTCTCAGCATTACGAACATGAATGTGAGCAATATCCCGTCATGCATCACGCATACCTAAGATGCATTTCGCCTAATCACCGTGTCCCTGTATCTGAAGTATAACAACAACACCAATGATTGGCTGGTCGAAATGAATCTTGGGTATGCGTGATGCATAACAGGATATTGCATGTTTGTAACGCTAGGAGCTAAGAGCTAAGTCCAGTAGGTGAAGCAGCCAGCCTAATCTTATGATATTTTTCTGATTTTCATTGAGACAATAATAAATTGATCATTCTTGCTTTTCTTATTCCTTTCTTGAACGAATGTGGGTCACACAGACACGGAAATTACCGCTGAAAGCGGCTTTTGCGGCCGGACGGAGAGCATATCCGTGTTTATGAATGATTTATGACGTGATTAATTATTCCATTTGCACAAAAAAATTAATTTCGTTCACACGAATTAATTATTTCGAAGTAACGAAATAGTATTTCGAGGAAACGGAAAATAGGAAAAAGATGTTAATTTGTGGGAACAAGATATTAATCTGTGGGAACGAGATATATTTTAGTTTTTTAATGTCAGGACACAAGCTCCGTACAAATGTGGTGTAAACAAAAATAGAATTCTCCCAGAGAAAAAAAAGCTAGGAACTTTCCTTTAAGTTATTTTTGACATAAACTGCTTTCAAATTAAATTACCAGGGATAAAATACATGAAATTAAAGTGCATCTAAAAGTAAGCATCTTTGTGAACAAGACGTACGTGGAAAAGCTGCATGTGATGTATGTTTATATGTTCATGTTTTTCTTGAGAGGCTCTAATGCACTCAATAAAAAACGAAATCCCTCATTCTCCACCTCGCTGCAGGGACGGAGCCCATTGCAAATTTAACTAGCAATCCCGTTTGTTGTTGCCTCTGCCCTCGCAGAAGAAGAAGGTATACTCGCCAGGCTGTGTCGGTTTCAGGCCAGCAACAGCCACAGCTTTCTCACACAACTCCAGGTGATGCAGCTTCAGTGTTGCCGGCGCGTCTTTTAACTTGCTGCTCTTGCTATTCTCCTTGTTTTTCCCCTCCGCCATTTTTCTTTATATTATGTATTCTTCTTCGTCTGCCCGCGACAGCCAATCTCGCAAGGAGCGCCCCCTATCTACCCTGGGAAGAATCGTCTTACCAAAGGATGATTAATATAGTGTGACCTACTTAAAAAATATGATAAAGTTGGGGGAATAGAACGATCAGATTCTCCTCTATGTTTGTTTTGGACTTGAATATATGATCAACACGTTATGGGCCAAGGATTAGTTCCTGATTGATTGATACAACACAAATTCTTTGCCAAAGTTTAGTTATTTAACAAAATGACGCTAGACCAAAAAAATGTCTCCACCTTTATTTTTTCTTGCAACTGGAAAGAAGTTGCAGGATTTCTTCACTGCAGTGTGTCTGTCAATGTGAGCCATGTCCTTCCATAGACAATATATAGTGGGGATGGGGAAAGACAGAAGAGGTCGGGAATGAATGAGAGCTTGCTATTTGCCGGATTCTGTTTTAATAACAATTAAAAGTTCAGCATTGTTGTTGTGCCTGTTGCTGTTTCCCTCTTCCTGTCTAACATCCGCTGTCTGACAAAAAAATAAAAAAATAAAATAAACAGGCTTCCACACATGTCCACACATTTACACACAGGAGTGGATGAGTGTTGAGCATCCATACGGAAATATGTGACATCACAGCTATGAACAATTTCTAAATTATTTACAGTTACACCTCTGCCCGAGTGCCAGACTGCTCCTTCTCTTTTATACCGTTGCCTTCATGGTACTACTGTGTATGTGCTCATGTTGCAATCTTATGCTTTAAATCTAAATGGGTAAGCAAAAAATTGCATATTTTTAAAATGTGTAGTCCTTGTGAAAACATAAGGATGCACCCACAAGCTCTTTATTTTTAGGGGTTTTCAACCTACTGTTCTGCAGAAATGAACCTCTTGTCATAGTTTCTGAAACCCTCATAAGCTGCAATAATGCAGATATGGCTAAAGCTCCCCAAGGTGTTGTGCTGTTTAGGTTTAGCTGTTTAATACTGTGAGGTTACATAATCCTGTTTCTTTTCTTCATGAACAATAAATGAACTGTAGAATTCATCAGGCTGTACTGCACTGTAGAAGTTAAGTGCACCCTGGGAAATACGACAGTAAACAAGCTAGCGTTAGCTAAAACAGGCTGCATTTCGTCGAGCTAGCACTGAGTCAAAAACAAGAGAAAAAAGTTTAAATAATTACTTTTGTTTTTTATTTTTAGAAACATTTATAAACATTTAAAAACATAAATGGTACAAAAATAGTGTTGGTAATTACTAAACTGCAGCAGAAAGCTGGCTCTGTCCAAATTCCCACCCTGCTTCCTAATTATTAAATTTTTATGGCAAATACGATGTCAACGATATCACAAAGTCAAAACCTAATAAATACGAGCATTTAATAAGAGTATTTATGAGTCCACTTTGCTCTGACGATGAAAACATTGATGCTTGTTAAAAAACGTAATTAAAATACACTTTCACAATGCACTGTGGTCTATATTCACCAATTTAGTGAGCATTGATGCACACTGGTTTTTCTCATTGACTTCTGGGAAGTTTCTAGGGCACTTGATTTTAGAATTGTAGATTTGGACAGCTCTACAAAACGGCAAACGTAATATATAGTTCATTATGTAGTAAGTGAAGGAATTAAAATACACAATAAGATCAGAGTGAAGCTGCAAATGTTTGGTTATAGTAATGCCAGTAGTACATTTTGTAACAACATTGTCGTTGTTACTTTCTCAATAATCTTTTTTTGGCTTTCTCCTTCCTTCACCAGATGGGGAAGCTGGACAATGGCAGCCTGACAGTGAAGTACCCAGTGTGGCCGCGTTTCAACTCCTTCGGGGATGCTGAGCTTGATGACAACCACCTGTCCATTGTCACCTTAGAGGAGAAACCTTTTGTCATTGTGGAGGATGTGGAAAGACTCACCGGTACCTGCATGAGAAACTCTGTGCCCTGCAGGAAGCATATCAAAGAGTAAGCCAACTAGTTCTTGACTTCTTTTGGCCGAAATGTTAAAGAGTTTATTAAAATTATCAACAAAATAAAGAATGATAATATATGTAATTTATAGAAATTAAGGTGTTTAGCCTATCGTGACATTTCCCAGTTTCAATCTCAAATTGGACCCATTGGAAAGACATAGGGTAATATTAGCTGGACTAAATTTAAAGATTTAAAAATTTTCTTTTTTCAAATTGCAAATTTTCAAATTGCTGTGAGTCTAGAGCGGATAAAAAAAAATGCTGTTTTAAAAATGTTTTATTGTGATGTGGCTGGGCCACAAGCTTCTTGCTCCAAGCTCTCAACAACTGGTAGGGAAAGAGGAGACAGGGATGCTCTGGACCAACAGTCCTACCCACAACTCAGTAGCAAATTTCAAATGAACTCCTACCGCTCTGCAGAAACTATATCCTAGAAAACGACATTTTTTTAAAAAATTTAGTCTAAGAACTGCATAATCATATCTAAAGACCACTGGGGACACTTTAAGAATAGATCAAAAAATTACTTCACAGAGCTCATGCTATTTTAAGCCTTTTCCTTAGCCTTTCAGCTTCTTCCAGTTATAGGGATCACCACAGATGACTCTTTCGTTAATTAATCATTGTAAATTGCACCCTTTCTGCACCAATCATGTCTCCCTCTCTTGTAACATGTGCATTTAAAGCATGCCTGCCCTACCAGATTATTTCAGCTGCAACAGAATGTCACTTTGACTAAGAGTTTCCATTTAGATGAGGTGCTGCAAACATAAAATTTGGGAATTTTTTTAATATGCCAACAGAAAAGACACTGTTTTATGTCTTTAAGAAAGAAAGTAAAGCAATTTTTTTGGCAACAGATAAAATGAAAAATTGTTAAAGGTTTTTTTATTGTCCATTTTCTTTAATTTAGGACACAGTTCCAAAGCTACTTTCTCTTGTGATTTCGAGTGAAAAGAGTGATGTGGTATTCAACCTGCATCAGCCCCATTGCTCCCCATGAAAATGGAGCTGACTGCTAATGGAACAAATTACTTTTTTTTCCCCTCCTGTGCCTAAAGAGGTCTTGCTTGCTCCTGATGCTCACTTACTTGGCGGATTTCTGTTAGATGCTAATAGGCTTTGGTGGTGCTGTGTTAAAGTATATAAGCGTTGTATAGATAATTGAATAATCTTTCTCTTCAGTGAGGAACTCACATTGGTGGATGGAAGAAAATGACTGGCGTGTCCATCACTGCCCCAACCAAGTGTCACTTATTCCCTTTTTATGTGTGCAGAGGAACGGACACACAAAGCGGGAGAGCATAAAAAAATAACGCTGATTAAGCACTAGTAGAGTTTCAGGGGAAAGGCTGTAATAGATTATCGTCCAGAATCACTGTGAAGTAGGGCGGAGGATAAAGCATCTCCAAGGAGGAAGACAAACACACATTTGCAAGCTCTTATACACTCTGTTGCCACATGTCCACTCACAGGCCAATGCGTTCAGCTTTGTTTCCCCCTCCCACAGCGCAATTCCCACTCAAGCATCCGCGGTGTCCATTTGCAGAAACAGAGATGGATGGAGGGGATGAAACAGGCAGGGATAAGGGACTAGTGCAGGGGCTGGATTGGGGTCGGAAGAGTATCCATGCATGCAGAACAACAGCTTCCCTCATCCAGGCCGGGCCTAAGAACAAGCCATACTCACATTAACACAAAATCATACACAGAAGTTGCACTGCCCTCTCTGGAGACCCCTCAGGCCTTGTAGTGTTTTCTGTAACAACTTTGCTTGGCAACTTCACAAGCAGTCTCCATGACATTCCATGCTCTTTCTGTTTTAACTCACATCTAAGAGGGTATGTTGTGTTTTTATGTTGCGTTTTGAATTAAATTTAAAACATTCTAATTTAAATATTTGAATCTGTAATGCTACAGTCACACCGGGCTTGATGCTCGTTCAAATGACCACTTCCAGTAAAAAGTCTAAGTTAACATACACAATTGGGCGTTACAGACTTCCATGCTTAAAACTCTTGCATTCACTTGTAGCTATGCAAGTTTCTAAGTCTTTTTTGGGCTTTACGTACAAACAATTAAACGCGAATTTAAAGGTAAACCAGTTGAAAGTTGACCAGGGAATCAGCTTTGATAGTGATGTGAATGAGGAGAAAAATGAAGGGGAAGTTAATTTTTGTGGTTCGTTCCCAGAATTACATAACACCAAGTCTTTCATATATTGGAATAGAGTGAAAGAAAAAGCCTGGAGCAAGATCCACGATATTTGTCTTGCTTCTTTTTTTGTACCAAGCCTATTCCAACATGGACTAATATCAGGTAAAAACAGGCCATTGTGAACACCATATGCTAAAAGCATATTCAAGAATGCCTATTAAGCTTCTTCTTAAATACGCATAACATGCCCAGTGTGTACGTAGATTTACAGTCTAACTGAAGCAGTTGAAAATTGGATGTAACCCTTAAATTGTGTTTGGGTCAAAATTGACCTACTTTCACACTTCAAAATGGGCCAGTTTGGACCCAGACATAATATAAAAGGAAAGTTAATATTTTTGTTCTGTTTTACGAATTTTCTTTTGCAGGAATGTTTTTTACCTTTCGGCATATCCCTTCATTGGTTGCCATAGAGAATCAACTTTCACTGATTTGCAGTGATGGGTGCAGGGATGAGAGTTTTACACCCGATGCCACATGTGTCAAACTCAAGGCCCGCCATGTTATTTTATGTGGCCCGCGAGAGCATATTTCTTAAAATAAAAAATGGTGTGTATTTATTCATATCTAAGGGGAATCTGACTTGAAAATATCGGATTGGGCACCTATACATTAGGACTTAAACACTGTCCATATAACCTAACCTGACAGAATCAAATTTAAAAGGATTTATGCTAGAGTAACTAGCAAACATGTGATTTCTATGCAATTGTAATTGTCACTTTAAAAAGTTATAATGATTAAATAAATAAATGAGTGATTTAACATTAAGAAGTAGGTATGTTTATTATTCATTACATTTAGTTAGATGTATAATTTGTATCTGGCCCTTTGAGGACAACCACTATGCTGATGTGGCCCTCGGTGAAAATGAGTTAGACACCCCTGCCCTATGCTATACCCGACACAACTCTGTGTTTTATCCGGGCTGGGGACAGGCACAGAGGGACCCAGACTTAAACAGGAATAAACTCATAAAAACATTTTTATAGTCGACAATTAGATGATCCATCTGTTCTTCACACATTATTTTCTTAGGCTGAAACTTGAATAAAGGATTATTGCTCTGCTGAGTTAGTATAACACCTTATCACTCTGGCTTTCTTTCTGTCAGACTTTTTTAAATTACAAGGCATAAAAAGGAACTGCACATTGTGGGACATTTTCTGACAGATTGGTGTCAGATAAGTCAAGAAAACCTGGAGGCTCCACTCGGGTTAAACTGCGGCCAATCATTTTGCAATAAAGAACTGCTCAAAAGGGTGATTCCTCTCTTAATTTATCTGAAGAAGAAGTGCAAGAATTTCTAGCTGACCTTTCTTTTTGTCTTTAATTCGTTCTTTTTCAAGTTTGTGTCCAGTTTGTTGGACAAAGGACGAGGTTATTGTCTTCTAATTAGCACACATTTACAAGTTAAATGAGAGTCCCAGGTGGTTGAAAGTCGATACACTTTAGTGTGTTCACACATATTGAGCGTGTGCTTGTGTGACAAAGCGCTATCTCAACCCCCCTATACGCAGATGGCACAGGGATTGCAGATGCCTT
Source organism: Oryzias sinensis (assembly GCA_037389245.1). NCBI lineage: Eukaryota > Metazoa > Chordata > Actinopteri > Beloniformes > Adrianichthyidae > Oryzias > Oryzias sinensis. Next base: position 8,880,995 of record CM074506.1, on the reverse strand, counting down.
GCTGTCAAATCGTCCTTCTCTAGAGACTCAGAGCGATACTAAAAGTAAACATTTGTATTTCAAGTCATTATTCAGCCGAATAACCTATACTTTGAGGTTAAAAAAAGCCGTAGTGCAAAATGTTCTCATTGGAGCAGCCAAGCAAATACACAAAGTTGGACAGAAGCAGAGGTCAATTCGGTCAAGTAAAGGGCAAATTCCTCAAATCAAACAAATTTGCCTGTTTTTTTGTGTCAACCAGTGATCATCCTAACTGCTACTAATGCACTCTTCCTTTAATTTTTTCTGTTGCAGCAACACAACAGAGGCTGGAGGGACATATATCAAAAAGTGCTGCAAAGGATTCTGCATTGATATACTGAAGAAGATTGCAAAATACGTTAAGTTTACCTATGACCTGTACCTAGTTACCAATGGGAAGCATGGCAAAAAGATCAACAATGTCTGGAATGGGATGGTGGGAGAGGTAAGTTATAAGTTTTTAACACTCAGGAAGGGAAAAATTGAAGGCTTTTTTCATTTGTCATGCTGTGACCCCAATTTGAAATTGGAAAAAGAGAACAAACCTGAACTGCTCCTGCAGAAAAAACAGTTTTGAATAAATCTTTATTTACCAGTTTCAACTTGAAGGTCCCAAAGTTCATTGTTAAGGCTGCAAACTTTATAGCTGCCTATATTCTTTAATGTCAGACATTCTTTCCTGAACCGAGCTGCATCTGGCCTTGTTCCTATTCAACACAGGCTCAATATGCACAATGAATACATTAAGAATCTGGCTGAGATCAATGCTTTCATTATGAGAGATAGCAATCATGCAAATGCTGCATCTGGCAGGGTTAGTAAACCATGGGAAAATATCACATTCAGTTTTTTTGTTCTTGCATGAACAACATTAAGTTAGATTAAGTATTTTTTCACTAGAATGGTTATCTTGTCTTTTTTTATAGTAGGTTTATTGTCTTAAATTAATGGATTAACTCAGTGGTTCCCAAACTTTTTCTGCAGGGCCCCCCTTTCTGAAGATTAGAATATTTCCGAGCCCCCCCACACTGACACAAACATACAAATCCTTTGTTTCTAAACTCCACCGCGCCTTATAACATGTGGTTAATGAGAAATCTTTCTCTGAACTGTAGAATTCTGTTATCTAAAGCTGAAGGAATCTCTAGATCTGTCTATGTGTCTCTGTCTTTAGAAATGCCAAAACACATCTGTAACCTATTAAACAAAACATTATTTGATTTTATTTAGAGGAAAAAATGTCATTACTTAAGGAAAAAAATTTTGTGTAACACCAGAAAACATGGGGGCATGGATGTATTAACCTTTGAAACTTTAAACAACTCTTTTAAAATAAAGTGGTTAAGTAATTTATTGAAAGAGGAAGACAACATCAGGAATGCATTTCCCAAATATATATTTGACACAATGGGAGGTATTAAATTATTGCTAAAATGTAATTGTAAAATTGAAAAATTACCCACAAAACTTTTTAAACTTTTACAAACAAGTCCTGCTGGCCTGGAAACTCCTTTATAAACATAATTTTTCTCCAACAACTTGTTTTATTTGGAATAACAGTAATGTACAATACAAGAATAAATCACCTTTTTTCCTAGATGGTAGTTGTCTGATTATTGTTTTAATCAGACAACTTTTCAATTCTCATGGACATCTTCTGACGTATGAAGAATTTCTTTTAAAATTTGGTATTCCTGTTCCACCCAGAGAATATGCAATATTGTTAGATGCCGTTCCAACCAGTCTACTTCAACTGTTTAAAGGGATTTATAACACAAGTCAATTGAGAACCCAGACAATTCTTTTGGACAATGTGGATATTTGTGTTAATTCAGTTTCCAATAAACAAATAAGAAATCTTTTACATACCACAACCTTACCTGCTGGGAGGTTTTATTGGGAATCAAAATTTGTGGACATAAACTGGACTTATGCTTGGACTATTAGTAATAAAAATTGTCTAAATAACAAAATAAAAGAGATGTCCTTCAAAATATTGCATTGTATATATCTTACCAAAAGAACTTTGAGTAGATTTGTTGTGAACATGGACCTGTTTTGTTCATTCTGTGGAACTCAGGAGGAAACTATTTATCATCTGTTTGTGGACTGCAGACATACAAATAAGTTTTGGATTGAAGTGGGAAACTATATTGGAAATATAACTAAACAAACTGTTACATTTTTAGATAAAGACATTAATCTGGGTTACCTTAATGTCAAAGTAGACAAAGATAGTATCTTCATTACACAATTGTTTTTATTATTGGCAAAATTCCATATCTATAAAGCCAAATGGTCAAACTCTAAATTCCAGCAGTTTTTGAGTGAAATCAGTCAGTAATGTACCATTATCAAACATCTGCAAAACCAAATAGCAATTCGAACTAATTAAATTTTTGAAAGATTTAAAATTTATTAAACCCCAAAGATTTTTGAAGTAATAATTCCTTTTGTCTTATGTTGTATATGTATGTGTATATATTTATATAATTTTTGTTTTATTTCTTATATTTTTCTGCAATATGTACACATTCCAATCCCCCCTGAGACATTCACATTGTTATTGTATTATATTGTTTGTCAATAAAGTATAAAAAAAAAACTCCACCGCGCCCCCCCCAGTTTGGGAACCACTGGATTAACTCATGCTTTACACATGTAAACAACACAATAAACCCTGCAACATTTACAAATTAATTTACTTTTCTTTTTTAATGCTGATTTAAAGCACACTCAGTCAAAGAATGCTTTTTTGGTTGGTTGGTTGGCTGGCTGGTTAGGTAGTTGAGTTGGTTGGTGACTGATTAATGGAACGGTTATGTGATATAGTTGGTTAGTTGGTTAGGTGGTAGAGTTGGTTGACTTGTTTTGTTGATTGATTGGATGGTTGGTTGATTGGTTGGCTGGTAAGTTGTTTAAGTTGGTTGATTCAGCATCTCCATGTTATATCTACATTGTTTGTGTGTGTAGCTTTGAATAAAACAATGAATAAACCTTTTTTCTTCATTTTCTTTTCTCTATTTTTTACCTATCCCTAATCCTCCACCCATCTTCATCCCCCCTCAAACCTTGTATTCCTCTTTCTCCTCTGCCTCTGAAAAGGTGGTCTATAAGAAAGCCGTCATGGCCGTCGGATCTCTGACGATCAATGAGGAGCGTTCTGAGGTCATCGATTTCTCCGTCCCGTTCGTAGAAACTGGGATCAGTGTCATGGTCTCACGTAGCAATGGAACTGTCTCGCCATCAGCTTTCTTAGGTAAGCGAGAACCAAACACAGATTGCCTAGTTGTTGAATCTGGAGACACGGTACAGTAGAACATTTGTGTCCATGTAAAGTGCAATTTGATTCTTGTTTGACCCCTGAAATCCGGAGCTGAAAGCATAATTTAGTTCTATTGTATAGTTTTCACTAGCTTCACTATTCCTTTACCTGAGGGATTTTACTTGAACATTTTAATGCCACCGTGCTTCATACCTGTGCTACTTAAGTACAGGATTTAAGGCTTGACAGTGGAGGCCCACTCTATGTCTACTCAAGCAATACCAATTAATGCAAAGTTACTGACCATTCATCCAAGTTTTATCAAGCATTATATGACAGCTCATCTCCTTAGGCTTGTGCAGGCATGTAATACACATTGCACTGCATGAAGCTAAAAGAAGTAAAAGGCAGAACACGTAGATACAAAGAGTCATCTGCAGGTACACATGCTGACGTACGCAGCACAGTTAGTCTTGATAAAATGGCAATTACAAAATCCTAGCAGGAGAAGCTTGTAATGGCTGCATGCCAACGTGAACATTCACACACAAACACATACTATGCAGCCCTGTGCCAGCAGGACTCCCCCGTACATTAGAGTAGAGTTTCGTCTCTGCAGCTGAGAGGGAGGACAGGACTGCTGACACCGGAGCTTCCCACACTTGCAAATACCGTCAAATGTAAGTGTATGCGGGTGGCTTCTGTCAGGGCTTAAATAGAAGTTTATGGTCCTTTTTAAAATATATATATATATATATATATATATTGCCATGACTTTTTCATTTTTCTATATGTTTCGGAGACGTGAATAGTACTGTAAAGTTATGGTACTAAGTGTCCTTATTTCTCTTTCTGTCTTTTAGAGCCATTCAGCGCATCAGTGTGGGTGATGATGTTTGTGATGCTCCTACTGGTGACTGCAATGGCTGTCTTTATGTTTGAGTACATCAGTCCCCTTGGCTTTAACAGAAACCTGGCACAAGGAAAAGGTGAGCAGGATGCTACTTATGCAGCATCTTTTTGGTTATTAAAGATCCAATAAGATGTGATTATTAATTTTATTTCATATTTTACGACTGTTTTTTTCCTTTTTTGTGTGTTCTGTGTTTCAGATCCACATGGGCCTTCTTTCACTATGGGGAAAGCCGTATGGCTACTGTGGGGTCTGGTTTTTAACAACTCTGTGCCGGTCCAAAACCCAAAAGGAACGACCAGCAAGTTCATTGTGTCGGTGTGGGCTTTCTTTGCTGTCATCTTCCTGGCTTCCTACACTGCTAACCTGGCTGCCTTCATGATTCAGGAGGAGTTTGTCGACCAAGTCACTGGGCTTTCAGACAACAAGGTAAACAGCTGAGATTGGTTAACTTAAATATTTTACCAAACAGTGATCAGAATTTCTGATTCATAAAAAAAAGAATCTTAACTATGATATATCAAGCAATATGGCTTGATATGTCTATCTTAAAAAGATGCAGTCTTTCCCAATTTGTTCTTCTAACTGAGAAAGCCATCTCTTTAAGATTCCATTTGTTTGTGCCGAATAAATGTCAACAAGCTGGTGATAGAGGAGCAGCTTAAAACATCTAAAAAGGCCTCATTTATAAATCTAGGGAAGAAAAACCAGAAGAAAGAGTGGAGAGTAGTAAGAGATGGAAATACAGATGTACAGAGAGATTCCACTGGGAAGAGATGGAAATTCAGTGTTTTGACAACATCCAGAAGGACACAGGGAGGGACAAAGGGAGGAAGAGAAACATTAACTGGCAGGAGGGTGACTGAGGACTAGCAAAAGGCCAAGATGTACAAGATGGCACTAGACAACAAGCAGACAGCCACGGGCCAAGCAGACAGCTGAGGTAAAGAGACAAATGAGGGGGAGAAGGGAAAAGAGCCGGAAAGACGAAGGGTGCAAAGGAAAAAAAAAAAAAAGAAAATCACTGCAGAAAGGGTAACTGGCCATTCAAACAGATGTTGTAGCAGAGACAGGACATCAGGTCAAAATGGTTAATATTTTTGTCTTTACAAAATTCTGTAATGATAATGTGCTTAAACTTATTCTGTTTCAGAAAATAAAAACTAAAAAGAAACATATAAAAAATAACTAAAATGTGTTAGGTCATCAAAATGTGAATCAAGCTGTAATAGTAACGTAGCACCATGTTTTATGTTTTGTAAGTTTTCACCATATTGATGGTAGATGCAAATTTGTTTGTCAAAATATTCAATTGCAGAATTTTCTTTTTTTGAATGACCCACTCCTATCAAAATGTGTTGGTTTTTTTGATGATGGAGGAGATTTAAAAAGAAATTAAGCCTAAAATTGTATTTCAGAATATTTCTTATTTTGAATCAGGAGCAGATGAAACATGCAGTTTGATAAAGATTGGAGTTGTGATGTAGAAAATACAAGGAAAGGATGAAAATGCATTCTCCTGTGGTCTACTATCCATGTGCAGTATGTCTTCGTTTTCCTCATTTGATCTGGCATTTGGCTCAAAACAGCTGGATAGCTCCAACATTGCTCGCCAATTTTGTTGCACCAGTAATGTTAGCTTGGAGTTGTGACAGGATGTAAGCTAGAGGGAGAGAGTGTAAACAAAGAGCTCTCAGCAAAGGGGACTGTGGGTGGGGTTACTCTGCGTCAACGGTCCCGCCCAGAACTCAGGCTCATTTCTAATGAACTCCTGCCACTGCAGAAACTTTGTCTTAGAAAACAAAACAGATTTTTATTTTTTGGCTAAAAATAACATAATTATAATTAAAAGACCACTGAGAATGCTTTGAAAATAGATCAAAGAATATTTGTAATGGGGCTTTAGTGAGTTTTGTTAGGGGAAGAATTCAGAAAATCCCAGAAAATTATTTAAACTAGTTTAGAGTTCAATTCCAACTGAATTCAGTAAATCCAAGTAAAACAAGAGAATTTCTAGGTAGAAAACAAAAGAATTGTTCATAATTTGCAGTAATTTGTGCTAATATTATTATTTTTGTAATTTGCTATGCACCCTTTTTAAGACATTAATTTTTTACCTTTAGAAACATTTTTGTTTCTAAAAAAAAATATATGTTTACTTAGAAATCTATAATTTAAAAAAATAAAACGCTAAAAGAAAACTAAAAAACTCCCTATCATCATCGAATGTATTTGTAGCAATTATTTGCACTAAAACATCAAACATCTGCTAACAGGGAAATTAAATGTATTGCTTTAACTTATATATATTGGATGTTAATTGATTGATTGATTTTTACATGCCAATTGTTTTATATTGGTTTAAAACAAGTTTGCAATGTAATTCTCGCTTTTTGAAGATAGGTGATAAAGTAAAATTACTGTATTTTACATAATTTTGTGAAGAAATAACTTATAATTCGGAGCCCATTATTTGAAAATCTTGTGTTTCCTGACCTTGAAGGGAGTTTGCGAGGTACACGGCGCTCTGACAAAATGTCAGGCTGTATTTTCTTTTACAAGTGTTTTTATGAGTTTTTTTTTTTTACCAGTGTTTTTGAATACGCTTACGTGGCTAACTTGTAGCGTTATTGGACTGTACTTTTTCACCTGTTATTAAGAAGATTGGGCATTAGCGTAGTCACAGTAACGTTTGTTTTAATGGTACCAGTCAATTTTTTAATGAGTTGCAAGCAAGTTTGGGTGTTATTGTGAATACACTAACGAGGCTGACGTGTAGAGGTGTTGAACTGCATTTTCTTGACATGTTGGGAGTTAGAGTAATCACAGGAATGTTTTTTTTTCTTTCAACAGCGTTTTTTGTTTTGACGTTTTACTACGTTAAAAGTGTCTTACTAACACTTCTAACGTGGCAAAAGTGTAGCGTGTTACAAACAAGTTGTAGAGTTAACGCAGTTAAAAAAGTCTGATTGATAGACTTACAGTATTGCTCTCACTTAATGGGTATTATAGATCAGTGCGCCATAAAATGTGGAAAATATGGAAGTATTTTTGTGTGATTAAAAGCTTATGTGTAATTTTCCACAGCAAATATATTACCAGTATTTTTTCTTTTCTTTTTTTATATTTAATGGCAGAATAATGTCCTTTCTTTAATCCTTAAAATTTGTCCCAGTTAAATTTGCCGAACAAACCGATGGCAGAGCATTCCCCCACCTGGGACAAAAACCTCTTTCATGTCGGCTGTTGGGTTTTTTCCCCCATCCTCTCAGCAGTGAGCCTCTTATTGCAGGTACTGCTGCAGCTCTTAAGTGTTTCATTGGTAATTATTCAGCAAGAGAAGAGCTCTCCCCACCACACACCCCATCTGCATTTCCCCAGTGGGCCAGAAGATTCTCCACCCCTGCCATATTTACCCTCTTATGACCTTAAAGCTTCTGCTCAACCTCGGGACAGGCACAAAGAAGGAGGGAAAACGAGGGAAGGAGGGAAAAGCTGCTTCCCAAGGGCTGTTGCTCATTATGGTGACAAACGCTGCATGACATCACTGCGGACGTTTGTACACACATGCATGGTGGAGTCTGATTAGCCAACACATTCTCAATCTGACTAGATTATACAACGGAGATGCACATGTTTTAGAGGCAAAGTGCATCATGTAAAATGCTAGAAATATTTACATATGTTGGTGCGTTTATGTTGAGTGCTGGTCGCATAACCAGCACAGGCTTTGGTAAATAAACAAACGAGGATGAGTCTTTCAAAATGCTAATGACACACTAATGTGCACTGCCTGGATGTTGAGTCGGATCTGTGGTAAATGAATATGTAAAAGCAAAACAGACCATACGCTGAAGGAGATATGGTAAGTTGAAAATAAAATGTTTTGGCTCAAGGTGCTTGATCTGGAGACGTTGGATTATATAAGCTATCAGAAACTGTTTCAAAATATGGGTTTTGAAAAAAGTAAATAAAAAAAGAATATATGTAATGTACTAAATGAAAAAATTTAGACCAAAGTCTAGAGTTTGTATTACGTCACTATATAGCCAATCTATCAAGCTCTACCATTGCTGCCATCTTGATAGGATGTGACATCATGGAGGCCTGATGTCAGGTAACAATCCAGAAAGTAGTGAAACATTCCCAGTTTAGTGCTAAGGATTCAGTCATCACATGTAAAGCAAAACACAGTAAACCTTGATAGACTGATATCTCTTGTGTGGTGGTCATGGCGATTCTTGGTCGGTGGAGCAATTTATCTGATTAATGACAGTGAGAAACAAGACTCTGGAATGTTGACTAATTACGCGGCCCCATGCGGTCAGCGGCCAACTTCTAAAGCTACATTCACACAGCCCTTGGCAACACACATTCAAGCAGCTACTTTCAATGAAAAGTCTATGTAAATGCACATAAACGGAGTTTCATGTTGAGCACAAATTGCCAGTTTAACCAGGCCGAACTTTGACCAATTAAGGACTCAGATTTGGTAGTGACATATGGGTTGTGTTCCTTTTAATTCATGGAAGTGCCAACCTGTTGAAAATGGATAACTGAGGAGAAATTAAGAATTTCAGTTTGTTCCCTGATGGAATATTATGACACCAAGTCTTTCATGTATCAGAATAGAGCTGTAAAAGAAAAACCCTGTAGTCAGATTCACAAAACGGAAATTACTTGCCGTCAACAAGGAATTTCCAGTAAGTAGTGGTCATAAGGTTGCGTTGACTAAGTCCCTACTACTTAATTAAGTTGGCAACTACCGATCAGATGGTTTAGTGAAGTCCTCGGATCGGCCCAACCGGAGTTGGTCATGGCCCTGGCGGAGTAAATGTCAGTTGGGTCACTGTGACATTTCTTGAGCTACACGCAAGCGAGCGTTGCATTTATCAGACCCAAAACCTTTTCTTGGGGGCGCCCCCGGCTACTTTGGTGACTTTACAAAATCTGGAGATCATCGCTACCTCTCTCTTTTAAATGTCTGCCTTATCAACGTTTGATGGCATCTTCTGTCCCTACCATGGTGCCAACGGGTAACGAGGAATCAGGGTTCAATTTTGGAGCAGTAGCCTGAGAAATGAGTACCACATCCAAAGAAAGCAGCAGACGCGCAAATTAGCCACTCCCGACTCAGGGAGATACTGACAAAAAACAATAAAAGACTCTTTTAAAGGCCATGTATGTGGAATGAGTATACTTTAAATCCTTTTATAAGGATCCATTGGAGGGTAAGTCTGGTGCCAGAGGCCACGATAATTCCTGCTCCAATAGCGTATCTTAAAGTTGCTGCAGTTAAAAAAAAAGTCACAACTTTTTTTTAAGTTCATTTTATGTTTTAGATTTATGGATTAATTTCCTTGAAATTGAGTGTAAATATCTCTTGTAAAGTATGAGGGACCTTACTGCTACTTAGTGAACCATTTTTAACGCTACTTCAATCTGGAAGTCAGTGTTAGTCCTTCTTACCCAGTTATTTTCTGTTCCTTTCTCATTATCTTTTCTACTCACTATTGTTCTTCATGCCCCAACAGTTTCAGAATCCACATGCATACTCACCCCCCTTCCGCTTTGGGACAGTCCCAAACGGATCTACTGAGAGGAACATCAGAAAGAACTACCCCGCCATGCACCAGTACATGGTGAAGTATCATCAAACTGGAGTGGTGGACGCTCTGGTCAGCCTCAAAACAGGGTAAATAGACTTGTATTGTGTGAGTGTCTGGTTGTGAGTGCACTCTAACACTAATTCATGTGAAATGATTCAGCTTTAAACATATGTGTATCATATTTCCTATGCTCTTAAATCTGTTGTTGGTTATCAGAATTAGATTTTGTAAAGCTGCTAGTGTTGACATGTGTGTGACAGTCAGAACGTTGGCACAAAGTTTACAAAGGATGAATCAAAATGTAATTTCTGACAGTTTTGGATTATTAAAAACAAAATCATGTCAAACGGTTATAATAAAGAAAAAGAAAAAGCTGAAAGGAAATCTTAATCACGTGCGGGTGAAGACCAAGAGGGGGAAGGTCCAACTTGGAGAAATATAGTTTAAATAGCAGGTATAACGAATGATACAAGAACAATTTGCTAAATTATTTGATCTTGAAATCTGTTTTTAGTGGCAATACTTGATATTCATCTTTTTAGTCCAACCCCAGCTCATATTTTATGACATATTTTTCATTATATTACATAATAATTCCAAACTGAACCTGAAAGTGTCCAACAAACTCTAAACTGAGTACTTAATTTTGTATTTTTTTTTCTGTAAAAGTCCAAAAGTTATTGAGATTAGATAGTTTTTATGTTTTACAACAATGATTGAATGTGTTGAGACAAAATACATATGTATTGTAATGTGATTGGTAAACTCACCACTAAGTTTAAAGTCTTCAAATAACTACTATTTATACCATATTATGCATCTAAAGTGGCATTTTGCTTTAAAAATATGTGACGCGTATGCATCCTCTCCAATATCTCAGCTTTGTGGTATTAGCAACACTGCTACATTCAGATGTTAAAGGCCTGATGGCTGGATTAGCTCTGATCACATGGAAAGCTGACAAGCTTTAAGCTCAAAATCTGTTAAAGCTATAAGAACCAAAATTTTGTGGATGAAATAAAGCGCCCAAATTAATTTGAATATATAAGTTGCCTTAAAATCAAAGTAGCAGATATTTTTCATTAGAAAATAAAAAGATTATGTGCAGCAAAATCGGCAGGATGTCATTGGTTTAATATTATTCAAAATGCTCCCCCATTTTTTTTTTTTTTACTTTGTAGCCAGGCAACAAGGTTAATTACGCGAAGAAAAAAACAGAATAAACACTTTGCTGAATGTGTACTAAATCCCTCCTATAAATGGGATTACTGCTGAATCACAGTGTGTCATAAAATCATAAAATACAATTAGATGGTTATTTAGTCACTTTTATGCATTTTAGTAACAGCTGCTGATAGAAAAAGCAATAACAAAAAAACAGACTGGTAGAGTCTTTGGCTAAACTATTTTTTTTGTTAGAAACTTATTTTTTTTGCCAAATAACCTCTCCCACAATCAACTCAAAAAGCTAATAGGGAATTAAAAAATCCTGACAGAATTAAAGTAGGCTGTTGGGTGGATGAAGACATCTAGCATGGTATTCTGAGAGGTTTTTATTTAGAATAGACAAGATAATCATTACTATCATTACATGCATCTAATTATATAAAATCTTAGTTAAATTTGATAACGTAAGATAAAATGTTGTTTCACAAACAGTTATCTAAACTTAAAATAATTAAAAAATTATGGTAGGTCAATTTTTTTGCCTAAATTTTAATATTTGGGCGTATTTCCTCCAGGAAAGCAGATCTCAAGTCGCAGGTCCATCTTAAATCATGCACCCATTCTTTAGGGTATACTGTAACCCTTGTGCTATCCTAGGCACTTTACCATTGGGGGTTTGGTCATCTAGACCCACTAGACAGTGCACTGAACCTTTTTTCTTTAATGATTTGTGAACCTCACTGGTGTCGATGGATTACATGAAATCTTTCCTCTATCCACTTTTGTCATGGTAGGAATGACATGTCAAAGTAAGGGTGGGGTCATCCAAGATAGCACAAGGGTTAAAGGTGGCGGTTCATGCAGGGGAACTTTCTTCATCAAGGTCTCATTATTGTAAATAGTTCACATCTACTACTTAAAAGATAAATGCTACGTTAAAAAAATGACTTCTTTTTTTTTAATCAGAATGTGAGTTTGTTTGTTTTTTTACTCTTTAGGGGCCAAGCATAAAAAAGACTGATGTTGATAGTTGTGCTTTCATTGTGCATTGCTTCTGTTTTCTGCAGACATCAGGAAGGTGCTCTGCTTTTCCTTCACAAATGTTACAAGTTCTAACAGCTAGAAACTTTGAATGTCAACCAAAACTGAAATGCAGGTGCCTCCAATTTATTTTATCTAAACAAACTCGGGAGAGCAAATCTTGAAAACAACTCCATTGTTTTTTTAGGAGTTTATCAGAAACTTGACAACAAATTTAGTTCTGAACATCAAACACAGGAAGTAAAACTTTAGTTACTTTTCAGTATTACTCCTTGTGCATCTTTTGACTACCAGAGTGATGAGTACTTCCTCCCTGTTTTCTGCTCAAACTATCATTTTCTTGATTTGGACATTTTTTATTATTTTTTAAATCAAAGTTAAGACAATCATTTCACAATTATGTCACCTTTACATTGAGCTATTTTGTATAAAAGACAAAACTGTCATGTCAGTTTATTTTAATTTTATTTTAGCTCATTATCTTGAGATAACCAAATAAAATTATCGCTTATTATCTCAATTTATCTTTAGAACTCATTATATACAAAATAGTAACGACTGTTTTTACGAGATAAAAGGAATGTAGAAATAATAATAATACATTTTATTTGTTCTGGACCTTTCTAGGAATCCAAGGTCGCCATACATAAAAGTGAAAATAAAAATAAAAGCATAAAATATACAGTAAAACATGCATTAAGAAAACAGGCCAGTAATGACAAGTTATGGGGGAAATATGCAAGTTGGAAAAGATGAGTTTTTAGTTTCTTGGTGAATTGTGAGAGACAGCCTATGTTTCGGAGGTCGGGGGGTAGTGAATTCCAGAGCTGGGGGGCAGAGAAGCTGAATGCTCTGCTCGCCAGCAGTGGAGACAGCCAGATGAAGGGAGGAGGATCTGAGGGTGGGTGTGGCGACATGAACAAGATCCGACAGGTATGAGGGGGCAAGGTTGTGGATGGATTTAAAAGTCAGGAGAAGTATTTTTTATGTAATTCTGGGTGTAATCGGTAGCCAATGGAGCTGAGCTCATTTTCTTGGCATCGTGAGAAAACAGATACATATGTATTTTTTGTTGGAGATCTCCAAATGTTATTACTTTTCTTCCTTAAATCTCTAAACAACACTAGCACAATTTCCACCTCAGTTTTGACCATGACTAAAATAAATATTGTTGGAGTGCAATGCCTGTCACCACAGAGGATCTTTGCATTGTTGTTTTTATGTGTTCCTGTTAAAATAAAAAGCAGCACCTTTTTAACAGTTGTGAGAAGCGGGTGATTGATTACAAGTGCACTGAGTTCAGATCATCAGATCTCGTGTGACATTTTTAGAGCTATTTTATTTGTGGTTTGGTTGGCATGTCTATGTCAGGTGAGACAGCTGTTGGTGGAGAGTTAACATACAAGTGCATTTATTGGTGTTGATCCTTTGTTTGTCATTTTGGTTCACAATTCCAACAAAGTGAAGTTTTTCTCTTGACCTGCAAATAAGGAAAAGTGTATTTTGATTTCTTGTGATATCCAGTTAATAAGTCATTATCTTGAGATTTAGAGTCAAAAAATATATATTAGCATACATTGCCTGCTTACTTGCATTTTGTAGTTTTGTTCAAACAAGGGCTTATTTTCTCTGATAATCTTAGGTTGTGTCTGAATTCCTTCTCGCCCACTTAGTGCACTATGAAGGGTGTTCTCCATTATTTTGGAATGTCCGAATCTACTATTCCAAAATCAAGGTCCCTGAAAATTACCCAGAAGTCTCCTAAAAAACTAATGTGCATAAATGATCCCTACTTCGGTGAATACAGACTACAATGCATTGCGTTTCAATGATTTGTCATTAAAAAAAAAAATGTTTGTAACATTTTCTGTGTGTAACAGAGAAGGTGACAGATCAGGAACTGCAGTAGATGAAACAGCAAAATTTTGTCCGATCTGTCAGTCAAGTTTTCATCAACAGGACACAGTGGATTATAAATAGTCTTTGTTAAATGTTCATATTTTTTTTAGGTTTTTACTTTGGAAAATGGGTGACGTCATATTTGCTCTTTTTAAAAAAAGAAAGTAATGGCATGTAGTTAGGGAATTTGAGCATATAGCTATAGTTTGATAAACTTTCAGCTCAGCTGAACTTTGGTACAGACAAAACAAGTGAACTCTGGAACGCCTGACAAAACAAAACAAAAAGGCTTGTAGGTCACTCATAAGTGAACTCTGGAGCCATTCATAAAAATGTAAAAGAAAATGGAGTAACCAAAGGGGGTAAGTTATAGAATCACCACACAAAACAAATTAAAATGTTTATTAATCCATAGAATTAAGAAAGTAACATTTCTTACTAAAACTCTTGGAATGAAATAATTTTTGACTTTAGGGACATTATTAGTGCATTATTTTTTTAATTTGTTCAAAATCTGAACTTTACCGTAGGGTCTATGTACTGTTATTGCGACCTCATCTATAACCAACCATTAAAATTTAAAAAATAGATATGCTTTTCTAGCACAAAGAAATCTGCAAGTAGTTTGTGTTTAATGAAAGACACAGACACTAATAGCTAGCTAAAATAGAAACATGTATTTGTTAAATTAAAAAAAAAGTTTAGCAGAGGGGTTAAACGGTATTTTGTCGTCAACACCGTAGCCTCAAAGCTAAATTGTTCAAATATCCTCTGGAGCCTTTCTGTCTATTCGTTGCTTCTTCTTTTCATTCTTTCAGGTCTTTTTTTTTTTTTTTTGGAGTAGTCATTCTGAACTGTACAGCAGGAGTGAGTATACGCGGTTGTATTTATTCTGTTTGTTGGTGCTCTGATTGAGTGCTGACCTGTCTGTGTTGTACCTTGCCTCACACCAGATGACAGCTTGGATAGGCTCTGCGACCCTAAACGGGGTTAATCTGCTACAAAAAATGGATAGATAAATAAAGAATGTCTATCTTTGCTCCCTCAGCCATTGAGGGAGAGTTGCTTTTTCTTCCAAAGCACCACCTATGACTGCCACACTAAACCCAAAAACCACTGGATCAAGGTATGAAAGGGGTGGAAAAATGTTATTTCTGCTGAAAAAAGCTTGTAAAAAGGCAACACTTTGGTTGTATATTTCACTGACAAGTTATCTTAACAGTTTCATTTTACCAAAAAAAGTCTACCTTTTGGTTTATCCACACAAAGGCGGGACAAATGTGAAACTTTCAGCACTAAATTATACCTCCTGAAAGCAGCCATAATCTGCTGGCTGATATGCTCTCCAGGTCCCGTATGTGTGTCCGTAGCTAATTACAAAGGTATGCTGTGTGCTTGGAGCCTCCATTAGAGGGCTGGATCTCACGTTCAGTAAAGGCCAGGCAGTCATCGGACTATTAGCAGGAGCGCTGAGTGTTTTGGGGAGCTTGTGATAATGCTGCAATACAGAGGAGATGTGGCCAGTGGTGTCAGTTACACTAAAAATGCCAGTCTGCGACTGCAGAGCTGAAACCAAATGTTTGTGCAGGTCAAAGGTCAGATTATTGTAAGATCTTTTCATAGCTGAAGCATGCTGCACTTAATGTAGCCTTTAAGTTATGTTCACACTGCTAAATGCAACGCGCGTTCAAGCGACCACTTTTAATGAAAAGTTTATGTAAACAGATGTAAATGCATCTTTTGGACTTCAAAACTCTTGCGTTCATGAATCACTACACACATTTTTAAGACCGTTTTCGGGATACGTACAAATCGCGCAGCCATTGAAAGTGTGTTGAAAGTTAAATCAGTTAAACTTTGACCAATCGGGGACTCAAATTTGGTAGTGTCGTATGGGTAGTGTCCTTTTTGATTCACATGCCAACCGTTTAAAAATTGATCAGGAAGAAGAAGTTAATATTTCCAAAATGTTTTGACACCAAGTCTTTCATATATCGGAATAGAGTTGTGCAAGAAAAAGCAAGATTTGCTCTGCCTCAACATTTCTCTTCCAACTGTAGGTGATGGACATGCCCTAGTACAAATCAGAAAAAAAAAACAAAAAATGAAGCCCCTCCCTACTTGGACAGTGCGAACAACATGGGCTAAATGTGCACTCAGAAACCCAAGTTTAGCACATTCTTACACATAGCTTTACTGTCAGGTTGGAGTCCTTTAGAGGGGATTTACCACTTTACCATCATTTTGAATGACATATCATCCTAATAGGGTCTTTTATGATTCTATTAAATGCAATTCTTACACGGCAGAAAATGAGATTGTGTGTTTGTTGTTTCTAACTCTGCTTTTCTTTGCAGCAAACTGGATGCCTTCATCTATGATGCTGCAGTGTTGAATTACATGGCGGGCAGAGATGAAGGATGTAAACTGGTGACCATTGGCAGCGGGTAACATCAGCTAAAAATGTTGTCCTTTTTCTTTTCAAAGCAATATAATGTTATATAATGTTTAGTTTTTTATTAATCTTCAACTTTCAAAGCTAATGTAAAAGCATGAAGCTAAAATGGAAAACTAAAGACCACATTTCACATTCATGAGGTAAGTTAATTTTAGGTTTACTTGTGGTTTTCTGAAGTCTATTAACAGCATTTATGGTATTTGGTGTCATACAAACATAAACCAAACAGTTTTTTTTTCATCTTAAAAGAATGGCAGGCATAAATCTACAAAGACCGTCCTATAATAAAATTATAATTGGAAAACATTCTGACAATCTTTCAAAACAGAAACTATTTGGTTCTTTTGACAGAACAGACAAAACAAAATTGAATTATCTCTTATGCATTATGCAAAAAGTCTAATACAATCTAAAGAAGAGGAAGGAAGATTTGTTTTGACGTAGACATGATTTATGAGATCATTAGGCTCAAAATAGTTAATGACAGAGTTGTAACTGTAAGAAAATCTAAAAGCTGTCATTGATCAACAGTATCTTTAAGGTTATTAGAAAAAAAAGACATATTTCAATTGTTATTATTAGTTGTACCTAAAAAAATAAACCCTTTGTTTTTACCCTCCTAGAATTTTAAGTTACATCTGTCATGCAATACTTTTAAGTTAACTGTATCAAAAGACAGTGGTGCATTTTATAATAAAAAACAAGGCACAATAGTGTTGGTATGTTAGAAAAAATTTATTACAAAAATTAATTCAATGAACATTGTTGAAATACAAATATAAACTGCCAGTGTGGGGGTATTCTATACTAAATGCTTTGATGTAAACCACAAGCATACTTATATGCTATATAGCAGATATGTACTGTATATGTTTAGATACAGTAACTTTTTATATAAAAAAATATATTTATATTTATATTCGGCAATGAAAATAAAATAAAAACTCTTGGAATGAGGTGTGTCCAAACTTTTGATCTGTACTTTGTTATTTCTAATTTTTTTTCTTTCTGTTTAATTTTACTCTCAAAGCACTAGATCTCTCCTTTTTGTAATTGTATGGAAATTAGAATAAATAAATAACAACAGCTTAAGTTCATAGAATCAATTAAATCATTTGTATTTTCTGAAGTGAAGACACAAAAGGAAAATGAAAGGCAAAACCACAAACAACCCAAATCTGGTAACAACATGACACAAGTGTAATAACTGATAATTTACATTAAATTAATGAATCCCTTAGTTAGAAAGAGCGATATAGAATATGCACACATTTGCTTCCTTTGCTTTTTACATTTTTCTAACGGTAATTTATTTTATTTTTAATTTGCAAAGTCGACATTATACATTCTTTTGCACTAAATAGGCAGGATGGATGCTCATGCTTCTCCACAAAGTATGAAATAAGCATATGGGCTAAAAGAAACAGGTTAAGAACAAAAAAAAAGAGATTAGAAAAGTTTAAAGATTACATGTGTTTAAAATGAAAAGATATAGGGCCATACCAAGAATAAAAGTTAAATTTACTACATTGCGGGAACAATAATAAAGGAAAATGACAATTGGTTTTACAAAGCAACTTGAATGAACACTGTAGTAAAATGGTAAATGGCGTACACTTTCTACCTTCCTCGAAGGCCCAAAGTGCTTTACAATCACAGACTCATTCACCCATTCACACACACATTCACACACTGATGGTGGCTCCGCTGCCAAAACTTCCCACCAGAGGCAAGGTGGGCTTCAAGAACACTTCAACGCATGTCCGGGTAAGGCGGGAATCAAACCTGCAATCTTCTGATCGAAGGTCGACCGTGACAGTTTTTATATATTAGGTCTATTAGGTTGCTCAAAGTAAACTGTTTTAAGCTGTTTGGACAGCTAATGGACAGGACAGGCAAAAATATAGAAATTAAATGTTACTTGATTGTTGTAATGTACAAAAAGAAGAGAAGTTTAAATTTATTAGTTAATGACAAATTATAGAGTTGTCTACAAACAGGTTTTTTTCTGTTTTTAATACAAACATTTTGATTTCCATCGTCAGGGGTTATTGCAGTGGGTAACATTCATGTGCAATACAAGGCATCTGCTTGAAAGAAATGTTTAAACATAGTGACAGCATTGACAAAAAAAGCAAAGGTTACAAAAATGTGCCCCTAAACGTTAACATATGTGTACTTTTGTGTTTGTGGACACTCTCATCTGCAGGTACATCTTTGCCACCACTGGTTATGGCATCGCTCTGCAAAAGGGTTCCTACTGGAAGCGACAGGTGGATCTGGCCATCCTTGCCATCATCGGAGATGGTAGGATCCACATTCAGGCTGAGACTTAAGCACAACCGTGTGCATACATTTCAAACATGCATTCTCATACTTCGTTGGTGCAGAGCAACATGTAAAATGTGTATGAGTTTTGAATAGATTTTTTGCAGAGCCACATTTATGTTTACATAACCAGAGTTTGATCTGAATGGCAATATTTTTTTTTATTATTACAGCAGCCACTAAAATTTTCACACACAATTTTCCACAGTAAAAAAAAAAGTCTTTACAACACGACCATTTTTTGTAGATTCTCAGTCACTGGTATTGAGTGGTTAAGTAAAGGATGATCAGTTTTGCAGTTATGCCAAATGTAACTAATCTTGTCCAGTGTAATCTCAATTTGTGGATATCAACTTCCTATTTTAGGTGTGTCTGATGCAGTGATTATCTCAACCAGGACGAGCTCATAAGGAGGTGCAATAAATGAACCACAGCAAGACTATAATTGTATCAATCTAATCCTTGAAATAGACTAGACGAGACTAGAAAATAACTAAATAACTCAAATAAAAAGTAAAAAAAATTTCTACAGTAAACATACTTCAATTAAACTTTTAAACGTTTCCTTAGCAAAAAGTAGTACACCTGCCGTTTACTTTATACTAATAAGTATGAGTATAGCAAGTATACAACAGGCCACTTTCGCACGGCTCATTCCCAGTTAGCTTGTCATAGATAAGATGTCTCAAGAAATTATACACACAATTTTAAGGACAGTGCTGAGACAGTGCCAAATATTATGTATTTTATAAAAGGAGCCTGTGGGCCATTGGAAATTTGGGGCTAGACTTTAGACATGCCTGGTATAGGCCATGTACGAGTAATGTAGGAAGTATACAAAATGAATACTTCTTCAGACAAAATCAGAACATTATAAGTTTACAACATACAAAGTAGACTGCTTTTTGCTGTCATTCAAATCAAGTGAAAAACAAAAAAGCTCTATACGTATATATATTTGTTGTATATTTAACTTCTATAGTGCTATTTGGCATAGAAATTCATCACAACAAAATCCTGAAAAGGAAAAATGGATTAAACCAAATTCCATAACAGCTCTTAGTCCTGCTTCTCTGCATCTTTCATAGCTGGTCTCTGAGAAATTAGAAATTGAAAAATTAGTCTCTGTTGCATTATTTTACCATTTCTTCCTGTGGTTTTGCTGTCGCTCTGGTAATAGAAACTCTAATAAATGTTTGCGGTCATTATCCAGTTGTAAACCCATTTTCGAATCCTCCCAAGGAGCACTTTATTAGTGCAGCATGTTTATGAGTTAATGGAAGATGTGTTTGCGTTTTCACAAGAGTTTTTATTACCATATATTCTTTTCTTTTCAGTTTGTTTCCAAGTCTATGTTGATGTAATACAATAAAATCAACTCGCTTTCATTTTTCCGAATAAAGCAAAGGGCCTTCTGTAAAAATCTCTTTATTCTTTCTAATCGTATTAAGATAAACTGATGTGTTGGACTTGCAGCTAACATATTGCTGATTTCCTCTTGCAGGTCTCTGGTCACAATAGACTCACGACCTACCAGAAACCTTTTTATAGGCAATGAACATCAACCACCCTCTCTTGTCTTCTGATCCTAGCGTAAATTACAAAAAAACATTTGGTTTAAAATAAAAAAATTACAAAATAACCAGAAACAAACAACCCACACAACGCTTAAAGAGCAATCAGATGATTTTATTTGATAGATTTTATGGATTAATCAACTAGAATGTAAACACTATGATTGCTTTTTTTGTGTGGATGTGTCAACACAACGCAACATATGGACTAAATCAGCTGCTGGATCTAGTGGAACCAGGTTCTGACAGATTGACCACACCTGACCTAAACAATAAGCAACATATTAGGGTAGAGGTAATTGGAAAACAAGCAGGGTGGTGGGTGTAAAGTAGTTTTGTTGCAACCCTGGTCTTTTGGAAAGAGTCGCACTCTTGAGACTGATAAATAGGAATAGATGATGGCCTTAAAAAAAAAATCACAAAAATGCATCAGAGCACAATTTAACGTCCTATTTTTATTCATTTACTGTTTGATTTTAGCAATGTCAATTGAACTTTTTAGTCGTTTTGTAGCTGCCCTTTTCACTTGCTAGACTGTACAGAAAACTTGACCTCTAACAGCAGTGAATCTTTGCATATAGACACTGAGGGAAACAACAGACAGAAAGACTTCCCAATTCCAAAGATGGGGAGAGGTGCCCTGAACTCTAGCCTTTTTAGAAATGTTGCACAAGACAAATGCTTTCCAGCTACATTAAAAGATGTCTTGGCCTCCAAGACATGCGACGGAGAACCACCATGATATTTGTCTTTCTCACATAGAAGCTTTAGTTATCCGGCCCTGAATGACATAGATTGGATTAGCCGCGCACCAAATGTCACAGAGGAAGCTACGGAGGGAGGGGAAACACTGGAAAGGGTATGCAGACAGACAGACGAATGGGAAAAGATAAGGGCTTTGTTGCTTTCTACATTTCGCTTGGTAACATGTCAGAAGCAGTCCCTTTGACCTATCTGCTGACAAGGATGGGAACTTTAAGCCTGGTGGCTGGTGACATTCAGACAGCCCTCTTACAAACAAAAGAAAAGAAAGACTAATACTTCTAAAAGAATGATCAAATTTATAATTTAAGATTTTGCAGTTGTGGGAATTCTTTTAAAGGGCCTATGTCATGCTATTCTTAAGCTTTTCAGAGTAAACTAAATCAGAGTTCATTCACTTTTCTAGCAATGGTTTTCCTTAACCTTTCCCAAAACGTTTTCATAACCTTTCACAGAATTTCCAAAACAAAAAACACATTCCTGTCAGACTATTGTAGTTGGTGCCGCTAAATCAAACCAAGACACATACTGATACATCCAGGTTAGTCTGCCTTGCCGATATTATGGAAACTGCAGTAACGTATGGAAGTGTACTGCAATCCAAATGATCCGTGAAAAATGGCAGCCACGCGGCTTGGAGTCATCATTATTTATGTTTTATATGTTATAAATATGTTTGCAACAGGAAAAAAAGAGAAGTGAGCGCATGTTACTCTGAGGAGATGTTTCGGGCTGCTGCAGCCGCTTTTGCTAATAATCATGTGTCTGTGTTAACTAAGTTCATAAAGTGTCTGTAAGTGGCGCTGTATCCTTAGACCTTGGGGCTTAAACTCCTATCAAACACAACAGAAGAAAAGAAAGAATTTGTAATCCATGTGTAGTCGTGGTTCATTATGTGAAACATAAGCTGGCCTAAGTAGCATGTCAGCATTTTTCCCACAAAAACAAACATACAAACTTTTGCAAATATGGATGTGCATTTTGTTCGTATCAAATGAAAGTGTTAAGCTGATCACTGCTAGCTCCGCAGAGAAAGATGGTGTGTTTGTAATCTGGGGGTGGTGCTGGCACCACCCCCTGTTCCTCACATTCATAAGTATGAATGTGGGAACCTACTCGTTTTCATGGACTGGGAGCTGGTTCTCAGAGACAGGTTTTTAGAGGAATACTCAGAAATGCATACAGATCAAAATACTGCTTTGGGATTGTTTTTTTGTGAGGAATCAACATTATAATACACTTAAAAGCTCAAAAAGTTGATTTTACATGATATAGACCCTTTAAGTGGAGCCGGTTTAGCTCGTGCTGGTTTGCGTCGCCTTCCGTCCGTGAAACCAGGGTTCGAATCCGGGCTGCTCCCTGTTCCCTTCTCTACTACTGTGCCGGTCCCAAGCCCGGTTGCTTTGAGAGGGTTGCGTCAGGAAGGGCATCCAGCATAAAAACACATTGCCAAGTTTATCATGCGACTCATTCGCTGTGGCGACCCCTGATGGGAAAAGCCGAAAGAGAAACAACAATAGACCCTTTAAGCGATGTGTGTGTTATGTCATTCTGGTTATTGCATAATATTTTTTTTATTTTAAAGTCCATGTTTTTTGTAATTTACGCTAGGAACTCATTCTGAAAACAGGGATCTGCTGTAGCCACTCCTCCAGCTTGGGGGTTACTGCCCTAAGTGCTCCAATTACCACAAGCACCACTGTCATCTTCACTTTCCATTCTTTTTCCTGTTTTTCTCTGAGTCCCTGGTATTAATCCTGTTTTCATGTTCTTTCTTCCTGATGTTGCCATCACATGATACTTCCACATCCACCACAATGACTTTCCTCTGTTATGTATCCACCACTACAAGGATTGGTTGGTTCGCCATTACCATCCTTTCTCTATTGTTCTTTACCACTTTTGGAGCTGTTTCCCATTTTCACTTTCCAGTTCATTTTCTGCACACATGCTCCTATATAATATTTCAGCCACTTGATTGTGGTGCTCCATGTATGCTTTCCCTGCCAGCATCTTACACCCTGCAGTTATGTGCTGGATTGTTTCAGGTGCCTCTTTGCACTGCCTACACCTTGGGTCTTGTCTGGTGTGGTGGTGGATCTGAGTCTCTATCGCTCTGGTGCTCAGGGCTTGTTCCTGAGCTGCCAGGATAAGTGCTTCAGTGCTGTCCTTTAGGCCAGCCCTTTCTAGCCATTGGTAGGATTTCCTGATATCAGCCACTTTAGTTATGATTCAGTGGTACATCCCATGCAGGGGTTTGATCTCCCATGAGGATCTGTCCTTCAGCACCACATCCTCTGCTCTCCATTGCCTGAGACATTCATTGAGTTAGTTGGGGTATTGAGCTTAAGTATTCATGTTTTATCCAAGATAGTGGCTACCCTGTCTACCCTGCTTTAGCCCAACAGTAGCTGGGACAGGCTCCGGCAGCACTGTGACTCCGAAAGGGATAAAGTGGGTTAAGATAATAGATGGAAAATAACAGAGTTTAAGAATGCTTACTTGGAGCTACAGAAGGCTAACTGGTGGCTGACCGTAGCAATTGTTAAAAAGAAACAAAGAAAGAAAGAAAATTCAATAAAAGAAGGAAAGTTGGGTATTCTGATCCTACTGACATTTATTTATTTATTTAATCTGATCACTTTTACAACAGCAACAGCCGGCTGCCAGTTAGCCTTCCTTAACTCTGAGTTAACTTAGCTGTTTTTGTTTTGTTATCCTCTTAAAAATCAACCAATCCTGACAAACATGCACCATTTTTCTACTAATGAGTAGGGTGGCATTTCTTCTACCTCTCTCTGGACTGCTTTCCACCACTTCTGGGTGGATGGATCGATCCGCTGTTGCATTGTTAACACAAACAGTTGCTGACGCCTGTCACTGACAAAATATGGCCAGAGATCACTGTAATACTAAAAGTTGTATTCAATTTTTCATTTTTATCTGATCAGAACTGGATTACGAAAACTAATTAAAGGCATAAAATTAATGAACTCAGTAGGGGTGGGATTATATAGGTTTGCTTCTTCCCACTTTCAAGCAATAAATCAAGCTCTACATGACTTTTGTTAATGATCACTATATTTAGTTAAGAAAATGTGACTTAACTGTGCTTTTTTTTGTCTTTGCATTTCATCATTTCTGTAATGAGTTTGTTAAATCTGTGGGATTTATTTGATTGTATTGACTACAACTAATGCTTGAAATCTATCAATCAATCAAATCAATCAACATAAAGTATTTATATGTAGTAGCCATGTAGCATGAAGTATTAAGTACTTTTTCTTTGAAAGTTTTAGTTTTTACCCTTTCAAGAGTGTGAAAACAAGCCAAACATTTTCTTTGATATTGGTATACCCATCAAATGCAGTCCATTGAACAGTCATACTATGACAACACATTAAATGCGGCAATTTTGTAAGGGCATAAACAATTCTTTAGTGTACATTCTTTAAGTATCATTCAGTGCTGAATCTAAGTTTGTCTGCTATTTTTTTTTTCAGGTGAAATGGAGGAACTAGAAGCACAGTGGCTCACTGGAATTTGCCACAATGAAAAAAATGAGGTGATGTCAAGTCAGCTGGACGTTGACAACATGGCGGGGGTTTTTTACATGCTGGCTACAGCCATGGGACTGTCCCTGATCACCTTTATCTCTGAGCATCTCTTTTACTGGAGGCTTAGATACTGCTTCACCGGAGTATGTTCTGGAAAACCAGGTCTTCTTTTCTCCATTAGTAGGGTAAGATCTTGTTTTTCTTTTTGGTATTAATATATAATTATAAGTATTGGAGTTATTATTATTATTTTCTTTAATTAACAGCTAAATAAAAGCAGTACATGAACTACAGACTGCATGAGGTTCATCTTCAAAGAGCCACAAGGGATCCAACGCAATAAGCAATTAAGCATGTAAAGATGTAGATAAGAAGCAGTTGGGTTGTAAGCCTTGGGAGACTCCTGTGGGTTAGCAGTGGTCATGATCAAAGTTCTAAGGTGGATTGAAGCACTGCAGCTAAGCTATTGGCTACTTCAGCGCCACTGAAATCAGACAGGGCCGTCTCAGTTCAATTTCCTATTAGCAGTAGCAGAAGAAAGCATTGGAGTTTGTGCATAGAGCTTCTGCCATGCCAGGTGGGGACTAGAGGCAGGAGAAGAGTGGCATCAAAAGGCTGCTTTGGACATTGCAGCGTGTTTTGGGTGAAACCACAATGGCCCACACTTAACCAATTTATTCTCCAATTCTGCTAAAAGGTCAGCTGTCTATTCTTTTTGGAAGAACAGAATACATGGACATGAAGGCATAAAAGGACTGACTGTATACTGAAAAAAAAATTTTTAAAGAAAAGATTGAGGTCTTAAAGAAAATGTTAGAATGCACAATTCCAAGGTATAGAAGCCGAAAACGGCTAACCCTACTTTTCTTTTTTGTGTGTTTTTTCATGATAATAACTTATATCTCATAATCAGGAGAAAAATAGTTTTTATCGCATGATAAAAAACCAAGTCCCGCATGATACGCAGTCCTGCCAGCATCTCTTGCATCATTCTATAACCATGTAGACTGGCTGATCCCCTCATCTGGTCACTGATGAAATTGACAACAACCGAAGACCACTCAACTACAGCCGCCTGCAGAGCTGTGGCCACACCAACCTTCTCCTTCAAATGATGATGAGTGATTTGAACGTTGTTTATGACCAACAACATCAGTACAATTTCAGGCTGAGTTGAAGTGTGTTCACTCCGAACATGATTTAAGCATCAAGGTGTTAAGCTTCGATGTTAAGTCAGTGACTAAATTGACTTCTCTACTTCCCAGGTCATTATTGTAAATAAAAAAAATGTTCTGACCTGGTTAAATAAAGGTAAAGAAAATTAAAGAAGTAAAGGAAAAAACGTTTCTTTTGCTGCTATTAAGAGTTGTTAGTGTGAGCTGTACAGCTTTTGTTACAGCCTGCAGTAACCTCAAAAACAAAAAAACTTCAAATAGATTACGTCTCGGCGTCCCAGGTCGAGAAAGGGAGAGACACACAGCATATACTCTGTTCTTCTTGTATTTTGACAATTACATAATAGTTCCTGGTATTGTTATTGCATAAAATACTTTTTGAGTTTACAATAGTGGCAGCCTGATGAATTAATGTGGTATTTTTTCCTTTTTTTTTGCATTCCTTTACTTTTAAAATCAGATTTTTTAATCCTAAACTGCAAAATGGTGTCAAAAATAATAATATATATTCATCTAAATTGCTCAAACATGATGTAAATAAGTAGATGTAACTTCTACTTATTTTCTTTTGTTTTAGAATGCCTTCAATGTGTTAATTAATGGGGTTTCTCTATGGCCTATTCCTTTACATGCCAAAAATAATTTTGACAAAAACCTACAGATGAAAATAAGAAAATAACCACAATGATTGTCTCGTTGTTTTTCCTTTTTCTCATTTTTTTTGTTTGTGTTGATTCATATGTCTTGTATAGGGGATATGGAGCTGCATCCATGGAGTCCATATTGACATGAAGAAAAAAACAGACCTTGACTTCAGCCCTCAGGACAAAATGCTCAAGCTCATTAAGTCTGCCAAACAGATGACCAACATGTCTAATCTAGGTGGGTCCCGCATGAACTCACCCAAACGTGAATTCATGCACTCAGCTGGCCCCATGATCATGGACATGATGGCAGAGAAGGGCAACTTCATCTATGCTGATAACCGCAGCTATGCCCCTAAAGACATGATCTATGGGGATAGCGGTGACTTGCAGTCTTATTTCGCCAATCGACACAAGGACCACCTTAACAACTACATTTTCCAGGGTGGCCAACATCCTCTCACCCTGAACGATGCCAATCCAAATACAGTGGAAGTAGCGGTGAGTGCGGACGCAGTGCAGACAAACGCCAAGCCAACACGTACACTGTGGAAGAAGTCTGTGGATACGCTTCGTTCTGTCCCACCAGGGCCCGCCCCGATGCCTGACATGCTCATGCCAGACCCGCGAATATCAATGAAGACACAGCGCTACCTTCCTGAGGACACAGCCCACTCGGACATCTCTGACTGCTCCAGCAGGGCCGCCTCCTACAAGGACCCAGAAAACAACAAGCACCTGAAACCCAAGGACAACTTAAAAAAAAGATCGGTGACGTCAAAATACCCAAGGGACTGCAGTGAGGTAGAGCTGTCCTACTTAAAAACTAAGCAGGTCAGCAGCGGAACCAACCAAAGTGGGAGAGGAGGAGGAGGAGAGAAAATCTACACCGTTGACTCTGATCGAGAGCTGAGCCTCCATTCTGACCCCGTTCACTACCGAGAGAGTCACGGTCTTCCTACAGATGACATGGATTATCCGGAAATTTACTCCGACCACAGTGACAATTACAGGAAGTGTGAGCAGCCCATCATTCATCTAAACTCCTCGCCTTTACATCATGCAGACACAGATCTCATGCCGGACTCAACTTACTCCAAACACTACAGCCTGAAAGAGAAAAACCTTTCCTTATCCCCCCATGAAACCATTGATCGATACAAACAGACACACTGCCGCTCATGTTTGTCCAAAGTATCTTCTGGCTATCAGCAGGGAGGTCCTTACGTCTCTGCCGGATCTTCGTCAGCCTCTGGCACCCGCTCACCGTATAACCGCTGCGAGGCATGTCTCCATACAGCCAATCTGTATGACATCAGTGAGGATCAACTCCTTGCAGACCCTTTGGCTAGTCCAACCATGCACCATCGAGAGCAGCAGCAGCCAGACGATATGTTTGGGCTCTACTGGCCACAAACAGACGGACCTCACGTCCAAAAGCGGAATCGTTTGAGGCTAAGTCGTCAGCATTCTTTTGACAATATTATGCTTGAAAAGCCAAAGGACGTGGACCTGGGCCGACCAGCACGCAGCGTCAGCCTCAAGGAGAAGGACCGCTTCTTGGAATCTACATCTGATTCGCAATACGCAAACCTTTTTGGCATGCGTCCCTACTCCGGCAGACTGTTCGGCACTGGGTCTAAATCTATGCTCTTCAACCACAACCTAGAAGAAAGCAAGAGGAGCAAGTCCCTGTACCCGGTTCACGCTTCGGACAACCCGTTCCTCAGCCATTCGCTGAGGGATGATAGCAGCAGCAGACTGGTACACGGACGAAGCTCCTCTGATATTTACAAACAGCTGGCTGTGGGTTCCCCTGGTGGAGCATTAGGAGCAGCCCCCATCAAAACGCGCAACGATGCGAACAATCTTCGCTCTTCAGTTAAGTCCACCTCCTCATACTGCTCAAGGGACGGGCGAATAGCTAATGACATGTACAATAAAGAGCATGTGATGCCTTACTCAGCCAACAAGACTAGTGCATACCCAGCCTCACGTGGCGTCCTAAACTCAGCCCAGTTCAGCAATAGACGGGTGTATAAGAAAATTCCCAGTCTGGAGTCAGATGTTTAGTTAAAATATAAAAAAAAATGTTTTCTCTCCTTCCTACTCCTCTAGGGGTTTGTATTATAATTTATCAACTATGTTGTCCACTAAGGGATGCCATAGCTAAACTACATATTTCTCCCCTTGGAAATATGTAAGTAGCTAAACTAGATGTTTCTTCTCTTGGACATTGTATTCAACAGGA
This sequence comes from Oryzias sinensis, assembly GCA_037389245.1. Classification (NCBI taxonomy): domain Eukaryota; kingdom Metazoa; phylum Chordata; class Actinopteri; order Beloniformes; family Adrianichthyidae; genus Oryzias; species Oryzias sinensis. Next base: position 8,852,331 of record CM074506.1, on the reverse strand, counting down.
ACTTAAGCCCACTTGGGTCTGATGGTATTACTACTTCTATCTTTACAGAAAATAACATCATCTTTGCTTATTCTTTCCAATGTACTACCAAGCACGCCACTTGGCCAACACTACCATTCGACAACCTGGTGTAAAACGATGGATGGGCATTGATAACTGGGTTTCACCAAACAGGAAGAAGAATCAATAAGTTTGAAGAATAAAGGCATTTACAAGAATGCCCGTTGAAGACAGGACAGGAAAGATGAGAGAAATCCTTTTATCACACGCCCCTTTCTTCCCTTTCTTTATTCACTGCAACTGCTGAGATCAGGGTTCAGCAGTTCAGGTGGAAAAATGTTTTTTCAGAACACCAGATTGGTAGGCTTCTCATGAAGTGGGTGTTACGGTGGGCTACTTTAATCTGCTTGTTACCAAGCAACATCTTTACACCTGTTGATGAAAGACTGATGGGAGAAGAAAAGTATAAATGACAGTGGATCAACAATTTGCTTTTGGCAGGGATGTGAAGTCAACCAGGGCTTTTTTTAGTGATGTGCGATATGTAACGAAAAACATTGATGATAAGATGAAAAATGCACGTTCTTTAAATGAGTAATGTTTACAGGTTTCAGACAAATGACTCCTAGAAAGCAGAGAAACTTGAGACCATCGACAGGCATTTCATTTGCGCTGCACATAGAAAAATGATTGCAAAGTACTGCTTTTTTTATTCTAGTGAGCTATAAGATTTATAAGGGATTCTGACTTCCGAATTCCAATATGTAAGATTTTAGTGTTTGCTTATTTGGTAGCAGAATAGCTATTAGTTTTGAACTCCCCCTTCCACTCTTCCTTTCACATTTACATTTGAAAAAAAGGCTGGTTATGAAAAAATACCATACAAAACTTTTTTTTGCATGCTTTTTTTTCAATGTCAAAGAAGAGAAATACAAACAAATACCACCATAGATACATTAAAATTGACATGATGACAATGGAGGAGGGGAGAGCAAAGCTGAGATTAGATAAAATCCAAAACCATGAAGTGTGCACTGATTTTTATTTGACTTCAGCCCCCATTTGACTGAGAAACAGGGTTTTAAAGTATACAAATGTTAACCTTTTTCTTTCTTTTTTCACATGACGATGGTCTAACAATTGTTGACTAGACTGGTTTAACTTTTTTGGGGAAATATGGGTAGAATTTGATTATATTTAACACTCTCATGTACTGTTATCCAACTCAATCTCATGAAAGGTTGTATGACAGCTATGCTGGTTCACAGCACATGCTGTCATAATGTGATCAAACTTAATAAAAAACAAATAATTCTGATTCTTCAGAATAAGACTATAAACATCATATTGCACCACTGCTACTTATCTGAGTTGCAATCATTTAAATATGGTAAATTTTTGTATGGTATGATTCAGGGACAGTTTAATTTGAAACCATCTCAAGTCCACATGCTCAAAATGTTTGGTGGGTTATTTATTGTTATTATGCTTTCTAGCAATAAATCTTGCTCTCATGGAAAGGCTGTTTAATACCCTGTCAAATAACGCCACATTTGTAAGGTATATGCGTACAGTTGCCCCAGTAAATCAGTAGAAGACAACCTGCAATGCATAAATCTTGACAGGGTAAAAAAGAAACTTGGGATGATCATCTTCACAGCCTGTCTCTGATACCCCCTGTTGGATGGAACCTTATTTTCAATTTGTAAAGGATACAGGGTTTGCATGGTGGAACTGTGGTTAAGCACGTTTGCCTCACAGTGAGAAGGCCCTGGTTCGAATGCCAGCAGGGGAGTTCTGTGTGGAGTTTGCACATTCTCTCTTTTCATGTGTAGGTTTTCTCTGGGCCCTTCCAAAAACTATTTGGTATCAGTCCAAATACTGCTACCAAATGCTTTGTAGGTTAATTGGTTACTCTAAAGTGTCCCTATGTGTGAGTGTGTGGAAGTGATTGTGTGCCCTGAGACAGACTGGCGACCTGTCCAAGGTGTACCCCACCTTCACCCAACAGTAACAGTAATAGGTCTACCTCCGCCCAACCTTCGCTTCGAGTTTGCTGGGGTCACGGCAGCCCAGTGACCCAGAAAGGGATACAGCTGGTTAAGAATGGGATGGATGGATGGATGCTGGGGGTAACTCCAAACAATGCAGCAACTTGGTAATGTGAAGCATCAGATTGACTTTGCACAATCCCAGCAGTCCCAAAGGGCCTTTTCTAGATCATTTAAACATTGAATGTCATTTATTGAGACAAACCCTTACTGACTGCGTTCATGTTTGCATTGAAGCTAAAAATAGGACATATTCCAAAGCAATAATAAAAAAAAAGATTTAATGCATTTTTCATGGATGCAAGCTGCTGCTACTCATCCCACAAATGTATGTTCCTTACAAATGTGGCACCATTTAGAAGGGAAACAAACGTGTTTACAAACAGTACAAGATTTACTTCTAGGCAGCAAAAACAGGCTCCATTTATATAAGTGTTGGACAACAGGTTTGCACACAGAATGTCCTTTTCTGACACGTCTCTCCTTTCAGAAATCATAAGTCTTGCAAAACATTTAGAATAGTAGGCCTAAATACTTTGAGTACATATCATCGCAAACTTGTGTGAGACATCTAAACTCATAGTTTTTTCAACTACAACACTATGTGTATAACCGATACAAAAAAAAGGATGAGAAATATGTATTTAACCCATAGTCCCATTGACTATGATCGGCATTAAGCTTGTGAAGTCCCACTAAAAATGCTTCTTGGCCCACTACTGAGATCTTGTTCCAGTCACTAAGACACTAGAGCTTTAAGCTTTTGTCCCATACTAAAGTAAAAGAATATAGGCAACGCTGTGCCGTTTGAAAACAAAGTTTCTCAATCGAATCCTATACTAGTCAATCTGGATAAACTTGGATTATGTTTCACAAAATGCGTAAAAACACCTTGTGCTTTTGCAACTTTCTTGGCTATCATTAGAAAAAGCATTTAACAAGGGGGATTCCACAAAACACACACTCGATCTGTTTTTTTTTATTGAGTTTGTTTTAGACACAGGAAACACTTTAAGCGTTAATCACAACTTCCATTATAGATGGTTGTCTGTGGGCGAAAAATGGCCAAACTTGCACAGGGCAGACAATTGGACTCTTACCAAATTTTACGATTGCAGATTATTTCATTTTGCAAGTAACAGGTTTTAGCGAACACTTTTATAACATTTTACACCATGTAAGGGTAATATAGATGAGACGCAGGTGTGTCGTACAGATTTTACAATTTTTTTGACACAAGCCCTGCAGACTGCGCAAGGAACCTGTTAAGTCCTATTCCCAGTACGTAGAACGTACTGTCTGTACTCTGTGCATTCAGCGTGACTGTTAGAAATTAGGAAATTCGACAATCAGAGTGCTGTTTGCGTGTCATACAGGTACTTATGTATCATGTGCGCACCCAGTACTCTCCCATGCGTGGGCTCCTAAGGGGAACCGGAAGACAGCATCACCTACACTTCATAAGTGTGTGTAACTTACATTAGCCTTAAGAATACTTCCTTATACACGTACGACACGCACCACATTCGTCTGTTCCATTTTCATGACACCCCGTGAGGTGGTTGCACAGCGGCTGGACAGCACTCGGTTAAATGTAGGACTGGCACACGGCATACCAGGGTTTGCTTCCCATGGGCACAATGAGCTTCATCCGATGTAAATCCTTGGGCAAGACCCTTCACACTACTGCCTAACTGTGTACCCAGAGGGCCCAAGTCTGAATCTCCCTGTGACTGTCCCCAGCCCAGATAAAATACAGCGTTGTGTCAGGAAGGCGTAACAGGCTAGCTATCTGGCTTAAAACTCTCTGCCAAACCAACTGTGCGAATCAGTGGAAGCTGATCATCATCGTCTTTGAGGTGGACACATAAGCCTCAAGGGAACTGCAAGACACACCTGGCTCCCCTTAAGGTGTGGCCACGGCCCAAAAACCAGTAGCACCCATATGGGGGTGGATGTGACCAAGGCTTTAGTAAGTCAGCACAGCCAGATTTCCAATTGCACAATTTTTAGTTTAAAGTTAAAAACTTTAGAAATTGTTCAAAACATTTCACAGGCTTACTTTTCCATTTAAAACTTTCTACCATCCCATTTGGATGCATTTTGGGCATTTGGACAAACATAGTTGTTACTTTTTTTTCTTGTTCAGTCCAATCAGCCAGACTCATGAATAGCTATCTGAGACAGGTGGCTCCTGGACCTTGCAGCATTGTTTTAGTGGGATAACAAGCCAACTAAAATCCAGATTCAACAGCGTGTTCCTCATTTATCATGTATAAAACATCTTTAAGAAATATTTGCTTTGTTAAAGTGGTGCAAAATGATTTATTTATTTTTTGGTTGATTTATTCACATTGTTCTTCTTCTTGACTGTACTTAAAAAAATTGCACATGCAAACACCTCCATCTCCACTTGTGCCAACATAATGCTAATTTTTGTAGCATAGAGCTGTTCGCTTAAAAAAATAAGAGCACGAAACCATCTTGGGTCTGCCGATTGGACTGGCAGAACCACATTTTTATAAATAAAATACCTCAGGATGATTTTGCATGGAGGCAGAAGTAACAAAACATGTATGCCAAATGTTTTTAATAAAAAAATGACACTTTTATTTTGTTGTTTTTAGAGACTAAAGCAAAATCGAGCTTTTCTCCCGAGATGTTTACCTATCCGAAGTCTTCCAGTTCTGCTTCAAACCCATGAAGTCAAAGAAGGTTATAAGCAGGAGGAAAGGAAGGGATGGTGCTTAGATGTTTTTCTCTGCGAGAGAAACATCTCGCACACACTCTTGCGGAGTGTGCTTTATGTGGAACGGCTTTACTTCATTATTATAGAATCAATTGAACATCAAAAATTAGAAAAAGCCGCCATTGTACAGAACACTGCAATAGGTGCCTCTCTTTTTCTTCATGGTTTTAATGGCGATCCCCTGCTGAAGCCACTCTGTTCCAATTCATTCTCCATGTTCAAAATTTTTTAATGATAATCATACCACTATTTTGTACTTTTGGGACTTTCAGAAAAAAAACAAATTTCCCCCCAAATTTTGCATCTTTTTTTGCTTATTTATTGTCATAATGTCAAATTTTACAAGCTGCTTGCATCCAAGTCAACAATATGCATATAAGTAATAATTATATATATATATATATATATATATATATATATATATATATATATAATATATATATATATATATATGGCACCATTGCATTTCCATCATGCCAATGTGTATAGTTTGTTCCACTTTTACAGAATTGTCATGTAAACTACAGGTGTTTTTTATTCGAACACTCCCAGACCTTGTGATGACACCTTTTTTTAATATTATTATTTTAAAGAAGTATTTTAAATACATTCAATGATATATTATTGAACTATGAGGTGATGGCATGCAACCCCACATGTAACAGTTTTTCAGTTTCTCTTTGTTTGTTTGTTTTGATTATGATATGATCACTAATGCTTTGTAACCAGGTGTGAGTATATACATATCTGAGAGAACAACAAAAAGAAAAACAATTTTTTTGTTTTGTTTTTTATAACACAATGAAGATGCTGCTGCTTTTTTGGAGGGAAGAAGGCGAGATTCTGACCTATGCTTCCTCACTGGGTAAATTTTCTGCTCAGTGGAGGGCAGGTTAGTGGTGGTGGTGGAGGTGGGTGGGTCCAACATCCTTGCTCTTCCTCCAAGTGACGGATGAAAATAACTATCACCAGCTCTGCTTCCCTCCCTGCGTGTAGTCAGGACTTCAAGCATACAGAAGACAACAAAAAGAAAACCCTCTACTATGAGTCCCTCCAAAGATACAACTTATTATTATTGTTTGCTGTAACAATAGAGCTTTTTAAAAAAAAAATACTGAAAAGAAAAAACAGAAAAGAAAAAAAATGTTTCTTCAGAGACTTTTAAGTAACTATTTTGAATATATTTAGAAATGACACCTGTAAACATCGCTTGTAAATTCATACTGGAATACATCATCATGGAGAATTATAAAGAGTAAAAATAATATTTTTTGTGTGAATTTCACAAGAGCTCTTCTGTACAGTGGCACTGTTTATCTCTCTCTTTTTCTTTCTATCGTTCTCTTGCTCTCTCTATCTCTCTCTGTAAAGCGACTAGAATAAAATTTCACCATTCACAAGACTGGCTGTCCTGTTCAAATCTACAGGTTGTTTTCTCACTTTGCTTAAAGGAAATTGCTTTTGTCAGTGCAATAGTGCAAACTTTTTTCATTGTCTTTTCAACATATTTTCAGCAAACACAGCTCAGCACAACACTGATCTTAAGTTACAGTAGTTCTTGTCCAATCCAAAACAAAATTCTTGCTTACAATGTTTTACAAGATACCAGCTTGGAAGATAAAGAAAAAAAAATGGGTAAATAAAAATCCTTAAAAATATGAGTAAATAATAACACTGTTAATAATAATAATTACACTGTTTATTGAGACTGGTAAAGCAGATGTAAGGGGTCCATATTTTAATGAAACATTCCTTTGTAAAGTGGAGCAGACAGGTCAGGTATTTCAGAGTTAAAAGGGTCAATGACAAGTTTATGCTAGTTTGCTTTGGAAGGTTTATCACTGATCCATGACAGGAAAATGTTCTTATGTAAGGAATATTTCATCGCTACACCCCTACTAAACACTGAGTGAGTGTAACCCTTCTGCTATCCTAGGCACTTTAACGTTGGGAATTGGGTCATTTAGACCCACTAGACAGTGCTGTGACCCTTTTTTCTTCAATGATTTGTGATCTTCACTGGTGTTCATGGATTACATGAAATCTTTCCACCTTTATCCACCTTAGTCATGGTAGGGAGAACACGTCAATGTAAGGGTGGGGTCATCTAAGATAGCACAAGGGTTAGATATGTCACTACTAGAATTAGACATATAAAAAAGTACAGAAGCAGCACATTTGGTTTCTCTGAAAAAACAGGAAAAACTCTTATCGGAGGATCACAGGTTTGGTCCCCACCTTCCTTGTTCATTTGCTAAAGTTTCTTTGGGTAAACCAATTGTTCCTGGTGGTTGAGATTACCATCATGCATGGTGGCAGAGCCTTCATTAGTGTGTGAATGTGTATGTGTGTGCGTGAATAGGGCCATGACTGCAAAGCCTTAAAGCAGAATAGAGAAGTGATATAAAAGTATACGCCATTTACTATTAATACTTAAACAAGTGAAAACTCATAGAATTATTAGTAAATGAAAAGGCTCTAAAAGACAACCATTAGAAATGAGAAATGTGTCTCTTGATGGATTTATAAAAAATATTTAGTCAAAAAAGATGACACCCCAGAAAGAAATGAAATGTGACTACCTGGATGTCCCTGGTGGAAGAGGGTCCACCCTGATATAGAGACTTGAGAGTTTGAATGCAAAATCAGATCATACCTAAAAGTAAAAATAGTTGCTGGATCTTTTCTGTGTGTAGTTTTGTATGTTCTCTGCATGCATGCAGTTTTCTCCAGGAAGGCCAGCTTCTTCCTACAGTCCAAAGTAATGCTTCCAAAGGTAATTTGTATCTTTAAACTGCCCCCTATTTCACTTCCTGAAGTGAAATGTTTTGCATTTTTTGTGTGTTTTCTTTTTTAATGCAAAATACAAAAAAAAAGAACAGAATAGCAGCTTGCAATCTCCTGAAACCTAAAAGGGATTTATTGGGTTCAGAAGTTGGATGGATGAGTTCCACCATTTTTCCCCAGACCCATCTTCATTATGATTTTGTTGAATCATTATGTCTTATTTCTGTCTTTCGACTGCTCCCTTTAGGAGATTCAACAGAGATATCTTTGCATCTTCTTTTTTCAGATCAACTATCCTCATGTCCTCTATAGCCAACATTCATGAATCTTCTTTTAGTCTAGGCTTTTTTCCTGTCAAACAAATATTCAAAAGGTAATGTTGGATTTCTATATGTTGATTTTAGCTACATGTGGTTATCAAATATGTTGGGTTTGAATAATTTTGGCTATCATTGTGGCATGAAAGTAAAGGTTTTCTGTTGGACAATTATTAGATTCCAACTGATTCGGTGAGAAATTACTCAAATCTTTTACAAATATAACGGGAAAAGGTTAATCTGTTACAAAAGCGTCACATTTATAGCTCGCTCCAAGAAAAGAAACCGCCTGAGGAGATTCCTCAGGTAGCTAAAATTGGGTAAGGAACTGTACCATATTACTACACCCAGCAAGGTCAGCGGGGATCCATCATTGTCAAAGAAGAAATGTACTCATAAAGAAATCTTGAGTGTTTGTGATGGGCGATATGTTGTAAGAGCAATAACAAGAACTTAATAACGACGGTCTGTGGAAATTCAAAGAAAAGGGAAGAGGAAGAGTGGGAAAACATTCAGGAGAAGGAGCTTCTAAGGCAAGAAGAGATACAGTGGACGTGTGGTAATTGCAATGGTGGTATCATTTGACAGATCAACAGACCTCAGTGTGGTCCAAGTTGAGGTCCAGGAGAGGCGTCTGAACGAGTGTGTGTGCACGATCAATGTTTGTTTGTGTGTGTGCTGTTGTGTCAGTAAGCGTTCCAAAAAATCTGTGGCAGATCATTATTCTTCAGCAGAAGGGCAAGTAAAAAAATGGAGAAGGGAGAGAAAAGGGAGCTTGTTTTCTTGCTCATTTTTCTTTATTTTTTCAATTGCTTCTCAAAACCTCTCATTTGATTCAGAGAGACAAACAATTGGCGAGCCTTCTGGTTTTTGTCCATGAACTTACTGATTAATTACAAAAAGCTGCTGTTTACATTTTTAAAATGGATCTAAAAGAGATATTTTTGTGGAGGATTTGACACTACAAACACAAATATACAGCAATGCAGTCTTGGAAATGTTTTTTTAAAGCAGATATAGGGGCAGAGAAATGAGAAACTGATTATTAGAATGATCAAAGCTTCATGGTTTGACTTCATGGTTTGACTGTCAACAGTTATTCAATGACCAGTTTTTGTCATTCAGTGCTTGAAAATAATGTAAACTGGTGGTTTTGCTGGCTCCCCAAATGTGTTTTTTTCCAGTACATATTTAAATTGCTCTTCAAAGTTATATTTATTATAAAAATGGCAGGGTGCAAAAATAAATAAATAATTAATTCAACATTGCAAACACGTTTTGGGGTAAAACCAATGGGTTTTTCCAGTTTTAATAAATTAAATATTTGCAACAACTCTGGTGGAGATAAATGCTTATATTTTAATTATTATTTGTCTTTAAAGTTTAGTACCAGTAATATGACTTTATCTTTTCTTTGTGTGTGAGTGGGTATGATGTATATTTCTGGAAAAATAAAATTGGACTGGCTCTGTCCCAAATTCCAGCTATAGATCTATCTTACTTTGGACAACAGCATCTGTCAGATCGACCTGAAGGACTCATACATAGACTTATCTTTGAAGAATTCATTGTTAATCTCAACTTTTTTTTAATTCATGCCTCAAAATGGAAAAAGTATCTTTTACATGTTTTAAAGTGAATACATAACAAGGGTGCAGGTTTTACATTAATAAGTTAAATTTAGTTTATTCTAAAACCTCATATTACGAATGTGTGTGTATGTGAGGGTTATTTTAATATATGTCATGGTTTTGTCATATATAACGTTTTCTTTTATTTCTTTTTCCTCGGTGATATGTTCTATTCAGCCCTCCGTGAAGTAGGATTCATTTTGGCTTATAGATAACAGTTCTTCAGAAAGACGTACATGGAGCGGTGTCTGTGTATATCTTTAGAGATCAGAATTAGTTACACTACATTACCAAAGTATTTCCTCACCTGCCTTGACTCACATATGAACTGAAATGCCATTCCATTGCTAACCCATAAAGATCAATAGGATGTGGGTCCACCTTTTGCAGCTATTACAGCTTAAACTATTCTGGGAAGGCTATCCACAAGGTTGACGTGTGTGTTTATAGAATTTTTGACCATTCTTCCAAAAGTGTGTTAGTGAGATCACACACCACATACATGTAAAGGCCTGGCTTTCAGAACACTTTTGGGATGAATTAGAGCAGAGACCATCAGGCTCAGGTCAGGACCTCATTCAGGCCAGTCAAGTTCACCCCCACCAGACTCTGTCACCCATGTCTTTATGGACCTTGCTCTGTGCACTGGCCATGTTGGAAGACTCATGTTGGAAGAGGAAGAGGCCTGCTTCAAACTGTTCCCACAAGGTTTAAAGCTTGGAATTGTCCAAATAATTTTGTTATTTTGAAGCATTCAGAGTTCATTTCACTAGAACTAAGGGGCCAAGCCCTAGTCCTGAAAAACAACCCAATACTATAATTCCTCCTACAAATTTCCCACTTGGCTCCATACAGTCCGAAATGTACCGCTCTCCTGGCAACCAAACCCCAGAATTATCCATCAGAGTACCAGATGGAAAGGCATGATTCATTACTCCAGAGAAAGTGTATCCACTGCTTCAGAGTCCAGTGGCGCCATGCTATACACCACTGCATCCAACACTTTGCATTGCATTTGGTGATGTGTGGCGTGGATGCAGCTGCTCGGCCATGGAAACCCATTCCATGGAGCTTTCTGCATACTGTACTTGGGCTAATCTAAAGGTCACAGGAAGTTTGGAGCTCTGTAGCAATTTACTGTGCAGAAAGTCTTTGCACTATGCGCTTAAGCATCCACATACCCCTCTGTCAGTTTAGGTTACCTACCACTTCACGGCTGAGTTGCAGTTGTACCCAAACTCTTCCATTTTGTTATGATAGAGCTGACAGTTGATTGTGGGATATTTAGGAGTGGGGAAATTTCATGACTGAATTTGTTGCACAGGTGGCATCCTTTGACAGTTCCATGCTGGAATTCACGGAGCTCGTGAGAGTGGCCCATTCTTTCACAAGTGTTTGTAAAAACAGTGTGCATGTGTGAGTGCTTGATTTTAAACACCTGTGGGCAGGTCAAGTGATTAAGATGCCTGATTCTGATCATTTGAATGGGAGGGTGAATACTTTTGGTAATATGGTGTATTTCAAAATACTTTACAAAAAGTATTGGGAATCACATCCCATGTCTGGGTTCATGAGATTATTCAAAGACTCTCCTGGTTCACTCCTGTTGCAGGACCTGCATATGAATGACAGCAGCTTCTGCTGTGTTTCCATCTCTCTGTGACCAAGTTTGAAAACTTACTGTCCAGCGTTAACCTGAGAGGTGAAAAAAAACATGAATAAACTTAAAAGACCTTCTTTTTCAGTATTGTCCCGGTCAAAATAAGAAAAATATAAGAGGCTGCCTCCCCAATGCTGCAGCTGCCCCTCTGTCTCTGCATGCCTGCCAGCCTCCCAGGGTTGGCGTAGTTGATCCGAGAAGTTTATCGAGTCACTGAACACGTCATCATGTCCCATGATGAGTCCTCGATTGGTATATGTGACCATAGACAGTATTTTACAGTAAAAGGATGTGATGAGGTGACATTAGCAAATTTCAGTTATTTAAACCCTGGCCGCACAGCTGCCACTCTGAAAAGCAGCACCTGACACTCAAATCTCGCACAGGACCTCAGATCACGTATGTGGACTAGAAGGACTAGAAGTGGGGGGTCAAATCATAAAGCCTCATGAAGCAACAGTTTGCTGGAAGTTTATAAGTATTACTGTCAGGTTTAGATTTATATTAAATTTAAAAGGGGTGGGGCCTGTCCACACACACACCCTCAAATGTTACAAACATACCTGTTGGCTCCAATAATGCTCACATACAAACATGTCAAGATTGACATAACACAATTACAGTTCGCGCACGCATACTTATGCATTCAGACTAACACATGTGAAACATTTCATTCAGTCACACAAACTGTTTGTGAAAAGATGACATACAACCTGTGCTTGAGTGAGTGTTTATGTTCTTTTGGGGTGATTGATGGAATGTAAAAAGAAAGGGGGAGAGTTCCGAGTCATCCCCACACCAAGGCCCCCGCCAAAGCAGCAGTGGTAGCCAGGACCGCCCAACACCCGCACGGTATAGCAGATAGGAAAAAAACGACCACCGGGCAATCACATCTGCCACCCAGGCGAGGGCTAGCAGGATCGCCAAAGGGACTCCCAATGTTAGAGAGCAGAGAGTAATAGGGGGACAAAAAGGGCAAGCTCCAACCTGACCGGAAGAGTAGACCCCCGCTGCGTACGGAGGGCCCAGCGTGGGGCCCTGCCCCAGGAAAGCACCTCCAGCCCTAGACAAGCATCCCACTACCACCCAGGAGTTCTGAGCATTCCCCCATCCCAACCCTAGGCACAAGCCAGGGCCCCCCAAGGGAGACCCGCCCCACGCTCCAGGGAGCCACCCATCAAGCCCAGACACCCGGCTCCAAGCGCCGCCACTGGGAGAACTCGTGTCAGGCCTCGACCGGTTTTAACTGACCATAAGAACCTAGAATATATCAAGTCTGCCTAGCGGCTGATCCCACAGTCCCTGTTCGTCCCTGTTCTTTTCACACTTTCAGTTGCAGATCACATATCACCCTGGTTCCAAGAACGGAAAAACGCCAATGGGCTGTCTCGTCTCTACGACACCTCTGCGGAAGGATCAGTCCCACCGTCCTCCGCTCGGTGGAACACAATGACTGAGTTGTCTCAACTCAGTTCTACTGTGGCTCCCCCACCATAGTGCCCGCCTGATAGGGTGTATGTCCCTCCATTCCATCGAAATGGGTTCTCCACCTTGTGCATGACTTGCCTGCAGCCAGACACCCAGGTATGGGTGACACAGAGCATGTACCCACATACCTGGGACTCAGTTTCTTACAGGGAATGCATAGCCGGAGGTTTCGGGGTGGAAAGAGGATGGTTGTGTTACCTATCGAACGGGGTAGATCAGCAATGAAGTCCGGCCCAATGTGTGACAAGGGGCGCTGTGGTATGGACAGTGGTTGCAGGAGGCTGGTCCGAAAGTTGTTAAGGTGACTAAGCCATTTGGCAGCATGCACAATGGATCACGTCCTGGGCTACATCTGCCTGCAGAGTAGGCCACCAGAAAGAGTTTGCAGTAAGGGCTTTTGTGCTGGCCATACCTGGGTGTCCGGCTGCAGGCAAGTCATGTAAAGGTGGAGAACCCATTTCCAATGGGAAAGAGGGACGTACACCCTGTCAGCTGGTCATGATAGTGGGTTCTGCTGCGACTGATCACTATGTCGTGGTTTCATAAAAACGTGACCAACATGCCTGTTGTGAGTTCAACAGCTTGGGGGATTTAATGTACTCATGGTTCTTTTGATTGGTTAGGACCAGGAAGGGTTGAGCCGACCCCTTGAGCCAATGCCTCCACTCAGTGAACGCCTCCTTCACTGCCAGCAGTTCCCGGTCGCCTACGTCATAGTTCTGCTCTGCGTTTTTGAGTTTTCAGGAGAAGTAGTCACACAGGAACAGCTTGGCTGGCTGACCATGGCATTGAGAGAGTACTGCTCTAACCCCTTTGTTGAAGGCATCCACCTCAACGATAAATTGCTTTGGTGGATTTGGGTGATGGGGGATGAACACCTGGGTGAAGCGCTGTCCGAAGCGCATGTCCCGGAGGACGTCATTGACAAATGCCTGAACACAGACGGGGTGTTACAGAGACCTTGGGGTGGGGATTGCTCTGGGCAGGAGGTCAATGGTACGGTCGTAGTACCGCTGTGGAGGGAGCTGTGTGGCACGTTCGTTATTGAAAGCCTTTCGCAGGTCCTCGTATTTAGCCGGCAACCCCTCCACGTCTCCTGGCGCACTGACCCTGTGGTGGCTGCAATCGACCTCGACGGAGCACATTTCAGGCCTTTCTGCGGCCTTTCTGCCTCTGGCAATAAACAGAGGTGAATATGAGTCTGTGTTCTGACTCAAGTTGACACCTTTTTGTTGCTCCCCTTGTTTTGTCATGTTTCAGTTTGTTTATTAAATGTTCTATTTTCTGTTACCAAGCCTGGTCTCCTGCATCTCGGGTCCTTCACCACCAGATCCTGACAGAAAACCCTTGTCACCATTCTGGGAATATGAATGTCATTGATGTCATTAAACTCACATTGTGAAATGATTTGTAATTAACACTGATCAGTTTAAATCATATTTTATTTAAAGCTAATGTAAATGTCTTAGTCAGTGTTTGGTCTGACTCACCTTAAAAATGAACCAAATGTGCGCAGGTACATTTTAAATGCATAAATGTTTCCAAAAACGGGGATGTTTCAAATGTTAAATTAGAGCTCATGTGGATGTGTGCGTTTTTCTTAAATAACCTGCCATCCCAGCATGCCCTAGTTCAATATCAGTAATAAAGTTAATTGGCTCTTTGCTTTCTCTTACATAAAATAATTTTGCAGCGCCTGCGTGATTGTGCGCCGGCAGATTGTTGCAGCTTTAATATATTGCAGAGACTCTGATTTGATATGAAAGAACCTCGCAGAGGAGATGGAGATAGCTGACTTGGAGATTTGTGTTTTAATAACATGGAGTAGATATGTTGTGTTTTTAAAGGGGGCTGGGGGCATTTGTATCTAACTGAATGATGAGAAACTAGGAAACAGTGACATCAAATCTTTCCAGGTATTTAAATGTATGAAAGATCTGGAATCCCATGCTTTGACAGATCCTTAAAATTGGAATGGGGTCTTCTTTCCAACATTGTAGGAGAAGCTACATTTTTTGAATAAAGGAAGTTAAAACATCCCTCTTTGTAGAGTTCCACTCAAAAACCTAAATGTCTTTATATTTGTAAGGATTTGCCAAGATTTGGAAACTCCCAGCAACACCCAAATTTTTTAATACAAAGCTTGTAACTATTCAATTTCAATGGGGAATGTGCTCAAATTAAGCTAAATAAATGTAATATTATGAAAAATTAAAGACAAACAGGTTTTATGGGTGCTAAATAAACCAAATAAACTAAGTTTAAGTTGATGGCTAAATATAGTTGTTGCTTGTTGAAAATAGGTTGCACCATAAAAAGGTGCAGAAGACAAAAAAAGTGAGACAAATTGCATTCCCTGTGGGGGAAAAAATTAATTTAATGGTTAATTTAGCTTTATGTTGTTACTGCACTAGTGAAATAAATGGTTACAAAGAGCTGCAGGCATTAAGAATGAACCATAAATACTGAGGAAGGGTGATGTGCGGTGCCACTTTTCCTCCAAACATGTTGTGTCTTATGACATCCGAAGAGTTCAATTTTGGTCTCATCTGACCAGAGTATCTTCTCCCAGAATGTCATGGGTTTATCCAAATGTTGTGTTGCAAACTCCAAACGAGCTTCAACATGCTTCTTCTTCAAAAATGGAGTCTTGCGTGGTGTGCATGCATGGAGGCCATGGCGGTTGAGTGCATTACTTATTGTTTTCTTTGAAACAACGGTACCTGCTGATTCCAGGTCTTTCTGGAGCTCTCCATAAGTGGTCCTGGGCTGTTGGAGAACCCTTCTGATGATTGTTCTGACTCCTCTGTCTGAAATCTTGTGAGGAGCACCTGGCCGTGGCAGGTTTATGGTAATGCCGTGTTCTTTCCACTTCCGGATGATGGCCCCAATGGTACTCACTGGAACTTTCAGAAGTTTACTGTGGGTATGTTAACTCCCAACCTTGTTACTAACACAGTAAAACAGTCTCAGACCACTGCATGTTGGCCATATTGGAAGCATTAGTCGTGTAAGCAAATTCACAATATATGTTACTACCAAATCTTGTAAGCAACACAAAAAAACACAGTCCAACACTGCTACATGTTAGCTGCATTAGCGTAATCACAACAATATCCAATTTTGGCAGAGCGTCGTGTATCTCTCAAAACCCTTTTGACACAACCAGAATTTATACATATATAAGGCATTCTGGGTTATAAAACGCTCTGAAGTTTTAAAAAAAATAAGAAGGCTTTTAACAGTCAATGAATATCAAGGTGAGAATAAATGATCTAAAATGACTATTTTTCTTCAAAAGCCAAATCTCCCACTGATGTGATTCATAATGTAAAAAGAAAAAGTAAAAACAACCCCCCCCCCCCCATCTCTCTTTCCCTCTGTCTCTCTGTTTGGGATGAAGAAAAACCCAGAGGCGAAAACAACCAAGCATGTTGCTAACAGTCAAAAGTAGGCTAGCATCTGTTTGTGTACATCCACTTTGAAAACAGACTTTGAGAAAGGCCAACTCCAGCTCAGCTCTGTCTATAAGGCGAGCTAAATTAATGCTCCTTTCATTAGGATGGAAAAAAGGGATAAACGGGTTCTTTTGAATCATCAGTTTTTGCTGTTAGAACATAATTCTTTGTGGCTCTTTTGTATCCAGAAGTTGACCTTTTACTGCTGTAAATCGTTAAAGGTCCCCATTAATCATTATGCTGTCTACAATATGTCTGCAAGAAAATTAATTTCTTGGGTGTTTTGAAAGCAGTGATAACACAGAACAAAATGTTAGTGTGCATAATTGCTGTCTCATCCCTGTGGAGCTTCCTTAATTATTTTTTCTTTAAAATTTTTCATTCACCACTTTCCAAAAGTAAATTACCTTTAATGCTTCCTTTAAAAAAAAGAAAAGAAAAAAACCTTATGTATTCATAACCATACATTATTCAGATTATTTTCAGTGTGAATGTGATGCAGTGACATGTTTTGTTAGCTCCCTTCATTTCAGCCCATTAAAATGCTGCAATTTTTTCCAGAGGATCAATAGGAAATAGCTCTCTTCCGAAACCACACTCTAGTGGTAATCTGAGTGCAGCATTTGGTACTTCTGACTCTTGTTTCAAACTTGACAATGGATTGTGGAGGTTTGGTTTTACAGCAGCATGAAGCAATAAGGCAAGCTGGTTTCATCAATTATTTCATTATGTTTTAAAAGTTCTACAACAAAATATGCTGTAAACTTTAATTTGCAACGCATTATCCTTTCGGGATACAGCAATCACTCCAGCCCATGGGGCTTGCTATGCCAGCTCCCGGGAGGCGAGCCAGACAGAGAGCCGCTGCGGATTGAAGAGGCAGCCTGCTCGGGCTTGTTGAACCTTATGATATTTAGTTGTTTTCATTGAAACAATACTTAAAAGGTCCCCTAATTTTATACTTTTTTTTTCCTTTTGGGTTAATGCAGGACAGCAATCTGTCAAATTCGGTCAGGCCAAGACGGAAAAGACCGCAGAAGTGGCCGTCTTTTAGATGCAGAGAAGAGAAGCTGAGTGTACCGGGAGATTCTCTGAATGATCACATGATTCCATAAGGAAAACTTTTATGCTGCAGTAATTTAAGACAATCAGTCATTTCTTCTGGTTCTCAAGACCAGACATTTCATGAAAACCATGAATGAAAAATGTGATACAACTGATGTCTTTAGGTTTGTTAAGGCGTTTGAACATTTTCTAGTTAAGAGTTTAATTGATATTGCCGTTCAAAATTTAACTCGTAAGATGTCCTTGAGTAAATGACCATATCAGTATTAACACCCCACTTCATCCAAAAGCACTGCTCACTCAAACGATGGTTCAACAAACATGCCAGGGCTGGAGGCTAACAGTCGAGTGGGTATAATGACACAGGCAAATCATCCGCTCGCTAAATTTGCTCATATGATTTTCAGTTTCTCAATCTGTCTCTGTGCATGTCTGTGGGATATGAGCACTCCAGGTGTGCGGCAGTGTGAGCACTCACGGCTGATTAAAAATATGCAGCTTGATTGCTGGATGCCATAGGGAGACTAAAGGTGCTAATTGACTGTGTGGGTGAGTCTATGTGTATAAATATGTGTAAAATGCTAGCCCAGGGAGAATCGTGGTGGCTAAATAACACAAAGAGAAGCGTGCCTGCTGTGGGTCAGTCTGCCACAGAAAGGCGTACAGAAATGAACAGCATAAATATGAGGCACACAGTGGAAATCTTTAACTCTATAATGTTGCTTTTACTGAGTGTGGAAGGGGTTTGTGTGTGTGTTTGCCTTGTGATGGGTGGATCCTAGTACTCGGTTCCACCTAACCACATTTGAGTCAGTGATGGCGGAGCAGAGGGGAGTGATGGGAGACTAGCAGATGATGAAATGAATGTAATCATGTGCACAAAGTGTGCACAAAGTGCATCTGTGCATGTGAACCTCATCCTTGCTGACTTAAGAAATTGCAATATAAAATTGTTTGGGATTTATTTGGGTATCTAGGACAGCTATTCAGATGGGATCCTGACTGCCCAACACACACTTGCTCTATTCTACTTTTGCTTTCCACCCATCCTGCATTTTGTACCTCTTATCTTCATATATATTTTGTCTTCACTGTTGTTCTTCAAAACTTCTAAGGTTCTAAACATATAGAAAGTAAAAAGATTTTGTGGTTTAGTTTTGTTTTATGTTGTTATTGTTCATGTTTTTGGTTTCCTTTTTGTGAGAGTCCTACACCACCAGCTCCTGACAGATCATGGGCTAAGAACAGTTCTCTTGGCGATTTCAGAAATTCCTTCTGGTCAGATGGTCATTCAAATAAACAGCCAATCCTTTCCAATTTTTCCTTTGATTTCTCAGTGCTAGCTTGTGTTTTTGATTTACAAACCTGATGAGGATCCCTGGTTTATCCGTCTCCTTTCTCCTGGGAAGCCGGTGGCAGGTCTTCATAGTATTTAGATCCAGGGAAATCCCTTTAGACGTGAGGAATAATTCCACTTGTTGTGTTCCAGAGTCTCACCCACGAGGGTCCCAGCTTCTGAAGAAATGCTAGCAAGGCTAGTAGCACTAGCAATGCTAGCTCTAGCTGCAGTTAGCTTTGCTCGAGGTAATCCAGGGAAAATAACAATATTTTTTTTTACTACTTTTTATTTATTTATTTATTTAGTTATTCATTTATTGGTATTTATTTACCCATTTTATCTTGTTTTATGAACATAAACTGGATTTTTAATGCATTATTTTAATTTACCCTATTCAATGTTTTATTGTTTGTTTCTTTTATCCATATGTTTACCTTTTCATTCTCATTTTTATTTTAATTTTTACTTCCGGTGCTTCCGTAGTTGGGACCTCTCCCTCTGGGTCGGCTGCTATTCAGCCGCTGCTGCTCTAGATGGGAACTTGCCTCACCACTTAGATGTGGTGGAGCTGTCCCCGCCTGTGATGCTGCAGTTGGCTGGTTATGCAGCTGTTCACAGAGAGGGAGATTCCAATTATTAGTGTTTCCAACATCTTGTTTTTGTGCTCAGCCTATTTGTCATTGTCTTTCTCCATCAGTTGGGGTTGGGAGGTGTGAAAGGAGTGGGGGACCGTGTGTAGATACGGGGAGGGGGCTCTATTTTTTTCATTTTTGTGCTTGATTATTTAAATTTTCATGCTTGTTTTTATATTATTTATTTTGTTGTGTTTGAAAGTATAACACTTTGTGTTGTGCTTTTATATGAAAAGTGCTTTATAAATAAAATTTGATTTGATTATTCATCCTTGCTTGTTCCATGTTTTCCACTCTTTTCTCCAGCATGTCAATCCGGTTATCTCGTTGTTCGTTTTGAGCTTGGAGTCTTCGGGATTCTTTCTCTAGGAATAAGAGGAGTTAGCTTAGCTTGGAGGTTATTAAGGATTTTTTTAATGTCATCGTTGTCACTTGTTGCTTGGTTTTTCTTCGGGCCGTGGTCAGCTCTCTTTTTTGGAGATAATCAACTTTTAAGTAGCTTGACGATCATTAAATCCAATTTTAAGTCCCTTGAAGATTGTTGTGAGAGCCGCTGAAACCCGGAACCGGAAATGAAATTCAGAATTGCATTCTGAATTTAATTGCATACAAAAATCATGGTGTGAAGTAACCAGACTATCAACCAAAATGGGCAGTTAGAGAGGGACGAAGACAATTTATATTTCGCAGATCAAAACAGGTGGACCGAGTAATGCTGTGGATGTGGGCTTCGAATGAGAGTGAACTATCAAGCATGACACCCTGACTCTTTACCTGAGGAGGAAACTGAACCAGAATCTGTGGAGAGCGTGAAGTTTGGAACTTTTGAAAGAGTGGATTTAGAGGCAACAATTAATAGTTCTGTTTTATCACTATTGAGTTTAAGAAAGTTTTGAGTGAACAAGTTTTTGATTTCAAGTAAACAGGTGATGAGGGAGGAGGGTGGGAGAGAGGAATTGGATGTACTGGAGAGATAGAGCTGGGTGTCATCTGCATATTAATGAAAGTTAATATTGAATTTGCAGAAACTGTTACCAAGTGGAAGGAGGTAAGTGATAAGTAAAGGAGGACCAAGGACAGAGTCTTGGGGAACACCAAAACGGAGAGGTGAAGAATGACAATTGAAAGATTTCAGCTGCATGAACAGAGTGCGGCCTTAAAAATAAGAATGGAACCAATGGGGGTGAGGTGGGGGGGGGGGATTATTGCCAAGAGAGGAAAGCCTTTTGAGGAGAATTGAATGTGACATAGTGTCAAAGGCCACACTCAGATCAAGGAGGATGAGAATGGTGATAAGTCCAGAGTCAGCACCCCAGAGTAGGTTGTTAGTAATTTTCAGGCGAGTAGTTGCACTGCTGTGGATGGGTGGGATGGAAACCCGCTTGAAAGATTTCAAAAAGACTATTATGTGTCGGAATGCTGATGAAGTTAAAGGGCGACTATTTTCTCAAGTACTTTTGAAATGAAGGGCAGATTGGAAAAAGATTGAAAGTTGCTAAGGATGGTGGGATTGTTGCGGTAAACTGAGGAACCTGTTTGGTTTTGCGGATCTGTTCCACGGGCACTTAACACACCAGGTGGGAGCAATTGAGATAACAAGCAAAGGACCTGATTGTAGTCAGTAGGAATATATAAAAGTGCTTAGATACATTGGACCAGAAAGAGAAGCAGAAGCTTTGTATTGTCCTATGAGAAAACATCTTGCCTGTGAAGATACAGCTGGTAAGAGTCAGACATCTATTTTGGCTGTGGTAGTGAAGAATTGTTTAATTGACTAGAATAATCTGCTCTTTATATTGATGCTTTAAAAATTGTATTAATTGTGGTTATTGTCATGGTAATCACCAGATTTTCACTTGTGTTTAAAGGTTTTTTCACCTGGTTGTTCACATGACTTCAAAAATAAAATAGAAAAGAAAAGACAATCTGAGTGGATTCCTGCTTCATCTTTCTAAAAGCAAGGTAGAACCCCTTTGAAGTGCAGGGGTCTGGAGCACTTGACAGTGAAAAACTAACTCTTCCCCATGCAAGCAGTTTGCAGCTAAACTCAAGTCCTGCCTTCAGCTCTACTTAAAATGGCAGTAATTCTCTATAGAGCAACTAAAAGTGATCAGAACCACAGCAAAAAGACAATTCACCAAGACTATAAACCGTGTGCAAAGGGCATATACTAAATTGACAGCGGAAAAATTGTAAGATTTCTACTTCAAATTGATTTCAGATGCTAATAAATTGATTGACACCAATTATGATATTGGAGCAGTATGGCTTGCAGATACCGAATGATTCCAATAATGCTGAATGCTGAATTATTCCAATGTGCAAGGACTCTTTAGGCTACGTTCCAATGTGTGAACGTAGCCTAAAGAGCCAAAATGGAAAGCTACCTACAGAGACTAAGTTCATGAAATGGTTGCCCGAAGAGCTGCAGTCAAATTGAATGATGAACGCCTTTCCTGGTCTTGTCCTGTGTGGTAAATTAATCACCTGATTGCTCCAAATCCACATTCTATAAAAACTCCAGTGAGGCTTGTATGGAACAACAATCAGAAATTTAGAGGTTTAAGTTTGAATGACCTACTAATGAAAGGCCCGGATGTGTTGAATCCAATCCGTTGTGTACTTCTTCAATTCAGAAGCGGGAAGTTTGCTGCTCTTGGTGATATAGAAAAGATTAATAAGTCAGTCTGGTTTGAAGAAAGAGAAAAACACTTGCATCGTTTCCTCTGGCGTGGCTAAGGGAAAAAAAAAATCAAGGCGTATGCAGTTACCAGGGTCAACCTTGGTGACAAACCAGCAGGTCATTTTGAAGAAGAACGACGTATCTTTCAAGAGGACACCTATGTAGATGATATAATAACCTCCCACAATGGGAGAACATCCTTAAAGCTGGCAGGTTCCACCTTAAGCCTTGGGTAATATCTGGTCAAAACAGAGAGAGAAATGGATGTAAAGAAGGTGCCCAAGGCAATGATTTTACCCAACCAAACGAGTGAGGATGAGAACAAAGCCCTTTGCCACAGTTATGTAGACAATGACACATTACACGTCATGGTAGCTATCAACTTTTCTAAAAAGAAGAAAAAGATGTGTCTTGGTCAAGATCTCCCAGACGACAGACAGAACAATCAGGGGATCACTGAAACCTGGTCCTGCCTGCCTCCTATCAGAACGCTTCCGTGGGTCACATGTTCCTCTCTTTTGGGTTAGGCTGGTCCATAATGTCACGGTGGGAGTACCTTAGAGGAGGAGGAGGAGGCAGGTGGTTCCAGATTTAAACTGATCTTTAATACACAAAACAAACTAAAAACCAAAATCCACTGCTGAGCAGGCTAGACAAACCTGAAACTCGAAACACTCAAAAACACTTCTTGAAAACACTTGAAAGCACTTGTTGAAAATATTTAATTAATCTTAGTGACAATTCACTGGCAATTATGCCCAATTTTGACATGACCGATCCTGGCACTGTCGTAAAAAATTGACTTTGTTTAATCCGTAAAAGTCACAAATTGATCCGGAAACCCTGCTTGCATTGAGCTAGCTAGCTAGCTAGCACAGGAGAATATTGTTTACAATGAATGGCGATAGTTTTTCGTGCAACATCTTACTTTCTAACATATTTTTTCACTAGCAGCTACTGGTGGAGCTCATCTGAATGTGCTGGCATCATCCTGTTACATAAAGTACATGTATGATCGTTTAATATGATAAAAGATTTGAAAAACATGAAAAACTCACCTTTTGAAACTGGTATGTTGACATAAGACTCAGACTTATTCGGTCGCCAATGAGCTACTGGATATCGAAGATGTTTCGCCTCTCCTCCCCTTGACTGACGTGTCACTGATTTTACGTGTCGACAGGTTTTAGAACCAAAATTTCGGAAGTTCAAAAAACACAATTTCGGACACAAAATAAGCATTTTACAAGGACTCTGTAAGAAAGGAGAGAGCATGGGGCCCGATAAAGTTAGATCCATATGAAGACAATCCCCTCTTCAGGGAGTCAGGGCGTACAGACCAGAAGTGACTGTCGGGAGAAGGATTCCCTAAGCCAGTGTTTTTCAACCTTTTCTGAGCCACGGCACACTTTAACCTTAAAAAAATTGTGCGGCACACCAACATCCAAAAATTAAAAAAAAAAAGGAGAAACTCTTAGTCTGTATTGATCTACAGTCCCTCCACAATCTCACGTGCATTTTTGAGATAATTGTTGCAGAAAAAGCTGGAAGCTGCAGCTGTTTTTCTAAAAGATGCAATAAAAGTTAAGTTAGAAGGTTTAAAAACAGTTTGAAGTGTGTTCGTTGGTTTCAAGACGTTTAACAACAGATCTCCTTGTGCGCTGTCACTCTCACAACCCAATGCATCATGGGAGATGTAGTGCATTAAACGGCCGGCGGAGATCGCGTCTCTGAGCTTCATGGTTTTGTTCACTTGTTTCACGGTCTGATACCGGATTCTGTGGAAAGCTACACCGCTAAAGACGAACTTTAGCTGGTATTTTTGGTGGAACTGAGAGACTTTAGGAGCTAAATCGGGACAAGGAAGTGAAGACTTTAACCACTTCTGATTGGTCAGACTGATGACATGTGATTAAGCCTTCAAGAATGATTGGTGGAGACGGGACTTTTCCAAAATACAGCCGGAGCTGCAGCTGAATCGCGGTGCGGTCATTCTAATCAAAATGTCTTTAATAAAATAAAATAATCGCAAAGAAAAAGTATTCTATGATCTTTTATATTCCTAACTCCTCAGTGTTTTATCAGGGCCTGTTTGGATGAACACAGATCTGAAATCCTGGAGATGGAAAATGTTTTTAGATCAGTTAATGAGGGCAATTTCCCATGGCACACTTGACCATCTCCCACTGGTTGAAAAACACTGCCCTAACGTAACGGAGATGCACCGCCGACAGACAAGTGTAAATTAAGGGTACGAACATCTTGTGTTGCTCTTGCTAATCATTTTCCAACTTAGCTGCTTTATTTCTGTCTAACAAGTTTTCAGGCTGTTCCAATAACTATTAAAACACGTAATAAATATTAATCTTACCTATTTTTATGCCAACTTAGCCATGCATACAAGATATTTCCAAATAAAGAACAAAAGGTGTCAAACAGAAAAAATTTGTCCTATTATATTTGCTTCCTACATCAGCACATCAACACAAAATGACAACAAGAACAAATAATTATGATAGATGAAGTGTAAGTCTTTGCAAAGTTTCCAATTTCCAGTTTCAGTGAACCCAATTGCTTTCCGTAATTGCAGTGAATATAATGTTCTATCTTTAAAGACCCACTAAATTGAAAATGGTCTTTTTGGTGAATTTCTAATGAACAACTGCCGCTTTGCAGAAACTATGTTCTAAAGAACGACACAGGTTTTTTTTGTTGTTGTTTTGGAAAAACTGCATAATTACAATTAAAAGATCACTGGGAATAATTTTACAATAGATCAATAGATGTTTGGAGTGGGACTTTAAACAGTATTTTTTTATTTAACTTAAAGTAATGGAGAATTGTAGCTGCTCCACTGGACAGAACAGTGTTTTTATTCTTCTCAATACACAGCCGTTGCTGCTATTGACTCCTCCCACATCTTAAAGCTCTTACAGCAGACGCACCCTCATTTTCTTGCAATGTGAAACAAGTTTCTAATTTGTCCTTAAATCTTTCATGATTGCAGTTTACTTCCATTCTAATAATTTTGACATAAAATCTCATTAAAAGCAGCAAAACGTTAAATGATTTTATAGTCTTTAATACGTTCTGTCTGTGCAGGCCTTCATTTCCCAATAGAGTTCCTAACTCGACAATTTATGAGTTATACTTAAGATTCAAGTGTTCAGGGAAATGTGTATTTGTTTTCTAATCTAGAAGTCATAAATGCTATCTGGGCAATACATTTTATGACAATTCCCCAGACAAACGAATCCACAGAATGATTTCTAGTCATGAAGTTGCAGTGCACTTGAAAGGGCTTATCCATGCTTGGAAAGCGATGTTACGTAGCATTCCCACAGTGCCCCGAGTCAGGCCTGCCTCACAGTGATGTCACCTTTGGACTGTCGCTTGGATGTGTGTATATGGTCAAGTATGCCCCAGGATGTCTGTGTCTGTGCAATGATATTGTTTAACCTTTTCTTATGGAGAAGTCTTGCAGAAGATTTGTTGGATAGTGCCTGCTCAGGGTAGTGTAGACAATCCATCCAAAATAGAAGGAAAAAAGGAACAGAGGGGAAGTTCAAGTCAAGGATGTGGGCAGACTAATTGGATGTGGGCAGTCCACACACTGATCTTACTCATACTACTTACACTACTTACTCGTCTGCTTGATGCGATAAAACACTGTTTTGTTTTGCAGGGATAAAAAAAGGTGAAAAAGATCACATCTGGTATAATTTTAATACAAGTTTTTACAATGTTATTTCCTTATAAAAGAAAGAATACATTTTATTTTAGATCTTAGCAGAACATGAGCCTTATTGTAATTGTAATTGCATTGTTCAGAAGAAATGGAATCAATTTTTATTCTTGAGAAACTCAGCCAGAATAGTTTTTATTATTATTATTCAGATTTTAATGGACATTTGATCTCCTTCTGGCCCACTTCCAACGTCATCTTGGATGCCTAAAACAAAGGTCCTATTTACGTCTAATTATCAGTAACCTTTGAAGGTATAAAAAGCCACAGCTCAATTAATTACATTTGACCTTAAATAACCATTTGTATCTTATTTGAAACAAGCATTTCTGAGATCCTGATCGCATAAGTATGATCCGAACTTTCCTTAAAAACCCGTTGAATAAACCTTGGTCCATGTTTTCTGTCCTGTAGTTCATCATCATTCTAAGTTAAGCAACATAAATCACTAATTTTTAAAAGCCCTTCCTGTGAGCTTGAATGGATCTTGCTTAAATTTTGTCTTCTCCAGACTGAATCCCAGATGTACAATATTGCTAAGTGCATGCAAGCAGTTACCTTGGCTTAATCTTCTCAGAAAGAAAAAAAGTTAAATGATTTAACATATTGATCATCCTTAGGGTGCTTACTCTGCGCAAAACTTTTACAGTTCAACTGGAAGGGGCTGAACTTGGCAGGACTCTCGCAGCTTAAAGGGCGAAGCCACTTTTAATTACGCTCTGCCCTTCTGTCAGTAAATTGCTCTTGAATACTTTTTTTTACTTTGACATTTTTTTAGCTGAGAGAGTGCTAATGTTTGAAGTAACTTATTACAGAAGTAATATATCACAGTGTTGGGTTCAAACAACCTGCAACATCATAACAATTCAAAAAGGAAAGAAAGACCAACGGACAAAGGTACCTTTACGAGGAGAGCAGACAGAGATTTACCCAGTAAACAATCTCTCTCCACTCTGGCGCAAATTCTGCTGCCTCCTCTTTTAATAAGTTGATTTAGGTTGTCCCTAAGTTACACATGCGCTGAGCTCTAAGGAGGGGAAACATAAAAACACAGCTGCAGCGCTATCAGAAAGCATTTATTACAACGTGTCCATCCTTCCACAGTCTTCTCAAATCATCTCTGGACCTGCAAAGCCGTTTCTCACAGATAAACTAACACAGAGCGTCCTTCGATTCATTTTAGACATAGCTAACACAGGTTCTCAGGAGAATGCTGAAAAGACGCAAAGATAAACATTTTCTCCCAAGGGTGTCACCTCCACCTTCCTGTGAAACAGATTTGGACACACACAGACACTTCTGCAAACATGATTAAATCACCTATACATATATAGCAAGGTGATGCATAAAATAAGCAAATATGAGATAACCTATATACATTATTCCAACACACAGTAAAGATTTATCTTGTGTTGTTTAAGGTATTATCAATGAATATGTTATGTTATGATTTTGTCTAAATATTACTGTTTAGAAAGCAGCAAAGAGGTTACTTTATAGGGAGATTAGTCTATCATTAGTGATTTTTAAATAGGTTTTGTATTATAATTTATTACCAGATTCATGGAATAATTTCACCTTATAATGTGAATGATAGAACGTAATTTGAAGCCATTTTATTAAAATTAAAGTATAAGTAAATCAGCTAATGAGTTAAAGAAATTACATAAATACACATTTCACAGGTCTTGCATGATTTATATGGTCAGAAAAATGTTGCCCAAGGCATTTCCGATATTTTTATTTATTTAGTGATGTTATGGTTTGTACATAAAAGCTGCTTTTGAGTCCATTAGTTGCAAAGCATCTGCCTCAAGGCAAAAAGTTCAAAAACAGAATGACCTGGATGGGATGACTTTTTGATTGGGCCTTCCAAAGACAGCTGTGGGATTAAGGGCATTTCAGAGAAGATATGGAGAGTCAGACGTGATGGTTCTGAGGCTCTTCATATGCCAACCAAAAATTGTCTCAGTACAACAGCAATAGCAACAATTTTGATCTTTGGAAAATTCGGTGAAACAGCACCACCGGGTTTAAAGAAGGGAGTTTAAAAATAGAAAGACCTGTTTGCATCTTACCTACTTCCCCCTTACATGTTGTATAAGAGTTCGCTATGATCTGTCGCCTGCAGTGTGTCTTTAGAAAAAAATGTACACAAATATTTTGGCTTTATGGGCTCAATGATCTTAAAATTTTGTGCGGGCCATCTGCATGCCCCATACAAGTTCCCCATACAAGTTTGCCCATCTTTTGCACGCAGACAGCCCGTATCCACTCATAAAGGCAGTTGTGACTAACCTAAGGTTTTGCAGTTGTCAGTGTAGCTCAACAGTTTTCTTTATAGTTTAAAAAATCCATGCAAAGGATTCATTTAGAAAGTGCATCCATCCACCACGAGAGCACCAGACTAAATGTGTCGAGGGGGATCATGCTCCCAGGTGAAATTTATAAAAATTAATAAATATTGAAATATTATATATTGAATGTATGAAGGTAAAAATGCTCCAAGTGAATGCACTTGTAACATTTTACGGCGACAAGACAATTTTTTTACATCGGTCTGTGGCTGCCCTGGCACATTTGGTTACGTGGTCGCAGTCCAGTGGCAGGCGGGTGGCCTTCATATGAAGGTAAAAATGCTCCAAATAGAACGCAATTGTAGATTTGATGTGAGAACGTTTAATATAGAATGTGAAAACTTGCACACCAAAAATCTGCATCTGTGTGTAAAAATCTTCTGCTGTGAACTGACAAATTTCCATTTGCATGTGTTCATTTAAAGTTACAACTTCAAATCTGTGATTACAACTGCTCAAATGTGCTTCTGCTCGAATCTGCTGGAGCAAATCACAAGTGCACTACAACTGCGCTCTGAATTCTGACACATGCCTTGCACCAAACTTGTGTCAAAACTGATCTGTGTCTGAAAATGGAACGGGGTTATAGGAGCTAGAGTCAACCAATCAGAGTGCAGCACTTAGAGGACTTGGTAAAGTTAGGAAGGTCTTCACAGATTCAGACTTCCTGCTTCAAAAACCCTTCTGATAAACGTTCAAATGTGACAGCAAGTCTCTCAATAATTTTGTATTAACACAGAGAGTGAACTAAAAATGCATTTCTAAAGAAAAAAGTCTTTTTTTTCCTGCATTTTAATGAGAAATGATCTCTTCGTGCTTTAAATGCAGACATGCAGCGAGACGGCTGCGAACGGACCGTCAACAGGAAGATCATCTTTGTTGTAGCAGGACAAAAAGGCCAGGGCTATTGAGCAGCTTTATTATAAATCATATGGATTAACAATTGAAGAAAAAATGAGATTAGATCGACGCGTTCCCCGCGGCTGTGGCGGACCCAGGCGATGCATTTAGTTTATTGCTTGGAGGATCCAAAAGGCAGGAGACCAGGCTTGGTGACAGACGCTTAAACATCTGTAGTTTTTCCTAATTGCTACAAAAAAGAAAAATCTGAAACATTAGACCAATTTAACAAAGCACCAAACATAAATTTAAAAATATAGACTAAGAGTTTAGTATATTGACTCTTAAGTCAAAATCTCACTTTAAGGTTAAAATGAGGACTGTGTTGTCAAAACTTACACACACACGCAAGTACTGTATTTTAAATTTTCTCCAAACTGTAGATGGCGCCCTATGGGGCGGTGCACCTAATCTGTATCTGTGGGAGTTTAGCAGAGGAGTAGTAAAAGATGGCATGAGAACTCATTTTTCCTCCCGCTGCTTTTGTGTGTATGTGTGTATGCTGAAATGTGTGTGTGCTGAGTTCCCGCGTGCTGCGCGCCTCCCTTTGCAAAAGGAGGGGGCAGACACTCAGCCAAGTGAGTGTGTGAGCGTGCATTCAGTTTGTGTTACTCTGTTAGGAAGAACAGTAATGTAAAAAAAAGTTTTCCTCCAAAAAAACAGAGACTGGTTCTATTATTAACCCACTCTGGAGGCTCTGAGGGTCCGAACGGGGAAGGAAGGAAGATCTGCTGTCGGCCCTGGAGAGGATCTCCCCTGCGGTCAGAAATGTCATTGGAGGAAAGGTTCAACACTAGCATGCATGTTTTACTGGTATGTTGTGTTAACGTGCCCGAGCTTTAACACCTGGTGCGCCTTTGTATGTGTCAAATACCAAAAAATTACCCAGAACTGAGACCGCGCCCTATAACACAGTGTGCCCTATGGTCGTGAAAATACGGTAAATATTTATTGCACTTCCCCATATGTCTCTGTGCCAAGTCAGACCGGACGACTTCATCCACATCACAGGCAGACTTCACCCCAGCCACACAGGAGAAAAAAAATGATCTTGTGTGCCGGATCCAGCCTTGACGAGACATAAATGAAATGTTATAAGAAGCCATGTCCATAAATGTGCAACAGATTTTCTCGAGTGCATGGTTGTCACTCGTATACCTTGCAATACTAAGTAAAGGACATTATTCTTTAATTGGGTTAAGAAATGGGAAACAAGATGGAAAAAAAACTAATACAAATTGGGGATTTGTGTTTGTTAAAGGTTTTGGGAAGGTGTGTGAGCTGGTGGAGGTGGCTGTTGAACGCAGAAAAGCTGCTCGGCACAGTCCTGAGAACCCGTGTAAACAATCATCTGAACTTGTGTTTCCAATCATGTCCAGACATCCTAACCCTTCTTTCGGGTCCATTAGGCCGATAATAAAGCACTGGCTGCATAGATTTAAAAAATAATATTTTAGAAGATCGTGCCCGGCTGTTTTCCACTGGTTTTTCTGTTCGAGGACGGCTGCAGCCTCCCTCAACAGTTCTAGCACAGATTTTGCCATGCTGAACTTTCCAGCTTCTGACAAAACTTCCCAACCTCTTGGTCCACACTCTTGTATTCTTGCTTTGTCCCTCTTGTACCAGTGGCAAATGCGCGCAGTAATGACAGAGGAAGAGTGAGCACTGACGTCAACCCCGCCTCCCCCCTGGAACTGCTGACTGGATTAAATTATGCAACACTTTTTGCTGGTGGATGTGGAAAACAAAAATGCAAGTCCCTCTATGCATTATCGCTTTAATATGTCACAGAATGATGATTGATTTTTCATTTAATTTTGAGTCAATTGATGCAGTTACATTGTGAAGAGGAAAAAACATTTTGAGTATTGACTTTTCTTTTGAATTATGAGACACAAATGCTTCCATATCCTCTTGAAATAGATATGCTCAGTACTTAGCTGTGTTTCTGATCTGTCTTCAATAAAAACCCTGTCTCACCTGGCATCCTCTCTGCAGCCCTCTTCCCCTGCCTTCTCGGCATCAAAAGACCTTACGCTGGTCTTTTGCAACCATTGAGAACTACTTGCTCCTGCTGGATTACTTTTCGCTGTCACTTAGCCAACGCTTTACTCGTGTGCTGAATCTTTTATCGGGAACAAATTTTTTCTGAAAACAGAAAACGCTGGCTCAATCTTTCTGCTGTTTGGGATGTTGAATGATGGTAATTCTTTTCTCTCCAACCTCCCTCTTCAATGCATGACATTTTCCATCAAGTGATTTATATTCCCAATTTGAAAGCTGTTGTTTTTTAGTTTTTTTTCATGTTATGAAAATAAAAAATACCCACAGCAGCTTTTTCTTAGTGCATTCATAGATCAATTATTGTTTAGAAATAGACCTGAACATGCTTGATAATAGAAATGTTTTGGAAGCAACTCTCTGCTGATAGGGTTAACAAAATGACTTATTTGCTTTTTTTATGTTTGAAAATCATAGTACAACAGAAAACATAATACTGTCTAACTGGATTGGAGCCCATTATGTCAAATATTTATCAGCCAGGATCATCAAGAACATGTTAAAAATATCAGAGCAAGAATGGTTATTCTGACAAATAGATTGAATAGCTGTTTATTTCTTAATAGAAGTCTGTAGAATTTTGGTGTCTTGGTACCATTTGGTACTTCCTAATTGGAATCTGAGGGGGGAGGGTCAGTCAGTTCAGTTCTCACACACAGTCAAGTTGCATGCTGTGACATGTACATTTTGTGACTGTATTCCCTCTGTCTGTCAAAAACATTTTCAGTCTCTTTTCCAAAATAATCTGAATCAAACAATGACTTTTAAATTGTGTTTTTAAAAGGTAAATTTTATCTGTATTTTTTTTATGTAAAGGATCACTTGTTTGATAAGAGGAAAAATGCATACAAAGGCAGGAGACAGCTGGGAGTCGTGTTATGTGAATATATAGGAGCTGCGACAGGCACATTGAACATTGAACGCACACCCCCAACAGACTTGTGCGCGCTCTCACTCACTCACGCGCAGCACACGCTTCTTCCTTTTACACATGCAGCGCGCTGACACACATACACACTGATTGTACAACACCTATATAGTTAGTTCATTAGTTAGATAGTTAGTTAGTTGTTACGTTTATTTTTCTATAAAGAATACTGCATTGTAATTATGAATTGTATTCGTTTGCGACGCGGCCGCTGGGGGATTTTGTGTTCGGCGGCGGGGGGTGGGGGGTTGCGGTTAACCGTGACGCAGTGACTCCTGCTGCTTCATCAGCGCGGTGATCAAAAATCCCACACCGTCACAGCTCTAGTTTATATCTTGTGGGCCAAAAAAAATGAGACACCTCCAGTTCCGATAGCAGAACCATTGAGGTCAGATCTTACCGATACTGCGGTCTTGAAGAATGTTGCCCCAGGGCTCGTTCAATACCGGTACCCATCCCTACGCACAAGTGTTCCCAGTGTATTTATTTTATATGGACAATATGCGCATCCATCTTTCAAAAGTTTGAATGTTATTTGTTTACGTAGGCGAAACATGCAGCTAAGGCCGACTCTAGGTTGACATCATAAAATGGGCGGCACCCACAAAAGAGAGAAAGTCGGTGTCTCAGAGACCAGTCTTCTTACCTCCGGGTTGGAAAATCCGCTTCCAAAATAAATCATGTTTCATTAAAAGAATTGTTCTTTAGTGTGCCAATGGTAATATATTATCATATATATGGATATAGTTTATTCCGAAAGGCTTAAAAAATAGCATGATATAGGACCTTCAAAATATAGCATTATATAATTTTCTTTATCTATGTCCTCCATCATCAGAAAAATGCCACAAGAACATAAAAACACCAGAAACGTAATTTTTATTCAAGTGAGTCCTCAAGAAAAATCACAAGGATCTCACACATTTTAAGAATTGCATTTGCTTATTTACATGAAATTATGTTATAAGAAAATAAAGTTTTCCTATATGTACAAAAATCCTTTTACTTTCAATATTAAAAAATATATATATTTTAAAAAAATTCAGTTGGTCGCTATGCTATGTAAAAAACATCTTAAATTACATTGTCTTGGTCAAAACAGTTTATAAATGCTTGCTCTCAGTAAAGTTAGCTGTTTTACATTTACATATAGCTATAAACGTAAAAGGTTTTGTGCAACTTATTTTAAATCAGACTTTTCCACCCACATCTCCAACCTCCCTCTGCTGTCTCCATAACAGTCCCCCAAAATCTTGCTTTTTTTACCGTTTACCTACCTGCCAATGTCTATACCTGCCCTTTTCAACAGTGGCTCCCAGTATAGGATTCTGCCCCACCCCCCACCCCCATCAGATTTAAAAAACTGCCCGTTTCTTTCCTATTCCTCCCGAAATTATTATCCTATATACCTCCCTGCTCTTTTTCCTCATCTCCGCTTTCCTTTGCCTTTTTCCTTGTCATTTTTTAAGATCTATGATTCATGGCTCTTGCGCTGTGACTGAGTCATAAATATTTTACCGAAACCAAATGCATTTTTTGTTAGGGAATATAAATGGTGGATGGGGGTGGGGGTGGGGGGGATGGAGACCGATAGAAGGAATGTTTGATGTTAAAGACAGATATAAAAAACACAAAAAACATGTTAGATTTATTTTTGTTTTATATATCTATATATCTATATATTTTAAGGAAGCAGGCAGTGATTGGTTTGAGTCTGCTTCCAAGAAAAGCAGAGAGCATGGTGTCTGGATGGCTTCTAAAATCCAAGACACTAGATCAGGAGTGTCAAACATATGGCCCAGCAAACCAAGAAAAGACTCTTGGACTTTTCTTTGTTTTGCACACTTGAATGACAGTAGGTGTGTTTCTGCACAGGATCTGAATCTTGATATTGATGGCTGGTTGATGTTTCAGGAGAGATAGGAAGGTTAACTCCTAATTCTTATGTTCAAAAATGTTTGCAAGTTCAATTTAATTTAATTTTTCATTGATTTGCACATTTACATTCTAGGCAGGTGTTTCATTTTTTTCCTATAGCCCCTCCTATATTTCCTATAGCCCCCTCTTGAGTTTATTATCGTGATTGCTTCAGTGTAAAATATTCAGTCTGTATAAAATTGAATAAACCATTTTTTTAGGTGAAATGCATTTTATTTGAAATCCATTGAATATGTAATAAGAAACGATTAAAAAAAAAAACATTGCTTTTTTTTTGCTTTTATGTTACTGGTCCGGCCAACTTGGGATCAGACGGGTTAAATGTGGCCCCTGAACCAAAATGAGTTTGACACCCCTGCACTAGATAGTACCGCACTATATATTTTTTTTAGTAGTTACGGATTAGGGTTGGAATTTGGACATAGCCCTGGAGTTGAACGGAAACTGTCTTGTGTCTGAGTCATCCTGTGCCTGCGTGGTTCCTTAACAGAACATCGTGTAAGAAGTGAGTGGAGAAAAAAAAACTGAAAAGTTCCAAAAGAAGAGATGAGTACTGACGGAGGAGTTGCCACTCCACAGTTGGGACATCCAACTTTGCTGACTTCAATGAATGGCCATGGTGGCTAAAGAGGTTCAAGAACTATAGGGTAGTGAAAAAACTGGATCAACAGTCACGCAGGAGTTCCAGGTAAATGCTTTGATGTATGCTGTGGGTGATGTGTTAGACCTCACCACCGAACAGAAAAAATCCTAAGAGTCACGACAGCTTCACCACTCACTGCTTCAGCAAGAGAGACTTGATTTACAAACGCGCCTGCGGCTGGGTAGCTCGGTTGGAGTGGCTGGGTAGCCAGGGTTCGATTCCCGGAGGGGAATGAACAATGGTAATGGGGCAATTACCATATCAATGGCGAGCAATTAAAATCACCCAGTGAGGGCCCTTGGGCAAGGCCCTTAACGCTACTGCCTCCCGAGCGTGGCTTGGCTGCAGCTCACCGCTCCCCCAGGGGATGGGTCAAATGCAGAGAAGAATTTCCCCATTGAGGGATAAATAAAGTATCAATTATTCTTATTATCAAATAATAGAAGAAATTAAGAGCCAAGTGAGAGCGTGGAGTCCTTTATTAAGGCTGTGCAAGAGGAACCGGAATGTAGTTGTTATTAGAGATGCTAAGCTATCCTAGACCCAGAGTTAATGCTGGAGAAAGCGATGACGCGGGTCAGACAGAGCACAACAGTAATAAAAACAAAAAAACAAACACTCGTCCACGGGACAGAGGAAGGGACAGCACATGTTGAAGGAATACACAAAAAGAGTACAAGAGAAGGGATAACAGTTAAAGTAGAAAAGTCACAAGAAAGGAAATTTGGCAAAAGTGTTCACCTAATTGTAGGAGGCTGCTGGAGAGGAGGATTTTGCCTTCCCTGATCAAACTGACTTACAGAGCACTGAAGAGTTAGTTGAAAGGCTGCAGTTAAACCAAGAAAACTTGGTGCAGGTGTCACAGCAATACCTAACTGCATGTATTACAGGGAGACACATGGGAGGCTGCACGTGCCACGGAAGGTGCTGTTGTACGGGCCGAATCAGCAAAAACTCAAAACTCATGGATGCTTCAAAGGTGAGCTGCTTTTAAAAGGACACAAAACAGAACAGGACATCTATGTAGTGAAGGAACTTTCAAAATGGTTACTGGGTCTTCCAGTAATCAAAACTTTTAACCTCATAAAACAGGTTCACACTTTGAAGGAGGACTTCAAAGTTTTATACCCCACACTTTTTTTTGGCAAACTTTTTTTGTTTTTACAATAAGAATAATCCCCAAGGAGAATTAGTGTCAATTTTGGTGATTGTTTCCAGAGTTGAAAGATTTCAGTTATCTGCAACGCTAATGTTAGTGAAACAACTTGGTGACTGATAAATACTTTTTTGCCCTACTGTAACTATCCATAAATTTACAAAGTCAGGGATTCGGAATGCGCCCTAACCGAATAGATGAATAAATCTGATCGCATGTCTTATAATGTTCTTTACATCTGCACAGGTATGGTGGGAAGTTGCTGTATGCAGTATAGAGACCAAGATGTCAACGGAGAACAGAGTGACTGACATTTAATGGGGAGATAGATAATCATCAGCCAAAGAAAAACAGATGGTAACAGGGGAAACCTACACCCACCTTTTCACACAGAGACACATCCAGGAGGGCGCAAAATAATTGCTTTATCAAGGGCACCTTGCGGAACAGGGAAGTGTAGAAATGTATGCACAGACTCTTTAAAATAGATGATGCTGACTCTGTTGAATTGTCAATCAAGAAGACCCATTTTTGCACCTACTCTACCATATTACAGGACAACATTTGTGCTACCGATGGTGTAGTGCGCCTTGGGAGCCTTTGCACGAACCTTTTAGCCTTCCCTCTGTGGCTTTTCTGTACTGATGAGACTGTTGCATTTACCCAATGTGTTTATTTTACTGCAAGCTAACATAGTCATGCTCTAGACAACCACACACATTCACCAATGTGAACACATGAGAATTTAGTCCTAACTGCTCTGTGGATATGAGCTGTTTGCGGGCAAAAAACAGGCAAACCTGCGCAGGGCACGCACGCAGGTGATGCATATTCTAAATGCAATTATGCAATGAGTCATTGTAAAGCTTATTTCACACTGCCACCAAGTACAATTTGCACATTGTCACCTCATGAAAACTAGTCATATGAGAATTTATGTGGAAAAAGTGAGAAAAGTTGTGGTTCTTTACGTGAAATTTTGACAGATGTATTGCAAATGAACCATGTTAAAATAACAGGAAAAGTATGAATAGAGCACGTAAAGAGGACGCAAAGAACAGGTAAACCCTCGCTTCATTGAATTTCTTCACTTTGACATTCAGAGCACTGAGCAGAAATCACATTGTTTCAGCACCAAGG